>CM060901.1:1197927133-1198552133 GCA_030737815.1 Allium fistulosum | reverse complement strand
ACCTTTCTTTCGAAACCTTTCGAATGTATTAAGGTAATACCATTCAATTATAGAAGCATAACTCAAAACCATTTGAAAGTACCCCTTTCGAAAGCATTGGGTTTATCTTTACAGATATCTTTTTGGGTCTAAGTAAATACAAGCAAAAGTAACCCTTTCGAAACCATTTACCTTTAAATAAAAATGATTGGGGAAAATCTGATGGCTTCGGAACCATCCTTTCGAAAGCTCAAAGCATTTAAGTAAAACAATTGAAAGATAGCTTCGAAACCCCCTTTCGAAGCCATTGCCTTCGAAACCTTACAACCTTTTCAAAAGCTTTAGGAAGTGGCTTAGTATATTCATACACAAAACTACCTTCCGAAAGCATTAATGACTTCAATACATTTGAAAGGCATAGAGTCGGCAGAAGGGTTTCGACTAGGTCGAAACTACCCCTTTCGGAAGCATTAGTTTAAAACATGGCAACTCTTTCGAAAGCATTACATTAAACAAAAGGCGACAACCCCTTCGAAAGCTATTTAAATGACCCTTTCGAAAGCATTGGTTTTGACTCCTTCGAAAGCATTTAGTAAAACAGGCAAGCACATTTTGTTAGAAAACAAAACAAGGGTTTCGACCCCATCGAAAGTTAGGGTTCCGACACCATGCCTTCCGCCTTTCTCCAATCCACTACGTACCAACATTGTGATACCTTGTGTATTAGTTTCGACTTAGTTGGTTTCGACCCGGTAGATTTTGACATGGTTGAAGGCGGAAGCATAGGGTCTAAAGGTTGCTTCTGAAAGAGGCGAAACACAATTTCTGGGTAAAGACTGATTTAATGCCTTTTAAAGTAATTACTTTTTAACCAACTTGCCTATTTGTAACCATTTAATTGGTTGCCATAATTTTTCAAATTCTTTACCAAAATAAAACTGCCGCATAATTTTAGATCTAAACAAGGATTAACTTTAACAAATAAGCCCTTCCATTAATCAAAACCAATAAAACAATTAAGTCCTTCTTCTAAAATAATTTAATTTCCATAGCAAATCACTTAGGAAAAATCCCCAAAAATTACAGAAATTCACTTCCAATATGTTCTCTAACATATAAAATTTCAAACCTAATTTCTTCATAAAATTTTTGAAATAAATTTTAAACCTAATTTATTCAAATTTTTCCTTAGGAAATTTATGTTAAATTTTCCATAGCTTGGAAAATTACAAAAATTAAAACCCATCTCCAAAATCATGTTTTACATAACATATAATTTTCTCATGGCATTCAAAATTCATTATAATCGGTTTTACCCTTAAAACCATATAGAACTATATTCAGGCAATCTTGTTTAAATCAAACATGTTATAATATCCAAGCATATCATCATTATAGTGGATATAGTCTTAAACCCGAAAATCAAATGATCATAAAACAAAATAGAGATGATTTAGATTATTATTCACCTTGATTAGGATAAGGACTTTGAGATTTGATTGAGATTAATTCCCCCTAGCTTGAATCCTTAGCTTTAGATTAATTTTCTCCTCTTTTCTCCTAATGGCCGGCTTTTCTCCTCTTTGTATACGCTTATTTGTGTTTTGTAAAATGAACGTGAATGGGAGTGAAACGTGAATATAAGGTAATGGTGTTGCAATTTCCTAATAAGCCCTTGCGTTGATTAATTAACATATAAAACCATTTATAAGCCCATTTGTTTTATTAAGCTCGGCCTCTAAGTATTTATTCAAATCTCAATCCTCTTATCTTTCTAATATTTACATTATTCTATTTGATTTATCTAATTAAATCTCCTGAATAATGTTATCAAAAATTAGGGGTGTTACAGGCTCCCCTTCTTAAAGAATTTCGTCCTCGAAATTCAGTAAGGACTAAATACTAACATAGCAATCATCTGTAACAACTCCTAACAACTATACTAGCCTACCTGACTAGCAATTATCTATATAAATCTAATATCGACATACCCTCAAAGCAGATCGGGATAAGTATCTATAACCCTGTCTTCTGTCTCCCAAGTACAGTCCTTCTTGTTGTCGCTCCACTGAACTTTCACCAACCTGACCGTCTTGTTCCTCAATCTTTTCTCATCTCTCGCTACAACCCGAACTGGTTGTATCACAAAAGTCAAATTCGGCTCTACTTTCAACTCTTCCAACTCTATTGGAGGAATGGTAGCTTATGGATCATGCACATACTTGCGAAGATGAGACACATGAAACACATTATGGACACTTGCCATACTGGTCGGCAACTCTACTCTGTATGCGAGTTTCCCGATCCTCTCTATAACTAAGAACGGAACAACATAACTAGGGGCCAGTTTTCCTGACTTCCCAAATCGTACCACACTTTTCATTGGCGATACTTTAATGAAAACCTTATCTCCAACTAAGAATTCTAGGTCTTTATGCCTCTTATCTACGTAACTCTTTTATCTGGACTGACCTTCCTTCATTCTTTCTCGGATCAACTCAATCTTCTCTGTCGCCTCTCTAACCAGATCTGGACCTAAGACTAATCCATCTCCAGTCTCCAACCAACATGTTGGTGATTTGCATGGCCTTCCATACAAAGCTTCAAAAGGCGTCATTCCTATACTAGTCTGATAACTATTATTATAGGAAAACTCAACCAAATGTAGGTGATCTTCCCAAGATCCACCAAAGTCCAATACACAAGCTCTCAATAAATCCTCGAGTACCTTATTGACTCTCCCTGTCTGCCCATCCGTCTGAAGGTGATATGCAGTACTCATCTTAAGCTTGGTACCTAATACATCTTGTAGACTCTTCCAGAATTCGATAGTAAACGAAGCATCTCTGTCACTGACTATACTACTAGGAACTTCATATAGTCTAACTATGTTCTTTATGAACAACTTAGCTAAAACAGGTGCCTTCCTGGTTGACTTAACTGGAATGAAATGGGCACTCTTGGTCAACCTATCCACTATGACCCATATACTTTCATTTTCTCTATTTGACCTTGGCAACCCATCAATAAAATCCATGGATATCGAATCTCATTTCCAAACTGGAATCTCTAAAGGTTGAAGCAATCCACTCGGCTTCTGATGTTCGGCCTTCACTTGTTGACAGTTTGCACACTGCCTAACCCACAAGCCAACATCCCTCTTCATACCTTCCCAATAGAAGCTCCTCTTCATATCTTGATACATCTTGGTCCCTCCAGGATGAATTGTAAACTTGGGTTGATGACATTCTCCAAGAACTTCTTTCCTTAAGTCCTTAACATTCGAAACACATAATCGTCCCTTCTTTCTCAGCCATCCTCTCTGGTTAAAACTAAAATCTCCTAGATCATCGATCTTAGTTCCAACCTCAAGCCTTCTAATCTTCTCAACTAATTCTGTATCCTCCCTCTGCTTAGAAGCAATCCTTTCGATCAACACTGGTCGAACTTCTAAACAGGACAACATAGAGGGACTCTGACTAGAACTAGTAGTTGATCTTAACTGCACTCTACAAGTAGTCAAAGCTTCTAATCTTTCCATTCTGCCAACATAGCTAAAACCACATTCTGATGTCTTTTGCTAAGAGCATCCGCTACCTTATTTCTTTTCCCAGGATTATATTCTATACCAAAATCATAAGCTGCTAAAAACTCCAGCCACCTCTACTGTCTCATATTCAACTCCTTCTGAGAGAATAAATACCTTAAGGACTTATGATCCGTGTAAAGCTCAAATCTCTCCTCTAAGAAATAATGTTTCCAAATCTTCAATGCGAAGATCACCACAACCAACTCCAAATCATGAGTAGAATATCTCACTTCATGCGGTCTAAGCTGTCGTGAAGCATAGGCAATAAATTTACCCTTCTTCATCAGCACAGTTCCTAGTCCAGTTCCGCATGCATCGGTATACACCACCAACCCTTGGTTTCCGTCTGGAACTACTAACCCTGGGGCATTGGTCAATAAATGCTTTAACTTTAGGAATGCTTCCTCGCATTTGTCGGACCAGACAAAATTCACATCCTTCCTGGTTAACTTAGTCAAAGGTGCTGCTACCTGCGAGAAATCCTTGATATATCACCGGTAATAGCCAGCAAGTCCAAGAAAACTCCTAATCTCAGTCACCGTCTTTGGTCCCTTCCAAATATTAACAGCTTCGATCTTATCTGGATCGACTGACAAGCCTTTGTCTGAAACCACGTGACCAAGAAACTTAACCTTTTTTCTCCAAAAATGACACTTGGAAAACTTCGTCTTTAGCTGATGCGGCCTTAGCGTCTCAAGCACTACTCTAAGGTGATCCTCATGCTCTCTCTCATCCTTAAAGTACACTAAAATGTCATCTATAAATACCAATACGAACCTATCTAAGTACTCTCGGAAAATTTGGTTCATCAAATCCACGAAGAAAGGTGCATTCATTAACCCGAATGTCATTACTAGCCACTCATACGAACCATACCTAGTCCGAAATGCTATCAAAGGAATACTGTCCTCTGCCACTCTTAACTGATGGAAACCTGTCGCCAAATCCAACTGAGAAAACACTCTGGCTCCAATAACTGATCAAATAGAACATCAATTCTCGTCAAAGGATACTTATCCTTAATTGTTCTCTCGTTCAACTTACGATAGTCGATACACATTCTTAACGACCCATCTGGTTTCTTCACGAACACCGCGGCCGCTCCCTAAGGCGAACTGCTTGGTCTATTAAAATTCCTCCCTTCTAGATCTACTAGCTACACCTTCAATTCCTTCATCTCGGTCGGTGTCATCCTGCTAGGTGGTCTACTCACATGTTCAGCTCCTGGTACAAGATCTATCCGAAACTCAACACCTCGTTTCGGTGGTAGTCCTGTAACCGGCTCAAAGACATCTGCAAATTCTCTTGCTACTCGAACCTGATTTAACTCTTCTCCCACTTACCTAGAACTTAACAAAGCACTACTACTCTAGTCAGAATTCTTCACTGAGAATATAATTTGGTTATGACTATCAGGGTGTCTTAGTGATATCTCCCTATCTTGGCAAAATATCCTAGCCTCATACTTACTCATCCAATCCATACCCAAGATGATTCTGAAATCTACGAAATAAAAAACATACAGACTGCATGCAAACTTATGACCTAACAAATCAAGTTTTAATTGGTCACATCTCATCCCCAGAGTTGCATACCTTCCTATTGGATTCGTAACCCTTAAGGAAGTAACAAGGTATGTGGGTTCTAAGCATAACCTATCAACCAAACACCGAGATATAAATGAATGTGATGCATCAGTATCAAATAGTACCCTAACTGGTATACTCTGAATCAAAAGCGTACCTTCCATCACAATCTTCCCTTTTTCAGCTGCAGTTGACCTAGCAGATGATGGTCTAATAGCAAAAACTTTTCCCTTGTCTTCCCTAACTGGTTTTGGACACTGATTCTTATAATGCCCAACTTGGTCACAGTTAAAGCATTTCACACCCTTCTTATCTGCAGCCTTCTTCCCCTTGCCTGACCGGCACTCATGAGCATAATGACCTTTCTTGTCACACTTGAAGCAAACCAAATCAGCCTTTGCCTTCTTGGCAGCCTCCCCCTTCTGGGATCACTTCTTCTTAAAGAACTTCCTCTTCTTTCCCTAAGGGCCCTGGGTTTCAATCGGCTTTTCTCTCATATAAATAGCAAGCATCTCCTCATGTCGGATCGCCATCTCCACAACTACATTACAAGGATCACAGAGATGTGGTAGGGTTGCCCTAGCAATCTCAGGTCTCAATCCCCGAATAAACTTCTCATTCCTTCCGATGACAATATCTATAGTAGCATACCCATATCGGGACAACTCATCAAACTTAGTAGCATACTTGATTCCCAACATCTCTCCCTGCACCAAATCCATAAACTTTCTTAGTAATGCCGACTTGGCAACTTCGAACAAAAACCTCTGTTCAAATCTCCTTCAAAACTTTGCCTAAGTTAAATCATCCTCTGAAACTCCAGCAGTACACTATTCCATCAGTGAAGTGCTGCCCCTTGCAATTGCCTAGAGGCCAGCCTCCTCTTCTGCTCATCATCCAATCCCAAGTCAGCGAAGATTCTCTCATAATGCAACAGCCAATTCTCAACTTCTATAGCATCCTCCATTCCCATAAACGGCTTCCTACCAAAACTGGTGTAGTCTCTACTTAACTTAGCATAATTATTCCAAACTGAAGCCACAGGATTAGCTCCTCCAACATTCCTAGCAACTCCAGCAGCAGCTTCTGCTTACATCAGATTAACGAAGAACTGATACATCATCCCCATATCTACTGGCAGATTTCCAGCACCCACATTGGCTTCTGCGTTTTGGTTGGTATTACCCTGTCGACCCAGGTTCCTTCTGGTGGGTCGAACATTTCCGTTGGTTGTCATTCTTCCTCCACTGAGATTTTCTCTTCTGTTTCCTACCTCCATATCTTATTTCTTGTAAATCTACATACGAGCATTAGTAAGATACAGAAGAACGATCTAAGAGAAATGGGAATACATACTTATATATATCTATATATCAAATACAAGTACGTTACTATAGCGTTATCCCAAACCCCGATCTTATTCTCTGATTCATTGGATTATATTTAAAATCTTTTAGGTTTAAATTTCTTTTAAGTTTTCATAAACCTATGCTTTGTGTAACATCTCCAACTTAGAGGCCCAAAACTAACGGCTACGGATACTACAGTCATCCATAGTTATTAATCCTCGGCAACCAAATACGGTAATGTTAGATACATTAATATAACAAAAACACAAGGATATAGAAAAAAATTAAAATCATCAAACAACTTTCACATTCCATTTCAAAATATTTCAAGTTCATTACATAATCCCAACACGAGAACCACGTTCAGATAAAATATAATTATTACAACATACGCCAAGACCAACATATGAAGATGCCCCCTTGGACGATCAGGGTATATATAGGAAATTAAACAACTTTGCATTTACAACACAAACAACACAGCGGAATCAAAAATAGAAAAGAACTTTAAATAGCTATCATGCCTCATGCACGTCTTCGAAAGCTTATTCGTCTAAAGAGGTACCTGAAAACCTCAACTCTCAAACTACTTAAAATCAATTAAGCATCCGAGAGTTTAAGGGGAAAACATAAACTTCAAGTCAGACATAAAGCCTGGTATGAATAATAATAATCTACCATCTCAAACCATTTAGATATCTAGTGAGACCACGCCGCTTAGCTGAACGGGTTTTCCCCTCACTTGTATCTTATTCAAACTTTATAAAAACATATACTGTGCTCCTGCATCCACAATGGTTAAAACATAGCAATTCAAAATATTATGACGATATGCAAATAATAAACCAATTCTGGATTTCCCATCCCCATTCATTTGACTATCTGTCTCAATTATAGTTTCGAGGGTCACAATTAACCCATTAGTTTTCATGGGCTTACTAATAACCTGTTTAATACTCATGGACTCCCTGTCCGATTTCATAGTTTTCATGGGATCACAAAGAGCCTATTGGCCCCTACCAATAACTTCATTGTTTCATTGGTTCTCCCTGAACCTATTGGTATCTCCAATAACTTCCCTCTTATCCTAGTTTTCATGGGTTGACTAGGAACATATTGACATCTGTCAATAACTTAATACAGATATAGTTTTCATGGGTTCACTACAAACATATTGGCCCCTGCCAATAACTCTTTCTAATCATAGTTTTCATGGGTTTACTATGAACCTATTGGCCCCTGCCAATAACTTTTCCTTAACAGTTTTCATGGGTTTACTATGAACCTGTCTATCTGACAACTTCAATATTTAAGCATCCTACATTCTAGTCTATTTGACCTCTTGGATGCAATTCTATTCATTTAGGAGTTACTTAGTTTATATTCACTACTGGGTCAACATGCCTGGTTATTCTGCCCTTACTCCCCTAAATTCAGTTATGGGCCCATTACATAGTGAATACATTTATAGAAGAGGCATATACAAAAAAAAAATACCAACATCTTTGGTTTAATATCTTTGAAATCATTTCCCCCTGGAAATTTAGTTAATCCCTTTAACCCATTATTTATATCAAAGTTAGTTTCTTCAAAAACTCCAATTCAAAAGCATTTAAAAGCTCTTTTATAATGTCATGGTTTTCCTTTAAAAAATGAGATTGGGTTCTTTGTTTTGAAAACTAAGGTTTTCGAAACCTTTAAGCTTTACTTTCGAAACCATTGGAAAATTTCCTTTCAAAAGCATTCAAATCTTCTTTTCAAAACTCTAGGCACCTGCCTTTTGAAACCCTTTAAAACCTTTCTTTCGAAACCTTTCGAATGTATTAAAGTAATACCCTTCAATTATAGAAGCATAGCTTCGAAACCATTTGAAAGTACCCATTTCGAAAGCATTGGGTTTATCTTTACAAATATTTTTTGGGTCTAAGTGAATACAAGCGAAAGTAACCCTTTCAAAACCATTTACCTTTAAATAAAAATGATTGACGAAAATCTGATGGCTTCGTAACCATCCTTTCGAAAGCTCAAAGCATTTGAGTAAAACAATCGAAGGATAACTTCGAAACCCCCTTTCGAAGCCATTGCCTTCGAATCCTTACAATCCTTTCGAAAGTTTTAGGAAGTGGCTTAGTATATTCATAAACAAAAGCTACCTTCCGAAAGCATTGATGACTTCAATACATTCGAAAGGCATAGAGTCGGCAGAAGGGTTTCGACTAGGTCGAAACTACCCCTTTCGAAAGCATTAGTTTAAAACATGGCAACTCTTTCGAAAGCATTACATTAAACAAAAAGGCGACAACCCCTTCGAAAGCTATTTAAAAGACCCTTTCGAAAGCATTGGTTTTGACTCCTTCGAAAGCATTTAGTAAAACAGGCAAGCACATTTCGTTAGAAAACAAAACAAGGGTTTCGACCCCATCGAAAGTTAGGGTTCCGACACCATGCCTTCCGCCTTTCTCCAATCCACTACGTACCAACATTGTGATACCTTGTGTATTGGTTTCGACTTAGTTAGTTTCAACCTGGTAGGTTTTTAATTGGTTGAAGGTGGAAGCATAGGGTCGAAAGGCTGCTTCTGAAAGTGGTGGAACACAATTTCCGGGTAAAGACTGATTTAATGCCTTTTAAAGTAATTACTTTTTAACTAACCTGGTTATTTGTAACCATTTAATTGGTTGTCATAACTTTTCAAATTCTTTACCAAAATAAAACTGCCACATAATTTCAGATCTAAACAAGGATTAATTTTAACAAATAAGCCCTTCCATTAATCAAAACCAATAAAATAGTTAAGTCCTTCTTGTAAAATAATTTAATTTCCATAGCAGATCACTTAGGAAAAATCCCCAAAAATTACAGAAATTCACTTCCAATATGTTCTCTAACATATAAAAATTTCAAACCCAATTTCTTCATAAAATTTCCGAAATAAAATTTAAACCCAATTTATTCATATTTTTTCTTAGGAAATTCATATTAAATTTTCCATAGCTTGGAAAATTACAAAAATTAAAACCCATCTCCAAAATCATGTTTTACATAACATATAATTTTCTCATGGGATTCCAATTTTATTATAATCGATTTTACCTTTAAAGTCGTATAAACTATATTCAAACAATCTTGTTTAAATCAAACATGTTATAAATTCCAAGCATATCATCATTATAATGGATATTGTCTTAAACCCGAAAATCAAATGATCATAAGACAGAATAAAGATGATTTAAATTATTCTTCACCTTGATTAGGATAAGGACTTTGAGATTTGATTTAGATTAATTCTCCCTAGCTTGAATCCTTAGCTTTAGATTAATTTTCTCCTCTTTTCTCCTAATGGCCGGCTTTGCTCCTCTTTGTATACGTTTATTTGTGTTTCGTAAAATGAACGTGAATGGGAGTGAAACGTGAATATAAAGTAATGGTGTGGAAATTTCCTAATAAGCCCTTGCGTTAATTAATTAACATATAAAACCATTTATAAGCCCATTTGTTTTATTAAGCTCGGCCTCTAAGTATTTATTCAAATCTCAATCCCCTTATCTTTATAATATTTACATTATTCTATTTAATTTAAGTAATTAAATCTCCTGAATAATGTTATCAAAAATTAAGAGGGTTACATTGGATCTACTCTTGCATATCCACTCTTTTCTACATCCCAGCTCTAAATGGTGATACCTTTGGTTTCTTCAAAGCTACTCAAGGCATAAGGCAAGGGGATCCAATATCCCCTTACCAATTCATTGCTATCATGGAATCTTTGACTAGTATGTTGAATATAGGAGCTAATCAGAAATGGATTGATTATCAACCAATGTGTGGGAACCTAAAAATTAGTTCCTTAATGTTTGCTGATGATCTTCTTATATTTTCTAGGCCTAATCAGAAATCTATCGGCATTATATCAACTACTATTGATTCTTTGTTCATGCTAACTGGTCTTAAAGTAAATTTCAGCAAATCAAATATTATGATAGCTGGTCTTAGTGATATGGACACTATGTACATTGCCAACATGTCAAAGTTATCTTTGGTCTTTGGAGATATATCTTACCTAGGTGTTCCCCTTACTACTAGAAGAATACACTTCCCAATGCCTCCCAATGTATGAGGAAATTACTAAGAAATTATGCACATGGCCAGTTTAGAAATTCTCCACTGCTGCTAGACTAGTAATAGCTAAATCCATAGCTACTTCAATGTGTCTATATTACTTCGGTTTATATATCCTCCTAAAGAAGTTGATTAGCATGATCAATAGAGCTCTGAACCATTTTATATAGCATGTCAACCCTTGAAAAAACTGATCCCTATTTCTTTTAAGAAAATTAGTCAACCATATGATAGAGGTGGTCTGGGGATTATGAATATTGCTTTGTGGAATAAATCGGCTATTTCAAAGTAAATTGACAAATTGCCTAATGATAATAATGATTTGCTATCTTCTTGGATAGGACTAAACTTGATCAGGAAATCTGAGTTTTATACTACGGAAGTTCCTATTGATTGTAGCTGGTTTTGAAGAAATGTTTTAAGATCAAGAAGTATATTTTTTATCTTTAGTTCATAGCAGTGACACAAGAACCACCTCCTTTTGTCACTCTCCTTGGGTATGTAAAGGTATAATTCTATCAATATACTAAACCATGGCCTAAGAACTTAACTAATATTAATGAGCATGCAAAAGTCCTCTCCTTCTTTAATAATGGTCGTATTATTCTGCCTCATTCCAATTCCAATGACATTTAGGTTTGCTTGGAATACAATTCAGAACAATTACTATGTTGCAAATGTTATTACTAGTTGGTGTGGTAAGGCTCACTCCATCAATAGGGTTTATAGAGAATTGTCCTCAAATAATTAAAATCCAATATACCCTTGGCATACTAGAATATGGAGCTGTGGATCTAAACCTAAAGAGAATTTGTTACTTTGGAAAATTCTTAACAATGCAAACCATACTCAAGACTACTTAAAATGCAGAGGAATAATAATGATTTATATGTGTGTCCTTTGCAACAGATCTCCTGAAAATAACAGTCATTTATTTTTCTCCCGCCCCTACCCATTTCTTATTTGGAGGGAAATTTTGAGGAGTCTTAGTCTTTATCATCCATTTACTATTTCTTCAGTTGAATGGTACTATATATTTAAAGCAACTAGGTGGAATTGCGGTAGAGGTGTTCTTCTTCTAACTATTCTTAAAAAATTCATCTTTGCGATTTGGCAGGAGAGTAATCATCGTATATTTAAGAATTTGAAATGCTCAGAGGATGTTCTGATCAAGCAGATTTTAAATTAGGGTTAGAATTAGTTTGGTGCTTTAAGTTTTCATTCATATTGTATATATGTAATGTGCAATCTTATGCTTTGTTTTTTTCTATATTTTCCTTTGTCAATGTAGCTTGTTACATTGATTTCTTCTTGTCTAATAAATTCCTGGCAGGGACCAGTTTCCCCGTTAGCTTTGCTAGAAACTATAAAAGATTAAGTACAAAAATAATGAAACAATAAAACTAAATAAGTTGAATGATGATAAACATAATAATATTAATTTCTAGAGTTTTGGAATGCAATCTAAATCTCCACTGTATCCCTTAGAATGACAACTAAATTGCTAGAAAAAAATGATTGTACTGAATTAAGAATATTGATATCTAGCTTTCAAATCCCGTATTATTTGAGTGATAACAAAGGAAAAAAAAGTATTTGTAGCGGATGTAGATGTAAAAGAATGAACCACAAAAAGCTTATGTGTATGTGCTTTCCAGTATTGCATTTATTTTCAATTCTTATCACTTTTATTTCTTTAATTAAAATTATTTTTTTGTTGTTTAACAAAATAATAATCATAATCATGCTTTTAAATTTTTTACCAATTACCAAAAAGCACAAGTGTTTGATGGTTTTCATACCACAAAGTTCGTCAATCAAATTCTTTTGCCAATATTTTAATGCTTTCACAAAGAATTTGGACTCAACAATTCAACATGACTAGTGGATAAAAAGTTTATCAAGTTAAAATTAATTGCGACAATCATATTTGTCAATCTACAACGTCAATAAAAGGAAATTTCATGGATTTTTAGTGAGCGTTTTGCCTTTATTTTAAGATTAACAAGACTTTTACCAATATAAAAAAGAAAGCTGCATTCCAGGAAGATTTAGTGAAATTATGAGGAATTTGACATTTGGAATAATGGAAGGGAGAATGGTAATAAACAAATGAAAGAGATGCTTTTGGGAAAGAGTAAATGTTAAAGGTCAGAATTAGTAAGCAAGGACTTAGGATTGAGTAAAGGCTGGTTGTCGAGGAAGAATTAAGTGAAAAGAAAAGATTTTTTGGTCAGCTTTGGAGAAACTGTTGGGGCAAGTCAAAGGACCTATGCGTAACGATCTGTGGAATGGCTGAGCACTATATTTTTATATAACAACATGCACCTTAAAGGATCCAATTTTCAGACTAAATCGAAAAACTAAAGTCCATTAGAGTACGAATCGTTAGTGTTGGTATCCTGTAATAACATAACTATTTCAGAAAGCTATTTATACGAACTTACAACATAATAACAAAGTATAATAAAACATATTCACACCGACTAAGGCTAATACCTTCGAACCAATAACATTTCTCAAATATCTAATACCCTTGTCAGTGCAAAGCATGAATGAGGGAACTTTCCATCTCAACGTTCCCGCCTTGTACCGGTACAAGTCCTTTTAAATCTATCATGTGGGTTGTAATAAGGAGGGGGTCAGAACAACATTCTGGTGACTGGTAAATTACATACTTTATCCATAACACTAATTTATACCGATTGGTTTCCATTACATGTTATGTCTATTATTCATAAATTAGTCATTTTGACTTCATACACGCGAGCGATACATCTACCTACCTATGGTATGACACGCGTCCGCACACACACACACACATACAAGCATCATTGTCTCCCGTGGACAAGGAAACATTCTCCGCTAGTACCCGCAACTACGCACCATGCCGGGCATCCACATGAATAGCTAGACTGAATTGCCCACATACATAGGGGAACCTCCCATTGATGCCTAATAACGACATTACAACTAATTAGCCATATAATTAACCTGTCTCAAAGACTTATCTAACCGCTTCATATCGATTTTCAAATTCGCATAACAAACTATGACTACACGTATCGTACTTACATATTAAGGGGAGCCCTTAATGCTGACTCACATCAAATACAACTTAGGGTATGTTGCATTCGTGTCCACATCTCAATGGTATAACTCCACTTATTGCAATGCGTTAGACATCCACATCAATGTTCAAGCCGAATTACCCACGTACACAGGGGAACCTCCCGTTAGTGCTGAACTATGCACCATAACAGACATCCACATCAGTGTCTAGGCCGAATTGCTGCGTACATAGAGGAACCTACAGTTGGTGTCGTATGGTTAGCATACCCTCATAATTGAACCGCGTTATATCCTGATAGGTCCTACAGTTGGAGATGTCCCACACCAATATAATGTATACACAACTGTTGGTAGCCCCTAATGGAGAGCAGACTTCTATCGTGTAAAATTACTGACCTTGCATCCCAATCCATACTAATGGGTGCATCATTTATAATTAGCTTAAATATTGGGCTAGATCCATTAATCTACACCTGTCATAAACATATTCTTGAGGCCATATAATCTTATTTAGAAAATTATTATGCCTCCTAAGTTCAGTTATCGGTATTCATATATTTGCTATAAACTTCCTTCTTATTTATTGTATTAATGCCAATTAAGTATCCTTTAATATTTCTTTTCAATTAATACAATTAGGTATATTTACTTCTTCTTCTTAATTAATACAATTAAGTATATTTATTACCTCTTCCTAATTAATGCCCATTTTAATGAAATTACTATAACTTTTCTAATTCTTCAATTCATTGTCTTATTCATGTTTAGTACTTATTCTTTATTTCTTAACTTATGCTTAATCACATATATTTGATCAACAACAGAATTATTAATATTTCCATTTATAACCCTTTAGTTCTATATTTAGGGATTTCTACATTTTAGTGCATTGGAACTATATCTTTCCTAAAATGGAAACGTTATCACTATAATTTCCCATTAATTAGCTAAAAAGAGGAATTGTGTTGTGTTTGGAATTACAAGAAATTATTTTTTCCATGTTTATTGAAACAGACAGTACAAATACGGTAAACATCCCTATTTTGCACATCTCTTTCCTTCAGACATGCTCCTTATTATTTCAAACGACTTCCTATATAATTATAAAGTTGGATAATTTATAGAAATTCACATAGAGACATTCTTCATTCCAATGAATTAAAATATAAACTTAAATCCCAATCAAATTTGAAACAATCTTCAATTCAAGTTTAATAACTTATAACATTCAAATAGCAAAATATGGAATTAATATAAAATCTTATTAATGAATTATCACATAACTTTAGGACTACTTTCACCCTTACATTCTAGATTTTGGTGTATACAACATTTAACCAAAGTTAGTAATCTACTGAATATGTAGGTAAGGATCTCCAGTTCATTTTATATACATTTAAGCCTACAATTCTATAATTTATATTCAAGCATAAAAGAAATAAATTCACAACGATATAAATCCAATATTATGTAAAAATATATAATCTTCCACTCGCATCTTAGCTTCCAAATCTCCAGATCTAAATTCATTCCCTTTATTTAACTCCCTTTCTTTTTATCAAAATATGTATCAAAAGCACATATATATTTATTAGAATTATAGATCTGAGAAGAGATTTGAATTAATTATAATTTAAATTTGGATCTAGAATTTACCTCTACTTCACAGTAATGATTCACCCCTATTCTAAATCTCTTTTACTTTCCACTATTCTCTACACACATATATTATTTTATAATCTATAATTCCTAGAAATAGTGGAGAAAAAAATGTAGAGCTTTTCTCCATGCTTTATAAAATATGAGAAGAAAAGTGAAGGGTTATATATGTATTTATAGGTGCTCGAATCAATTCTATCAGTTAGATTAAATTACATTAAATCCAGGTCGTTAGGCCGAGGTTCATTCTCAACCGCCACGCTGTCATCGGTCGACCAGTCAATAAGGGGCAGTTAACTACTAGAGGTCAATCGGTCCCTATTCCGGTGTCGATCAACGAACGATATTAAATCAGTGTGATTTTTTTCCTTTAATAATTAATTTCCTTTAGTATATTTCTAATTATTTTTGATTTCAAACCTTTAAACGTTAATAGCTTTTCTGTTTGAATTCCGATCGCAAACTTTATGTATGAAAGTTGATCAAAAAATCGCCACAAACACAACGTGCAAGTTTTGTAGCCAAATTATGACATTTGTGAAAAGTATATTTTTAAGCTTTAATAATTATTTATTAATTCTTTTAAATTAATTACTATTTATTTTATGTGGTGTTACATTATATATGACTTAGAAGCTGTCGGGGTAAGAATGATGGCGGGGACTGGCCGATCATGGAAGATGAGAGTGATGGAGTAAAGCCGCCTACTCATCCAAGGCCAATGAAAGTTGGTCAAGTGAAGGATTGTACAATGATTTTTCCATTGTTGTCCATCATGGATCCTTAGACACAGTAAGCGACCTTCATGTCGAAAGGCCTACGTTACTACTGAAGGAACTAGACCAGTCAACAATGTAGTGAAATAGGTAGATTTAATTTTTCCCCCATATTTGAAACATAGTGGGCCTATGAAGTCTAATGGGTTTCATTAGATCCAATCAAGTTAATTTAAATAAAATCCTTTTTTATTTAAGTCTTTCTGATTTAATTTATTAAATCTATGTTCATTAAGTACAACCTTTGAAATGGTATGAATACATCAAATATATTCATATTTCTAAAGGGTGTATAGAAAAGGAGTGAATATATTATTATTTGATCTAAATGTAATCAGATCAAGATCTAAAAAGAGAAAGATAAACTGATGGTATCAACAATTGATTACACCTTCCTCTTTTGCAAACGATTTACTAAAACTATTTCTAATCATTAATCAAAATGACACGTAATATAAAATGTTTAACATGAAAAAAAATAACAAAACAACAACAAGTCAATATATACATGTGTAATATTAGGATTTATATCTACCATGTATATATTCTCCATTTATATGTATATACCGATTGCCTCAATTTAATTTAATTTTGTAAGATGTATGTTTGATTAGAAAACATTATGAGATCGTCAATATTAACCTCAAAAATTGATTAGACAAAACTACATAAATGACTAATATAAATTTCAAATTTAAAGATAGAAATCTAAATTTGGATTGACAAGTTTTATTCATAATTAAGATCTAGATTACAATTGATTATTGAAATAACCTAAATGTATCTAATAATAATAAATATTGTATATTTATATTTATATAATTATGAAGTTGAAAACAATACATACACACACATATACATACAACCACATACACACACACACACATACTTAAATTTAAATTGTTTTAATATAAACATAAGATTCACATATTTTTAAATACTTTTCTATGTAAATCTATGACAAATATGTGTGTGTATACACACGCACACACACAAATACACACAAACTGTTTAATTTTATCACTTAAATTATTGTAATTTAAAAATAAAACAATCAAAAAGGAATTCGGAATCAAAACATATACATAAGTGTAGAACAAGATGTTAATGTATTTTATGTTTCAAAATGATTTAAATCAACATTATTTGATTTATTAAAATTACAAACTACCGTAGAAAATCATTACATATATAATGAATCACATTTACATATAAAATTATAATTTTACACACATAAACTATTTCAGTTTTAAACAAATGAATTAAATCAAATTACATCATCAATTAATTGTTTAAAATACGATGTCAACTATAAATCATAGTGAGGCAATATATATATATATATATATATATATAATATTTTAAAGAGATACAAAATATGAAAATAAATTTTACCTTTATGAATCTAACCAATAAGTTACACCTGGATTTGGGATTTCTTCTCAGATCTCTAAGTAGATCCACATCAGCTTTGCATGAGAAGGATTTAATTTAATTTTTATTTTGATGTTTTCATTTAATTTGAAGTTGATTTTGTTTTGGAATGAAAGATTTTATTTTTGGCCATGGCCAGGGAGAAGGGAGAAAAAGTGAATGATTGGAAGAATAAATGAAAATGAATTAGTGGATTTATTTTAATTGAAAAGACGAAAATTTTCCCTTTATTTCAATTGAAACTTCCCTAATCAATTCCTTTAATTTTATCTCTCTCCACCCCTTTCTCTTCTCATGATTTGGTCGGCCATATATACCATCAAATGGCACAAAATTTCCAAAAACCCTTCATGTAATTCTTTTAATTTAAACCTATTTGAAGTTACATCAATATTGTATATCAATGCGCACAAATACAACTTTTATATATGGATTCAAAATAATTCCAAACAACTCTAAAACATCGAACAAATTAAATAACAATTAATATTTCTTAAATAATCTACCATATTGAGTAATGCTTCACTTCCAATGCTTCGACTTAGACCCAACTATAGCCAGTCAATGGATCATCATGTCATGATTTAACTATAATCAAAGTGGAGTATTCACATTGAAGTTCCATAGTGTTCTCATGTCGGGGAAACTGTATAACATCATCATCTTAAGATTTGTTGATTGACCTAGTTTTTACTAACTAATAGGAAACTCTCGGGCGAGTCATTCCATAGTTATCTAATAACTGCTATTACCACTATGCCACAAAGTGAATCAGACAACAGCGATCACACAATATAAGGTAGATTTGTTGTTATCCTAATATTTACCACTGTTTCACATAACACATGGAAAAACCATCTTTTGTGTGTCATAGCCCGTGAAATCTTTGTTCTATTGAGATTTCATCCATGCCATTCAAACAACATTTTATCTGTTGTCTGATTGACATTATCAAAAATTTCATTTTGGCTTCTTATCAAAATTTTGGTTTCTCTCTCAATGTTGCCTAGATTATTTCATAGCCACATTCTTTCAATCATTTCCCGCTCTTTCTTTCATTTCCAGAGAAAAATGGCATTCATTCCTTTAATTATTTTCCTCACCGCCTTCGCCTATCCTTCCTCCTAGCCATCTCCTGCTACCGACCCTAGCCTTCTCCCATCCCATTGGTGTTCTTTGATAAAGTTAGGGTTTCCTAATCAGAGTCGCCTCTTTCATCTTCATTCTGAAATTAGGGTTTCATGAAAGCTGCTACTTGAAAGTTAAGCTTCGAATCACCTTGCCCCTTCCTTCCTTGTAGATTGTGTACTTTGATTTACTGACTATTGATAGTTGCGGCTCCTCCTTGTTGAGTGTTCTTTGATTGATATTGGTATGATTTATGCCCCTTTCGATTTATATTGTTCTCGACTTCTAATCTCTGGTCGATAATGATTTGGGTTTCTTATATAGGAATTTATTTCCTAAATATGCGAATATACGATTCAATTTAAAATTTTCAAATTATTTTTCTCTGCGTCTATTTATGTTTGAACGCTCTTGATGATTTTTTGATTCTTGAATTTCTGCTTTGGTTTCCATTTGCTAATTTGATTGCTATGTTGGACCTTGTTTTTCACTATGTTGCCTGACCATGTGCTCTTGACTTCATGTTTGAGTTAGTGGATTGCTATGTTGGACCTTGTTGTCCAGGGCAGTGTTGATTGGAACTGCCTTGTTCAAGGCAGTGCACTTCAACACTGAACACGTATTGCATATATACATGTATATATATATATATATATATCCATGTGTGTATGTGTATATGTGTGTTGCTCACTATACTTATACTTGAACTTATGTGCTTGTGCACTTTTATGTGCTTTGGTTTCTTATATACATTTTCATGTGCACTTTCATGTGTTTGTGCCTTTACTTCATGATCTGTTTACTAATTCGATGGTTTGAACTGCATGTTACTCACTATGTACATATATACATGCATATACATATGTGTGTATGTGTATATTAATTATGCTATCTTGGTTCATCCATGTATATACATGCATACATGTATGTATGTGTTTTATGGTTTAGCCTTGCTCTATGGTTTAGCCTAAAACTGATACTTGTTCACATGTTGCATTATTATCTGCACTTTGTTTTTACTTGGATTAGTACTTTGCAGTAAGTTCAACTATCGGTCGACATAAAGTTGTGCACTTTGATTCCAATATCATCCATGTATATACTTACATACATATGTATGTATATATGTGTGAATGTTGGTTGTTCGAATTTATGGTTAGTGTCAGTGTCTTGTTCAATTTTGTGACACTTGTTCAATTTGTGCCTGGTTCAGTTTGTGGCACATGTTCAAGGTAGTGATATGAAATATTAGTGATATGGACATTATTATTCAATTTGTGGCACTTGTTTAATTACCGACATGTTTGAACCTATGAGTTTGGTTTAACTCTTTTATATGCTGTCAATTTTGTTTTGTGACTTTGAAGCTTTGTTGGATGCTGTTTTGATGGGCTTTGCTTTGGTTTGATGGTGCACTGCCACTGCCCTGTTTAAGGTAATGCACATTGGCAATTTTTAATCGTTTTGATCTTTGCTGGTCCATGTCACTGAATTGTTGAAACTTGTTTTTTGCTTTGAATTTCCATGTATATACATACATATGGATGTATATATAGTGAATGTTTGTGGCCCTGCCTTATTTTAATTTGTGGCACTACCTTGTTTTAATTTGTGGCACTTTCTCTTTGTGGCACTGCCTTGTTGCATTGTTGGCCTTGTCCATGTACTTGCACACTGCTTTGTTCAAGGCAATGCCATTGCACTGCCTTGACATTGGTTGAATCCCTTTCATGTGTTTTGGTTTATTGTTTGTGCACTTTGATACTTGCTTCAGCACTTGTTGTTTTGCCTGAGCTTGTTTATGTGCACTGTGATTTCTTGTTACACTTCAATTACAAATCTTGTTCCAATTCAGTTCTTGTATATATTTATATACTTGTATATACTTGTACGTACTTGTATATACTTATATACACTCGAGCTTTTATATACTTGCTTCAGCACTGTGATTTCTTGTTTTGCCTGAGCACTTGTTGTTTGATGCCTATGTATATGTATACATATATACATATATATGTATATATGTACATGATCACTTTGATGATATATACTTGGTGCCTATAACATGAAATGCTTGTCATGCATGTACCATTATACATGCTTCATGGGTGAATTTTCTGGTGTTCCTTGTTCATGCCTTTATCTGAACCATTTTGATTTGAACTTGTTTTGAGTTGCCTTGAGTTGTTCTTATGCGCATTGCAGTTTTTCCGAGCTTGTTTATGTGCACTTGAATTCTTATTTATGTGCACTGTAGTTCTAAACATTATGTGCACTGCAGTTTTGCCTTGAATTCTTACGTAGTTGTCTTGTTTGCATTTCCTGGATGTGCAAGTACGCATTTTCATGTATATACATACATACATACATATGTATGTATATACGTGTGAATGTGCAAGTGTGCATTTCCTGGTTTGAGTATTCTAGTTGTATTATCTCACACTTGAATTGCATATATTCCTGTTTTGAGTATTCTGGTTGTATTATCTCACACTTGAATTGCATATATTCCTGTTTTGAGTATTCTGGTGTTTTACCTGTTGGTGCACTTGTTTTGAACTTGAATTGCCAAAACTTGTTTTGAACATGAATTGCTGAGACTTGTTTTATGATATGTGCACCTGAGTTGAGCCCGAGGAGGCTTAGGCTTGACCTTGTGCACATTTGCACTGTGTTGAGCCTTCAGGCTTGACCTTTGTAACAATCTGTGAGATTTAATCGATGCTCGACCTTGTGATATTCACTGTGATACACTGTGCATATCATAAATTGTCCATACACACATATATTTGTCCCTGTCTAAAACATGAAGAGAAAACAAACCCATAAACTGAGGCAATATTAACATTCAATTCAATTTTATTTTTGCAATGTAGGTTTGTTTCCTTTTCCATTTTACCGTGTTGTTTATTTGATAGGTAAGAGATGGCTAGATACAAGCTGGAGCAAGCAAATCAAGATCAACACATCAAAAATAAACTCGAGTAAGTGTGAGTGAGAGCAAGTAAAAAAAAGTTATATATGAGAGTGTAGAGAAAAGTTGTATATATGAGAGTGAGTGAAAGTTGTATTGCATTTGAATTTGATTTGAAATAAAATATTTGTTTAAATAAAATTGCGATTCATTTATTTCATTTTGCAAATGTAATATAATCGGTATGCATATCAGTCAATATATATGTTGTATAATAGTAAATTCTAGAAATGATAATACACTATTAGATAACATATGGTTTTTTTATTATGTTAGTGCATATCAGATGACGGGGAATATCTGTGGTCTGATGTGAAATGAGATGGCATGGGATTTAACAACAGATAGATATGCAATCAGACAATGTAGCATATCTGCCGTTTGATGCATTTTTTCCCATAGTGTACGTAACCCCTTGGTGTCCCTAGCAACCATGAGTAATACACTACCAAACTTTTAGAGAGCACCGCATACTCTGGTCTCAAAAAATGCATAAATATTCTTTCTCGAATACCTTGACCAGGAATATTTAAAACAAAATGTCATTTTATTTTATAACTGATTTCATACGATTGCAACTATTTGCAATTATAATCACATAACATTTTCTTCAAGGAATTTCTTATTATATACTTTAAATTAATTAATTATATTATAATATAACAAAGTATATAAAAGAAAAACAAAACCTTTAGTACGAAATGACTACAAAGTTGGATATATGTAACAAATTACATATCCCTCAAGGCATACCACTAACTCTTTCAATCTCCCACTTGCACTTGGGGGCAATTATGGAATTTTAGTCCCATCCCTTCGATTAGTTTGCTTAGAACCGATCGAGCATGTCCCTTCGTGAATGGATATGCTATATTACCTTATTTATGTCTTACTTATATTCTAGAGCTCTAGGTTCTTTCATAACCCTTACCGTGACACTGTTTTCACAAAACAAAGTTGTGGGATTCTCAACATTTGGAATCATCCCTAGCTCAGTTATAAATATATGCATTATATACATATAACTTTTGTTACGATGTTATTCTAGGCGATATTCTTAGCCTTTTGGTTGAATCAGTCATAACTTTTCGTTTGGAACAATTTCAACTTTAAGTTCCTTACCTAAGGCTAAACATGAAGTTACGATTGACATATTATACTCAATATCACTCATGGAGTTCGAGTCCAATAACCCCTTCACAAGAAGTTCGTTGTTTGCACAAACATTTCTCTAGTATTTTGCAAATACTCCAGAATACTTGTAACATCACTCACTTTCGGACCTGAAAATGAACGCCGATGATGCTGCAGTTATCAACAGAATAATTTTTAAGCGAAAAATTAAGATTGGTATATTTTTTCTTCATAACATTAAGTAAACAAAGCAATTAAAAATTTATTTTCATCAAAATGTTTTACATAAGTCTTTACACCAGTATTAACTTATTTGTTTTCATGTAGGGGTAAATATAATAAAATATTAATAGAGTGTCATGCCCAACATATTAAGATGCCTACATGGATACTTAACCAGTTATAAACCCTGGTTTTACAAAGCAGAATTTTCAAAACAACTTTTATTTTCAAAATAAGCCTCTTGCTCCGTCTCCAACCCATTTATTCATCTTTCCCAAAAGTTACTTGTTTAAGCCATAAATTCAGCCTACTCAAATGAACACCCCTGAGTTTATGAGAAATGATAAAAACTTGGGTCAAACTTTTACCCTAAACAAACAATCATATAGTGGGACTATGCCGCTAAAGCACAAAACTTGTTTTTTCCTTACTATTCCAATCACCATGAATTACATCATACTATGTAAAACATCATGTCATGAACAAACATAAATCATCAATTCATCATAAGTGTGAGATTTCCTTCACACAATTTCGATTAGTTTCTATAGTCAATTTATTTTAAAGTGCCACTCACGCCTTACCTTACTAGTTCGATAACTGTATTAGACACTTAAGATTTCCACTTAGGCATTTTATCTTATTTTCTCCTAATTTTACAGTAAACAAATAATTAGATTGCCACTAAGGCCTTACACTATTTTCCATTGTTTATTATGTCATGTTTAGACAAGCGATTGCCACACAGGCCTTACACCAACAATCATCAAACGTAATGTCGTGTTTTATACAAACGGTGGCCATACAAGCTTTACACCAACAATCATTAAACGTAATGTCATATTTTAGGCGAACAATTGCCACATAGGCATTACACCACCAATCATCAAACGTAATGTCATGTATTGGATGAACGATTGCCACACAGGCCTTACACCATCAATCATCAATTATAATGTTGTGAATAGACAATTATATGCTACGAAAGTCTTACTCCATTGTTCTCGTATGTTATCATGAATAGACAATTGGATGCTATGAAAGCCTTAATCCATTGTTCTCATGTTTGTCATGCATAGACAATTGGATGCTACGAAAGCCTTACTCCATCAATATCATATATTTTCATGAATAGACATCCGTTTGCCACTAAGGCTTGTCGTCAATGTTTTCAAATATAATGTCGTACTTACACATTTGGTAGCCACTAAGGCCTTCCATCATAATTTCTGAAAATAATGTCATGGTTAGACATATTTATGCCACTAAAGCCTTATATTTTAATCTCCTACCATTTCAATTGATTTAACTTATCATTTCATAGCTACTAAGCTAAAACTCAATTTTCATTCTTTAAATCAATTATTTTTCTTTAACTTAATTTTTCTTTATTGCCATTTCATCCCTATGAATTTCTCAACCATAAAAGGATCATTATGTACTTCAAATTTCTCAACGTTATTTGCTATCTCATATTTACATTACATGGCTACTGCATGTAAACATAGGGCTATCACACACTGATAATTCATTAGGTGTCGTAAGTTGACCCATTATCTATCGCAGTTTGATATAATTCAAAGCCATCACAAGTTGATCCCAATGTGGCTCCAACTTTCGCCATCCCAAGTTGATCCCAATGTAGCCGACACATGTTGACTCCAACTTTAGCTATCGCATGTTGACTCCAACTTTAGTCATCGCAGGTTAATCCCAACATAGCTATCGGATGTTAAACTTTTCACTGGCTATCGTAAGTTGGCGATCATATTAGCTATCGCAGGTTGATAGTAGAAGTTTTGTAATTAACTTAAAAACTGGTTACTTACCACTAAAAGAAATTATTTTCATAATATCTGGTTACTTGTCAAATTACTATTGGTCAATTTGATCAATTGCATATTTCTTCTTAGAAAATGTTAATCACTTTCTCAATTAATTAATCAATTATCTATTAGTAATTAACTCTTTACTTTGCCAAATAATTCATATAAATTCGAGAATACATGAGAAAATCCCAAAATTTCACAAAAAATCCAAATTGTCAAATTTCGCCTCATATAAAGTTTTCAGGCCAATAATTACTTTTAATAATTTAAATAATTAGTTTTAGAATTTAGGCTTTTCCTAACTTGAAATTTCATATAAATTCCAAATTAACTTCGAAAAATATAAAATTCATCTTCAAATTACTATTTCACACATCATATAAAATTTCAAGCGATTTGGATAAGGTTTGATTCATGTTTTTATCTTAAATCGTCAAAAACCATCATCTTTAAATTCTTAAACATGAAAAAATATTATTTAAAATTCATATGTTTGTTTCCTATCATCAAAAAATCAAGTATGCATACAATCCTAACCCATATGGGTTTAGAAGGTTTTAGAGAAAGAATTACTCGTTTTTAGTTTGATTGAACATGACTTAAGTCTTGGTTTGCTTAAGAAATGACTGCTCCCTCTCTTTTCCCTTAGATTTTTCCTCTTTTCTTCCCTTGAAAGTATGGCTGGCCTAAGCTCTTAAATTTCTTTCATTTAGTTTATGAAAAAATGAGAGAATGAATGATGAGTTCGAGTGTACGAGTTTACTAATTTGGCCTTTGGGCTAATACCCTATTCTAGCCTATTCTTGTTAAATCTCTGACTCCACATCCAACATTCATTCAGTCTCTATTGATTAACTTGTTTTTATCTCATAAGTTAATTTGATTAATCATATATTTAATTAATTTTCCCCATATAATGGTACTTCATAATTTGGGATGCTATAGTCTCCCCTTCTTGCAAGAATTTCTTTCTCGAAATTTAAACAAGGCAAGATAATAATCATCGTCGTCAATTAATGTACGCACAATACCATAATTATACTAGTTCCCCGCTAATGAAAATCATCAATCATCAATCATAATGTATTAGTGTCACTATTAACACATACAAATATTGTATCATCAAATCATACTAGTTCTACTACTAGTCGATACAACAAAGCACACATGCCTAATCATACATTTCAAAACAAATCGGGATAGATATTTCTAATCCTATCCTTTACCTCCTAGGTGCAATCATCAACATCGTCATTCCACTGGACGAGAAAAAGTTTGATAACTTTGTTCCTTAACTCCTTCGTATCATGAATTACTATATTCCCTTCGGTCATTTAACATAAGTCAGATATAGTACTACAGATAAATCTTCAACTGCCCTCAGTTCCACCACTGAATTCGGGTCATGCACACATTTTCTCAAATGTGATATGTAAAAGACATTATGCACACCTGCCCAACTACTTGGTAACTCGACTCAATATTTGAGTGTACCAACCCTCTCAATCACCAGAATTGGTCCTATATATCTAGGTACCAATTTTCATGCCTTCCCAAAGCGCATGACTCCTCGTATCAGAGAAACCTTCACAAATGCATAGTCGCCTACTGCGAAATCAAGCTCTTTTCTCCTCTTATCAGCATAACTCATCTACCTTGATTGCACTACCTTCATCTTAGTGCGAACCAATTCTACCTTCTCGGTAGCATCTCTTACCAAATCGGGTCCTAACACTAGCCTATCCCTTATGTCGAACCAACAAATAGGCGACTTACATTGTCTGCCATAAAGCACCTCAAATGGGGTCGTTCCAATACTCGTTTGGTAACTGTTGTTATATTAAAACTCTAGCAAATGCAAATGATCTTCCCAATATCCTCTAAAATCTAAAACATGTGCTCTTAGCAAATCCTCGAGCATACGGCTCACCCTCCTTGTTTGACCATCAGTCTACGAGTGGTACGCCGTACTCATCTCAACTCTATACCAAATGCACCCTGTATACTCCTTTGAAACTCACGGTGAACAAAGGGTCTCTTTCAATTAAAATACTGCTCGAAACCCATGTAGTTTTACTATTCTTCATGTATAATCTTGCAAAACTAGCTTCTGTTCTCGTCAACCTCAATTGGATAAAGTGAGCACTCTTAGTCAGTCTATCAACTATCACCCAAAATTTTCCGTTTCCCATTTTCGACCTAGGAAACCCATCAATAGAATCCATGGACACTGACTTCCACTTCCAAGTTAGTACTTTCGAAGGTTGAAGTAATCCGCTTGGCTTACACTTCCAAGTTGGTCCTTTTGAAGGTTGAAGTAATCTGATTGGCTTCTGATGTTCATACTTTACCCGCTGACTGGTGAAACACCTCTTCACACATTCACAGACATCCCTCTCCATCTCTTCCTAAAAGAATATTTTCTTCATATCATCATACATCTTCGTGCTCTCGGTATGAATGGTAAACTTATATTAAGGACTTTCTCTAAGACCTCCTTTCGAAGATTTTCTACATTCAGAACACAAAGTCTCCCCTTATTCCAAAGCCATCCCTTCAAGTCTATCTTGAATCCTTTCAGATCCTCAACATCTTCTCCTATTCCAAACTACCTAATTCCCTCGGCTAACAATGGGTCTTACCTTTTCCTTGCAGCAATCTATCCATAAGGGTTAGACGTACTCCCAAACTTGCTTCCATCCCTGGACCCCGACTTGATCCTGCAATTATTCTATAACGCACTCCATAAGATGCCAATGTCTTTAACGTCTTCATTCCACAATCATGGCTAACATTCCATTCTGAGGTTTTCTATTCAAAGCATCTGCAACCTCGTTGTGAGGACCCATTCTTCGACTCTTGAAAATCGACACTAACACATCCTCGGTATTCACGTATCGTAAATACAAGTGCATGAGAAGCAGATTCTCAAGGGTAAGAAAGAAAAATAAAGACAAAACAGAATCTTACATATGTTATTTCAATAAATACTTTACAGCAGAAATTAAAATACATTTATCAGAGTTAAAAACATGGACAGTTATAAATTCCTATCCTTACAAATGCGAAATAATATAGTACAAGAGTGTGGTGGAAAAAGACCAAAATCTTGAGAAAAATCTTCTGGCTCCATGCTTCGAGCTCCATCCAGATTTCTTCTAAACAAAACCTAACTACTAGGCTGGTCGGGAAAATTAGGGCACCCAGAGTTTAAGGAAAAGGAAAAATAAACTCCAGGTTAGTCATAGGACTGGTGTGAGAACTCAAAATATGCGTTTTAGAAACCAAAAAGGTATCTCATAAGACTACGCCGCACATAAACACGAAATGGGTTTTTACCTTATGATAACCAAATCATTATTATGTAAAATCACTTGATATTATTTTTAATGACATATCTTTAAAAACATTTGCAAGTAAACTTATTAATCTTAGCCGAAATTGTTACCATTATTAAATTCCAACATACTAGGTTCTACAAACAAAATGGCATGCTCTTATTGGAGAATGGATTTCCATACAAATGACCAGGTGAAGGGACTACCTTCCGACAGTACATCTATAGAGGAATGTACTGAGGCCCAACTGATGGTCCTCTACCAATACAAGACCGGCCTACCTCTTTCTAGATAGTACCGAATATGTCATCACCCAGGTCGTTACCGACCTATCCGAGGGCCCTCACAACATACATCCACAATAATTTAAGTCCCAAACGTCATAACAGGAATAAATATACCTAGAAGGGGATGATCATATCCTAATGGTTGCGAACCACACAGCCTTGTCGCATCTACCCTGTTTCAGCCATTTTCGGGTGTGAGGCTTGAGGTAACAATTACCTTTCACATTTCACATCATCTTCCTTTGAATGCCACACTGCCATTCCATGATCACACAACTGATTTCTACAAACGTATAACTCCTGAGCTCATACGTCTCAGGAAAGGGAGTTAAGCTAAGAGCAGTTACCTTCTATGCCACAAAACAAATGATACGTTCATAGAGATCACCAATGTACCTAGAAATGCAATGTCAGACATTCGTCCATACAAGTTCATTCTGGAACTGAACGAAACCGAAGGCACTCTCCTACCATATCCTATCGGGGATTACCTCTAGGATTAGTAGCGAGAAGTACTTGCAACCCAAAGAGTTTCAGAAATGAGGGGACCACTACTACTTTAGTATTGGGAGCTAACCAGAATTATTAACAAGCAGTCCTTCCACCCTAAAAATCTTCGGTCTTCATCCTACATTTTCTTTATCAGGTCTTCAATTTTCGAAAGCATACATTGGTTCGAAGTGGTTTTCGGATAGGAATTACTCTAAGTCCGACCCCAGTCCCTTTGAATCATTCATCGATAAAAAGATGTTTTGTGAACAGGGAATCATTCTTTGATTGATTAAGTTCTTTTTATCAAAAATCTCTTTTGGAGATATATATTTCCAAAAAAGTCTTTTCGGTATATGCAGAATCATTAAACCTCTCTTATCAAATCCTTTGATTACTTAAAACCTTTTTTTTTGAACTTGGAATAATTTGAAATCATTTCATTTTACACTTAGAAAAAATTTCCAAATTATTTCATTTAAATCTTAACAAAGATTCCCTAATTCAAAACTCAAAATTATATTTAGTTAAAACCATGTTATCTAGGATGTTAATCCAAAATCAGTAAATAATTAGTGAATAGAGTCTATAGAAACCATTTAATTCTACTCAATATCAATTCCCGTATTCAATAAATACTATAGGCGGAATAACAGTGAAATCACCTTTTAAGTTCCACGAATAGTATGAGTTCCCTCTTCGGGCTTTAACACTAAGTATAAGAAGATCATCTCTATAAAATGAAAGTTGTATTTAATTTAAATTTCGAAAATTAGATCTTTTTATACAGAACTCGTTTTTGACATTTCGACCTTATCTATCCCTGCCTAGGGAAGAGGCCAAGTGAGCCAGGGCATTGGTTGCTCCTAAACATCTCCTTAGTTTAAGCACCTCACATCCGGATCTCACGAATAGAAAATCCAGTCTACTCGTCGGCTTTTAGAACCAAGATTAAACCACTTTACTTATAATAGCTTTTCTTTTAAACATTTATTTAAACTCTCTTAAATAAGCTAAAAAACCTCCAATCATTATTAAAACGTTTAATTATCTATTTGAAAACATTTATAAAAGATTTGGAAAAGAATCGTTAAGTTTTAAACTATTATTTAAAAGTTACAGAAAAATGCTGCGGAAAAGTGATGCGGAAAGTGCATTTTTTACTATATTGTTCAAAACGACTTTATTATTATTTGGAAATACATTTTTTATAACTCAAATCACTTTTAAAATATTTTAAATGATTTATAAGATTTATTCCACATTTTTAAACAATTTTAAAACATCAATTTCAAAGAAATCTAGTTTTGGATTCCGAACTGCAAAACCGTGATTTTTCAAAAAGCTTGTTTTACTCGTATCTCAAAATCTACTTATCGAAATCTCGATTTTCTTTCTTCTTTGGAAAACTATGGATATAATAGTTTGGAAAATTCTTATCTCAAAGAATTCCGAGCTATATTTCATTTTATACGCTCGTTTGACTTTTATGGCATGAAATCGCGAATTGCCGTTACGCGACGCGCCTATTTTTGACTAAATTTTCCATTCTCATTCAAACTTCACCAAAACTCTCTTAAATGTTCATAAAACATTTCAAACTCATTATTCGCCCTTTTTATAGAGGTTTAACATTCCATATATACCAATTAATTAATATAGAGGAAAGTGATTTCCTTGTGCTTGTCGACATGTATTTCCATGATTTGCATATATATTCAACATTCATATGAAACAACCAAACTTGATGATCAAAGCATATTAATTATCCATTGCAAACATCATATCATCATCCAAAAAATAAAATATTATAGTTTAGGAGTTCTCACCTTCATTTTCCCTTCGAGCTAATACAAAATTGGCTATAGCTCCGCTATCGACACACCGGAGGTTATGGAATCGATTCCAAGACCCTTAGATGAGCACGACCAATCTTGGAACTTATGGCCTTAGTGGTGTGGGGTGGTGGACGTGGATTTTGGAAGGGTATAGGAGTTTTGAACTAGTTTTGAAGTGGATTGATATTATAAACTAGTGTCTATATTTTCCTCTTTTATTTGAGATATTTTTTCCCGTAACTTTTCTAATTTTTTTATGAATAAGAAGCCATTAGAGAGGCTCTTAGAAAGCTTTAAAAGAAGAGGAAGAAGAAGTGGAATGGTATTAGGAAATTATGAGAAGAGGGGTGGTATTTATAGAAAAAAACTTAGAATAACATATTTAAAACCAAAATTACCAAAACACCCCTAGCCCACACCCCTCCCACCCCTCTACACGCACGGCTTCCCCCCAAGCCATGTGATGGTGATGTGAGGTGATGGTGTGGTACAATGAGTCGATGTTTGCTTTTTGGTTACTTAAAGGTTAAGCTTTAGGAATTTTTTAATTATTTTTGTAATATACACACACACATATATATATATATATATAAGTGTTTATGTACACATGTATATGTTATCATGTGCATGTAACAGATATATTCATGTACATGTATGTGCATAACACTTCAACCGTCTTCAAACAGCTTTTGTTTGTTAAATCGTTGAAATCCGGTGAACCGATTATCGGTTACATTTTCACTTATTAATTAACATACATATATTTGTAAACAAAATTTAAAAATAAATTTCTTATCATTTTTAGTTAATTAAAATGATCACATTTTATTTATAAAACCATATAAATAAATATTAACAATTATTTACAGTAATTGCTATTATACCGATAAAGCGTTATTGATTTTCCTTATATTTTCAAATCAAACATATCTCTTTATAAAGCTACTATAAATGATTTATTATCACTTTATAACTATTCAAAATGAATCATCATCATTTAAAATAACTATTTGAATAATTAAAATAATTATTTATCGTTAAATCTCAATTTAAATTTATAAATCTATATTTAAATATGATGTCATTTTATCGATATAAATTTCGAGGAAAATATGTTTGTAAATATTTATTCAAAAAAAGATTACTATTATTTATTATCACTTAAAATTGTATTATCAACCTTTCATTTGCATAAATTTAAAATTAAATATAATTTATCAAAGTGATTAATTGGCGGGTCGTTACAAACTCCCTCTCTTAAAAGAATTTCGTCCCCGAAATTACCCAAAACAAAAACCCAAAGGTTTGCCCAGAATATTTTTCGACTTACCCCCATATGAGGTATATAGACCACCCGTACGCAATATCCGATTCGATCTTCTATTCGAATTCACAACTTTATTTTCGAACTAGTATTGATCCCTGATCATTTAGTGCGGACTCTGACCAAACTTCCTGATCAGAACTTTAGTTTTCCTTGCATAGCTCTCAACTATGATAGAAAACTTGAGCATCTAACCATAAACCCTCATTAATGTTCGTCGTCAAGAATCGAGTGATAAATCCTCTTTCGGATAAATGTCGAACACGTCAAAGTTCTGCACTCGAATCTTAGATTAAATCGTGCGACGAAATAATCTATATACTTCATATGTATTTAATAATCTAAAAAAAAAATTTATGAAAACATTTCATATAACTTTCATCTTTTATTCAAACTTTTATAAAGATACTTCTTTATACATAATTATTTTACATTTTATTTCCAAATATTTCTACTTAAAAAGACATTTCTTTTCAAAAGATAAATATCTTTTTTTTATAGTATATTTCTGAACATATCTTAATGGTTTCTGAAAACTTATTTTCAAAATAATTCATTAAATTGACAAATCACTATAAACTTTCTTTAGCTAATATCAAATGTGAAAACATTCTTTATTAGTTAAACTTACTTTATTAATTAATATTCTTTTATTAATTAAAAATTACTTTATTTATATATATATTCTCTTTACTTTTGCAGTTTCAATATATAAAAGTATTCATATACTTACTCAATTGTTTTAAGTATATTCATAATTTACTTAACAAGTTTTACTTACTTTAAAATATAATCAAAGAGATTAAAACAATTATTACCAAAATATTGTTATAATAAACTCCTTTTTTTATAAATTTGAACTTATAACATTTTCTATTTTTATGTAAAAGATCCCGATACTTGTTATTATCTTTAAAGTCCCATTAATAAAGATCTAAATATACCCATAAGTTTTCTTCCAAAGGGTCATTCAAGGGTTTAAAAACAAATGTTGCTAAAACATCGTTTACTACAAACCCCAAAACCATTCATTTATAACTTTAATGAATTATTTTAAAGATCCATACTAATGAGAAGTTAGAACAACATCATATTATAAACTCTCACATGCTTACATCATTTAAATTCTTTGAAACTTGGGTCCAAAAAGAAAAATTCCCTTCCCTACCTTACACTAATACAATACAAAGAACTAAATCAATATAAACATCCCATCCAACTTATACATACTAGAACTATCTCCAACTCCCAAAATGTTACTCCTATTCTTCCGAGTACGAAGATGATGGTGGACTCCAATTACCAAGTTCTATCATCACTTCACCTTCTCCTTCTTCATCACTGTCCAGCTCATCGTCGACCTCATTGCCATCTTCCTTCGGCACCTCTCCTATTACATGGGGTAACCATGGTTGGTTCCATGGGACATGTCCCATGCCGACTGGTATTCCAGGAATATCCCCGCCCTCTTCTAATTCTTCCAAGCCTTGAACATTTTCCTCCCAAGGGTTTTCAAATTCTTCGACCCCCTTCTCTTCTTCTTCTATTGTTTCTTCGTTGTTGCTTTCTATCTCGTTCCAGTTTATATACGAACTGGATGATCCCTCCTGCCATACAACATGTTCCCTATCCATATCCCATACTACATTGCTACACTCGCTCGATATGATAGCATCAGGGTCTTCCATCGGCTCTAATTCCTCCTCCATGGATTCTATTTCCTCTTCCATGGGTTCTGATTCTTCTTCCATTGGCTCAATTTCTTCTATCGGTTCCAAAATGGAGCTAGCGGGATCTACTATCCAATTTCCCTCCAAGGCTTGCCCGGGTTCATCGTCACTAGAAATCATAATTACTTCTGGAGCTGGAGGCGGTACAAGAATTTCGGCCATAGGGTATCCATCTTCACCCCTTCGAGTGTATGGGGCGTATTCTTCCTCAATCGGGAACCCACCATTGCTAGGCGGATATTCTGGTTGCTCCTCTTCATCGCTAGAGAACAATGAGGCTATCCTTCTCGCCCCAATTTGCTCTAGAGGACTCCCCTTTCGCGTAATTTCCCCCATATGGTTTCTACAGAGTAAACAATTATTCTTTTAGACATAAGTAGTAGGTAATTGCTAGCGTATTTTTAGGTAAAGAGGTTTGGTCAATACTCAAAAAAATGTTTCAAGATTCATTTCTAAAGATAGCTTTTAAAATTCTTTGAAAATTTTACCAAAATATTCTTTTCTTTTCAAATACATATATATATATATATTATGGTAAAATGATTTCATATAAAACTAAATTCATTTGTATATGTATTAACAAATACGCACTCATATATATATATATATATACTCAAAATAATTATAGGGCGTTACTAACCCTATCTCTAATGAGTTACTCATCCTGGGTTATTACTAACCCTATCTCTGATGAGTCTTTTACCCCTATCAGGCTCAGGTATTTGCTTAACCTAAACTCTGATACCACGTTGTGAGGACTCGTTTCTTCGACACTCGGAAATCGACACTAATACATCCTCGGTATTCATGTGCCGTAAATTCAAATGTTGGAGAAGCGGATTCTCAAGGGTAAGAAAGAAAAATAAAGATAGAACAGAATCTCACATATGTTATTTCAATAAAAACTTTACAGCGAAAATTAAAATATATTTATCAGAGTTAAAAACATGGACAGTTATAAATTCCCATCCTTACAAATGCGGAATACTATAGTATAAGAGTTTGGTGGAAATAGACCAAAATCTTCTGACTCCATGCTTCGAGCTCCATCCAGATTTCTTCTAAACTAAACCTGACTACTAGGCTGCCCGGGAAAATTAGGGCACCCGGAATTTAAGGAATGGGAAAAATAAACTCCGGGTCAGTCATGGGACCGGCGTGAGAACTCAAAATACGCGTTTTGAAAACCAAAAAGGTATCTCATTAGACCACGTCGCACATAAACACGCAACAGGCTTTTACCTTATGATAACCAAATCATTATTATTGAAAATCACTTGATATTATTTTTAATGACATATCTTTAAAAACATTTGCAAGTAAACTTATTAATCTTAGCCGTAATTGTTATCGTTACTAAATTCCAACATACTAGGTTCTACAAACAAAATGGCAGGCTCTTATTGGAGAATGGATTTCCATACAAATGACCAGGTGAAGGGACTACCTTCCGGCAGTACATCTCTAGAGGAATGTATCGAGGCCCAACTGATGGTCCTCAACCAACACAAGACTGGCCTACCTCTTCCTAGATAGTACCGAATATGTCATCACCCCGGTCGTTACCGACCTATCCGAGGGCCCTCACAACATACATCCACAATAATTTAAGTCCCAAACGTCATAGCATAAATAAATATATGTAGAAGGGGATGATGGTATCCTAATGGTTGCAAACCACATAGCATTTCCGCATCTACCCTATTTAAGCCATTTCTGGGTATGAGGCTTGAGGTAAGGATCACCTTTCACATTTCACATCATCTTCCTTTGAATGCCACACTACCATTCCATGGTCACGCAACTAATTTCTACAAACGTATAACTCCTGAGCTCGTACGTTTCAGGAAAGGGTGTTAAGCTAAGAGAAGTTTCCTTCTCTGCCACCAAACAGATGATACATTCATAGAGATCACCTATGTAACTAGAAATGCAACGTCAGACATTCGTCCATACAAGTTCGTTCTGGGACTGAACGAAATGAAGGCACTCTCCTACCACATCCCGTCGGGGATTAACCCTAGGTTTAGCAGCGAGAAGTCCTTGCAACCTAAAGAGTTCTAGAAATGAAGGGACCACTGCTACTTTAGTATTGGGAGCTAACCAGAATTATCAACAAGCAATCCTTCCACCAGGAAAATCTTCGGTCTTAATCCTTCATTTTCTTTATCGGGTCTTCAATTTTCGAACACATACATTAGTTTGAAGTGGTTTTCAGATAGGAATTACCCCAAATCCGACCCTGGTCCCTTCAAACCAATCATCGATAAAAAAATGTTTTGTGAATAAGGAATCATTCTTTGATTGATTAAGTTTTTTTTAACAAAATATCTTTTGTAGATATATATTTCCAAAGCATTCTTTTCGGTATATGCAAAATCATTAAACCTCTCTTATCAAATCCTTTGATTACTTAAAACCATTTTTTTAAACTTGGAATAATTCGAAATCATTTCATTCTACACTTAGGAAAATTTTCCAAATTATTTCATTTAAATCTTAACAAAGATTCCCTAATTCAAAACTCAAAATTTTATTTAGTTAAAACCATGTTATCTAGGATGTTAATCCAAAACCAGTAAATATTTAGTGAATAGAATCTATAGAAACCATTTAATTCTACTCAATATCAATTCCTGTATTCAACAAATACTATGGGTGGAATAACAACAAAATCACCTTTTAAATTCCTCGAATAGTATGAGTTCCCTCTTCGGGCTTTAACACTAAGTATAAGAAGATCATCTCTATAAAATCAAAGTTGTATTTAATTTAAATTTGGAAAATTAAATCTTTTTATACATAACTCATTTCCGACATTTCGACCTTATCTATGCCTCGCCCAGGGAAGTGGCCAGGTGGGCCAAGGCACTGGTTGCTCCTGAACATCTCCTTAGTTTAAGAACCTCACATCTGGATCTCATGAATAGAAAATATAGTCTACTCGTTGGCTTTTAGAGCCAAGATTAAACCACTTTATTTATAATAGCTTTTCTTTTAAACATTTATTTAAACTCTCTTAAATAAGCTAGAAAACCTCCAATCATTATTAAAACATTTAATTATCTATTTGAAAACATTTATAAAAGATTTGGAAAATAATCGTTAAGTTTAAAACTAAAATTTAAAAGTTACAGAAAAGTACCGCGGAAAAGTGCCGCGGAAAGTGCTTTTTTTTACTATATTGATCAAAACGACTTTTTTATTATTTGGAAATTCATTTTTTTAATAACTCAAATCACTTTTAAGACATTTTAAATGATTTATAAGATTTATTCCACATTTTTAAACAATTTTAAAACATCATTTCCAAAGAAATCCAGTTTTGGATTCCGAACTACAAAACCGCGAATTTTCAAAAACTTGTTTTACTCATATCTCAAATCTACCTATCGAAATCTCGATTTTCTTTCTTCATACATTGGATATAATAGTTTGGAAAATTCTTAAATCGAAGAATTCCAAGCTAAATTCCATTTTATACGCTCGTTTGACTTTTATGGCACGAAATCGCGAACTACCGTTACGCGACGCGTCTATTTTTGACTAAATTTTCCATTCTCATTCAAACTTCACCAAAACTCTCTTAAATGTTTATAAAACATTTCAAACTCATTATAAACCCTTTTTAAAGAGGTTTAACATTCTATGTATACCAATTCATTAATATAGAGGAAAGTGATTTCCTTTGTGCTTATCGACGTGTATTTCCGTGACTTGCATATATATTCAACATTCATATGAAACAACCAAACTTGATGATCAAAGCATATTAAACATCCATTTCAAACATCATATCATCATCCAAAAAATAATATTATAGTTTAGGAGTTCTCACCTTCATTTTCCCTTCGAGCTAATACAAATTGGCTATAGCTCCGCTATCGACACACCGGAGCTTAGGGAATCGAGTACAAGACCCTTAGATGAGCACGACCAAGCTTGGAACTCATGGCCTTGGTGGTGTAGTGTGGTGGCCGTGGATTTTGGAAGGGTAGAGGAGGACTTTTGAACCAGTTTTGAAGTGGATTGATATTATAAACTAGTGTATATATTTTCCTCTTTTATTTGAGATATTTTTTTCCCTAACTTTTCTATATTTTTATATGAATAAGAAGCCATTATAGAGGCTCTTAAAAAGCTTGAAAAGAAGATGAAGAAGTGGAATGGTATCAGAAAATTATGGGAAGAGGGGTGGTATTTATAGAAAAAAACTTGGAATAAAATATTTAAAAGAAAAATTACCAAAACACCCCTAGCCAAAACCCCTCCTACCCCTCTACACGGACGACTTCCCCCCTAAGCCATGTGATGGTGATGTGAGGTGATGGTGTGGTACAATGAGTTGATGTTTTCTTTTTGGTTACTTAAAGGTTAAGCTGTAGGAATTTTTTAATTATTTTTGTAGTACACACACACACACACACATATATATATATATATATATATAAGTGTTCATGTACACATGTATTTGTTATCATGTGCATGTAACATATATATGCATGTACATGCAGGTGCATAATACTTCAACTGTCTTCGAACAACTTTTGTTTGTTAAATCGTTGAAATCCGAGGAACCGATTATCGGTCACATTTTCACTTATTAATTAACATACATATATTTGTAAACAAAATTTAAAAATAAATTTCTTATCATTTTTAGTTAATTAAAATGATCACATTTCATTTACAAAACCATATAAATAAATATTAATAATTATTTACAGTAATTGCTATTATACCGATAAAGCGTTATTGATTTTTCTTATATTTTCAAATCAAACATATCTCTTTATAAAGCTATTATAAATGATTTTTTATCACTTTATAAATATTCACAATGAATTATCATCATTTAAAATAACTATTTGAATAATTACAATAATTATTTAATCATTAAATCTCAATTTAAATTCATAAATCTATATTTAAATATGATGCCATTTTATCGATAAAAATTTCAAGGAAAATATTTTTGTAAATATTTATTTAATACAAGATTACTATTATTTATTATCACTTAAAACAATATTATTTGTATTATCAACCTTTTATTTGCGTAAATTTAAAAATAAATATAATTTATCAAAGTGATAATTGGAGGGTCGTTACATTTGTTCCCCTTCCCTGGCGTATACTCTATACTGAAGTCATATGCCGCCAAGAATTCTTGCTATCTCTGTTGCCTCATATTCAACTCTTTCTAAGAGAATATATACTTAAGAGATTTATTTTTCGTATACAAGTCAAACCTCTCCCCTAAAAGATAATGTCTACAAATTTTCAGCACAAAAACTACCACTATCAATTCCAAATCGTGAGTCGGATACTCATGCGGTCTTGACTGCCTTGATGCGTAAGCTATCACTCGTCCATTTGCATTAGCACTGCCTACAAACCTATTCCACAAGCATTGGTATATACTACCAATCCCTGATTCTCCTTAGGTACAATCAAGATACAAGTGTTTGTTAATATCTTCTTCAACTCCTGAAATGACCCTTTACGCAGTCGGTCCATATGAACTTCTTGTACTTTCTGGCTAACTCGGTTAAGGGTGCTGCTATACGCGGGAAATCCTTAATGAATTTGTAGCTAGCAAATCCAAAGAAAATTCTCATCTTCGTGACTGTTTCTAGCCTTTTCCAACCATTAATGGTTTCTATCTTCGATGGATTCACCACCAATCGATTCTCTAAAACAACGTGCCTGAGAAACTTAACTTCTCATTTCCAAAAATGGCATTTCAAATACTTCACATTCAAGTTGTGTTGTTTCAACATCTCCAACATTGATATAAGGTGGACTTCAAGGTCTCTCTCATTCTTAGAATATAACAAAATATCATCAATGAAGACCAACAAAAACCTATCCAACTGATCACCAAAGATTCGGTTCATAAGATCTATAAAGAACATTGGGGCGTTGGTCAGTCCAAAAGGCATAACTAACCACTTGTATGAACTATATCTTGTTTTGAACATAGTCAATGGAATATTATCTTCTACTACCCTTAGTTGGTGGAATCTCGTTGCCAAATCTAGCTGCAAGAATATTCTAGATTCACTCAACCGATCAAACAAATCGCCTATCTTAGACAATGGATAACGATTCTTCACAGTTACTTCATTTAGCTTTTGATAATCAATACACATCTGTAAAGATCCATTTGACTTCTTTACGAATACCCTGGACGCTCCCTAAGGTGAGCTACTTGGGTTAATGTAACTTTTATGCTCAAGTTCCACCGGCTGCTTCTTCAATTCTTCCATCTCTTTAGGTGGCATTCTACCAGGTGGTCTACTAAAAGATTGTGCCCTCAACATTAAATCTATTTGAAATTCAATTGCTCTTCTCGACAGTAATCTCGTCACTGGTTCGAATACATTCGTGAACTCCCAAACTGTGAGAGCAAGATTTCCTGAATTTTGATGAAAACAACTTTATACACTAGTCATAGCAGAAAGACAGAAGAGGCAATATCAATAGAGCTTAGATTGAAGTGGAGAATGCTTATTAGTGCATCGACAAAGGAGAAAATCATTGAAGACTTTAACATTGTGAGTTGTAGTCACACATACATACATATATATATATATATATATATATATATATATATTTATCTGCTAAAACTCAAAAGAATCTGACCACAGTGTTCCAAAGCTTTAAAGATGCTAGAATTATTTTTCATTTTTTTAAACATTTTTAAAAGCCTTTTTTCTACCCTTAGAATTTTTGAAAAAATCATGCACACTTGTGCACCGGTGGGGCCAACCGGTGCATCGATGCACATGAAGAATTCAGAAATCAAAAGGCTGTGAGAAACTTTTCAAAACATCGATTCTCTTTAATCGATCGTGATCTTTCCAGCAGAGTTTCATGGTGACGGTCGTTTCTCTTTGTTAAAACCCTTTAGCATCCATATATACATATAGATTTTGAAAAGAATTTGCTACTTGCTTTCTGATCTTATTCTCTAATTTCAAAATCTCTTATTTGTAAAATCAATCAATAATCACCGTTCTTTCAATTCTATAATCAGTTCTCTGATTTATACATGTCCCTCTTGCTTATTCAACTCCATAAAATTCTTGTAAGTTATAAGACCCTTGTACTCAAGTCTGCAAACCAGTATGTAGAGATACAATTGTTGTTGAAAACTATTTTCGTTTTGAGTTAGTGAAAAGGCTTGTTCAATGGCTCGGGCAGTGTTTGAACATGTTCTTCCGGGTGAAGTGAGGGTGTCAGCTAGTGAAAAACCAAAATAGAGATTTTGGTATTGGACGTAGGACGGTGCTCTGAACTAGTATAAAAATCCTGGTGTGCTAGTTCTTATTTACTTTATTTATTACTGCTATTTGGACTAATTTACACATACACACACACATATATATATGTATGTATGTGTGTGTGTGTATTCTGTTAGCTTAGTCATATACACGGTCCACTAGAATTTCATTTAGTATTAGAGCAGAATCATTTATAAACTGTAACATAGTTTAGTGAATAAAATTTAATATGGTACATATAAGCACTTTGTTGAAGGTTAGTCCACTGCACGACCCCCACTATTCATAGGAAATGACTATAATTTTTGGTCGACTAGAATGAAATTTGTATGAGAGAAAACGATCTTGAAATTTGAGATGCCACACAAAATAAATATGTAGCTCCGACTACACCATTAAGCACGTGGACTCCTAAACAAAAGACTATTGCTACATATAATTCAAAAGTTATAATATATTATTTTATGCTTTAGATAAAAATGAAATTACTAGAGCGATGATTTGCAAAATTATATATGATATTTGGCAGACACAACAAGTCACCCACTAAGGCATAAATAAAGTTAAACAATATAGAATCTCCATGTTAAAAAGCCAGTTCTAAAATTTTAGAATGAAAGAAAATGAAAATATATCAGATATGTACTTTCATCTGCAAGATATCACTCATGCACTTATTGGATTAGGAGAGACCATATCTAAATTCGAGACTGTTACAAAAATTTTAAACTTTTTAACCAATGACCGAGAACGAAAAGTATTAGCCATCGAAGAGGCTAATAATCTTTTACAACTTAAAGTCGAAGAGTTAGTTGGTGTTAGTGAGATTTTTCATCTCGCAACATTAGATTTCTACTAGGGTAATTATATTATTGATTACACTATTAGTAATGAATCAACAAATAATTTAAGTAATATTAAAATTTCATTAAATGTAGTAATTATGCTGCAGTAGCTTACACAATTATGAAAAAACACTTCTATTATTTTTTTAAATGCGTAGGTTGGTTTTAGTACAAAGTTTAGCAAAATTAAAGTTAAACAGAATCTACTAAAAGAAGTAATAAGTGCAGTAAAGTAAAAGACATAGAAATCTCGAATTTCAGAAAATCTTACGTCCATAGGTCAAATCTTTTATTCTCTTTCTTCTTCCTCATACCTTGCTTTTAATGGCAAAAAGAGTACATGAATATGAGGTAAATTTTCAAAGAATTAATCAGAAGTCCTTTTCTCTACTACGTTAATGTTATATTTATAGTATTATAAAGTCACATGGATCATCAATTTTCTTTTCTAACCTTTTCTTCTCCTTCGTCCGATTAGCCCACGTGTCATTCTACCTTCCTTTAGGCGATTTTCCCTCAAATCAGTGAGGTGGTCTAGAAAATTTTGGCAGTTGTAATTAAGCGGGAGAATTTATGTCCGAGGTGGGAGTTTTAAAATTTGAATATTTATGGGAGAGATTTAAATTTCAAAACTATCCCTTGTGTTCTGCTTGTTGGATGCGCTCCTGTTGCTCGACGTGTCATAGATTGATCCGATCCGTCCTTCTGAAGGAGACATGTTTTTTTTTCTGAATGAGATGAAGCCTTTTTTTAGTGGAAATGGGGTGCATCTTATTAGAACTACGGTGCAGCCCTCCCATCCATGTAGGTCACCTTTTGCAAGTGCAACGCAATCATCTCATGTTAATTGACGGCTTACGAAAATTGTGGTGAAGTTTTTTAAGTTGAGCTTATAAGATTGTCCTTCCTAAAATGAAGATGCAGCCATTCATGAAGTTAGTGCCACTATCCCTTTTGAAAATTGGGCGCAATCCATGTGTAGAGTCCAGGATGCTCTTCTTGGAGCGTAGTCTTTTGGAGCATATAAGCTATTGTATCAGAATTGCGATGTAGTTCTTTGAAGGCAGAGTATGTGCTGTTTGTTCCAAAATTATGGTGTAGTTCTTTGAAGGTGGAGTTTGTGCTGCTCTTACAGAATTATGGCACAATTCTTTGAAGAAGGATTGTTACCCAGCTTTATGACCAAGCTATATTTGGACGAGTCAGACCGATCAAATCATAAGATAGTAGAGCAAAAATCCAGAACGATAACTTCAGAAGTCAAATTTCAGTTGGAGTCAAAAGATTTAACCATGAATCTATCAATTACCTTTGGAAATAGCTTACATACCAAAGTGCTTCAAAGGCCAAAGCCAAAAACCAACATCCAAGATAAAGTCTTGGATCTATACCGATCTAAGAACCATGGTTCGGTACCAACCCATGGAAGTTGCTTAAAGTTGCTACTAACTTTAAGCCGTATGGAGCTAAGGCAATCATTGATCAAGGCACGCAATGTGGAATGGATCATCAGCGATCCACGACTCAAATATCAACAGATAAATCCAAACTTCATGACAACTCGGTTAAAGGCCCCTGGATCAACACCGAACCAAAATAACAACCCATGAGCGCATGCAACTGACATCAAGTTGGCCTATGTTCAAAGCACAATGGGAAATACGAAGCATCAAGCAACCTCAAAAGATCAAATAAAGCTCAACAAACAATCACTATGAGTCTCTACCGATCCATGAAAATTGCTGATATGGCCATGATCATTTTAGACCACCTTCTTCGGGACGTGGAGATGTGGGAAGAGCCCAGCAGTGACAAATCGTTGATCTTCATCTATAAATAATGGGTGATAGGTACTATTTCAAGATCCTTTTTTCTGCATTCTAAATTTCCGTACTTCTGTTGTAATTTCATAGATCGTTATTGATCCATAGACTACTAATCCATAAGATCGTGTTTGTAAAAACTTTGCAAAATCATTAACAAAGCTCAAGTGGATGTAGGCCAGTGATTAGCTGAACCACTATAAATTGATGTGTTTTGATTTTTTCATATTACATTTCAATTTTTTCATTTTATTCTCTTTTATAAATTTCTAGGGTGTTTGTGCCAACTATAGGTGTTTTCCAATATCTTGCTATTTAGAGCTATCTTCTATTTTTGGATCGTCTTAATCCACGAAGTAGATCTACAAGTTTCATTCCCGAGATCCATGATTATTTAGATTTCGCCAAGTTTATCTTAGGATCTACCAAAGCAATGGATCCAATAAATCTTGAAGAAATATCAACCGCTTCCTGACCCACTAATGAAGTTGAAAATGCTGGTTCTCAACAACTTGAAGAAATCGCTCAGCCCAACACTACTGAAATTCAGAGCGCTTCAAAAATAATTACCAAGGTTGAGATGTATAAGATGATGAAGGACCACTGGGAACTTGGATTTGATGACCTAAATGTCCCAGGGTCAAAGAAGGAACGTGAGAGAATTATCGCTCTCCGATTCAGAATATGATAGTTCCTCCTCATCCGGCGAAAATCACAGAGAAGGGAAATAGAAGATGAAAAGAAAAGTGCATGGAACATTGATCTCTCTTTTGGTCATTCGTGAATTTATTTGATGTGTTTATCATAAGTATGGAATATTTTTGCTATTAATTAGCCCAACATAAACCATCAAACTTTAACACACCCATTAAACCATTTGTTAAATCTCATGAAAATGTTAATGAACTTGAAAATAAAATCTATTCTAAGCACGATCTATTCACTATTGATTACTAATATAGACCATCAAATTTTGATTTTAAAATTCACTTCATTGCCATAATCATATGTGAATGAAGAGGTAATTTGTGTTTATGTTTGTTTAAGCATAGCCTATTTGGTGTCAACAACATAGACTATCAAATTCAAAGTTAAAACAACAAAATATTTACCACACCAAAACTTCCATTAAGCACAAAAAGAGATCAAATGAAATCACTATGTTGAATTTACATGATTAAGAGAGCTTCATTACCCCTAAATTGAAGGGGTTTAGCTTCTCATATTTGTTATCATGTCAACAAATGTAAATTGCAACATAGAACAAAAACAAGAGGAAAATGAGAGCTAACTAATTTTGCATGAAATAAATCTACTCTACTTACAAGAAATAAAACTATACTAATTGCATAAAATAAAGAATAAGAATTAAAAGAGCATGAAATTAAATTGCATGAAAAATGGCTAAGAAGCCATGAAATAGAAGAAGAGAGTTTATATTTACAATTTGTGCCTACAACTAACTAACTAAAGAGGAGGCTAAGAGCTCCATTACATGAAACATAAGAGGTATTTATACATGTTTGAAACCCTAATCTATATTTTTGGGGACTACCCAAATTACCCTTGAGGAAGTGTGGCCACTAAGTTATCATTAGCCTCTAATTAATCCTCCATTAAGTGTGCATTTAACTTTAATGTCCACTAACATGTGCATTAGCTCCTAATTGTAGATCAAGGTAAGTGGGTAGGTGGGGTCCTCCATTTTGTATGAAATGATTTATTTCCATCTTCATTTGTTTCATTCTCTTGTGCATTCATGAATACATGAAGCCTCTTGTAATTTCCATCCAATTTTACTACAAATAAAAATAAAATGTGCAAATAAATATTCTCAAAATTAATATATGCACAAAAATGATCATTTTGCCCCTATATGAAGATGAATATATGATGATTTGAAAATAATTTGAATTTTGGTTTAAACATGTTAAAACACCCTATATGCTCATTTATTAAATTAAATTAGATTAAATATGGAAGTAAAAATATGCACATTTACGTGCACATCAAGGAGGTATGTTTAGTTTGATGTATTTGATGTTGCAGTTGTATTTTGGGTGAAGGCACAATGTTTATGTGACAATAGCAGTGGTGAAGTGTTTATTTGAAGTCGTAGTATCTCTTTAGTGGGTGTGTGGTCGGTTAGAGGACGGTGACAGTGGGGAGGTGTTGTTTGAGTTAGATGGAGATGATGAAAAGGACAGTTTTGAAGGGTGGAAGCAGTGCAATATGTATTGGTGATGTGGGAGGTCGTAGGATCGATGGTGGCTGCAAGGTTGTTATGTTGACAAGCAGTTGTGTGATGTATGTCTTTGATGTCAGTGGGCAGTGTTGCAGCAGTACTGGTGCTGAAGTTTGAAATATAGTATGTGGGGATGATGGCTATGAAAGGTTGAGGGTGAAAGAAGTGGAAGTAAAGCACAGTTTTGGAGGTGGAGGATGTGCAGTTGAATGGGATTGGTGATGCACAGTTTAGTGAATAGGATTGTATTGCTGTGGTTGTTGTAGCAGTGCAAATGGCTGTTGTAATAGAGGAAGGCAATGTTGTGTATGGCGATTGATTTATGGGTAGTGATATGGTGGATGTAGGCAAGATGATGAAGTAACGACAGTTTGCTGCAGGGGTTGATGTGAATATGTATGACAGTGTGCTTGTTTGTGGATGGAGTGGAAGCGGCAGTTTGTAAAAGAAATGTGCACAGTTTGTAATAGTGATGATGGACAGTAGGTAGTAGGCAGCAACAGTGAATTTGGACAGAACTGGTGGAGTTATGGCAGTAATGTATGAAGGCAGGGGAATGGCAGTGGTTAATGTTGATGGAAGTGAGGTGTGTATGTGATGTTTGTATGGAGAGTATGGTGGTGGTACTGTTATGTATGGTAGAGGAGTTGCTGTGGGTATGGGATGGTTAGGGAGGAAGAAGTTGGGTGTTTGTATGGAATAGTTTATGATGTTGGCAGATGTTTATGGCAGGGGTGGAGTTGTGACAGTGGGGGAAAGATGTTAGCAGCACTGTGAACAGTAGTGCTATGTGTGCACAGCAGTGTGCTTTTGTAATATGCAGTTGTGGTATGATGTAGAGGGGTAGAGGTGAACAACAACAAGTTGGTGGCAGCGTTGAGTGATGGTAATGAAGGGGCAGAGGGCAGTATGAAAACATAGAAGAAATGGTATGGTTAGAGAAGAAAATGTAATTGTAAATGGGAGAAGTAAGTAATTTTAAATGAAACAGAGAAGGGGTTAAGGTAAGTAAGTAAGTGGAAAAAGTGCACTGAGGCAGTTTAGGGAATGCAAACTGGTAAAAAGGAATTGTAAATGCAAAATTGTAAAAGAAAAGCAGAAAATGTAATTGTAATGTGAATAATAAAATATTTTTGTTTTAAAATTGTGTGTGTGTGTGTATTTAATAGAAATGCAAATGCAAATAGACTAGAAAACAAGCACACAAACAAAATGCCACAAAAAGCACACACAATTTTTTTTAAAATGCAATACACACACAAAATGAAACACACAATAAAATCAAACAACAAATAATTCGAAGAGTAAAAATTAAAATCAAATTAATTCCCCGGCAACGACGCCAAAAACTTGTTTAACGACAAATTTTCTATCGGATTAGAAAATTGCCTATAAATTATGTGATAAAAACTTGTTTAACATCAAATATTGGCTTAGGTAGGGATCATAACCAAAATTCTTAGGTTGGTACCGACCTGGTACCAAACTAACCTCTTAGGTCGGTACCAAATTGAGGAATTTTGGCCCTAGTGATGGTGGTGTTGTTGATTTGTGTAATGGAGTTGATGATGGAAATGGTCCTGTTATTGGTGGTTAGAATACTAAAGTTCAAATGGCTATGATCGAACCGTCATGTAGAAATTATAGAAATCAATTAGTTGAGTAAACGATTACCTTAGAGATAGGAGAACCTAGATATCATTGAACCAACTAATACCGTTTGCAGAGCTAAACACATGGGGCATGCCATGGTTATCGCCGTCTAGTAGATCTAATAGAACTCGCGTTTTTGGAAGATATGGTGAGGAAGCTTGTGAGTGAAAACCAGTATAGAAATAATGATGATTTGGGTTCTTCTCTCAATAGGAACCCATTTACCAAGGAGATTTTACGAGTGGAGTATCCCAGATCACTATGCCTACCATGCCATCCTAGAATGGAGCAATGGACCCAAGACAGCATTTGTTAAAGTATAAGTGGCATAAGGACGCCATCAGATGTCGATGTTTCCTAATATTTTTAGAACACTACAACAAACAGGACCTTTAACAGCGTTTTAAAAACGCTATAAAAGCTTTTAACAGCGTTTTTATGCACGCTGTATATCGACATGCAGTTATATGTCAGGGATATACAATGACAAGAAATAAACGCTGTTAAATGTCCTTTTTAACAGCGTTTCCCTGGTGTCATGAAATCTTTTAACAGCGTTTGATTGAGTGCAGTTAAAGATCTTTCTTAGCGTTTGTTTCGTGCTAAGAAAAGATTTTATAGCGTTTTTTCAATGCCATGATATTTATTTACAGCGTTTCGTTGTTGCAATAGATCGTGCTTTATGTTTTTAGATTCAATTTAACGACATTTTTAAAAAGCTATGGAATGTTTTAACAGCGTTTTAAAAACGCTGTGGATTGTTTTAACAGCGTTTTAAAAACGCTGTGGAATGTTTTAACAGCACTTTAAAAATGCTGTGGAATGTTTTAATTCCATTTCAATAAACATCCACCACAATGTGCATATATCACATTTCAAAATTAACATATTATATCAATATCACATTTCAAAATCAACATATTATATCAATATCACATTTTAGACACATATTTGATAACCAACGTATGAAATTTCATAATCAAAATACACAATATTCTTACACCAAACATAAATAGTTTGTCATCAATAGTTCAAAAACAAAATATAGAACAAGTAGCAATAGCAAAACAAAAGCATGTAGTACATACGTTAAAACCAAAAAGTAGTTCTTGCAGCAAAAATAACTTCGATCCATAACTCGTTGCAACCTTTTTTGCATCACAGTCACCTATCTACCTGCAAAGCAAAAGTAATGGAATTATCTCAAATGATAGTGTAATTGATGTGCATAAGTCTACATCACTACATAACAATACAAAGATGGAGGATGAATACTTTAAATCTCTTTACAACTCGTAAAAAGATCAGAACGATCCATAAAATAACAGTTAATGTATTTAAAACTTTAGTATATATGACGTTAACTTTGTAGGCTCAGAAACTTAGCGCACTAAACCATTAATATATTCAATGGACTAGGAGTATGAACAAAACAGTATAATGCAAAAGTATAATGGCAACAATAGAGCGTACCTCATCAAGCATGACAACATCTCTTCAACCATTCTCAACCACCATATTATCTTCAACCTTCTGCCCTTGAATAAGTATCACAAATCATGGTCAAACCTTAAAATATGCATCTATATTTGGAAATCTATTAAATAAGTTTAAATATGGATTTTTTGCATTATGGAATGAAAGAAGTTGCCTACAACTATGTATGCTATAAACCTGGAAGAGACAGAAACAAATATGATATTTGTACTAATTTTTTGGTGATTCAACAATATAATCTAATGCTTGGAGAAATCTGTTCATTTTTTACGAAGCATTGTCCCTTTAGTGGTTATGGAGACCGAGCAACAAAGGAAAAGAGAATACAGAAATCTGAAGGATTTGTTAGTGAATTTTACTGTCAGCCATGATTAGGTAATTGTTATTATTATTTACTTCTCATATTCAGCATAATAACACTTCTAGAAATCTGAAGAATTGTTTAAAGTGGAAGTAGAAGATGGTGTGTCAAAGGAATTGAATAAACATCATCAGTTCAACGAATTTGAAGAAATACTACAAGTCTGGCAGTTAGAAGTACATGGAGTTAGTGAGTTATAGCGGTTTTTTTATATATAAAAAACCAATTACTGCCACTAAGTACAATGCCATTCATAATTTCCTCGTAAACACAATGTTACTCATAATTCAAAAACCCAGTTGTTACTTACAAACAAATCAACTAAATATTCACAATGGGAGTACAAATTCCTGAATAAAAAACCGATGACATATGAGTGTGTACATGTTAATTGAGGACAAGTCAATGAAAACATGCTACTAAATGAATAAGGCACAACTATATGAGTAAAAAATGTAGAAATCAACTTTTCTTTCCATAAATCAGTAAATACACAATAGGTACTGTACTATGTTGTGCAGATTCAAATAAAAACTAAAGGTGACGGTAAGTTGGTCATGAAGTGTACCTGCTGTATAATACTTGCCTCGTTGTAAATCCAAGTAAGTTCGAAAATTGATGACCTGAAATCATATAGCTGAGCAACTTTAGCTATTAAATCTTACTGAAAATTTTGGTAATAAAGGTGCAATACGTATACAAATACACGGTATGAATCCAGATATTATATTATGTTTATTACCATAAATGCATATGTACTTGTTTTTTTTTTCATTTTAACTTCTGAACAATTATTTGCCATGTGATGAATCATGAAAAACAAAGAATGTTTATAATATGCTAGTCAAAAGAATATATATGTATATATTGACTCTAGAGATGCTGTTCTTTTTTTTTACTTTAATTATTTTGACAGTTTGAATTTTTGTATGTAAATATTATAGTAAACAATACTTATTTACTTTACTGACTGTATAATACTTATTTGCTAACTGTATTTAAAACTTTAGGCATAGAATATAGAATAAATAACAAAATTTACCCCCTTGACATTAGCTTGGGTTCTGAAAACCAAAGCTTTAATAGTTTCCTCAAAGCTACAAGTGACTTGAATTGAATTAGCACCAGCTGCAACAAGAAATGTAGTAAATGTATTAAGCAATTGTTAATAGCAATAACAAATTAATTCATATGTTTGTGACAAAATCAAATTGTTAATAACAAACTGATTTGCTTGGTTTGTTTCTTCTAACTGCACACACAAAGAAGTTACAATTAATATTTGCTTTTATAGAGGCTGGTTGAATGTACTAATTTGCTCAAAAAGCAAGAACAAGAAACAAAACATCAAAGGGACAAAAAGAACAGTAGTGTTATATTGACATATCATCCTATTTGAATTTAATATAAGGTATAAAATTTGGAAGTCATAGGTCAACAACTTCGGTGCTGAAGTTGCATACATATCCCTAATGATAATGAAAATACTCAAGTTATCTATATTAATACTTGAATTGTATGTATGTGTGCACAATTCAATCTACAGTTTCCTATAAATATCATGAAAATAACCTTTTCCAAGCTATAGTTATTGTCTAAAAGGATTTCCATAGTGAAAGCTTCAATCATCTAATAGCTTAATACTAAACCGAATTTTGAAACTATTTCATGTTGCGTATATTTAATCCATTTATATTGATCATCTCAGCTACATAGCATAAGCCCACCCAATATGAACATTTGACTATATAGGTGACATAGTGTTTTAACAAGGCAAACCTAACATACCCGTTTCCTTAGGCTCCTGTTAACCTCACATAGCATTTGTTCCTATCAAATAAAACAAAATGATTTTAAAACTGAATTAATAAAAGAAAACTCTGAATTTTATTATCAAATGCTTTACTCGTACCTTTCTTTAAAGATCAGTAAGCTGATCAAGCATGTATTGTGTCTGTAATCATATGAAAAACATTATTTCCTTCTAATTTCATTTCACATATATATTTCAAGTTCACTGCTTGTAAAGGATTCAACAATGATCCACCTGGGTATCTGCCAGTGACAGTAGTTTTACTCGTTATTGTTAGTTACAGACATGTATATTGATGCATGATGTATAGATGAATTCTCTATCCTCTGTACTGTATATAGTTACCCAGGTTCTAAGCCTTCTAAAGAAGCTTCAATTCCTAAAAAGGTGCCTTATTTAGCCTGTGATCATGGACTCACAAAATCCATATACCTTTTTGTTTCTACAAATCTAACATCATCATGAATCATAAAAATCAGATAAAAAGGTATAGTATATGATTGTACACACTGTCAAATAGAAATGTAAAAAAAATCACCCCATAAGCAGGAATTGAACAACAAAGAGTGACTCGGTGCTAGCAAATCCGAACTTTGTAGCACCCGCCTCAACCAAACTGGTAATTTGCTAATTCCTGTTACGCGTAACAGCTGCACATTGCAGGAACAGTTTAGAACAATTCTCCAAAATAAAAATAAAAGTTTTCCAGTTTAACCAAAAGAAGAATTCTTTTTCTTGAACACTTCAACTATGAGAATTTTGTGAAAATACATATATATCAACTTACATCGGTAGTTTAAAAAAAACTTACATCAGTGAAAAGAATACCGACAACTCTAGCCATGGCGAAACAAGAATGAACCAACTTAGCTTGTACAAACCATTTTAGACTCTTGGAATCTTCTCCAAGTCCCAAAGGATCAAATCCAAAGTCTCCCACAAGGCTATATTTGCAATGAAAAGATATGTAGTTACATTCAAATAAAGTAATGAACATGGAAATGAATGCTATAATGATGGCAAGTTATTGTTAATGTTGGCAAGTTATTGTTAATGAAGCCTCAGTTCACTGCTTGCAAGTTATTGTTAATTGATGGTAATAAAAAATCAATATAACTGTAGATATAGAGAAGCTAATAGAAAACCATACACTTGCAAACATTAAGAAGTTGAAGAGAACAAATACAGAGCTAATTGGTGAGTTCACCATTTACAATCTAAGATCAATTTGACGATTTCACTGACAAATTTACAACAGAAAGCCCATCATAAAATCTAAGTAGAAAAACCTACATGAACTTAACTTTATATAGGAAGAACAATGATTTTACTGATAAATCTACATTAGAAAGCCCATCATAAAAACTGAAAAAAACAGTCGTAGGTTAAAATGATTTTACTAGCAACAGAGACAGACACTGAGATGAGCGTATATTTTACAATCTTCAATAGTCATATCCCTTTATTTAGACACATCTTTTATTTGAAATGAACCAACTTTACAAATTATATCTTGTTAGGAGGAAATAATTTAATATTTTACATGTTTCCAAACTGTCAACATGTTTCGATTTTGTGCCAACTACTGCTAACATTGAAGTCAATGCTGTGAAAGTAGGCGGCAATTCAGTTGATGATACTTGTTCTTTATTTGCTTTACATTAACCCGACCATGAAACTTGTTAAAAAAACACACATGGACTGATGTGAGTATAGCAGCAACATCATATACTGCACTCCAATGGTTTTGCAGAGTATCCAAGTATACACTTCCATCGGCGTAAACTTCAAACACCCCATGAAGAAATTTTGTTAGATTAACTATGTCATGTATGCCTAAGTTGAAACCCAGCTGCATGTTTGTGAAATGCAAAGATTAATGACTTACCAAGTCCAGAATTATCATCTTCACCCATGAATTGAGTTATTTTCCCCATTCGCCACATGTCAGCTTTGGCATGACAACATTTCAATTGAGTCAAGGAGATAAACCAGGGTTACCTGGACGAATAGTTTAACGAATTAGAAGAGTTACAGGATGAAGTTAGTCCTAATTTTGTTGAAGAAGTTGTGACCTTGTTCTTTAGGGACTCTTCCAGAATAGTTAATAACATCGAGCAAGCATTAGAGAAGTCGCCACGAGATTTCAGCAAAATTGATGCTTATATGCATCAATTTATAGGAAGTACTTCTAGCATCGGTGCATTCAGGGTAAAGAATGAATGCACTTTATTCAGAGATTTCTGCAACAATGAAAACATAGAAGGATGTCGGAAAACATTCCAAAACGTGAAGAGGGAGCATGCTGCTCTGAGACAGAAACTCGAAGCATACTTCCAATTGCTAAGACAAATTGGCTCAAATAAAGCTACAAGGCCAAAGAAATGAACTTGCTCAGTTGAATTGAAGTGCCTGCGAAAATGAACTTGGCTGAGTAATGAGATTACATACTAAATGCATCTAAGAAGAAATAGCATGCATGTATACAGTTAGTAAACTGGTTAATGAATGCAGGTTCTGTAATGACAATGTTATCTACATCTATATGTTTTGCTTTACTAAAAAAAAAGTCCAGAATTATGGTCATCAATAAAATATAATATGTACATGGAAAAGTGAACAATGAAAACATGTATTTATAAGACAAGCAAAATGTTGGCATGAAACCCCTCAGCCATTTTATTTTTTTCATTTTAGTAACAGCAACCAATTTACATGTAAACTACAACAAACATCAAAGAAAACGCAAAGCCTATGAGATCGTTTATCTAGGTTATAAAACAATATTTACTTCAAATTATAGTACCTATACTTCTACAATAAATGGTAATATTTCTCTATGAGCTTTTTCCAAATACGGATTGTAAAATAAATATTTCAAACACCAACTTGACCAAACCTTGTAGCATCATTATTAGAAATCACTAACATAACAAGGAACCAAAACTTGATATGGATAGCAATGCTAAGTATTCCACTTATTTTCCCTTAACTCAAAATAGAACCTTCATCTGAAATTGGAACTACCCAACCTCTATAAGATTGACACGTAGCAAATCATGTCGCTCGCAATGAGAAAAGGAAAAATAAAGAAGCTAGGGACATAATAAATATTTTAAAACTAGATGAAGTAGAAGTGCAGAACTTTGAACCAAAGATCTTTATATCCTTAATGCCATGTCAAGGCCACTTATTTAGAGATTATTTTACTTAGGGAATTCAGATGTATCAGAAAAATAGATTTAACAAAGTGTATTTAAAAGAGATTTATTTACAAAGCTGAAACCTATTATCATTGCATGGTAGAGAATCAAAATCGATGGTTGGGAAGTTGAGATTTAAAACCTATTGTCATTTACAAAGCTGAAACCTATTTAAAACGCACATCTTCCTATTCCGTCGAGTTTAGGGCAGCCAATAGAGAATCAAAATTGACATGGAGGATGAATGAAGCTGAGATTTCAAGTGTCAGGCGAATTGAAATCAGAATCGATGGTAGGGAAAATTATATGTGAATATCATTAGATTCAATTACCATTTCCTAGAATAATTATATGTGATCATATGCAAAATATATATTCTAAAAATGATAACTAATACAGTTGTTCCATCTCCAGGTATAAATAATGCACATTCATACTTTATGTATATTGCATTTTATGCATATTCAAACATGTACACTTAAAATAAACATTTCCCACAAATAGGAAATGTATATTTAACAACTAAAACACTACAAGTTTAGCAGAGTAAATGAATTTAAATTATAAGCAAGTTTCAACATTTAAAGACATGGTAATGAACCCATTCATAAAAATATAAAACTGTTTCTATTTTTCATTATATATGCATAAAATTATAACTCTAGAGATGGATTCTAAACTTTTTATATGTTAATCAAAATTGCCCTCCTCAATTGCTACACCAAAAATAACAAGGTCAGAAACATAAATGGAAAACAATACCACATATTGCTATTGTTCTATTTCAGGCATCGATCTCCATTGTTTCACAAATAGAGGCCGTCAATGAGCTGCATAAAAATTTGAACTGAATGGTGAAAAACTCTCCTTTCAGTCGGCTACACAATACTTCATGTTGCTCATAATAACCATATATCAATCTAGATAATCAGTACAAATCATTCAAATAATATCTTAATTCACCTTGTCATTCCAGTAACATAATGCCTCAACAAATCTTGAATAAAACAAACGGCATCAGCTTTTACCTTGAAAAATCACAACTTGATGTGGTAGTGGGATGCGGTTGGAGTCTGGGCAACAAATAGCAGATAGAGGCGTTGGGTAAGTTGTTGATGCAGGGTTTTGATTTTGTCGGATGTAAGGGCAGGTAGATGCAACTTTCAAATATGTTGAAGTCTGGATTAAGAAGCCATTACGATGTGGTAGTCTAATAAGGGTGCGAGATTGATTCTTAAAATTGCATGAAATTGATTGGAATAAGCTAATGAAATCGTGGTATTAGGGTGCGGTAAGGAGTTTTGATGAAGTTGCAACTCCAGATGTTTGGAAAATTTTACAAATTTAGGCTTAGATTAGGGTTTGTTATTTGGGGTAGAAGATGAAATGTTTTAAGCGGTCAACGAAAAAAAAGGAGGGAACTCAAGTGGGCTTAAAGTATAGTACTTAATACAGCGTTGTTTTAGCATTTGTTTTGTTTCCCAAGATCAACGACTGCAAGTAGCATCTGAACGCTGTGCTTGTTTGCTGTCATAAAGGACTTTTCTTGTAGTGGAAGGTGTTGATATAATGTGGTTCACTCGGCTTCCGTCGAGGTCCATATCTTCGTTTGACCAACTAGGAGATTTGTAGAGCAATTCCGACTACATGCAACCCATCCAAAGATGTAATATCATTGTCAAACCTTTTCTAGAATTCTGGAAAGTCCTTGAAAGACTACTTAAGCAAGTTTAACATGGTTGTGACTGACTTAAGCAATGCCAAGGAGGACATTGTTTTAACGGCTTTGATTAGAGGAATACACCTCGATATAAATTTCGGTAAATGGTTAAAGATGAAACCACCATCGACCATGGATGAGTTTTACAGAAAGGCGACTCAATACTTGCACTTGGAAGAGGCAAGTATGACTGCTGCGAAAGCCAGTGGTAGACAATCAACCGAGGTGATTCAAAGTAACGTGGCTATGAAATAGACCGACGAGAGTTCCTGGAATGTCCCTATTAATGTAGGAAACAAAGGCAATAATCAAAAGATAAATAACTAGGGTAATGGAGGTAGAAAGTCAAACTTGAAGAAACTTCCAAGGTTTTTGAAGCATGAAGACTATATGCACTAAAAGATATAGTTGAGAACATCTACGTTGCAACATAAGGTACTGAACATTATAAGGAACCAGCTCCGAGGAAGTCGACTAAGAGAGAGAAAAGGTCCAAGAAGTATTGCCACTTCCACGAAATACACTGCCATAATACGAATGAGTGTATACATTTGTGAGACATGATTGAAGATTTAATTCGTAAAAGGAAACTGCAACAACATACGAAAGCACCGAAGGATGGCGGGCAAAGAAATGCTCAAACCTAAGGACTATTGTTCCAACATGGCCAGGCTGGGCCTAGTGATGATGAGCCTTGGTGGCTTGGGAAAAGACTTATTATCAACATGATAACTTGTGGGCCTCATCCGGCTGGGAAGAGCTGGAAAGTTATGGCTATTCATTAAAGTATGTTGTGTAGGAGAGTTGCTTTTCCATCGAAAAAAGAGCTTCGACACAACAATCAAAGACTATGATGGTTGATATTATATTTAGAAACCGCGACGCAGACGGGATCGAAATACCTACACTTGTCCCTCTAGTGACATTGATCATGATTGGGCTAGCAACCATGAGGAAAGTTATTAATGACTGCGGCAGTTCTATAAATATATAGTTCAAAAAAGCTTATTACCAAATGATGATGAACGAGCAGGATGTGAAGTTGTATAAGTCCTGAATTCAAGGATTTACCGTAGAAGGTGTGGAGCCTATTGGGTGTGTAAATTTACCGGTGATTTTAGATGAAGGTAACCGCAAGAGAGTGCAGGTCGTGATCGTCATTGTGATGGACACATTTTCTACGTACAATGCCTTTTTGGGCTCACCGACCCTTTGAGTCATCCAGGGTGACCAAAATATAGGACGTGAATGCTACGCCGTGGAGTTGAGAGAAGCGAAGCAAAAGGCATAGAGAAGACTTTCTGCGTCAAGTTAGTTGATGCATAGCAAACGCCGCTTAGGCCCTGCCTCGGTCGACATAGAAGATTCCACAAAGCTATAAATCCAAGGAAAGAGCCAGAGGATGCGAGGGTGGCCTCGGTCACTACAAGAAAAATTGTGTTTAACAGCTCTATATAACAGCCTTTAAGCTAAAAAGCTGTAATTATTCAATTTTACTTCTATTATATACAATAAAAATCGCTGTTTAATTACAAAAATCGCTGCCTTATTGATTTGGCGGGGCGTCTGCAAATTTTCGCTCCATGTTTTTGGCCTTTTTTCATTTCCCCTCCCAAACCCTTCCTTGTTCATTTCCAAACGAAATACCTTCCCTCCTCAGATACTTTCGCTCACGCTGTTAATTGCTTCCTTCATTTCATTGCCGACCTACCCTCCCTCCTCAGATACGTTAGCTCGCACTGTTAATTGCTTCTCCGACCTCCACATCACATCGATGACACTTCGTAGATTCGTGTAAAAGCTCCATCCATAATCTTGAATTCGGTCCACTCACGTCGCTACGAGTTCTCAGTTGCAATCCTTTTTTAGGTTACAATTTGTGAATTTCTTTCTGCTCAATTCAGAATTAATTTTTTTTACTATTGTACTGTTAGGTTTACTATTGTACTGTTAAGGAATCCGACTATTATGTAGGCAAATGAATAATTCATGTTTACTTTTTCTAATTGATGTTTCCCTATTAATGTTTTTCAAATTCATTTCCCTTGATAAATTAGGTTTATGTTTTTGCTAGTCAGTTATTACATGATATTATTCTTCACTAAATAGTTATCAGTGGTAGGATTCATTATATTATTGTCAAACTCTTTAAAAGAGTTTATGTTGTTACCATATCCTAGTTTAGATGAAATTGTCATATTATTTTAGTCTCATGGGATCCTCCAAAAAAATGCATGTTCAGAATTTGGGAGATGAAGTCCAATATTTCAGACTAAATGTTTGAAATTTTGTCCAAATTAGGAATGACTGATTTTGGTATTTCACTCAATTACTGTCAAAATATTCCAGCTTCCAATCCCATGATTATTTCAAAAACATAAATTAACAAAAATTATCAAACAATGGATTAAAATTAAACACTTTTTTTCATATTATTGAATATGCCATTGTCATGTGCCTCTGATGAACTTTTTGTCATTCATATTTTACCTTTTGGTTTCTCTTTAATCAATATTGCAACTCTTTGAGATATGGGGCATTAAGCAGTTGGGTGTTAGATTGGCATATCTCTCACCGCTTATAGGAGTTATTCCTTCCCAAACGAAAATGATTATCAGAAGAGAGATTGGTCATAAAATCTATAAGTGGCATGAATATTGAAGTTTTGAAGTTCAATCACTAGCTGTGAACTTGTATCTCATCAGTTATGGTGTAGATTAACTTTAGATTATAAATATTTGGTCACAGTTTTAAAACTGTTGTAGGAGAGAGAGAAAATAGCAGAGGAACACAAGCAATGTATTGCTGAATTCAGATCGTTTCTCGAGTCATGTGATTTCATTAAGGTGCTGAACATAGACCATAGTTATTCTTTATTTTTGTATTTTTTTATATTATAGCACTGATTATTTCACTTTCATGCTTAGTTCAACACTACATGGAGGAAAGTTCAGGTTCACATGATGGATGAGGATAATGATAGATGTCGTCAACTTGAATTGCTGGACCAATTGGATGTTTTCCAAGTAAGCCAAATTTATTTATTTTCATTTGTAATATCACTTATAATGTGATACTTCCTCTAACTTGCATATGTTTTCAGGAGTACATATATGATCTTGAGAAAGAAGAGGAGCAGCACAAAAAAGTACAAAAAAGTAAGTTTATATCATTATTAATATTTTAACAAAATGGTGATTACAAAAAAGGATAGCTATATTTTGTTTTCAGTTTTGAATATAATTGGAATGTTCTCATTAACCCTTAAAATTCTATTAAGGTGCAACTAAGGCGTGAAGAGCGTAAAAACCGCGACGCATTCCGCAAAATAATGGAAGAAGATGTTTTGTTTGGTTGGCTTACAACTAAAATGCATTGGCGTGATTATTGTGTTAAGGTATGTTAGAAATAACATAGAAATTAGTATTCAAATATATTCCTTTATTCGGAGGATCTTGAAAAGCAGGTACTCTTTACATTAAATTCGCATACTCTGCAACTTTATGATAAGTTAATTAAAATTATTTTTCTTGGCTTTTGACTGGAAAATGCTATCGGTTTAATTGTACATGTTAGAAAAACTCATCATGGTTTCTTATTTTATTTTATTTTTCTTAGTTTCTTATTTTATTTTATCGCTCAGCTTTATAAACTTTATAACGAAGGTAGACCATTCTTTTTAACTGTTTTCGAGAGGGAACTTTTTTTGTGTTTTGATCTAGTGACCATTTGTATCTATAAGTGCATTCTATACTAAGGGTCGGTAATGATTTGTTGTGTGGTTTCACCTTTTTATTTTACCTTAAATAGCATTCAGACTTCATCGATTGGAAAGGAGATGTTCCTTTTCGGCACATCTTATTCCATTCTTGTATTTTGGTATTTAACTCAATTTTCTTGTCTTTTGGAAAATAATTATCATTCTTAACTTTTCTATAGCTTGAAACTGCTGAATACTAAGTTGAATTTTTTTCAGGAAAAAAAACAATCATTCATTCACATTAGATGACTCACCAATATTGTTATCTAACAAATTTATGACCTTTAGTTTAAGGGTGTTAACTACAAGTCTACAATCTACCTCCAGAGATAATTTATTCATAAACATGGAATGAATGACCCACAATATTTTCGAAGCTCGGTCTGCATGTATGCTTATATATTTAGAGCTTCTTTAGTTTTTTTTTCTTGAAAACAAAATGGGTGAAAAGGGAACTGTTTGTGTGACAGGAGCCTCTGGTTTCGTAGCTTCATGGCTCATAAAGAGACTTCTCGAATCTGGGTATAGCGTCAAAGGAACCGTTAGAAATCCAAGTTTCCTTATATTCCTCTTGTTAATTTTAGTTATTTGTGATTACCAGGTTTTTCTTCTTTTGTACAAACATCGACCAAAAGCTTCTAAACTGACCTTCATATTACATTATGTTAATTATTATACAGGAGATCACAAAAAAGTAGCACACTTATGGGAGCTAGAAGGAGCAAAGGAAAGGCTTCAGTTGGTAACTACTGATCTCATGAAAACAAGTAGTTTTGAAAGGGCACGATGATAAGGCCCTGATAAATGAGGCGATGAAAAATGAAAAGGGGATGCATTTTGGAGTTTATCATTACAATAACCTAGTGTAAGTGGTATCGGTATCCAAACTTTTGATTGAGCTGACATTGACATGGGCATATGATAGTTTTAAGGATGTTGTTCTGAAAGATGAAAAAATGAAATAGCTTTAAGCAATACATCATGTTGTCTCTTATAAATTTCATAAAATAGCTTGATAAACTGTAGGTTGAGTTTGTGAAATCACTCAATGATGCAGATAGGCCTCAATGGAAGCATTCTCCTTTTGGGAATCCAACCAATCCAGAAACTTTCAGGTTTGGAAGTTTGCATTGTCTTTACTTCCATATTTATTCCAAGTAACCTCATCATTTGACCCACACACATCTCCATTTTAAATATGTTGGACTCAATTATTATGTATTTATTTTCCTTTTACATGGTCCCCAAATCTGTTGTTGTGTTTTACTTTACAATTTTCAAGCGGTTGAGATCTATGCAAGTGTAGCTACTTCCCTTGCTGATAGAAAAAAAGGCAGTCAATTGTCTGAGTTTTTAGGGAATATTAAAGGCACTATAGATGAGGATAATTGGGATCAGGTAAGTATAACAATTTACTTGCTGATGACATTTCTTAATGATTCAGTTGTAAAAGAAATTGCTTGTAGTTGCTAATTTAACCAAAAACTATCAATTGACCAGTGCATTATTATTACTTGAGCAATTTTTGGAGCTCTACCGACAATTGAGGAAAAAACAATCGAGTTGTTAATTTTTGGCAACTTGATTGCTCAAATAATTTGTTTATAAGTATAGACATAAAATTAGATCATTTTGTCCAAATACAATCGAATTATGCATAAAGTGTTTTATAAATCATTATAGGACATTCAGAAAAGTCTGGATAATACAAAACATCTTATGTGTTCTCAATTTTAAGTCATATCGTAGAGTTCAACATGGTAATTATGCATAAAGTGAAATATGCAGCTTTTACACTGGTTTTGGAAAAAGTTATAATTACATTGGCATACCAGAAAGTGGACAATAATTGTTACATATATTGAAACTATGCGTAACATGTGCCCACCGAGCACACGTTTATCTCAACTCAGCTAAAAGCATAGATTCTTCTTGTTCCTTTGTTATTTACAATAAATTTGTTGTGTAGATTAACCCGTTTGAAATATTTTTCTTGATAAACAAACTTATATGGAAGATGTTCTTTTACTTTCCTACATTCAAAAACATGGGCCGCATAATTGGAGATTAGTCCCAGCTAACACTGGTATATATTTTGCTTAATTTTGCAATTGCTTAATTATGCATGCTTTTTGTGTATATACCATGTATGAATTGATGTGTATATGAATTAATATGTATGCATGCAGGATTGCTAAGATGCAGCAAAAGTTGTAGATTAAGATGGACAAATTTTCTCAGGCCTGGAATAAAGAGAGGCAATTTCACACCTAATGAAGAAAATTTGATTATACAACTTCAATCTATGCTAGGGAACAGGTACCTATAAATAAACCCACACATTTTTCCTACATGTAGCTATACGCATGTCAAACAGCTATAAAACATAACTGATTGTGATTTTCTGACCTATTCTTATGTTTGGAGAAAACGACAATTTCTAAACATGTAATGCAAATCTTGTGTAGGTGGGCAGCGATAGCTTCATATTTGCCACAAAGAACAGAAAACGACATAAAGAATTACTGGAACACTCGACTCAAGTCGGTTATATGAACCATAAGTTGAAGTCCCCTTCCCTCTCCTTTTTTGTAGCTTGTATTTGACTATTTCATGGAAAAGCTGAGAGAAAAGGAAGAGAAAGAAGCTAAAAAGAGACAACGGCTCGCAGATGATTTCACTGATGCACTGCATGCTCTTAAGGTATTAACCATGCAACTAACTCCCATAAGTAATGCCATCTATCTGCATCTTTTTGTAGTAAGCAAGTGATGTTTTTTTGCTTTTGTTATATTTTCTATAATAATAATAATAATAATAAACTATCTAAGTTTATAAAAATTAACTAAGTATTATAAAAAATAAAATACAACTAAATCTATAATAATAATCTAACTAATTTAACTAATTACCTATGTTTTATAAGGATTAATAAGTTTATAATAATATAATGATGATTAATTAAGTTTATAATAATAATAGATTATAAAATATTAACTAAGCTAATTAAGTTTTATAAAAATTAACTAAATTTAAAATAGTAATAATAATAATTTAACTAAGTTAACTAAATTTTATAAAAATTAAATAAGTTTATGAAAATGAACTAAGTATTATAAAGATTTAACTAAGTTAACTAAATTTTATAAAAATAAACTAAAATTTATAAAAATTAAATAAGTATATAAAATTAACCAAGTATTATGAAAATTGAACTAAGTTAATTGAGTTTTATGAAAATTATCATGTTTATAATAATAATAACGACGACGACGATGATTATAGTTAGAAAAATTAAACGAGTATATAATAATTGCAATAAATAAGTTTATAAAAATTATTTAAGTATTATAAAAATATAAAATATAGCTAAATCTATAATAATAATTAACCAAGTTAACTAAATTTTATAAAAATTAAGTACGATTTATAAAAGATAATAAGTTTATAAAAATTAACTAAGTATAATAAAAAATCAACAAGTTTATAATAATAATTATGATGATTATAGTTAAAAAAATAAAAGAGTGTATAATAATAATAATAATAAAAATAAATTAACTAAGTTTATAAAAATTAACTAAATATTATTTAAATATAAAATATAACCAAGTTAACTAAATTTTATAGAAATTAACTAATTTTTTTATAAAAATTAAATAAGTTTATAAAAACCAATTAAGCATTATTAAAATTTAACTAATTACCTAAGTTTTATAAGGATTAATAAGTTTGGAATAATACACATTCACGTTATTCATCATCATAACGATAACATTCACTTAGGTGCACGACATTCTTGTCAAGGAAAAATTTGGAATAATGGTGATTAACGTATGATAAATGACCTTATAAGAGAAAATATTCATAACCAAATGTATAATACAGAGACTGTTTAAATCCTCTGTATGAAATAAGAGGATCGCAAAGCTGATTACAACAAGCAATTATCCTGTTGCACCAAGGACTTTACAATTCAAGTTACCTACTAAATATGGGGATGTATCACAAGTATAACATAATTCCAACACGTTGGCTATAACCATCTCTTCGTAGAAAGGCAGCTTCCATATAGCGCTTTCCCTTACCAATTTCCAATAATCCAAATTAACATTTGATAACAACAGTCGCGACAATGCCTTAATCATCAATTCATTTGTTTCCCAGGTTTCAAATTTCTTTAAAATATCTCTTCCAATTTCTTCCAATTTAGGATTCAGTTTTCCAGAAATACTATTTTCCACTACCATTTTCCAGGCTTCGTTCACAGGTAATTTACTCGAAGCAGGGACATTTGAGCCTTTAAACCAACTACTGCTTTTGCATGTTTTTATTATGACTGTGTTCTTCATTCGTACTTGGAAAATTGTATTATGCAAAGGAATGTGTAATTTGAATTATGATCACAAAAAGGTAGAAATTTGACCTCGACCTCAATTATATGATACATGTCAAAATATATCAAACAAAAGGAATGATATAATTTGAAACATGAACGCACAGACACATATACTTTATTATCACAATAAACAAGTCAAAACATAACCCACATACCTGATTAGTTCCACCTTTTGAGAAAGGTAACTGCAAGCTGCATTCAATTTCATAGAATATGTTGCTTAACTCCTGGCACAAGTCCTGTAAAGCAATACTCTTCCTTTGATAATCTGTCCCATCCATTAGAAACGTTGTCTTCAATTCCTCGACATAAGAAGATGTACTCTCTAGTTCCATGTTGATTGTACTTGTTTGCATGAACTTTGTATTGGAAGAAAAAAATTTATTTCTCAAAAATTTCACACTTACAGGTACACGAGCTTAACAGCTTACAACTGAAATTCATTATTTAAATCTAAATGCATATTGCTGGCTCAAATGGGATTGTAATAATCTTGCAGTTTTGTGCATGTGCATAACTGACAATTGCACATTTTAATAATTTCTTCAGTTCTATCTAATCTGGTACCCCTGACTAATCCTTATGTTTCTCACTCAAATTATCGTCATGCCATTCCATACATGCTAATTAGTTGCTTCCATCTTATGTCACTTAGTTAGCATTCTTTAGTTCAGTAGTTTGATTGATCATCATGATATTCAGTTCACATTTCATATTCAGTTCATAGTCCGTTGGCTTTAGAATATTGCTGCTCCAGTTGTCATTATTGTAAAACGCTATTTTATTGCTTCATTTTCTATTCAATTTCTTTGTGAAAGTCATTGCTTGCAGTTGTATTAGTCTTTGTTTCAGCTAATTGCATATGTCAATGCATACTGCCAATACAACAGTCTAATCCTTTTTTGCATTATATTCAGCTGGATACGACAGAACTGGTCACCATTGTTAATTGGTTGCTTCATTCATCTCCTCAGCCCACCTGCTCCATTCTCGAACAAAGGATTATTCAAGGCAAAATCTTGGAAAAATATTTGGTGTTGTTGGAAGGTTTTGATATAAACTTCAACGATTCATATCCCAATAAGTAATTTTGTTGGCCATAATTTATTATTTTCTGCATTATGTTTAACATGGTAAAGAATATAAGAACAAAGTATTATAAAGATATTATGTAAATATGGATATGTTTATTATATATAATGTGTTGAACTATTTAAATGTGTTTATATGATTAATGTTATTGTTTCATTTGAATATGTTTTATACATCTCAGCTAATTCAAGGGTCTGTTCTAGAAAATTAATAAAAATATATGGCTTTCTACAGGGTTTTATCTATGCTGTGAAAAATCTTTTTGCAGCGTTTTAAAAACGTAGTAATTTACTTTCGCAGCGTTTTAAAAACGCTGTGAAACACATTCGCAGCGTTTTAAAAACGCTGTGAAACACATTCGCAGCGTTTGAAGAATGTTGTTTAACAACGAACTATTGTAGGGTTAGGACATATTGCAGCATTTCTGAAACGCTGCAAAAAGGCAAAACGCTGCAATATGGAATATTTCTTACAGCGTTTTCAAAGCGCTGCAATATATTCCGACCCTATTACAGCTTGTTGAAAGAGAGCGTTCTTCATAACGCTGCGAAAGCATTTCACAGCGTTTTTAAAACGCTGCGAAAGGCCATTTTTGTTGTAGTGGGTCGAGTTGACGATCAACATTCGGGTCGATCAAGATGATCTTACTTTGGTCTAGAAGATTGGATCTCAACTCAGTATGAAGATGAAGAAGGAGTTGACAGGGTCCCTTTGGGTGAACCTTGATGTGTTTGCTTGGAAGCATTCTGGTATGTATGGAATATCACTGGAGATAGTGTGCCATACATTGAATATAAACCCCAGATGTCCTCCTGTGAAGCAGTAGCAATGCAACCTGGGTCTGGAGTGATCCGTTGAGCTCAAGGAAGATGTCGATAAGCTTAAATCCAATAGTTTTATCCGTGATGCTCTATACCCTGAATGGGTATCCAACCCAGTCCTGGTCAAGAAGCCTAACGGGAAATGACGAACATGTATTGACTATTTAGACTTGAACAAGGCATGCCCAAAAGACAACTTCCCACTACCAAAGATTGTCCAGCTGTAGACTCCAAAGTTGACCATGAATTGCTATCTTTTATAGATTCTTATTCTGACTATAACCAAATCCCAATGCACATCCTAGATCAAGAACATACCGGCTTCATAACTAATCTAGCATTGTATTGCTACCTCATTATGCCATTTGGTCTGAAAAATGAAGGAGCAACCTACTAAAGATTGGTAAATTTGATGTTCAAGAATCAGATCGGGCGTACAATGGAAGTCTATATAGACGATACGCTAGTGAAGTTACAACGATTGGTGAACTATTTAGAAGACCTGTCAAAAATGTTTGGTGTGCTTCGAAGATATGGAATGAAACTCAACCTGCTGAAATGCTCATTTAAAGTTGTGTTAGGAAAATTCTTGGGTTTCATAGTAAAATTGAGTGGTATTGAGGCCAATCCAGAAAAGATTAAGGCCTTGAGGAAGGTTGAAGCCCCAAAGATGATAAAGGAGGTGCAGAGCTTGAACGAGAAAGTAGCCGCGTTAAGTCGATTTATCTCAAAGGCTACGAATAAGTGTATACTGTTGTTTGATGTCCTCGAAGAGGGAAAAAGGAAATTTGCATGGATATGAAAGTGTAAGGATGCTTTTCGAGCCCCATTTGATCATCTGGAAAGACCACCCATCCTATCAAAACCTTTGGAAGGAGAAGATCTATTCGTTTACGTGGCAGTGTCTATTCATGCTTTGAGTGCTGCCCTTGTACGCTAAGAGTTCAGAATACAAAGGCCAACATACTATATTAGTAAGCGATTAATAGGAGCAGAAAGAAATTATCCAAAAATGGAAAAGCTAGCCTATTGCTTGTTAATTACATCAAGGAAACTCCATCCATACTTCCAAGCCCATCAAATTAAGGTGTTAACTAACTAAATTTTAAGACATGTTCTGTAATGACCTGAAACTTCATAAAGGCTGTTGAAATGAAAATCATATTAAGTCAGTGCGGTATATCATATCATCCCAATAGAGTGATCCAAGTACAAGCATTGGTCGATTTCATTGCTGAGTTCACCGCTGGTGATGATGATAAATAGGAAGGTATGGAGCGGAGTGCCCAATGGAAGTTATATATGGATGGGGCATCCAATAAATGTTGCTCAGGGTAGGAGTGGTTTTAGTACCTCCCAAAGAGTGATCAATTTGCTACACCTTGAAACTTGATTGCCCACAATAAATAATGAGGCTGAATATGAAGCGTTGATCATGGGGCTCAAGATTGCAAAGAAATCAGGAGTCAGAACTTTACACATATACAGTGACTCTCAATTAGTGGTCTGTCAGGCAAGGAAAGAATTTCAAGCTAAGGGAGCGAGGCTAGCCCCTTGCTTGACCAAAGTTTTGGAACTACTCAATGACATCGAATATTACATGATAACACACACTACAACAAAAATGGCCTTTCGCAGCGTTTTAAAAACGCTGTGAAATGCTTTCGCAGCGTTATGAAGAACGCTCTCTTTCAACAAGCTGTAATAGGGTCGGAATATATTGCAGCGCTTTGAAAACGCTGTAAGAAATATTCCATATTGCAGCGTTTTGCCTTTTTGCAGCGTTTCAGAAATGCTGCAATATGTCCTAACCCTACAATAGTTCGTTGTTAAACAACATTCTTCAAACGCTGCGAATGTGTTTCACAGCGTTTTTAAAACGCTGCGAATGTGTTTCACAGCGTTTTTAAAACGCTGCGAAAGTAAATTACTACGTTTTTAAAACGCTGCAAAAAGATTTTTCACAGCATAGATAAAACCCTGTAGAAAGCCATATATTTTTATTAATTTTCTAGAACAGACCCTTGAATTAGCTGAGATGTATAAAACATATTCAAATGAAACAATAACATTAATCATATAAACACATTTAAATAGTTCAACACATTATATATAATAAACATATCCATATTTACATAATATCTTTATAATACTTTGTTCTTATATTCTTTACCATGTTAAACATAATGCAGAAAATAATAAATTATGGCCAACAAAATTACTTATTGGGATATGAATCGTTGAAGTTTATATCAAAACCTTCCAACAACACCAAATATTTTTCCAAGATTTTGCCTTGAATAATCCTTTGTTCGAGAATGGAGCAGGTGGGCTGAGGAGATGAATGAAGCAACCAATTAACAATGGTGACCAGTTCTGTCGTATCCAGCTGAATATAATGCAAAAAAGGATTAGACTGTTGTATTGGCAGTATGCATTGACATATGCAATTAGCTGAAACAAAGACTAATACAACTGCAAGCAATGACTTTCACAAAGAAATTGAATAGAAAATGAAGCAATAAAATAGCGTTTTACAATAATGACAACTGGAGCAGCAATATTCTAAAGCCAACGGACTATGAACTGAATATGAAATGTGAACTGAATATCATGATGATCAATCAAACTACTGAACTAAAGAATGCTAACTAAGTGACATAAGATGGAAGCAACTAATTAGCATGTATGGAATGGCATGACGATAATTTGAGTGAGAAACATAAGGATTAGTCAGGGGTAGCAGATTAGATAGAACTGAAGAAATTATTAAAATGTGCAATTGTCAGTTATGCACATGCACAAAACTGCAAGATTATTACAATCCCATTTGAGCCAGCAATATGCATTTAGATTTAAATAATGAATTTCAGTTGTAAGCTGTTAAGCTCGTGTACCTGTAAGTGTGAAATTTTTGAGAAATAAATTTTTTTCTTCCAATACAAAGTTCATGCAAACAAGTACAATCAACATGGAACTAGAGAGTACATCTTCTTATGTCGAGGAATTGAAGACAACGTTTCTAATGGATGGGACAGATTATCAAAGGAAGAGTATTGCTTTACAGGACTTGTGCCAGGAGTTAAGCAACATATTCTATGAAATTGAATGCAGCTTGCAGTTACCTTTCTCAAAAGGTGGAACTAATCAGGTATGTGGGTTATGTTTTGACTTGTTTATTGTGATAATAAAGTATATGTGTCTGTGCGTTCATGTTTCAAATTATATCATTCCTTTTGTTTGATATATTTTGACATGTATCATATAATTGAGGTCGAGGTCAAATTTCTACCTTTTTGTGATCATAATTCAAATTACACATTCCTTTGCATAATACAATTTTCCAAGTACGAATGAAGAACACAGTCATAATAAAAACATGCAAAAGCAGTAGTTGGTTTAAAGGCTCAAATGTCCCTGCTTCGAGTAAATTACCTGTGAACGAAGCCTGGAAAATGGTAGTGGAAAATAGTATTTCTGGAAAACTGAATCCTAAATTGGAAGAAATTGGAAGAGATATTTTAAAGAAATTTGAAACCTGGGAAACAAATGAATTGATGATTAAGGCATTGTCGCGACTGTTGTTATCAAATGTTAATTTGGATTACTGGAAATTGGTAAGGGAAAGCGCTATATGGAAGCTGCCTTTCTACGAAGAGATGGTTATAGCCAACGTGTTGGAATTATGTTATACTTGTGATACATCCCCATATTTAGTAGGTAACTTGAATTGTAAAGTCCTTGGTGCAACAGGATAATTGCTTGTTGTAATCAGCTTTGCGATCCTCTTATTTCATACAGAGGATTTAAACAGTCTCTGTATTATACATTTGGTTATGAATATTTTCTCTTATAAGGTCATTTATCATACGTTAATCACCATTATTCCAAATTTTTCCTTGACAAGAATGTCGTGCACCTAAGTGAATGTTATCGTTATGATGATGAATAACGTGAATGTGTATTATTCCAAACTTATTAATCCTTATAAAACTTAGGTAATTAGTTAAATTTTAATAATGCTTAATTGGTTTTTATAAACTTATTTAATTTTTTATAAAAAAATTAGTTAATTTCTATAAAATTTAGTTAACTTGGTTATATTTTATATTTAAATAATATTTAGTTAATTTTTATAAACTTAGTTAATTTATTTTTATTATTATTATTATTATACACTCTTTTATTTTTTTAACTATAATCATCATAATTATTATTATAAACTTGTTGATTTTTTATTATACTTAGTTAATTTTTATAAACTTATTATCTTTTATAAACCGTACTTAATTTTTATAAAATTTAGTTAACTTGGTTAATTATTATTATAGATTTAGCTATATTTTATATTTTTATAATACTTAAATAATTTTTATAAACTTATTTATTGCAATTATTATATACTCGTTTAATTTTTCTAACTATAATCATCGTCGTCGTCGTTATTATTATTATAAACATGATAATTTTCATAAAACTCAATTAACTTAGTTCAATTTTCATAATACTTGGTTAATTTTATATACTTATTTAATTTTTATAAATTTTAGTTTATTTTTATAAAATTTAGTTAACTTAGTTAAATCTTTATAATACTTAGTTCATTTTCATAAACTTATTTAATTTTTATAAAATTTAGTTAACTTAGTTAAATTATTATTATTACTATTTTAAATTTAGTTAATTTTTATAAAACTTAATTAGCTTAGTTAATATTTTATAATCTATTATTATTATAAACTTAATTAATCATCATTATATTATTATAAACTTATTAATCCTTATAAAACATAGGTAATTAGTTAAATTAGTTAGATTATTATTATAGATTTAGTTGTATTTTATTTTTTATAATACTTAGTTAATTTTTATAAACTTAGATAGTTTATTATTATTATTATTATTATAGAAAATATAACAAAAGCAAAAAAACATCACTTGCTTACTACAAAAAGATGCAGATAGATGGCATTACTTATGGGAGTTAGTTGCATGGTTAATACCTTAAGAGCATGCAGTGCATCAGTGAAATCATCTACGAGCCGTTGTCTCTTTTTAGCTTCTTTCTCTTCCTTTTCTCTCAGCTTTTCCATGAAATAGTCAAATACAAGCTACAAAAAAGGAGAGGGAAGGGGACTTCAACTTATGGTTCATATAACCGACTTGAGTCGAGTGTTCCAGTAATTCTTTATGTCGTTTTCTGTTCTTTGTGGCAAATATGAAACTATCGCTGCCCACCTACACAAGATTTGCATTACATGTTTAGAAATTGTCGTTTTCTCCAAACATAAGAACAGGTCAGAAAATCACAATCAGTTATGTTTTATAGCTGTTTGACATGCGTATAGCTACATGTAGGAAAAATGTGTGGGTTTATTTATAGGTACCTGTTCCCTAGCATAGATTGAAGTTGTATAATCAAATTTTCTTCATTAGGTGTGAAATTGCCTCTCTTTATTCCAGGCTTGAGAAAATTTGTCCATCTTAATCTACAACTTTTGCTGCATCTTAGCAATCCTGCATGCATACATATTAATTCATATACACATCAATTCATACATGGTATATACACAAAAAGCATGCATAATTAAGCAATTGCAAAATTAAGCAAAATATATACCAGTGTTAGCTGGGACTAATCTCCAATTATGCGGCCCATGTTTTTGAATGTAGGAAAGTAAAAGAACATCTTCCATATAAGTTTGTTTATCAAGAAAAATATTTCAAACGGGTTAATCTACACAACAAATTTATTGTAAATAACAAAGGAACAAGAAGAATCTATGCTTTTAGCTGAGTTGAGATAAACGTGTGCTCGGTGGGCACATGTTACGCATAGTTTCAATATATGTAACAATTATTGTCCACTTTCTGGTATGCCAATGTAATTATAACTTTTTCCAAAACCAGTGTAAAAGCTGCATATTTCACTTTATGCATAATTACCATGTTGAACTCTACGATATGACTTAAAATTGAGAACACATAAGATGTTTTGTATTATCCAGACTTTTCTGAATGTCCTATAATGATTTAAAAAACACTTTATGCATAATTCGATTGTATTTGGACAAAATGATCTAATTTTATGTCTATACTTATAAACAAATTATTTGAGCAATCAAGTTGCCAAAAATTAACAACTCGATTGTTTTTTCCTCAATTGTCGGTAGAGCTCCAAAAATTGCTCAAGTAATAATAATGCACTGGTCAATTGATAGTTTTTGGTTAAATTAGCAACTACAAGCAATTTCTTTTACAACTGAATCATTAAGAAATGTCATCAGCAAGTAAATTGTTATACTTACCTGATCCCAATTATCCTCATCTATAGTGCCTTTAATATTCCCTAAAAACTCAGACAATTGACTGCCTTTTTTTCTATCAGCAAGGGAAGTAGCTACACTTGCATAGATCTCAACCGCTTGAAAATTGTAAAGTAAAACACAACAACAGATTTGGGGACCATGTAAAAGGAAAATAAATACATAATAATTGAGTCCAACATATTTAAAATGGAGATGTGTGTGGGTCAAATGATGAGGTTACTTGGAATAAATATGGAAGTAAAGACAATGCAAACTTCCAAACCTGAAAGTTTCTGGATTGGTTGGATTCCCAAAAGGAGAATGCTTCCATTGAGGCCTATCTGCATCATTGAGTGATTTCACAAACTCAACCTACAGTTTATCAAGCTATTTTATGAAATTTATAAGAGACAACATGATGTATTGCTTAAAGCTATTTCATTTTTTCATCTTTCAGAACAACATCCTTAAAACTATCATATGCCCATGTCAATGTCAGCTCAATCTAAAGTTTGGATACCGATACCACTTACACTAGGTTATTGTAATGATAAACTCCAAAATGCATCCCCTTTTCATCTTTCATCGCCTCATTTATCAGGGCCTTATCATCGTGCCCTTTCAAAACTACCTGTTTTCATGAGATCAGTAGTTACCAACTGAAGCCTTTCCTTTGCTCCTTCTAGCTCCCATAAGTGAAATGACCCTAATTCTTAACCAAATTTTTTTTTTTAGCTAAGACTACCTAGGGTCATCCTTCCCTATTCTCATATTATCCAGGATCTTTCACAATATAAAAATATTGTTTTAAATCTAAATCATTCCTAACATACATATGTGAAGATATCTATGTTATATTCTACTAGAATCAGAGCATGATAATATGTAAGTAGAAATCCTTTTAAATCTATTAAAGTGTGATAATTCCCTGATAAAAGATTAATTATTGTATCCTGATTTTTGACCATAGAATCCACTGGAAACATGTACTTTAGTCTGTTATTCTAATTAAGAAATGATCAAGTAATAATCAGTGGAAAGCAAGCTTTTAATATGGATGATTGTGTTAAAGTCTGTATAGTATCAAACTCAGGCTAAAAGAAAGTGGATCATAAGTGAACACAAGCAACATCTAGGCGTAATGGAAACGCGCCTAACTTACACATGAGAGGTCACGAGTTCGAGTGCTATGCTGGTCGGTTCAAACCCAATTTTTGTTTTTCTTTTTATTTTTCTCCTGTATGGTTTAAAATCTGGTATCTACCTATATCTACACATATATACTTAATTTTTGCCTATAATCTAACATACAAAACAATATTTCTTGCTTTATTATTTTTGAAACCCATTCCTACAACTGTTCTAGGAATTTATGTTTATATTTTTGCCCAAATATCAACATGTACACAGATATACATGTACATGTCAATGTCTTTGCTCATTTTCCAGAAAACTGGGTTCAAATGGTTCCTTGCTTCATTGATTTGAAGTGAACATTTGGCCTGACCTATGGTCTAACCATGTGGTTAATCTGACCATTCTTTTATTTGCATTTTACAAACCAGAATCTACCCAAAACATTGATACTCCTTCTTTTTCAAAAGCATGTTTATATATGTATGAATCAGACATCTTGTGATCAGATTTATATCATCCTTCCCAACCATAATTCTCTTTTAGAAATGCATATTCAGGGTATATACACTTTTACTTGCATTTGGACATATATCAATATCATGACTTGAAAATATAACAGTTATAATTCTTTCTGGATTTTCCCAATATAATTTCCTATATATCTATCTTTTGAAAGGACTTAGAATGAACTAAAATCATCATAAAATGATTATGCTTATAAAATCCAGGTTTTTCCCTCTAAATCAAAAACAACTTTAGAAAATAGATTTTCAAATCAGTTTAACATCAATATCCTTAATACATACCAAACCAGAAATAACCAGAAACAACATAACACATATTTCTTACAAGTTCTTCCTACTTAATACATTTAGATAGCCATATCAATCAGGAAATACATGCATGAATTAACACATTCTAGCTCTTATTTCTAATTATCTTAGCATCCTCTATTCCATATCTTTTTAATCTTGCTTACTTAGCTCCATCACAACCTGCAAAAGCATTAGTGGCTGCCCCATTATGAATGAGACACCCCCATGTGCCATGAGCAATAAGGGTCAGATCTATGATCTGGTGTGAGCATTTCTAACATATCCATGATATTAAGCTAAGGATACAGCATAAATGTACCTTGCATAACTTGACAAGTATTATCATGAATGATTAATGTATAAATTGATCAGGTATTCCCATATACATACATAAGAGCAAACATATGCATTAAAACAATTTTTATCTGGAACTACTAAGGTTCCTCATACCAACCCTAATCCCGGAAAGACTCAAGTTTCCTATATCATCATTTAAGGTTGCCTTTTCTTCTTATAAATTCCTGGCCTCATCTGCTATAAGGAATCAAAGGGACACATTGCCATGAACTAATTAACATCATGGCACAAAGATCTCAGGACTTAAACAAGCCATGTGTCAACTTGTCTACTTCAAATAGGACAAGCATTCCAGCAGCCTTCTTGGCACAAAATCCTTAGTTATATTACTAAGTGTATTCATGTTCATTTTATCAATGATAGCTAGGTGTACAGACCACTTGTACACATGAAACATTCTAGTTACCTTGCAGACATAATATTGCAAGCAAGTTAAAGGTTACTTTCTAGAGGTATAACACCCAGTCATTCCATCTCACATTATTTAGCATATAAACACCCTATTCAAACATATACCAGAATGTTTGCAACTGAGAATAAAGGCATGGCTCTATTGGGTTTATTTTGATTTTGCAAGCAACTATGTTTAGCCAGATTTTTAACCTTGTTTAAACATAATTTTTAGGCTTGTAAATTTTCTGTTTGGTTTAGGGCTCAGCACTTATAGAGAAAGACTCCATTGCACCCTTAACCAATTATTTCAAGCCTCAGCACTATACCATTGTATATGCAGCTCATAGTTTTTTTTTCATTCTTTGCCTTAAGCCATGATTCAGACTAGTTACAAATACTCTCTTACATGTTCTTTAAGGTTTTGGTATAACATACAGGGATGAAAATAGAACAACAAAGTTATACATCCATCATAGCAGATCATATCTCATCAAGCATTCATGAAACCATCACTAGTCAACATGGTTTGTAAATCAAAACATGCAAAATATAGCATATAAAAGCTTGGCTGCCTAATCTCAGGTCTTAATGCCATGTATATGAGTGAGGATACTCACCTAAATGCTTACACAAGCTTAATCCAGAAAACCCCTCAAATCTTTAGCCTTTTCTTCCTCTTCTTCCTTAGGTTAATTAATTCAGTGAGAGAGTAGTTTTCTGGTTAGGCTCTTGATTTATATAAGGGTTCTACCTAGGGTTTTGGGTGATGCAAAATCCCTATTTTAGCCCAAACCAGAATCATGCATTTGGCATTGCATATTCTCTCCCTCCTAACCCTTAATGTCCCGGCCAATATTTTAAAACAAGGCTAAGTTGTGCCCATTTTCTTTCCTTTTCAGAAAGTGATTACTTTAAGTATTTTTATTATACTTACCTCAAACATGATAATGGTGTGACTTTCTATTTTCTGCCTTTATACATTTGCTTTCTTGCACTTTGGTTCTTACTATTTTAGTGCTTCTTTTACTTATTTTTCCTTTATTAATTTTCTGCTCAAATAATATCTGTATATATACATTTATACAACTATGGGTGTTAGTTTAACTTTATCCTTCTTTTATTTGCAGAAAACATGTGCATTCTTATATGCATTTCTATACTCCTATTATTCAAATAAAATTTCACTTATTCATTATAAATCAATGTTCTCTTCTGTCTTAATTTCCAAACAAGTTATACATATGCATATATATATAGATATATACATATATATATATATATATACATATCCTCAGGAATTTTAATATTCATGTCTAGGCCTATATTTCCTTTATTTAAAACATTTTATCTAAATGTTTTCCTTCTTTGTTTTATTATTCAGGAATTTTGGATTTTCTCTTAGTGCCATAACTAGTGTGCACGTGCACACATGCACACAACCTTGCACCACTGAAAATCCCACCTATATAATAATTCTGATTTCCCCCCCAGAATTTTAATCATTTATTTAAAAGGATTTTCCTCAAAATCTTGGGGTATTACAATCACCCATTCTTTTAGGAATTGTGTCCTCACAATTTGCAACATAATCTTTGAGTACTTCTAATTTCTTAGGGAAAAATTATTCAGCATATGCATGAGCAAATCAATTAGTCACTGTCTATCATACATATTAAACTTTCTTAGTAATCTAAGAATTTACCTTTTAAATTTGCAAAGAGCCTAGGGTAATCCATCCTGATTTTATCCTCTAGCTCCCAAGTACAATCACTAGGATCTATACTCCATTGAATCTTTACAAGCTTCAATGTCTTGTTTCTTAATTTCTTTTCTTCCCTTGCCATAATTCCCACTGGCTCTTTCTCATAGATTAGATCTGGATTAATCTGAACTTCAGTAGGCTTTTCTAAGATTTCCTCCTTGTCATGTACCCATCTCCTTAGTTGTGACACATGAAACACATTGTGCATTGCACTCATCTCCTCTGGAAGCTCCAGCTTATAGGCTAGTGAGCCTATCCTCTCCAAAATCTTGTATGGTCCAACATATCTGGGTCTGAGTTTCCCTTGCTTGCCAAATCTCAAGACTTTCTTCATTGGTGAAACCTTAATGAAGACATAATCACCTACTTTGAATTCCACTGACTTCCTCTTTGCATCAGCATATTTCTTTTGCCTATCTTGAGCTGCTGCCATCCTCTTTCTCACCAGTCCTATTTTCTCTATGATGTCCTTGACATATTCTGGCCCTAGGATAGCTTTCTCTCCTGCCTCAGCCCAACATATAGGTGATAGACATGGCTTTCCATATAGGGCTTCAAAGGGTGCCATTCCAATTGTGCTTTGGTGGCTATTATTGTATGTGAACTCAGCCAAATGGAGATGGTCCTCCCAATTTCCTCCAAAGTCTAACACACATGCTCTAAGCAAATCCTCTAAAATCTTGTTTACCACTTCTGTTTGCCCATCTGATTGGGGGTGATAAGCAGTGCTTAGGCACAATTCACTCCCCATAGCTTCTTGGAAGCTCTTCCAGAATCTTGAAGTGAAGATTGTATCCCTATCACTCACTATAGTTTTAGGAACACCATGCAACTTTACCACTTCTCTCATAAAAGTTTGGGCTAGCCTAGGTGCATTTCTGTCTGCTTTTACTGGTATGAAGTGGGCTACTTTAGTCAGCCTATCTACAATTACCCAAATACTTGTATTTCCCCTCTTGGATCTAGGAAGACCATCTATAAAATCCATAGATATGTTTTCCCACTTCCACTGTGGTATGCTAAGTGGCTGCAACAACCCTGAAGGTCTTTGGGTCTCAGCTTTTATTTGTTGACAAACCATGCACTTAGCAACATGTCTTGCTACATTAGACTTCATTCCCTTCCACCAATAGTCCCTTTTTAAGTTTTGGTACATCTTGGTGCTGCCTGGATGTATGGAATATTTGCTCCTATGGTACTCATTAAGGATTTCTTCTTTCAATTCTATGATGTTTGGGACACATATCCTACCCTTGTACCTTAGGTATCCTTTTCCATCAATGTGATAATCCTTCACTTCCTCCTTCTTTAATAGGAGAGACCTCTTTTCTGCTAAGTCTTGATCTTCTTCTTGCATCTTTGCCACCTTCAAGACCAAATTTGATTGTAAAGTAATTAAACTTAACCTTCCTTTACTCCTTTCCTCCTCAACTATCTCCATACTTATCCCACTACTCTCATCTATTTCCAAATCAGTGAGCATGGTCAAGTCTCTAAACTCCTCCATCATCAACATGGCCACTTTTGCATGCTGCCTACTCAATGCATCTGCCACTTTATTAGCCTTTCCTGGTGTATAAAGTATATCTAAGTCATAAGCAGCAAGAAATTCAACCCATCTGTGTTGTCTCATATTCAAATCTTTCTGTGAAAAGAGATACTTTAAGGCCTTGTGATCAGTGTATAAAATGAACTTTGCACCTAATAAGTAATGCCTCCAGAGCTTTAAGGCATATACTACTGCTGCCAACTCAAGATCATGAGTTGCATATCTAGTTTCATGGGGTTTTAGTTGTCTAGATGCATAGGCTATGACCTGATCTTGCTGCATCAACACAGCCCCTAGCCCTGACCCACATGCATCTGTATATACAACTAATCCCTCATTGCCTTCTGGTACTCTCAACACTGGTGATTTTACCAAAGCCTCCTTGATCTGGGTGAAAGCTTGTTCACACTTATCAGTCCATATAAACTTTTGGTTCTTCCTAGTCAGGTTAGTGAGTGGCATTGCTATTTTAGAAAATCCTTGTATAAACCTCCTATAGTATCCTGCCATCCCCATGAATGACCTAACTTCACTAACATTGTTAGGCTTCTTCCATGCTTGGATTGCTACTATCTTATTGGGGTTTACAGAAATCCCTCTAGCAGAGACAACATGTCCAAGAAAATGTACTTCCTCTTGCCAGAACACACACTTAGAGAACTTTGCTTTCAAATCTTTTTCTCTTAATCTAGATAAGACCAAATGTAAGTGGTTCTCATGTTCCTCTATTGTTTTAGAATAGATTAGAATGTCATCTATAAAAATCAGAACAAACTTGTCTAAGTAATCTCTGAATATCCTATTCATTAGGTCTACAAAGTAAGAAGGGGCATTTGTTAGCCCAAATGGCATAACCAGAAACTCATACAAACCATATCTTGTGTTAAATGCTGTATATTTAACACTTGAATCCTCAACCTTCATCTGATGAAACCCAGATGCCAAGTCTAGCCTAGAAAACACTTTAGCTCCACTGAGTTGATCAAAGAGATCATCTATCCTGGGTAATGGGTATTTGTTTTTGATGGTTACTTTGTTCAATTCTCTATAATCTATACACATTCTTAAGGTACCATCATGCTTTTTAACAAATACTACAGGAGCACCCCAGCATGAATTACTTGGCCTTATAAACCCCTTGGCTTCTAATTCTTCCAGCTGGTTCTTTAGCTCCTTTAATTCACTTGGCCCCATCCTTGTAGGCTTTTTGATAATTGGGCTAGCCCCAGGCATAAGGTTAATCTGGAATTCAACAGGTCTATGGTGTGAGACACCTTTTACTTCCCCAAATACATCCAAGTATTCTTTAACTATGGGGATTTCATTAATAGCTATTTCCTTGGGATTATTTTCTAATTCAATTAAATGATTTAGCCTGTTTTCTTTGATAGGTTCACACAGAATTGTAACCCTTTGGCCTTTAGAATTTTGTAGTGAAATGGTGGATGCATCTAGGTCAATTATGGCTTTGAATTGTCTTAGCCAATCTGCCCCTAATATAACTCCTATATTTGGGAAATTTAGAACATATAAATTGGAAACAAATGTGTTTCCCCCTATGTTCAAATTCACATCCACACAAATCATATCTAATACACTAGAACTTCCTAAAGGGCTTTGTATTAACAGAGGTATTTCAGCCAAATTGCAGTTCATTTTCAACCTTTTAACTATTTCATGGGAAATGAGTGAATGGGTTGCCCCGGTATCATATATTACAGCTAAAGGTATGGTACAAATAAATAGTGTACCTTCCACTTGACCATGGTTTTCAGCATTAGCCTCAATTATGGCCTTGCCCCTACCTTCCAGGTTTGCCACTTTCCCTTGTTGCTTGTATTCTGGGCAATTTCTTTTCATATGCCCTTCCTTCCCACATAGAAAGCATTGGAAAGCTCCCCCTTTAAGCTCTGGGCATCTTGGCTTAATATGGCCTTCTTTCCCACAATGGTTGCAAACTATTTTTCTTTTGGCTTCATTGGGTTTTGCATCTACTGCCTTCTTACCATCTGCCTCTCCTTTCTTCTTATAATAAGGATGGTACTTCCCTTTGTTCTTCTTGTTGCTATTGTTTTTGAAGCTCCTAAACTTATCTCTTTCCTTGTCATGCTGCTCAATCTTCAGAGCCAAATCTATCACTTGATCAAAAGTTCTGTCAGCATAAGGTAATATAGCCCTGCTAAGCCCTGGGTTCAATCCCTTGATGTATCTATCATTTTTGGATGCTTCATCAGCCACTAACATTGCCCCATAGGTTGACAATCCCTCAAACTTCTGGGTGTATTCTGTGACATTCATAGTCCCCTGTCTAAGTTTGATGAACTCCTCAAGTAAAGTGGTTTTTGCTGAGGCTGGAACAAACCTTGCCTCTAACATCTCCTTAAATTGATTCCAATTAATATCATTTTCATTCCGGCCAGCTATGATCACCTCCCACCAACTCAAAGCTGCACCTTTTAATTGCCTTGAGGCCACTTGCCTCTTCCTTTGGTCATCTAGTTGCATATCAGTGAAGATCCTCTCTAATGTCCTCAGCCATGCTTGAATCTCCATTACACTTTCAGTTCCTTCAAAGCTCTTGCCTCCCAAGTTGGTATAAGTCTTCACTAACTTGGAGAGCTCCTCATATGGGTTCTCAGGTCTGTGCCCAATTCCATCTCTCAAAACTCTCACAAATTCCTGCATGTCAAGCATTTGTGGTGTACTAGATCCTCCTTGATGATGAGACCCTCTTCCTACCATATTTCTAAAAGTATATGTATTTCATTATATTAGTTTATAATACTTCGCTTTAATTTTAAATTGGTTGTATCTTTCCTATTTAATCATTGTGTATGTCACATGCACACACATACATTCAGGGAATGCTTATAAACAGTCAAATATATCACAAACAAACCTAGTATAAACATAAGCATACAAATATTTTGCTATGTTAATTAAAACATAGCTCTGATACCAAATGAAATGACCCTAATTCTTAACCAAATTTTTTTTTTAGCTAAGACTACCTAGGGTCATCCTTCCCTATTCTCATATTATCCAGGATCTTTCACAATATAAAAATATTGTTTTAAATCTAAATCATTCCTAACATACATATATGAAGATATCTATGTTATATTCTACTAGAATCAGAGCATGATAATATGTAAGTAGAAATCCTTTTAAATATATTAAAGTGTGATAATTCCCTGATAAAAGATTAATTATTGTATCCTGATTTTTGACCATAGAATCCACTGGAAACATGTACTTTAGTCTGTTATTCTAATTAAGAAATGATCAAGTAATAATCAGTGGAAAGCAAGCTTTTAATATGGATGATTGTGTTAAAGTCTGTATAGTATCAAACTCAGGCTAAAAGAAAGTGGATCATAAGTGAACACAAGCAACATCTAGGCGTAATGGAAACGCGCCTAACTTACACATGAGAGGTCACGAGTTCGAGTGCTATGCTGGTCGGTTCAAACCCAATTTTTGTTTTTCTTTTTATTTTTCTCCTGTATGGTTTAAAATCTGATATCTACCTATATCTACACATATATACTTAATTTTTGCCTATAATCTAACATACAAAACAATATTTCTTGCTTTATTATTTTTGAAACCCATTCCTACAACTGTTCTAGGAATTTATGTTTATATTTTTGCCCAAATATCAACATGTACATAGATATACATGTACATGTCAATGTCTTTGCTCATTTTCCAGAAAACTGGGTTCAAATGGTTCCTTGCTTCATTGATTTGAAGTGAACATTTGGCCTGACCTATGGTCTAACCATGTGGTTAATCTGACCATTCTTTTATTTGCATTTTACAAACCAGAATCTACCCAAAACATTGATACTCCTTCTTTTTCAAAAGCATGTTTATATATGTATGAATCAGACACCTTGTGATCAGATTTATATCATCCTTCCCAACCATAATTCTCTTTTAGAAATGCATATTCAGGGTATATACACTTTTACTTGCATTTGGACATATATCAATATCATGACTTGAAAATATAACAGTTATAATTCTTTCTGGATTTTCCCAATATAATTTCCTATATATTTATCTTTTGAAAGGACTTAGAATGAACTAAAATCATCATAAAATGATTATGCTTATAAAATCCAGGTTTTTTCCTCTAAATCAAAAACAACTTTAGCAAATAGATTTTCAAATCAGTTTAACATCAATATCCTTAATACATACCAAACCAGAAATAACCAGAAACAACATAACACATATTTCTTACAAGTTCTTCCTACTTAATACATTTAGATAGCCATATCAATCAGGAAATACATGCATGAATTAACACATTCTAGCTCTTATTTCTAATTATCTTAGCATCCTCTATTCCATATCTTTTTAATCTTGCTTACTTAGCTCCATCACAACCTGCAAAAGCATTAGTGGCTGCCCCATTATGAATGAGACACCCCCATGTGCCATGAGCAATAAGGGTCAGATCTATGATCTGGTGTGAGCATTTCTAACATATCCATGATATTAAGCTAAGGATACAGCATAAATGTACCTTGCATAACTTGACAGGTATTATCATGAATGATTAATGTATAAATTGATCAGGTATTCCCATATACATACATAAGAGCAAACATATGCATTAAAACAATTTTTATCTGGAACTACTAAGGTTCCTCATACCAACCCTAATCCCGGAAAGACTCAAGTTTCCTATATCATCATTTAAGGTTGCCTTTTCTTCTTATAAATTCCTGGCCTCATCTGCTATAAGGAATCAAAGGGACACATTGCCATGAACTAATTAACATCATGGCACAAAGATCTCAGGACTTAAACAAGCCATGTGTCAACTTGTCTACTTCAAATAGGACAAGCATTCCAGCAGCCTTCTTGGCACAAAATCCTTAGTTATATTACTAAGTGTATTCATGTTCATTTTATCAATGATAGCTAGGTGTACAGACCACTTGTACACATGAAACATTCTAGTTACCTTGCAGACATAATATTGCAAGCAAGTTAAAGGTTACTTTCTAGAGGTATAACACCCAGTCATTCCATCTCACATTATTTAGCATATAAACACCCTATTCAAACATATACCAGAATGTTTGCAACTGAGAATAAAGGCATGGCTCTATTGGGTTTATTTTGATTTTGCAAGCAACTATGTTTAGCCAGATTTTTAACCTTGTTTAAACATAATTTTTAGGCTTGTAAATTTTCTGTTTGGTTTAGGGCTCAGCACTTATAGAGAAAGACTCCATTGCACCCTTAACCAATTATTTCAAGCCTCAGCACTATACCATTGTATATGCAGCTCATAGTTTTTTTTTTCATTCTTTGCCTTAAGCCATGATTCAGACTAGTTACAAATACTCTCTTACATGTTCTTTAAGGTTTTGGTATAACATACAGGGATGAAAATAGAACAACAAAGTTATACATCCATCATAGCAGATCATATCTCATCAAGCATTCATGAAACCATCAGTAGTCAACATGGTTTGTAAATCAAAACATGCAAAATATAGCATATAAAAGCTTGGCTGCCTAATCTCAGGTCTTAATGCCATGTATATGAGTGAGGATACTCACCTAAATGCTTACACAAGCTTAATCCAGAAAACCCCTCAAATCTTTAGCCTTTTCTTCCTCTTCTTCCTTAGGTTAATTAATTCAGTGAGAGAGTAGTTTTCTGGTTAGGCTCTTGATTTATATAAGGGTTCTACCTAGGGTTTTGGGTGATGCAAAATCCCTATTTTAGCCCAAACCAGAATCATGCATTTGGCATTGCATATTCTCTCCCTCCTAACCCTTAATGTCCCGGCCAATATTTTAAAACAAGGCTAAGTTATGCCCATTTTCTTTCCTTTTCAGAAAGTGATTACTTTAAGTATTTTTATTATACTTACCTCAAACATGATAATGGTGTGACTTTCTATTTTCTGCCTTTATACATTTGCTTTCTTGCACTTTGGTTCTTACTATTTTAGTGCTTCTTTTACTTATTTTTCCTTTATTAATTTTCTGCTCAAATAATATCTGTATATATACATTTATACAACTATGGGTGTTAGTTTAACTTTATCCTTCTTTTATTTGCAGAAAACATGTGCATTCTTATATGCATTTCTATACTCCTATTATTCAAATAAAATTTCACTTATTCATTATAAATCAATGTTCTCTTCTGTCTTAATTTCCAAACAAGTTATACATATGCATATATATATAGATATATACATATATATATATATATACATATCCTCAGGAATTTTAATATTCATGTCTAGGCCTATATTTCCTTTATTTAAAACATTTTATCTAAATGTTTTCCTTCTTTGTTTTATTATTCAGGAATTCTGGATTTTCTCTTAGTGCCATAACTAGTGTGCACGTGCACACATGCACACAACCTTGCACCACTGAAAATCCCACCTATATAATAATTCTGATTTTTCCCCCAGAATTTTAATCATTTATTTAAAAGGATTTTCCTCAAAATCTTGGGGTATTACAATAAGTGTGCTACTTTTTTGTGATCTCCTGTATAATAATTAACATAATGTAATATGAAGGTCAGTTTAGAAGCTTTTGGTCGATGTTTGTACAAAAGAAGAAAAACCTGGTAATCACAAATAACTAAAATTAACAAGAGGAATATAAGGAAACCTGGATTTCTAATGGTTCCTTTGACGCTATACCCAGATTCGAGAAGTCTCTTTGTGAGCCATGAAGCTACGAAACCAGAGGCTCCTGTCACACAAACAGTTCCCTTTTCACCCATTTTGTTTTCAAGAAAAAAAAAACTAAAGAAGCTCTAAATATATAAGCATACATGCAGACCGAGCTTCGAAAATATTGTGGGTCATTCATTCCATGTTTATGAATAAATTATCTCTGGAGGTAGATTGTAGACTTGTAGTTAACACCCTTAAACTAAAGGTCATAAATTTGTTAGATAACAATATTGGTGAGTCATCTAATGTGAATGAATGATTGTTTTTTTTTCCTGAAAAAAATTCAACTTAGTATTCAGCAGTTTCAAGCTATAGAAAAGTTAAGAATGATAATTATTTTCCAAAAGACAAGAAAATTGAGTTAAATACCAAAATACAAGAATGGAATAAGATGTGCCGGAAAGGAACATCTCCTTTCCAATCGATGAAGTCTGAATGCTATTTAAGGTAAAATAAAAAGGTGAAACCACACAACAAATCATTACCGACCCTTAGTATAGAATGCACTTATAGATACAAATGGTCACTAGATCAAAACACAAAAAAAGTTCCCTCTCGAAAACAGTTAAAAAGAATGGTCTACCTTCGTTATAAAGTTTATAAAGCTGAGCGATAAAATAAAATAAGAAACTAAGAAAAATAAAATAAAATAAGAAACCATGATGAGTTTTTCTAACATGTACAATTAAACCGATAGCATTTTCCAGTCAAAAGCCAAGAAAAATAATTTTAATTAACTTATCATAAAGTTGCAGAGTATGCGAACTTAATGTAAAGAGTACCTGCTTTTCAAGATCCTCCGAATAAAGGAATATATTTGAATACTAATTTCTATGTTATTTCTAACATACCTTAACACAATAATCACGCCAATGCATTTTAGTTGTAAGCCAACCAAACAAAACATCTTCTTCCATTATTTTGCGGAATGCGTCGCGGTTTTTACGCTCTTCACGCCTTAGTTGCACCTTAATAGAATTTTAAGGGTTAATGAGAACATTCCAATTATATTCAAAACTGAAAACAAAATATAGCTATCCTTTTTTGTAATCACCATTTTGTTAAAATATTAATAATGATATAAACTTACTTTTTTGTACTTTTTTGTGCTGCTCCTCTTCTTTCTCAAGATCATATATGTACTCCTGAAAACATATGCAAGTTAGAGGAAGTATCACATTATAAGTGATATTACAAATGAAAATAAATAAATTTGGCTTACTTGGAAAACATCCAATTGGTCCAGTAATTCAAGTTGACGACATCTATCATTATCCTCATCCATCATGTGAACCTGAACTTTCCTCCATGTAGTGTTGAACTAAGCATGAAAGTGAAATAATCAGTGCTATAATATAAAAAAATACAAAAATAAAGAATAACTATGGTCTATGTTCAGCACCTTAATGAAATCACATGACTCGAGAAACGATCTGAATTCAACAATACATTGCTTGTGTTCCTCTGCTATTTTCTCTCTCTCCTACAACAGTTTTAAAACTGTGACCAAATATTTATAATCTAAAGTTAATCTACACCATAACTTATGAGATACAAGTTCACAGCTAGTGATTGAACTTCAAAACTTCAATATTCATGCCACTTATAGATTTTATGACCAATCTCTCTTCTGATAATCATTTTCGTTTGGGAAGGAATAACTCCTATAAGCGGTGAGAGATATGCCAATCTAACACCCAACTGCTTAATGCCCCATATCTCAAAGAGTTGCAATATTGATTAAAGAGAAACCAAAAGGTAAAATATGAATGACAAAAAGTTCATCAGAGGCACATGACAATGGCATATTCAATAATATGAAAAAAAGTGTTTAATTTTAATCCATTGTTTGATAATTTTTGTTAATTTATGTTTTTGAAATAATCATGGGATTGGAAGCTGGAATATTTTGACAGTAATTGAGTGAAATACCAAAATTAGTCATTCCTAATTTGGACAAAATTTCAAACATTTAGTCTGAAATATTGGACTTCATCTCCCAAATTCTGAACATGCATTTTTTTGGAGGATCCCATGAGACTAAAATAATATGACAATTTCATCTAAACTAGGATATGGTAACAACATAAACTCTTTTAAAGAGTTTGATAATAATATAATGAATCCTACCACTGATAACTATTTAGTGAAGAATAATATCATGTAATAACTGACTAGCAAAAACATAAACCTAATTTATCAAGGGAAATGAATTTGAAAAACATTAATAGGGAAACATCAATTAGAAAAAGTAAACATGAATTATTCATTTGCCTACATAATAGTCGGATTCCTTAACAGTACAATAGTAAACCTAACAGTACAATAGTAAAAAAAATTAATTCTGAATTGAGCAGAAAGAAATTCACAAATTCTAACCTAAAAAAGGATTGCAACTGAGAACTCGTAGCGACGTGAGTGGACCGAATTCAAGATTATGGATGGAGCTTTTACACGAATCTACGAAGTGTCATCGATGTGATGTGGAGGTCGGAGAAGCAATTAACAGTGCGAGCTAACGTATCTGAGGAGGGAGGGTAGGTCGGCAATGAAATGAAGGAAGCAATTAACAGCGTGAGCGAAAGTATCTGAGGAGGGAAGGTATTTCGTTTGGAAATGAACAAGGAAGGGTTTGGGAGGGGAAATGAAAAAAGGCCAAAAACATGGAGCGAAAATTTGCAGACGCCCCGCCAAATCAATAAGGCAGCGATTTTTGTAATTAAACAGCGATTTTTATTGTATATAATAGAAGTAAAATTGAATAATTACAGCTTTTTAGCTTAAAGGCTGTTATATAGAGCTGTTAAACACAATTTTTCTTGTAGTGACATATCCTTAGGGAGAAGATCATGAAGGCCGATTCGCTAGCTAAGCTGGTTGGCTCTAAGGACGCACAACTCATGGGTTTAGTTCCCGCGGAGGTATTGTCAACTCCGATCATCGACCAGATGGATGTTGATTGGATCTTAGAAGTTGGAATTGAAAAGGAATCATGGATGACTTCGATCAAGGAGTACTTGCTGAAAGGAACCCTTCGTAATGGAAGAATGAATGGAGAAAACACCTCTACAAAGCTTCACGATTTATTGTCTAGGAGGGAGTATTGTATAGAAGAGTATTCTCGGCTCCCCAACTATGATCTGTTGCCAGTGAAGAAGCTAAAAGGATCCTTGCAGACGTACATGAAGGAGCATGCATCAATCACACCAGGGAGCAGACATTGGAAAGAAAGGTTCTTTGTTATTGATGGTTTTAGCCAACCATCAACCGGGATGCAGCTAATTACACCAAAAAGTGTGGTAGATGCCAAAAATTCATGAAGATCCCTTGAGCCCCATCGATAGAAATTACATAGATGGTCAGTCCCTAGCCATTCGCGGTATGTGGGATTGACATTATTGGTGTACTACTGATGTCGAAAAGCGGAGCAAAATATGTTATTGTTGCGATTGACTATTTCACGAAATGGGCCAAAGAGGAACCGCTTTGCACGATCACCAAGAAGAAGGTGATCAATTTCGTGGTCAGAAACATTATCTGTCAATTTAGGATTCCATAAATGATCATATTCAATAATGGAACCCAATTCAACGTTGTTAAATTCAAAATTTTCTGCAACAAGTATCAAATATAGAAGATTTGCAGCGGTGGCACACCCATAAGAGAACAGAAAAGTGGAGGTAGTAAACAAAATAATCAAGTTCATCCTAAAGAAATGATTGACAAAGCTAAGGGAAAGTGGGTCGATGAATTATCTTTAGCACTTTAGGCTTATGAATGACCCACAAGTTTGCAACTTGTCATACTCCATTCACTTTGGCCTACGAGTCAGTGGCCATGATACCGATTGAATTGGAAGTGCCTTCTTAGCGAAAGATCCATTACGATACCAAAACAAATGGGGAACTTCTACTACAGTCCTTCGATATGGTCAATGAGAAGTGCGATGAAGCTGATTCAAGGGCTGCTGCTCACCGAAAACAAGTATCTCGATATTAAAATACGAAGGTTAAGAATCACACCTTTGAGATCGACGATCTTATTCTCAAATGAATATTTCCTGGTCAAGTGAATCTGGGCCCAAGCTAGGAAGGTCCATGTACTCTTAAGCAAAAGCTTAGAGATGGAATATTCAATCTAGTGACCGTTGATGGAATTTCACTTCTAAGGGCGTGGAATAACAAACATCTACCTCGCTATTTTGCTTAGATGAATCTTTGTAAATATTTAACTAGACTTTGATATAGCAATGCAAATTCTACCATTCTTGTGAATATACAATGAATTGGCTTTGGGATGAAAGAATATGTGTTCTCATTAGCCTAACTTATCACTGTGAATAACAAACTCGAATATTCTGCATTTAAATAGTGTAAGTATACAGGTACTCGAAGATAAGTACCCACCGAATTTAGCGGTCCATGAGTGAACTTAAGGAATGTAACTATTCCAGATATCCAGAGATAGAAACCAACTAACCCCTTTAACCCATGATTAGGTTATTAGAGTATAAACACATGGGGGTTAGATGAGATAGTACGCCCCAAGGTCTTTGTCCGGAGATAGGCAAGGCATCGAACCATTGCCTAGAGACCGGCAAGGTTGACACCCGATGCCCAGAGACATGCATCTTACTTGTTAAGCCCCAGAGATAGGGATTATACGATCAACGCCCAAAATTAGGCAAGATCAGATATAAACATCCAGAAATAGACGTTCAAAACACCGCTCAAGGTGAGTAATCTCGGTCAATGCTCGAAAATGGGCAGAATTGAACCTGGATGTCCAGAGGTACCAAAATAATACTCTTTGAAGATAAAGAGTGATATAAAAACCAACCTTATCACTAATCAAGTAAAAATTGACTGGAGATAAATTAAGCAAGTTATTAAGTTAGCTAAATAATAGTGAAAAAAGCGTCCACATGTACACAAATAAGATTGCCGATAACGTTACTCAAATCTAGATGTAGTCGCGAGTAGCATGGAAAGCTAAGTATAAAGACAAATAAAATAAATATTTTATTCATTATTCACAAACATTGTAGCAGAAGCGGAGGCTGGCCCCGCTCAAAATTAGCCAATGAACGTAAATTCAAAACTGAGAAGAAAGCAGTAGAAAAGCAAAAGAAAAATTGCAGCTAAACATTCTTCCTCCTCCTCTTCTCTTTCCTTCCTTCTCCAGAAGAGTGTGTACCAGATTTTCTTGATCTCCTTCTACTTGATCCCTTGCCTTTGCCGTCCTTCGAAAAGTAACCTTTTGGGTTGTTTTCCAAGTCATAGTCGCTCCTCGGAGATTCAGGAGCTGTACTTTGAATATTGCCAAAGATGGGGGCAGAGGTGGGAATGATGATTGGTGTCGTAGGCAATGAAAATGATAGAGGAGGAGCAATATCATCAAACCTTTTCTTTTTGATGTTCTTGACCAGCATAGCTTCAATCGTTGCATCTCCAACACTGATGGTCCTAACGAGCGTTCGATGACTCCAGTAACAACTATGTCTTCATCTCTCTGAATTCCATGAAAATTGCTCATGGCCTCTTCATCCAAAGCATGGGTTATCTTGACGTTGGGACCCAGAGTGGTGCCCGCTAGAGAATCTGGGTTAGAATAGGGGCAGACATAATAATTGATTCAATTTATGTAGCTTGTGTGCCTAGAGATAAGCCTCCTTTGGACAAAGAAACGAAAGCAGGTTGACCTAAAACTTGAAAAATGGAAAAGTAGAGATTAGAGACATCAACCGGTATCGTATAAGCCATCTCAAATACAGGTAAGGTTTATGATATACCTTTAGGAGATGCAGATGTTGTATGAGCTGGGGTGCCAGCCGAACCTCCCTCTAGAATAGGTGATATGATGGGCAACTTTGGAATACCTGTGAAGCCTAGCTCGTTGGGGGTTATAACGGACATCTGACAAGAATGTCAGAGTAGTTAAAGTACCAGGAGCTATCCCAGCAGAAGAAACATCAGTAGAGTAGGGAAGAGAAGTGATGGTCTAAGTAACCGGCAGCCCTGATGTCAAAGGAGCAGTAGTATCTACTATGGGTCCATGGGGGATAGAACTAGAACTCTCACCCAAATCCTTTAAACCAAGCTCAGAATAGGCCCCGATGGATACTTCAGGATGTAAGAGGAACTTGTCGATCATGAGCGCTTTTTTATCTTCTTCCTCCAGAAGGTCAAGCTTTAACTCCACCTTATCAATCTCAGCTCCAATAAAATGCTTTCGCTCTTGCTTCAATATTTCTATCCAAGCCATGGCTGAAGCCTAGGTATATCCTTTCTCCAACCACCTTAAGTTGCCAAATTTGACGACATTCACATAGAATAGTGGTAGCATAGGTTCAATTTCAAACTTTACTTGATCCTCCGCAGCATTAACTCGCTCATCAACTATCTTTACTCGGGTCTAAGCATCATATCTCATCTGGTGAGTATTCAACAAGTCATTGCAATAATCCTCAGCTTTAGTAAGTGCATCATTTTTCTTCTTTTCGACTTCCAATGACTCCTTTAGCATCGTTATTTCCGAGGCTTGCTCCTCCACAATCTTCTTGAGTTTTTATTTTCCAACAAAAGGGTATGAATCCTATGATGACCAACCTCAACTTGCGTCTGCCAGGTCTGACAATCTTCCTTAAAAGACGTATTTTCCTCCAACTTCCTCTCAGCCTCAAGGGTTTCGATGATGTGTTTGTCATCTTGTTCGATATGTTTATCCTTTCGAGTTATATCCTTTTATTATGAGATACTTCAGAAATAACCTCAACTATCTTCTTCCATTGTGATATTGATCATACACATCACTTACACAGGCCACAGGATCAGAGCCAACCCTTTGAAGAATGTGCTTTAAGTAAGGAACAAATACGAAATTATCGAAGCAGATCTTCGAAAAGGCACTCTTCATAGCAGCCAAATAAGGGTTTGAAACAGTTTTGATTTCTGCAGTAGTTATAAGGGAATGAAGCTGCTTTTAACCCGGCCTTAGTTGGGGACTGTCAGAAGACACTAGCCCGAATGACTACTCAGATCGACGTGGCACATGGAAAAACATTATCGGTTCTGTTATAGGAGGAACTAAAACTAGAGCAGTCGACACCTCGATAGATGGAACATGATCATGTCTCGTCAATAACCTATCCATATTGTGCGACAGAGGTGAATGAGATCTACATCGAGGAGATTAAACCCTCTTAGATTCCCCATGACGCTCATCAGGAGACCTATAGTATTAGTCTCGTATCCTATAATCCTGCCTTTGGCATCTACCTAAATTTGACTCGTGGGATGACTCATGAGGGCGATCAAATGATCTAAGTTTCTTATAATTACTTCCCTGATCTTGAGAGTGCCATACAAATGCTTGCATTCCATTGGGTCTAAAAGTAAAACACTGACAAGTTAGTGCTAATAAGATGAAAAATACTATATACAGTATAAAAGTGTAGTGTCGTGTAGGTGTTGGTGTATCCTAGTGACCCCACGGACCGAGGACTTAGAGTTTGCTCACATGCGTTGTTCTCCCTGCTCCAACCACGGTACATCAGTTGGCAAACGAATAAGAGAATCAATGTCACCAATACTAATGTTGCTGAGGCCAAAAGGACTGAATTCATCTGGTATACTCCCAAAGGACCCATAAACGTCTCCAGAGGAGGGATGGGAGTTTCTTCGACCGTATAAACCGGTGGAGGCTGGGTAGATGTTCGAGATGAATTGATCTTTATTTTAGGCCATTGGGAGGTAAGGGGCATGTGAGTGCCATCACTCCCATTACTAGAGGACTCAAGGCCAAAATTGACATCTTCGTCGCCTCCTCCATCACTCTCTTTTTCCTTAATATGCTTTTATGTTTCTCCGCCACTATCTCCCGCTCCTTGTCTTATGTCAGGACTGATAACAGGTTCTTCTATGGAGGGCACTTCCTGACCCTCGTCAACATTAACTTCAATTTTAGGTTCTTGTATAGGTTGAACATCCTCTTGAACCTCAAGAACGTAGCCTACACTATGGTTTGCCTTCAAAAGGTTATAAGCCCATAAGTTCTTATCAATAAGGAGAAACCTCATATCTCTTTTGTAACACACCCTTACTTGGAGGCCCAAAACTAACGGCTACGGATGCTACATCATCCATAGTTATTAATCCTCGGCGACCAAATACGACAATGTTAGATACATTGATACACAGAAACACAAGAATATGGAAAAAATTAAATAGCAAACAAATTCCACATTCCATTTCAAAACATTACAAATTCATTACATAATCCCAGTACGCAGACCACGTTCAGAAAACATATAATTATCACAAAATACGCCAAGAGCGACATATGAAGATGCCCCCTTGGATGATCAGAGTATACAATAAGGCAACAAAACAAGTTTGACTTTACAACCAAACACAGCGAAATTAAAAGAACTCAAAGTAGCTAGCATGCCTCCTGCACGTCACCGGAAGCTTTATTCGTCTAAAAGAACACCTGAAAACCCTAAACTCAAACTACTCAAAATCAATTGAGCACCTGAGAGTTTAAAGGGAAAACAAAAACTTCGAGTCAGACATAAAGCCTGGTATGAATAATAATCTACCATCTTAAATCATTTAGATATCTAGTGAGACCACGCCGCTTAACCGAATGGGTTTTCCCCCCACTAGTATCTTAAAACCTTTATAAAACCATATACTATGCTCATGCATCCACAATGGTTAAAACAATTCAAAATAATATGATATGATGATACACAAAACAAGTGAATAAATTCTGGATTACCTATCCCCATTCATTTTGACTATCTGTCTCAATTGTAGTTTCTGTGAGAAATGCGGATTACAGATCTTAAGGCTGGAATAACACTAGAAGGGGGGTAAATAGTGTTTTATGGATTTTTTAAATATTTTTGAATTTTATTCAATTTAAACACCAACAAATGCAATTCACAAACACAGATATAATCATAGAATCAGACACAGATGGAAATACTAAATAAAAGCAGTAAAGGAAAGAACACTCCAAGATTTTATACTGGTTCGGAGTTACCCTACATCCAGTCCCGTACATTCGTACGGATTTCTTTTCAAAATAATCTCCCAAATTACACCCTCGGTTTCAAGGCTACGAGGTACACCATCCTGTATTCGAGTTCAGGGCAACTCTCTTGATTTAACCAGGCTACAAGATCACCTAATTGATTTCCGGGGCTACAATCACACCCAATTGATTTCAAGGCTCAACCGCACCTTTTACTCGACAGCTTGATTTACAAAAGATTCTATAACTCTGAATAGCACTGAGATCTTATGGAGAGAGTGGCAGAGAATCAAACAAGAGATAATCAAGTTTGATTCACTTGGTATTTCGGCAGAGTATAGTTTAGGATTCTTTAGAATAAATGTGGAAGATGAAGAGGAGAGAAAATAAATGAAATCTGATAAAAATTCGTTTAGAACTTACTGGTATTTATAGTAGAGAACAACCATATCTATTTGTGAAAGGATACGACGAATAGACACTTCTTTTGAAAATTGAAATTTGAAAAATAACGGACACCATGTCAACATGGGGGGTTGAGGGATGTCGACATGCTCAAGGCAAAATTGATGTTTTGATTTTCTTATTAAAATTGGATTTTATAATTTGTCAAAACAATTTCTAAACTTTGTAAATATATTTGAATATAGTTTAAACATATAAAAGAGTTTAGAAAATAATTTTTAATATATATAATCTTAATCTATAAAGTGTTTTAAAATCTGAGTATATAAATATTTTAAAGCTAAATATTTAAAACAAGGACAATTTTGAAATCAAAATATTAAAAATGATAAAAATAGTTTTGAGGCTAAAATATTTCAAACAAGAGAGATGTCTTTTTGAAAAGAAAGTTTTGAAAACATTTTTAAAAACAAGAGATATATTTTTGAATTTTTTTTATAAAATTAGTGGATATCAAAATAGGACCACTATATGTTCCACTAGATATTGTCGTGGGTTCCATCCCACTAGGGTTCCATCCCTTTAACAGGCTGGAAGTGGATTCCATTCCACGAATAAATTTCGAATAAAGATGTAAGTGCTTTCAAGAAGTTTTAACATAATTCTAGACTAACTACATTATCTTGTACTGTTTGAAATCTTGAACTCTTGATAACTTGATTTCTTGATACTCATGAGTCTTCAATCTTGATATCTTCGATCTTTAAATTCATCAGTCTTGTATCTCTATATTGTACAGTCTTCATTCTTGGTACCTGCACGTTTTAAGTTTGTTTATATATTTACTTTATTTCAATTCCTATTTTGTTTATATATACTTTATTAGCTTTTCATTTGTTTTCATTTTCATTCATGTTGCCTCATTTCATTTTTTCAAATCTCATCTTCTGTAGCTTCATTTCTCCAAACAAACTTCCAACTCATTTCTTTCTATCTATCTCTTCATTTTCTTCCTTCATTTTTTTCTTCTTCTTAAAATCTCCTTCTTCTCTTTTCTTCTTCTTCAAAGCTTACTTTTTCTTATTCTTATTCTTCAAATCTTCTTCTTCTTTATCAAAGCTTCATTTTCTTTTTCAATTCTTCATCTTCTTTAAATTTTCTTCTTCTTTTTCCATATCCTTTTCTTCAAATCCAGATCTATACAAACTTCTTCGTCTCTTACAAAACTTTCTATAAAAACAAAAAAAAAGATTAAGATAGCAAGGAAACAAATCAAAAGGAGGAAGTAGTAGCGGATCCAAATCCGACTAGAAAAGGGAAATCCATAAGGTGAGTGTTTAAACTCACTCGCGAAATACTAAAATTTTATTGCAAGTTAAACCAGGTATTGATTGTTGGTTTGGAATTTTAATCGATACTTAATTTGAATACATAAACTCCAATATGTGATAACTAATAATAATTGTGACATGTTATTGAATTGGTTGATTTGAATGTTGATTATATGTTGTGATGGATGCTATTGTGATTGAATGCGTATTCGTTCATTTATTTTGATATATCCTTGTTATCACCCTATAGTTTACTGTAATCATATAAATTTTCATACTGATTTTTTGAACACTGAATATAGATAAAAAACCCATGAATTTCATATATTTACATGAGGAAAATTTTGTATGTTTAGATTTACTATTTAAGCCATAAAAATGATTTCTGAGAAATAAACCATCGTTACATTATTTGAAAGATTTCAAAATTAAATTTTGAAACATTGGGAATTTTCCATAAAATTGGATGTTGAAACTTTGGAACATTTTTTATAAATCAAATCTCTTGAACTATGAAATTTAATTGGGAATTTTTCTGTAAATTTGTAAGTTACTAAAATGGATCTATTGCGAAATCTATTGTATTTTGAATATGGAAACAATAAATTTTTTGGAAAATTTGAACCTTCAATAATGTAGTTATCTACAAATCTTATTTCATCTAATTTTGGTTTAATTTGCATAAGATCTTTTAGTTCCGACTCGAGTGTTTTGTCTTTTCATTATGCTCGGGTCAGTTTGAGCTTTTCAGAGAATTGAAGACTATTTTCTGGAGGACGAAGACGAACATTCAGGATATTATTGCTATTTATTATAATTTTTCCGCTACATTATTTATTTATTCATGTTGTATAACTCTGATTTGTATTGTAAAGTTTAATCAAATGTTATTTGTAAAATAGCTTCATGAACTGTTTATTTGATTATTATATTTTGTCAATCCGCTGCGAGATTCTGTGTTTTGTTTTTCTTTCTTTTCTTTTATTTTCTTATTTACCCCATTAACAATCCTCCCTTTTGAATGGTTTGAATTAGACATGTGTGGTTTATTTTCGATTTAAATCGTCCAAAAAGGTGGGTCGTTACAGTCCATCACACTTATGTACTATTGTATTCCACATTTGTAAGGACAAAGACTTATAACTGTCCATGTTGATGTTAAGTTAAACTCTGATAAATGTATTTAAAAATTTCCGCTGTAAAGATTATATGTTGAAATAATATCCCATTCCTGTAAGATTCTGTTCCATTTCTTTATTTCTTTTCCCCATAACTATCCACCTTTTCGTTCAAATTGAGTTGGACATGTCTGGTTTATTATTAACTTAAAATGTACGGGATTGTGGATCGTTACATGTACACTCCAGGTCTCGTTCCTAAACAATGCAGGTAGACTTTCCTGCTATATAACTCGATTATGGCAACAATATATGACTTGTAATGACCATATACTTGCATGCAATAACCAATAGCATTATATAGAAGCAATTCAAAGCAATTAAAGATGATTTCATTCACGACAGCAAGCATCTCAATTGGTTTTAAGCGGTAGTTTACATTCATTGCAATTTCAAACATATAGCCATTAAAATCAGATATTAGCAAGCATCAAACATCTGATACTAAACTTTGAGATAGATCTTGTGAGGTTTAACTCACCTTATAGCCTTGTTACAACTCTACCTTGTATTTATCTTCAAGCTAGAACACTTTTCCCAAATTAAAACCGAGAACTCAGATTTTCAAAGATACAAAACTGAAATTAAATACAATAATTAAACAAACGATTTTAGCTATAGATGGAATTAGTACTAAAGAGCTCACCCAAATTTTCTAGGATTTTTCCTGATTTTATTTTAGTTTAAAAACTTGATTTTTAAAGAAGCTAGGTTTTGGTATTAAGGAAGAAAGGAGTTTTTGTTTTTATAGTAACTTGAAAATAAACGTACAGTATACTGAAGAGGAGGATTTTCTCCTTAGCTAATACTAAAATGGGCTTGGGTTTGAAATTAAACCCGTTAAGAGAAATAAAGAATTTTCTATCTTCTTATATATATTTAACAAAGCCTCTTTCTTATTATTTCTAAAGTTATGATTTTTACTCAAGTGCTTAAAACCAAAGCTCAACATTTAGATAAGAGGATTTCTCAAGTAATTAATAAAATGAACACTATTTTGGGCTTTAGTTTTAATTTGCAACCCAAAATGAACTAAATAATCACTTTTATTTAATTACTTACTAATAGCTTCATAAATCAATAGCTTAAGTATTTAAACCATAGACAAATGAATAAAATGACTCCTTAAATTATTTTAACAATGAACAATGTTTTTATAAAAAAGTCTTACTAATCTCATATTCTTTTTCATTTAAAAGGATTCAAACTAGATAAATATTCTTATCCAAACTCCAGTTCCAATTATCTTTAAATAAAATTGTAAAATTCTAATTTCTCCAATATTCTATAATTTTAGAATTCACCATAATTAAATAAAATCTCAATAATGTTTTCAAGTTATTTCAACCCTTTAAAAATACTAATATTTCTCAATTCTACAATGATTTAGAATTAATCATTCAAAAGCCATTTATTCTTCACAAAAGAATACAAAATTCCATATTAATAATTTAAACACTTCGATTTAAATCATTATTTATTTTATTTTATTAACTCAAAAATCCAAGTTGTTACAATGTTTATGTGCAGTATGGTCTTACGAGATATTATTATTCTGAAAGGTTTTGTAATATTAAATAGTCCAAATGATTTGAGTTTGTCACGTTGGTTTACCAGATTGATCCGGGTGTTATTTTCTTATAATAGTCAGATCGGACCTAGGTATTTTTTCCAGATTTAGTGATGGACGCTTAGAGCTTAAGGAGATGAGCTGGATGCCTTCAAGACATGATGTATTTTATTTTCCAATGTATTTCTTATTTTGTATTTATCAGCAATTGCAAGGACAGGCTGTTATAACTGTCTAAGCCGATGATTGGTTAATAACTCTAATTTGTTGTATATATATATTAAAGTTTTCTTTTGTAAAGATCATTTGGATATTATATTTTACTTACCATAATGTGAGATTATGTTCTATCTTGTCTTTTCTTTTACCTCAAAAATCGGCCTTTCCGGCACCCGGATGCTCAGCATGTGAATACTGTGGATGTATCAGTGTCGAATTTTGAGGGTCGAAATGACGGGTCTTTACAATAACAATGTATAAATAATAATATATAGAATCATAGATAATAATATATGCTTAATAATTTATAATCTATTATAATTAATGATTTATAACTAATAATTCATAAATAATAATTTACAATCAATGACTAATAATTTAAAATTAATTATTTATCATAATTATTGGTTTATATATAATAATTTATACATAATGATAAATAGTAATTTATATTTAATAATTAATAATTTCTAACCATTAATGATGTATAATTTTTTATGCAGTTTTCTATGCAACCTATCCCAAGGTAGGATAAAGGATGGGGTTGTGATAGGGTTGGCGAGCCAACATAAAAACCATAGCCTCTCTTATGGAAATGGAACCTTATTATATTTCATTGGGACGTAACCCTCTTAGTGATGTGCCATATCGAGGCTCTGGTATGGTAATAAGTGAGCAATGGCTGGGTCGCCACTCCCTTAGTGGCGTGCCATATCGAGGCTCGGGTATGGTGATAAATGCAAAGGCTGGGTCGTCACTCCCTTAGTGGCGCGCTACATTGACACCCTGATGTAGTGATAAATGAGCAAGAGTTTTTGCAGTTTACTCGGCATGTGCGAGGGGCAAGGAAGCTATTCGATGAAAGTAGGATTCGGTTAGGTAGTTGGAATGTAGGATCCTTAACAGGAAAGCTAAGAGAGATAGTTGATACTATGACTAGGAGACGTGTAAATATCTTATGCGTTCAGGAGACCAAATGGACGAGTCAGAAGGCGAAGGAGGTGGAGAACACAGGCTTCAAGTTATGGTACACGAAAAAAGAACGTTACAAGAATGGGATTGGAATCTTAATTGATAAGAACCTTAAAAATGGAGTGGTCGACGTTAGGAGACAAGGGGACAGGATCATCCTAGTCAAGCTGGTAGTTGATGATATGGTTCTGAACATCATTAGTGTCTATGCCCCATAAGTAGGCCTAAGTGAAGCAGCCAAGAGGAATTTCTGGGAAGGGTTAGATGTCATGGTTAGAGATGTGCCTAGTAGCGAGAAACTTTTCATATGAGGGGATTTTAATAGCCATGTTGGTACAACTAGTGTGGGGTTTGAGAGAGTGCATGGTGGTTTTGGATATGGCGATAGGAACCAAGAAGGAGAAGAAATATTGAATTTCGCTATTGCTTATGACCTCATGATAGCTAATACCTTCTTTAGAAAGAGACAATTGCATTTAATTACTTTAAATAGTGGCAAACACTCTAGCCAGATTGACTTTTTCCTTACTAGAAGAGACGACAAATGAGCTTGTGTAGATTACAAAGTCATACCTGGAGAATGTGTCGTCTCACAACATCAGCTTTTGATATTTGAGTTTCGTCTTCAAATATGTGTTTGACAAGATAAAGGAATCAAGATCAGTTGGACTAAATGGTGGAAGCTCAAAGTAGACGCCTCACGGGTGTTTAAGGATAGAGTGATGGGAGAAGGGACATGGAATATGGAAGGAGAAGCAAATGACATGTGGTATGAGATGACAACGTGTATTCGGAATGTGGCTGTTGAGGTGTTTAAGACAACGAAAGGAAATAAACATGAACCTAAAGATTTGTGGTGGTAGAACAGTGATGTGCAAAAGGCTATCAAAGAGAAGAAGGAATGCTATAAGTGCTTACATTATCACAGGATCGAGTAAAACATGCATAAGTACAAAGTGGTAAAGAAGAACGCAAAGAGAGCGATGAGTACAGCAAGGGGTCGGGCGAATGAAGATCTATACCCAAAGCTAAGTACGAAGGAGGGTGAAAAAAACGTCTATAGGATAGTTAAGCTCTGCAAGAGGAAGACGAGAGACTTCAACTAAGTTAAATGCATCAAGGATGATAATAATAGAGTTTTGGTGAAGGATGATGAGATAAAAAAATAGATGCAGAGATTACTTCGATAAGCTATTCAATAAAGAAGGTGATATCACTACGATTGAGCTGGACGACTCTTTTGATGACACCAGTAGACATTTTGTTTGGAGAATTCAAGAGGCCGAGGAAAAGGAGGTGCTAAAATGAATGAAAGTAGGCAAGGCACTGTGGCCTGATGACATCCTCATTGAGATGTGGAGATTCCTTGGAGCTGGGATAGCCTGGCTAACCAAGTTGTTCAATAGTATTTTCAAATCAAATAAGATCCCAGATGAGTGGTGGAGAAGCATATTAGTTCCAATTTTTAAGAATAAAGAAGATATTCAAAGTTGCACAAACTACAGAGGAATTAAGCTTATGAGTCATAAAATGAAGTTTTGGGAGAGAGTCATTGAACATCGATTAAGAAGGATGACAAGCGTTTAAAAAAACAAATTTGGTTTCATGCCTGGTAGGTTGACCATAGAGGCGATTTTCTTGACAAACAACTTATAGAGAAGTTTAGGGAGCAAAAGAAGGATCTACACATGGTATTCATTGATTTGGAGAAAGCTTATGACAAAGTACCGAGAAAGGTTATGTGGTGGGCTCTGAAAAAGAAGAGAGTCCTAACAAAGTACATTACCCTTATCAAGGATATGTATGATGATGTTGTGACTAGTGTCAGAGCATGCGATGGTGAAACCAGTGACTTTCCCATTAACATAGGATTACATCAAGAGTCAGCTTTGAGCCCCTACATTTTTGCCCTAGTGATGGATGACGTTACGAAGGGTATAAAAGGTAAGATTCCTTGGTGTATTCTCTTTGCTGATGATGTTGTACTAATTGACGAAAGTAAGATTAGGGTTGATAGACAACTGGAGCTGTGGAGACAAACTTTAGAACCAAAGGGTTTTAGGCTTAGCAGAACTAAAACAGAGTATATGAAGTGCGAGTTCAACAGTGTCAGTTCAGAGGATGGAGATGTCACTCTGGCCGGACAAGTAGTGCCCAAGAAGGAATCCTTTCGATATTTATGATCAATGTTGCAGTATGATGGTGAGATTGATGAAGATGATAGTTTTAGAATTCAAGCAGGATGGGTGAAATGGCGACAAGCGTCAGGCAATCTCTGTAACAGGAAAGTCCCACAGAAGCTTAAAGGAAAGTCTTACAAAATGGCAATCAGGCCTGCGATGTTGTATGGTGCAAAATGTTGGTCTACTAAAAGCCAACACGTTCAGAAGATAAGTGTAGCAGAGATGTGTATCCTGCGATGGAGCCACAGTTATACAAGAAGAGATCGAATTAGAAATGATGATATATGTGATAAACTTGGAGTAGCACCAATTGAGGAGAAGCTAGTCCAACACCGCTTAAGATGGTTTGGACATCTCCAAAGGAAGCCTCCTGAGGCACCTGTGCGCATTGGAATTATAAGCCGCGTTAAATGCTCAAAGAGAGGTAGAGTTCGACCAAGGTTGACATGGGAGGAAGTAGTAAAAAGGGACTTGAAGGATTGGAATATATCGATAAAGCTGGTGTCGGACAAGAGCGCGTGGAAGTTAGCGATCCACGTATCAGAACCATGAGCTAGGAGTTTTTTTGCCTAGGGTTGGTTTAGGGGTAGCGTTATAAGTTTTAGATTATAAGACTAGTGAATAGGAGCCTAAGACATAGTGTTTGGTCTTCGACCAATATTACTATTAGTACCATTATTACTATTAGTTTATTATTATTACCATGATGTTTTTTAAATTTTTTATATATATATTTATTTTTATCTTTATTTTTATTTTACTTTAGTTATTAATATTATTTTATTATCGTTATTGTTGTTGTTGTTGTTGTTATGACTTTTAAATTGACTTTTTTTATTTAGTTTTGGGTTCCATCTCTATCCGACCCCAATCTGTTTGGGAATAATGGCTTAGTTGTTGTTGTTGTTGTAATGATTTATAATTAGAACATGTTGGTATTTTAATATATTTCAAAGCCTGCTTAAGTTTTCCTTTATAATTTTCATTTACCGTCGAAACTTTATTTTCCTCTGGAACCGCTTGTGGTTAGCTCTCCAATCTATAGCCCCAATTCCCATATTGCTTCAACTCACCACTCATAGTGCTCGCAACGCTCCAACTCTATTGCTCGTAGTCAGGAGGCCGCTCCAAAGTGACCATAGACTTAGTCTCTTATGTCGTGCATAATCGCTCAACTCTACCACTTTAGTTCAGTTACTTATCTCTAGTCCATCGCAATACCACTGTAGTTCATCGAGGTAACTAACTTAAATTTCTGCTTATATTTTCATGATGTGAGTACTTGTGATTTCTTCTTTTATGTTCACTTCCACATCTTTTCTACGTTTGTAACGTAAAATCATACCATTCCTCTTTCCTTCGAACCTAGGGTTTATAGTCTTTGCCTCCAATTCACTCCAATTTAGGTATAATTTATTGCTCAAATTCATATTAAATTTTGACTTTCAGTACGAGTCCATTTGTGGAAATAAATTTAGTTTGAATTTTGGCTTTAATCTAGGTTTTTTTTCCATCATATTTTTATTCAAATTTAGTTTTAATTTTGATTAAATAACTTGAATTCGGTTAAAATTTTATTCTACCCACTTTTAACTCTAAGTAGGATGGAAGTAATTATGTTTGGTAAAAAAATATCACTATTGTCAAGACTGGTTAGCTTTGAACTTTTTATATTCATTATGCATATTTTTCCAAGTATCTAAATAAATAAAATAGTGTTGTATAGGAAATTCATAATACTATTATAGAAATATTTATTGAAAACTTTTCTGAAATTTTTAAATGCAAACTCTTAAATTTTCAGGTGTGAGGCAATGTCTACTTATCCAAGTACCTATGATATGATTCACACCACTTCTTTGTTTACTCTCTACAAAAACATGTACTATTTTTTTATAAAATAATGCATGTTAAAATAATTCATTTTTAGTAGCTGCTTCGAAGTGAAAAAAAAACAAATTTTGCTCAAATACATTAAAATCATACTACATGATGTATATAAAAATAATTTTCACATGCAGTCATTTGGTTAGATACAGTATGTAGAATAGGAACGTACACACCGTATAAGATATGTTCACATTAAAAAATATATATGATGGATTAGGCTTAAAGTCAAGAGAAATAATAATTGAATATAGTGATAATTATAATTGCAAGTACCAATTACCGTGCATTGGGAAAATTATACCATTTCATGAAAATAACAAGTGTGTTATGGAGGATGTATTATTAAAGATGTATAAAATACTGAGACCAAAGGGCGTAGTAGTTGCATTTGTATCTCAAGGGGTCTCCGATGTCGCAGACTATCTAATGAAGTTTCGGTATGTTGTTAATATTTAGTAAGCTCCACATTGTTATTTTATCAAGTGATATAGCGTTACGACATGCCATTTTTGTGCTTGAAATATCTTTGCTTACTATTTGCTCTTGATCCTCGGTATTGTTTTCAATAAGCTCAAATTGTGCTGCATCTTTGGCATTTTCACTATTATTGGAATTTAGCTGAGAAACTACAAGATTTTAGGTATTTGGATTTTGAGTATCCTACAATATTATATTATTATTTTCAAATATGAAACTACCTATTGTTATTATTAGAGTTGTTTGATATTTCACACAAATACACTCAATAATGGAGGAATGAAGCTTCTATTTTATTAGGTGAACAAACCGTGGCTTTACATCAGCTTTACAAAGATAGCAGGAATAGATAAAACTACAACCACTATTACATGACTAACTCATGGTAAAGTTGTTTCATAATAACTGGATCTGATTACCAAACAATAAGGAATAAAACACCAAGCCGTAAAGACTAAATCATGTAATAGTGGTTGTAGTTTTAAATTGCAGTAAAATATTATAAGCTCCAACAATTCAACCCTTAAACTACATTGCATAAAGCAATCGGTTTACCCATTAGGCATTTTGCATAATCCAGGAAAACATCTAAACTTTCCAAAATCATCGAACTTTAATAGTTTAGTCATGACATCTGCTACTTGATTCTTTGAACTGCAATACACTAACTCCACCACATCATTTTTGCAAAGGTCACGATTGAAATAGAATCTAACATTTATATGCTTGCTTCTTCGATGCATGATAAGATTTTTGGAAAATCTTAAGGAAGAACTACTATCATAGAAAATCATAGTGGATTTACCCTAACAACAGCCAGGCTTTTTAAGAAACCTTCTCATCCACATGCGTTGACATGTACAATAAGCTACAGACATGAATTTAGCCTTTGTGGTAGATAAAGTAAAAACTAGTTGTTTCTTCAAAAACCATGTCACGGCTCCATTACTCAACATAAAGACATAACCCGTTGTACACTTTCAATCATTAACATCCCCTACATTATTGTTGTCTTAAAAAGCCACTAATTCTTCACCATTCATAGCATCGGTTATGTTGAAAATTCCTAACTTCATTGTACCTTTCACATACCTCAAGACCTTCTTAATGGCTTGCATATGTAGCTCTATTGGATTCTTTGTATATTGGCTAACCAAACTTGCCACATCCATAATATCAGGCCGTGTGATAGTCAAATACAACAAACTACCTACCATTTCTTTGTGCTGAGTAGCATCTACTCGAGCTCCTCCTTCACCTCTTGAAAGTTTGAAACCCGGCACAATAGGATTTCGTATTGGACTTGAGTTATTCATGCAAAACTTCCCTAGAAACTCATTTGCATACTTCCTCTATCTTAAGTAAATCCCTTCATTGGTTTGCACAATCTCAACACAAAGAAACTTCTTCATCTTACCCAACTCTGTCATTTCGAACTCCACCATCATTGAAGCTTTAAATTCTTTGAACATCTTGGCATTACTTCCCGTAAATATCAGGTCATCTACATACAAACCCACTATTAACATCTTACCTTATCCTTTAGACTTAATAAACAAAGTATGCTCATACCGACATTGTTCAAAGGCTTCTGTAATGAAGTATGTCTCGATTCTGCTAAACCAAGCTCGTGGAGCTTGCTTCAGCCCATATAACACTTTCTTCAACTTGTAAACTTTCTACTTCTCTCCCTTCTTCACATATCCTTTAGGTTGGTCAATAAACACATCCTCTTCGAGCTCTCCATGTAAGAACGCACTTTTCACATCTAGTTGAAAATTCTTCATCTTACCCAAATCTGTCATTTCAAACTCCGTGTAACATCCTGTATCTAGAGGCCAAAAGCTAAGCACTATGGATGCTGCAGTCATCCACAGTATTAACTTCTGGTGACGAAATACGGTAATGTTAATGGTATCCATAATATCAGAAGCACTTGAATATGAAAAAAAATCATAGATTTCTAAAACAATAATTTCAGTGAGGACATTTAATATCATATCCAAGTTAAAAAAATTCCCAAACGTAATCCCAGGCAATGATCAAATATAATTTACAACAATACGCCAAGAGCGACATATGAAGATGTCCCCTTGGATGATCAAAGCAATATAGACATAACTGTCTTAATACACAGCGGAAACAATTTTAAAACAGAATTCCTAGTTTAGCTATCCATCAGCCACCTGCTCGTCTTCGGAAGCTTTATTCGCCAAAATCTGCTAAAACCTGAAAACCTAAACCCTCAGCCTACTCAACTCAAATTTTGAGCACCCGAGAGTTTAAGGGGAAACAAAAACTTCGAGTCAGACATAAAGCCTGGTATGAATAATTTCTGCTACATCTCTGTTTACTGATATTTAGTGAGACCATGCCGCTTAGCGGAACGGGTTTCCCCTCACTAATATCTCTTTTCAAAACATATATTTTGCAAATCCTTTCCTGCAACCAAACTAGTTAATCAACTGATTATAATAATAATATAGCAATATCCATTATGCTAAAACATAAAATAAAATAGAATATCAGCCTAATCTGAGCTATCTGCTCTTTACTGGACTATATGTCCTAAATTCTGATTATACCAAAATAGCAATATCTTTTATGCTAGATAATGGTCTATCTGCCCAAAACAGGTAAAAAAGGGTGGACTAACTATCCTTAAAAAGTATCAAGATCTGTTTTGCTAATAAATGAACTAACTGTTCATATCTGGGCAAACTGCCCTTATTTGGACTAACTGACCTCTGGACTAACTGTCCTTTGGGCCGACTGCCCTCAAAATGGACTGACTGTCCGAATTTAAATGATCTAATTGCCCGAATTTTCTTTTGGGTTAACTACCCTTCAAATTTTCCTTGAAAACCTTTTCAAAATGATTTAGTCCATCAAATCATATATATACTGGAGAGATTCAGAACCAGAATGGAGAGATTGAAGGAAATCAACAAAGGCCTGGGGGCAGACCCTCGGGATTGTATACTGGAAGGACTGTGAATGAAGCTCAGTGAGCTGGGGCCAACGTGAACGTGAATAAGCAACATGAGGAGTACTACCCGGAGTACCCTCAAGGACATGGGGGGAAGAGTGGAGATGCAAACAGGGGACCACCCCCGGATGGAGACGAGCGGATGGTTGGATTGATAAGAAGGATTATGAGAGGAGGGCTGTCGAGCAGTGGCTTGGAGGAAGTTTGTCGGAGTCCGTTCACTCCGAATATCAGAAACGCAAGGTACCCTCCAGAATTCAAACTGCCAACACTGGAGGCATATGATGGAAATCAGACCCAACTATGCATGTAACCAGATACATCAAACATATGGAAGTGCTGGGGGGCATCCGAGGAGGTGATGGTAAGATGTTTCCCTTTATACTTGACAGATTTGGCTGCACTCTAGTTGAATGGATCGATTAGGACATAAGGCGAGCTAGTGGAATGCTTCATGAGACAGTTCAAGGTCCACGTGACGTGACCCAAGAATGTAATGACACTGGCATCGATGAAGCAGAGGACAGGAGAGTCTGTGAGAGGTTTTCTAATGCGATTCAATGCAGTTGTGGCTTCGGTAGATCGCCTGGATCCATCAATGATTTTGATGGATGCGGTAGCAGGGATTGCTAAAGGCACTGAGTTCGAAGATCCATTGGCACGGGATTCACCATAGGATCTTGGAGAGTTCTATCATGAGGCAAAAAGATTCATTCGGTTAGAAGATTCACGTGCCGAAAGGCAGGAGATAAAAGCCATACAAGGCGAAGGAACGTCTGGAGAAGGACGAGGAATGGATAAAGGAAAGTGCAAGCAAGACGATGGATATGGTGGTTCTGATAAAAGAAGGAGAGGTCGGGAACCCAAATTTGCAACGTATGCAAACTTGACAGATAATCTAGAACGGATTTACCTAGAAACACGGGGGTAGCTCCCCTATCGGAAACCACCCAGAAGGGATCCCACAGAATGAGAATGCAGGAGCGGGAAGTACTTCCTATTCCATGAGCTGAAAGGGCATCCCATGGATGAATGCCGCCACTTGGAGGACGTGGTGGAGGAACATGTTAGAAGTGGCAGGTTGCCACAGTATGTGAGGGACTGGACGGGAGTGGTAGAACATGAGCAGCTACCACCCGGATCAAACAGGAAAGACCTTGAATTGAGATCACGGCTCATCATCCGTTGATCGTGATGGCAAGGGCCGAGTTCAGGATTTGGACTCCGGTTATCGAATAATATTTTCTAATTTTGTTTTAAAAAAAACAGCTATGCCGCTTACACATGTAGGGAACCAGAGCGATCCCTAGGCATGCTCTGAGATGGTAATAGGCTGCCTTGCCCGGAGAGTATTTAGTTTTTTATGTTTTTCTCATTGGATATTTGGAACTTGGATTTAATAAATGAATTTGGATTTTGTGAAAAAAATCCCTAACCGGAGAGTTACGGGATGGATATTGGAAGTCGGTTGGAATTTAATCGCTTAATGTTCAGGGACACTGAACCAGAGTGCAGGGAGTGACGCCGCTTCGTCGGAGAGCGACAGGACGGCTCGCTTGTCGTTGTTTCCCCTTCACCGGGGAGTGATAGGATGGGATCCAACAAGAACCCGAAGAGGCTGTAATCGGTCTAGGACTTAGGCTATGACATCGCTTAATGTTCAGGGATACTGAACCGGAGTGCAGGGAGCGACGCTGCTTCGTCGGAGAGCGATAGGATTGGCTCACTCAACGTTGTTTCCTCTTCACCGGAGAGTGACAGGATGGGATCCAGTAAGAGCCCGAAGAGGCTGAGATCGGTCTAGGGGGACCAAGGCATCTCTTAATGTTCAGGGACACTGAACTGGAGTGCAAGGGATAGGTTGCTTCGCCGGAGCGCGACAGGATCTGCCTATTCAATCGTTAAGTTTGGATCGAGCTTAACAAGGGTCTAGAGAGGTCGTCAATGATCCAAAGAGATCGTAAGACTTGATTACTGACTTCCAAGATGTGACATGGATTCAGATAGTGGCTTTGAACAGCTAAGGATTTGGCTCTAAGGACCCGGAGTGGTCCCAGGTTTGGATTTGGACCCAGCGAGGTCTCGGATTTGGATTTCAGGATCCGGAGATGTCCCGAACTTGGATTTGGACCCGGAGAGGTCCCGGCTTTGGATTTGCACCCGGCGAGGTCCCGGGTATGGATTATAGGACCCGGCAAGGTCCTGGACTTAGATAAAACGATCCAAAGAGATCGTGGATTCGGTCAATGGATTTGGAATGGTTTTGGGAATTAGATAACGACTCGGAACAGTTGCGGATTTGGATATCGGATTTAAAGCTATTCAAAACACACTTTCCAATAGCAAGGCATGTTTTGGGGGACAAATATTAACCCGCCTTTTGGCAAGGCCGTAGATAGGCAGATTTAACTCAAACGATTGCTCGGTTATCGAGGCCAGAATCTGATGATACTGATTCGTATGATGGATAGATGATCAATCACGGATGATTAACATGGTTATGAAGCCGGCATTCGGCATAATCGTTGGACAAAAGGTGTGGGATACTTGAAATATGAGTTTCGACAAAAATCGAGTCGCTTTGAGATGGTTGAAGTTTGCTTCAAGTCGCACCTGGGTTTGCTTTTAGTTTTCGTGGTAGTTACTTCGAGTAAGAGAGGGCCTTGCTTCGGGTCACTCAGGTCGGCATGTTTTCATAAGCACCATAGCTAACTCTAGGTCGGCATCCATCAGGCTTCGGGTCGGTGTATTGAAGGCATGGGTCGGTGTAATATTGCTTCATAGGTAGGCGTGCTTCGGGTCATCACCTAGGGAAACTCGGGGTCGGCAGTGATAATGGATTTAGGTTCGGCTATGGTCTTGATGGGCCCGGATCACTCTGGAAGCCCAGTAATTCGGGTCTTGCCTATAAATATAGCAGGTGGGGCTTCAGAAAAGGGATCTTCATTCTGTTTCCCTTCATCTTCTCCACTAAGGCTACTCTGCTATTATTATTTTAAAAACTCTGGATTGTAACTGTAATTGATTTTGATATCGATAAAAAGGAAATTTCTGGAGTGGACGTAGGCCAGAGTCAGCTGAACCACTATAAATCCTATGTTATTACTGCTTTCTTTTTAATTTTGATTGTTCTTCATATTTATACTCTCTACATACACTCTATCTGTTATCTCTGACTGTGAATTGGTGCTTTCAACGGCGTTTGGGTGTTGGTGACCAAATTGGCGCTAACATTTTTCTCGAAGCGACTCAATTTTTGTGGAAACTCATTTTTCAAGTATCCCACACCTTTTGTCAATCGATTATGTCGAATCCTGGCTTCATAATCATATTTATCATCCGTAATTGATCGTCTATCCATCATACGAACCAGTATCATCAGATTCCGGCCTCGATAACCGAGTAGTCGTTTGAGTTAAATCCGCCTGTCTACGGCCTTGCCAAAAGGCGGGTTCACAACTACGTACCAGTTTCCTGATACCATGTGCATTGGTTATTGACCTAGTCAAAAGGTTTGATACCTTTCGACCTTTTCAGAAGGTTTGGAATGGAGGCGGAACCTCTTGCCAAAAGAGTTGAAATAGTAGAAAAACTAATTATTTGTACTTTAAAATAGTTCTTTTGTACCCAACCTGCCTTATTTGTCTAAATCTGATTGGTTGCTAGAATTTTATATTCAAAAATGCTGTCGACTTCCCTTATTTGGAAATTTAAATAAATTTGAAAAAGCCCCTTTCTCCTTTATAATTATATAAAACATTTAAGTCATATACCTTAAATAATTTTATATAACTATTAAATCATCTTAGAAAATTTTGGAAAAATTCCAGAAAATCTATTAATACGTTCTTTTCAACATATAAAATTTTCGGATCCAAACTATAAATTATTTTGCCGTAAATAATTTTATAATCCAAAATACCATTTTCTTCCTTAGAAAATTCATAATAATTCCACATAAATTCAAAAAAATCTGAAAATTTAAACCCGTCTCTAAAATAACTTTTTAGGTCAACATAAAAATTCGCAAGGCTAACAGATGTCATTTAATATGGTTTTCATCTTAAAACATGTCATAAAATCGATATGAACATTAATAAATCATCAACATGTATATATAATCATTTTATCATTCAAAACATGGCAAATCTTTGCAAACTTATTCGGATTTAATCTTAAAACCCAAAACCATAAAAATTTAGATATGTAAACATTATTCACCTTTGCTTTAGAGATTAAGGAGCTTGAGATTTGAATGGATTTGATTTGAATTTGCTTTTCCTTTAGCTTTTCTTTAGTTTCCTCTTCTCCTTTCCTTGTTAATGGTGGCCGACCTCAATTTTGAAAATTTTGAAATGAAATGAATGTGTATAACATATGGCCTAAGAAAGGTGATATAGGAATGGCCTCTTTCCCATAATACCCCTCCTCTAATTCATTTCAAACCCCTTTTTAATTCATTAGTTTAAAAAGCACGGCTACCTTAAATAAATCAAATCTCAATCCCCTAATTAACACATTATTTCATTTAGTTTATCTAACTAAATCTCCTAAATAATTTTATCAAAAATCTGGGGTGTTACACTCCGCCATCGTTGAAGCATTAAACTCTTCGAACATCTTGGCATTACTTCCCGTAAATATCAGTTCATCTACATACAAACTCACTATTAACATCTCACCTTATCCTTTAGACTTGATAAACAAAGTATGCTCGTACAGACATTGTTCAAAGGCTTCTGTAATGAAGTATGTCTCGATTATGCTAAACCAAGCACATGGAGCTTGCTTTTGCCCATACAACACTTTCTCCCACTTGTAAACTTTCTCCTCCTCTCCCTTCTTCACACATCCTTCAGGTTGGTCAACAAACACATCCTCTTCTAGCTCTCCATGTAGGGATGCACTTTTCACATCTAGTTGAAAAAGACTCCATTTTCTTTGTGTAGCTAAGGTTAAGACCATTTTAATAGTGTCATACCCAACAACCGGTGCAAATACGTCATTATCATTGACTCCATGTTACTACGCATGTCCTTTTGCTATAAGTCGAGCCTTAAAAATTTCAACCTCTCCTTTCTCATTGAGCTTTGTTTTGTAGATCCATTTCACTCTTATATTTCTAGCTCTAGTTGGCAGATCTGTCAAGCTCCATGTATCATTCTTTTTAAGTGACTTCAACTCAATTTTTAGTGCTTTTCTCCGCTGCACACTCGTCGATGCTTCCTCATAAGAACTTGGATCACCAATTGAAGTGTAAAAGATCATAAATTTCATTTCTTCTTCCTTTGATAATCCTACATCTATGACATAGTCTTCCATCCAATATGGTTGTCTCCTATTCCACATTTTATATTGAACTGGTGCATGCAGAACTATTAGAAGCTAAGCTAGTGTTTCCTTCTTGAGCAGCTTCTTCACTTTCTTCTTCACTATCAGCATGCATATTGTATTTTTTTTCTAGTTGTTCATCATCACCCTAACTGAGTACATTATTCTTCTCATCCCCTTCACTTCTAATCCAATCCCACCTTTCACTTTCTTCAAAAGTTTCATCTCTACTAACCATAATCTTCTTTCTTGCTTGGTTGAATAACTTATATGCTTTTGAACACTTGCTCAAACCTAGCAGCACACACTTCATACTCTTATCATCTAATTTGACTCTTTTGTTATCATGAATATGAGCATGCCCTATGCACCCAAAAACTCAAAAGTTCTCCACCTTTGGTTTGTCTAACTCCATGCCTCCTCGAGGGTCATATCTTTAACAGCTTGTGTTGGACATCAGTTAGGGATGTGAACTATCCAATTGACTGCCTCAGGCCAAAAATATTTTGGCGTTTACTTTTATGAAAAAATACACCTCACAAGATTCATGGTAGTTCTATTTTTTTCAGCAAAATTATTTTGCTAATGGGTAAAGGTGGTAGTCAGTTATCTTTTAATACTATTCGCGGCACAAAATTCATTAAACTCACCTAAAGTGAATTCACCACCACTATCTATATGCAAACAACACACGTATGCTCAAACTTATTTTTCAACAAGTACTTTTAGTCTTTAACACAAAGAAAAGTCTCACTCTTCTCGGATAAAAAGTATACTCGACACTTCCTAGTATAATCAAAAATGAAAGTAAGCATATACCTTTTGCTGCTATTTGATTCCGACCTTACAGGTCTGCATAAATCTGCATGAATTAGTTATAGTCTTTAAGTTACTCTCCAAACGTTCTTCTTAAGAATATGCTTCCCGTATTGTTTCCCAACTAGATAGTGTTCGAAAACTTTTTCAGAGCTTGTATTTGAGGTTGCCCCTTCTCCATCCTTACAGAAATTAGAGTTATCAACACTCTAAAGCTGAGATGACCAAAAATACGGTGTCGTAGCTGTGCTTCATAATCATTTATGGTGCTGCAACAAGTTGAATCGCTTGCTTTAGGTGTTGCAAATATCACAAACATCCGGTTAGTTGTCATCGCAGTTTGAGATATTAAACCTCAGCTAGGATGAAATATCTTGCATATTCCTTTATAAACTAGTATGGCCAACCCTTTCGCTTGCAATTTCCCTATACATAATAAAATGTTTTTGTGCTTAGGAATGTAAAAAACTATAATAACCCACGTGATTTATACGTATATTTTATTTCTATGGGCAAAATATTAATTTTTCAAACATTGGAATCAGGTAACGAGATTTATAGCATTACATGAAGCTTATGTTTCTAGTTAGAATAATATATTGGTTTGTCCAAATCAGAGTCTATATGAAAGAGTTACGCGGGTTTTAAGATGCGGGTTTTTGATTGTTTAAATGGACCTAAGCCCAGTAGGATGAAGTAACGGTTCAAAACTTATATAACAGGCTGGTGAGGAGGATTTAAATTCACATTCATTTCAGTTTTCTAACTTCTCCTTCCACCATCTCTCATCCCTCTCTCTGTCATCTCTTCTCCTCTTCCAGAATCTAAATGAAAAACCATAGATTATATACCAAATTGAAGAGCACGAAGAGGGCTAAAATAATATATCAATCATTTGCAGATTCAGGAATCGTGGAAGGATTGCATTTCTGGAAAGCGAAGCTTTTAGGGAAAATTGATGAATTCTAGGGCTTTGAAATGCAAATCAGTGCGTGGGAATCATTACCGAAGATATATTGTTGCATGAAAGTAATATATGTTGTATGATTACTAATTGGTTTAATTAAATAATGAATTTGGGTAATTTAGATTAGGAAATTGATACTGAAATGATCACGGCAATTAATGATATTGATGATAATCAAATTTGGGTGAGGTTTTCATTTAGATTATTTATTAAATGGAAATTGTATTATTGAATAGATTACGGAAATTAAGGAGTGATTATGAATATGATGATAATGCGTGATATATAAAGGGTTAGGATAGTGAAATATGATGTCGAAGAGAAATATGAAGTGATAAAATAGTAAAAAAATAGGTAGAAATCAAATTAGATAAGAAAGTCTAAAATTTGGAAGTGTTCATCTGGAAATCGTTTTAGCCATTGGTTGACCGATGCTTGTAGATCAGTGCACCGCGGCATCTTTTTACTGGCTAGTTTGAACCTGGACCAGGGCTGGAGCAATTTTACTCCAGCCAGACCTATACGAATTAGTTATTAAATAATGTGCTGGGAGTTTAGTGATGTTTAGGAGTGTTTAACGTCTAGATACGTACTCCTTTGATTGTACATTTTTACTGGAGGTTAAATCGTGTGTAAAAGAGTCAGCTATATTTACCTATCCTTTACGTATACACGTGTTAGACTATGTTTGTCTAACTCGTGCTTTTGTTTATGTTTACAGGTATAGTCTATGTTTAAATATATCCTGGGGTTAGTCTCCATTTAACCAACTTGTATGTGTATCATTGGGTTAGTTTCTTTTTAACTAACTCTCTCATTTATCGTTGGGTTAGTATGGGTTTAACTAACACTGTTCCATTTCCTTTATTATGTGTCGACTAACTAGTCTATGTTTAACTAACTCTAGTGCACATCAAATGTTAATAAATATATAATAGTGGTCATCATATTATGTTTATTATGTTGGACTAACTCTATGGATGTAGGTGAGACAATTGAGGTAAGTAAGTATTGGTATTCATATGATGTTTGTGAAATCGTATACCAGTATATACTTGGTAATATTTTTACTCACCATACATGTGTCTGACTATGACAACTGGCACCTCCCGACACACTAATCCAAAGCCTAGGTGACTTTTTATCCATGTCGATGCCCAGAAGCATGAGTTGTCGAGGTTTTTAAAACATTACAGAGACTAAAGATATACAAATATGATCTAAGATATACTACACTTTCAGAACTCACAACGGAAGGCAACAAAATAAATAAAGAAAATAACCATCTCAGAAAATATCTCAAAACACAGCTCAATAAATAGTATGTAGTCAAACCTAGAGTGCACAGAAATAAGATACATAGTTTGATAAATACTAAGTACTGAATAAGATAGATTGTTACATGAAGAGTAAAACAAAATGACAAGTAACTCCAAGATGAGCTCGCCTCTCCACATACTAATCATGGGCCTATCACCTGCTGCCTTATCCTCCCGTGGTGGGGAAAAAAAGGAAAAGGGGTAGGTCAGACAAAAGTCTGCATAGTGAGTAAACTATTAATATATAGTGATCACATTAATAATACTCTATGTGACCTAGGGTGTCCTAAGAGTGTTCGTGAATCACTTGTTTACTTTATTTAAAGGGTTTAACTCAATACACACCTACACCAACTACTTGTGCAGGCTCATACTCAGGATTGAACAACTGATTCAACCTATAGACAATTAATGATCGATTAATGACTACTAGAACTTTTCCAACATAGGATTATCCTACAATTTCCTTTATATGACTACATCTCTCACATTACGACTAGTGTAACAATTCCGCATAGGTTTCCCTACAATTTCTACCATAAGACTAAGTTTCCCATAATCACAACTACACGTACCCCCGTTACACATTGTGGGAGAGCCCGTAATGCCGACTCATCGAAGTGTCTCATCGTCTGCTTCCGTGTCACCTCTCAATGGTAATGTAACGCCTCTTATTGCACTACCTGGGATTCAACAATAACATAGTATCACATTGTGTCAGTATTTGTGAATACAAAGGAACTCCCATTGTGCCACGCCACAAACTTCATCAGGCATCAGTCAGTGTTGCGCGTCCACCGTAGAACCTCATGTGAGTGCTATTTGCGATAGAATCACCTAAAGTCGAATATCGACCCCTGTTGGATAAAGTACATGTATCCAGCGCCGCAATGTCCTAGTGTCACCTCAAAAGGAACTAGCTTCCCTGTTCCTAACATCCATACACACACACACACGCACAAACACTCCTAACTAATTTATTTATTTACAACCTGGGCCTTTGGCCAAGATTCGTTCTACTGTTTTGGAACGCTAATTGGTTGAACGCCTGATTCTGGAGCAGTCGACCGCTTGCCGTTGACCGCTCCAATAAGTGTGGTCAACCGGTCGTGGTGAAAATTTTAAGTTAACCATTTATTTTGTTTGATTTTTTGATTAATTACTATTTAATTTTGTTCGTTCTCTAATTTCAACAGCAAACCTACAGTTTCTTTTCATGTTTAACAATTTATTTGAAATCAAAGTGGTATTTGTCTAAACTCCTAGTTAGATTCAATTTACAGTAATCAATTAATCTAGAGTTTGACATCTATGTTATCTGATTATATTAACAGATTATAGGAATTCTACTTGATTAAAAAGGGATTTAACCTAGATCAATTCCTATTCTAACAAGTTTACACCCACTTAGTTTATAAATATAATTTCAGTTTTAAACCATATGATTCTCCAAATTAGTTTCTAACAACCTAGATCAGATATGGTATATTAAAATTAACCACATGTAATCATCTTATTAAAAATCTACCCATTCAACTTAGATCCAAGCTTTCCTTTGAATCCTGACTGGAATCTCCTTTCATTCATTATTTGTTTGTTTGATTTTCCCTCCTTAATCCTCTAATTTTATTTAATTTTAATTTTGAAGAATTTAGGTTTGGAGAAGAAAGAATTTGGCAGAGTTTCATTACACGGACACATTTTTGTGAATTAGGATTCAGGTTAGCTGTGTATTTATAGGCATTTTAAACTGATACAGAAAGTTGATCAATCCTAGAAAACCTTTGGGTTCATCCTGTACACTAAACTTTTACTTCATACCCAAGTATAAATATTTCATTAAATTCAGGCTGTGTGCCACTTAAAATTTTCGATCTGGAGCTTCAACTGGTCACCCGCTAGGTGGTGATCGGTCGACCGCTATATATCGACCAACGATACCCCAGAGTGTCGACGGATGGAGCTATTTATTTAAGGATAGTTTAGTTTCCTTATTAGCTTATTTAATTAATTTCATTTTCGAATTTTAAAATGTATATAACTTCTCCATACTAGCTCCAATTTCAAAGTGTTATATATGAAAATTATCCATAAAATCGCTACGAATGTATCAATGCAAGTTTCATAGTCAAATTTTAATGTTCTTAAAATTATATTTTTGTTCTTATTATATTTAAATTTAATTCCTTTATTAAATTTTTACTTAAATTTTTGGGGTGTTACATTCTCCTCCTTAAAAGGGTTTCATCCCCGAAATCTCCAAGGAGGGAAAAATGTAACTCGTGCGTACAACAATCAATAACTACAACCATTTACTCATCCATCATCTACTGCCAATCATTGTCCATAATTAAATTTCTAATGCAATATGTACATGTAAGTGTGGAATGCATATGAACCTATACTAATGGAAAGAGTTGGTGGTCTTTTGATCTAGTCGACCTCTTGAAATGCAAGTGCTTATGCCATGTATCCAAATGCATGCAACATCATAGGTAAATATACATGCAATTCTACATGTATGCTCAACCATTCAATCCATATGCAACAACCATATGCATGTAACTAAATAAAATAAATAAGTGATGATGATGTGAGTATATGTGTTAACTAGAGGATGTACTTACCTAATGTGCAAAACCAATCCGACAAATACATTCACTAGCATCCATCATCAAAAACATGTCCTAATGACATGTTCACAACTAATCCAAGCATCCAATGGTCTCTACCTATAGAATATAGCAAGCTAGAACCTAAAAAAACACAAGTGACCAATACTTAATTATCTAAAGTGGTAACGTACCAGAAAAGAGTTATGGGTGGGAAGCTTGAATCCTCTCCTAAGGCTCCCATGTTGTAACGATCGCCCTACACCTCCTATGTAGGACGTTTGTCAAAGGAAAGAACAAGAAGTAAAGAAGAGAAATAGAAGAGAAGAAAAGAGAAAGGAACATCAACCAATCAAATAACCTATTGTATATCTCACATTGCATCGAACAAAATATAATAATCATCACATAAATAAAACTGGTGAGACAATAATAACTACATGAACCACAAAATCAGAGTACAAAGGCTCATATAGTTATACAAAACAGTAATAGGGTTATACAACTGATAAATAAACTCAGCTGATAAATAAACTCAGCTGATAAATTGTCATTAATAATAGTAGGTCAAACACTGTCAAGGCTTCACAGTGTTATACAGCGGAATATACAATAACAAACTAAAATATAAGTATCAGTAAACGTCACCTCCTTCCAATCCTTCTTTAGAACTCCACATGCCGTCCACACCTGCTCTCTAGTCTACTCATTTAAGAGTACTTGAGATAATAAGAAGCAAAGTATAAAACCTTGGGTCAGACAACAGTTTGGTGTGAGCGATAAACAATCTCAAAATACTATAAAAGTCGATATAGTATATGGAACAGAGGGTATACGAATCATACCTAACCAGTCCCTACAACCATAGATTCAGCAGATAACATCGATAATATGCTACTTTACAACATCATAAAGGGGTACTCCACACTAAGTAAAATGTCGGGATGCCTAGGTATCCTTATCCACAATACCTACATCATGTGACATCCCTAGAGTGACAGATGGCTAGTTAAGCAACCATAACAAACATATCATTCATTAAACAATACTAACTATCGATTAGTGTGCTCAAGATATATGATAACTCGTATAGCCCCTATGCCAGGAACTAATGGAAAACTCAGTTTTCAGTTGTACTCTCGTATCACGTAGCCTAAAGCTAGATACGTGTCTCATAGCTCAAAGCTAGACACTAGACCCAACGCCACTGGTCCAGGGTATACAGATCCCCATATGATCCATGCATGTCCCCACTTGCAATTCCTTTGCTTCAAGTACAACAGGAAACACTCTGAGTTATCAATGATCCTTTAGCACATGCACATCCTTCTAAGCCCTCCTTTTTGCTCAATTTGGATCTAAGCCCTTCCTTCGATCAATCTAGTTTCCATTATTATTGAGGAACCCTTCCACGTTCCTCCACTCCACGGCTTCCTTCAATATCAAGCCTCTTCGAAACCTACTCCCTGTAGAGTCACAAACCAAAGATATGGACCTTTTAATCTTCGGTGCCTACTCCTTACTTGAGTCACAAACCAAAGAAACAGAGCTTTTATCATGTTATTACATCGCTATCCAAACTAAAGAAAATGAGCCTACACCTCCAGCATGATCTACAGAGTCCTCAAACTATTAACTTCAAAACCTAACTCCACCTACTGTTGAGTAACCAGTGGAAGTACCAACTATCATGTCGAAGTGTCACATCATCACCTCACCATCGAAATCGCTCATTGTAGAGCAATAACATCAAGCCTCTAAGTTGTTCACACGAACAAACCATCACATCGTGCACCTCAAAGTCTCCTCACCGTCTGTGCCATAGATTGGCCAAATCGGCCATCATCAAAGTGATGGGCGCTAATCACTCTACAATAATCAATACCAACCACTTTGGTCGTATACTTAACCAAAAATGGATAAGTACAAACCAAATGGAAACGTCCGACCTCTATCTTGAAGTCCAAAGCCCGTCCAAATCCATCATCTTCTACCTTCAGATCAGTCGGCACCTATCCTAACCCTCTTTTACAACTTATCTCATTCGTTGGGTTTTCGATCTACGTGTACGAAACCCCAACACACGAGATATTTCCCTAACACTCGATCGCCGCTTAATCGGTGTTTCCAACCAAAAACAAGCAAATATGCAACCAACAAGCATAAATACATCCAACATAGTATATACATAACATGTATAATGTTTCTATATCAACTAATGGGTGAATTCATATCAAAAATAGCCTAAATCTAGTAGTTCCCTAAAACTAGCACGTTAATGGGAAAAATGTGACATCCAATATAAAGCCATTTTAAAAAAATTCTATTTTCATTTATAAAAATAAACTAGGTGTTTAAGTATAATAAAACCACATTTTAAAGTTAGAAACCATTTCAAAACTTTGATTTAATACTATACTAACAATCATAGTATGGTGAGAGACAATATCACTCACCTTAACAAAATCTATCCAAATCAATGCCAAGGCGTCGAGCTCTCCATCACAAGCGCACTGCAAGAAACCTCATCTAAAATGGATCTCGTATGCAAAAGATATGGACGATATAAGATTCCAGATTAATTAAATAGTAAACTCACCAATTTCAAATTTTAATGATCTTCATTACCTCTAAATCCTTCTCCCCAAATCATCTAATCCCCTGTACATGTGCACGTACAGGCACAAGCAAACCCACCATGCTCCTTAACTTCTCTCTTCCCTATTTCGGCCGTTACTCGATTGTAAACCGTCTTCGCCAACACGTCCATTTATGCATCCTTTTCGCAACGCACACCACGATGAGAAACTTGATCCATTGAGGCCAATGTGACCTAATGCTACATGCCTTCTCCTAATCTCGACGTGATTTGCAACTCTTGATCAGAACCAATGAAATTTGGTGGAAAGGTGTATTTCGCGAAGAGAAATCCAACGATGATCTCCGATTAGCCTATCACCGCCTATAGCTCCGCCTAATCAGAACTCTAGATCATACATGGAAGAGGTCGGTGCCACCAATTGCAATCGCACTCAATTCAACAATGGTTAATAAGAAGCACTACTCCATATGATCTCAATGGATCTGGATTCGTAATATATCATTGAGCTCATCTCACGATTTTATTTTTTGAAGTGGATTTGAGGAGAGGGGCAAATTTTCTCCTTCAGGAAATCGAACAGTGCATGGATAAAATGAAAATAGAGAGAGGGAGGGAAATATGAGGTGGATTTATAAGATTATTATATTAATATAATATTTAATATATTTGAATTCTCAAATAAATCGTTATACATGTCGAGCCTGTACGATTACACGACGTGTCCGGTCGCAACGAAACTCGTCTGCAAACATCACCTTATTTTTCCGGTTCCAACGGTATAAATTTCATCGCTATTTGATACTGCACCCTGGGATGATAATTTCGCACACTTTGAGATCGTTTTGGTCATCAAATTGCCCGATCTTCAAATACAGCGATGCTTATTCTTGTTTTAATTCGCAATTTAATTTGTGACGTCGATCTGAATTCAATGAAAGTGGTGTCGAGTCCTGATTCAACCGTATTCAAAAATTCTTTTTTTTGGGCCTTCAATTAATTAATGATTCATTATTAAATCAATTATTTATATATCCTATCATTAAAATACGGATTGTTACATTCTCCCCTCCTTAAAAGGATTTCGTCCCCGAAATCACAAAGTAAGGAGAATGTCTCCTAACCCATAGGTCATCAAAGCCCCTCAAATTTCATAAACATTTCAGCCTCACCTCCTTTGCACGGCTAGGTCCGACAAAAATCCCAATAACCCAAATATATGTGTACATCTCACATATTAGGCATCTTGTTTCCGAGGAAAACCAAGCATATATCACCAAATCTATTTTATAGTAAGACCATACCATCTTGATGCGAATATAAATGGGTAAGCATCCAAATAGCCAACACTTGCTTCCATGTACCTGAATATGTACTCAACAAAGAGTATTAAATACAAATGTAACATCATTATATGTTTAAACATACTAGATCATATATAGCAATTATCTCAAATAAGTATGTTAAATCAAACCATAACTATCCCATATGCTTAACAATCATATAAGCATAAGCTATCATATCAAATGCTAACAATCAAACATCGAACATGCATATGTAAGGTCAAACATCAAAATGTAACATCCATGCCCATCTAGCATGCATGATACTAAACTATCTAGTATAAAACATTGAATATGATATCTAATGTGAAAGATGACGATAAAAATGAAATCTTACTAAGTGAAGAGCTCCGGATAAGCGGTCCTTATTCTTCCATCGATCTCCTATATATAATCGCCTTCGCTTTCACTCCACTGAACCTTTACTACTACACTGCCTTCCTCCTAACCTGTTTCGTATCACGTCTATCAGTACGAATAGACCTACGAGGTCTTGAAGTTCCTTGTTCAGCCTTAATATCATATAGTCAATTCATTTACAAATTCCTTAATGCCTCTTGTAAGTTCTCCCAAAACCCACTATCGAACAACGAGTTTCAGCCACTTAAGATGCTTTTGGCACACAATGGAATCACACTATCCCTTCCACATATAACTCGACAAATTCGGATGCCATTCTACTGGACATAAGGAATACAAATCTAGCATTCTTTATCAACAAATCGATTGTGACTTAAATGCTATCAAACTATCCTCAATCCTCGACAATCCATCGATGCATCGTATAGATAAATGTTCCCACTACTCGAGACAAGTAATCTCTCATCCCTATGGAACCACCAGTCTTGGTCGAGTCCACGATGCATCACCTCTATAGACACTAATTATTCCTCTAACTTAGCCATGATCTCTGCTAGTCTAGCTTCACACCTCCGACTAGTACCGATCCGCTAAATCAAAGTAGGTCTGATGGTCAGACTAGCCATCACCTATGGCCGTAGCTCTCATCGAGTTCTGAACTCATAACCAGCGATAAACTTGAGCAATGCCAACTCTTGGAATATTGCTCCCAAACTGGTATGTGTTCCACTCAAAGCATCAATAACTGCATTTCCCTTACAGACGTATAGGAAATGTCAGAGTCATAGGAGTCTAAGAATTCCAATCATCACTATCAGCGAAGGTTGAGATCCTTTTCGAAGAAGAAATACTTCATGATATGAAATCACTAAACTACTCAAACCTCTCCCCTAATAGATAGTGCCTCCAAATCCTTAAAGCGAACACTATCACCATCAACTCATAATCATGAGTCGGATATTTCCTCTCTTGCGGTTTCAGTTGTCGACTAACGCACGATAATTTTACCTTTCGATGTCATTACAAAACACAGTTAAGTACCACATCGATGTGTGTACTATCGACTCTTCATTCTCGCTCAAAATGAGTAACGTCAGTGCACTCGTCAACCTCTTGGTCAGACTCACTATCATGTGTCCTCACCTCGCATCTTAAATAAAAGTCTGATCCTCTCTCATCAAATAGGTTAACGATGCTACTATCCGGGGTTTATTCAAATTCTAGACTGTCGTAACCTCTGTAGGATCTACAATGATGTCCTACTCTGAAACAACATCACCCAAGCATCTCACTTCCCTCCTCCACTCCTAAAAATCTCATCATCAATCGGTGTATTCTCAACACCTACAGTACAATCATCAATCATTCCTTGTGCTCTTCTTTCGTACATAAGTAGACGTAAGTATCAACAACGAGCATAAGTGCAGACTTACTCAAGTGATCCCTCGAAACACAGTCCATGAGATTAACATAGCATGCTGACACATCGGTTAGTCTGAACGGCATAACTAACCAATCAAAAATCAAAGTAGCGTATGAAATGCTATACTCGGTACACTCTCCCTAGCTACTCTTAGTTGGTGAAACCCTACCGTAAGGTCTTATAGACCTAATCGAACAAGCCATTAATAAGCAGGAGAGTATACACATTCCTTATCTCATTCAGCTCGCGACAATCATTAAACGACCTCAAAGAGCCGTCCGCCTTAGTGATGAACACTATAGGTGCATCCTACCTAAATCCTCTTACACCTTTAACTTCCTTTGCTCTTTGGGCATCATATGCCTTAAAGGCATAACTACTGGTCTAGAACTCTAACTAGATCGATATGGAACTCAGCCCCTATATGGTGGTAATTCGGTTACCTTATCGAATATGTCTGAATACTCTCTAGCTCCAGGCATAGATGACAACTCATCATGTGGAATATCGAGCGAATATAGAAATCTAACCATAACCCCATCCTCTACGGGCAACCAATCACCATCGTTCGCACCTCCGCAACCCAAATGTCACCATCGGCCTCTCACAATCCACCACTATTCCGTATCCCTTTAGCCAGTCCATTCCCAAAGTATAATATCAAACCCAACTAAACCGCAAAATAAACCAATAGTAAACAAACAAACATCCATGACATAATAAGACAAAGTCTCACAAACCATGTATAGGCTGGCTGAGCCCGTAACTAGTTTCGTCATAATTAAAGGTCATTAACTATCTCGAGTCTCAATCCCAATCATTCTATCAAATCACTAGATATGAAGGAATATGAAACCTCAACATCAAATAAAACATGTATGGAAACTCCATAAGTGGAAAGCATACCACAAATGATAATGTTATTTCCCTTCTCTTTCGTTGATGGAGCACTCGATGAAATCGAATCGACAATCAATGCATATGCTTCCATAGTTTGTCCCTTCTCGGCATGTTCGAGATTATTCTTCGATACTAGGTATAGGATCTCACATCATAATCCTTCTCGATCAACTTCTCGGAGCTCTCGTCAATATGACCAATCAATCGCTTCATTAGCTGATCACTCAACCCAATGATAAATTCTTCATTCTTTGAAGCGAACTATGAGTTAATCCCAAGTAAATCGATCCTCCAGAATCGAAGCTATAGAGGCACTCCACTAGTTCATTTTTCATCCCTGGAGTTATCTATAAGTCAACTTCTACCTCATTGCATCATCTAACTCTAAGTCATCGAAGATCCTTTTGCAAGTAGTCATCCGATCTTGCCTTTCAATAGCCGACTCTGTCCCAAGGAATGGTCTTCCTCCTAGACTCACGTAGTCTTTATACAGCTTGGCAAAGTCGACTCTAGCCATTTACACTTGAGCACCATAATCATTTAGGGAAACTTGTGCATTCCGAAAAATGATTCGCACCATCTTTGCGAACACATCCTATCAATCAGGCTTAGTGACCCTAATCCTGCCCACTCCTCAATCCTAAAGATGGAGTCAATAGCAGTATTTCATGTATGCCAGATCATTCCTATTCTATAGTAAGGACGATCAGTCTCTCATAAAGAAAACCGCATCAATAGCGCTCGTGTGTACAATGCAAGTTATATACTGTATATACTACTATATAGTTTTGAAAACCAACATATATAACAAATACAATCTCTCTTATGTATATATATATAGACACACACACGCTCTAAATCTAGTATAAGACGATAACTCATACTCTATCTCTACTAGATCGTGGTATCAACTTAGGTTAATCACATAACCTAAGCTCTGATACCAAATGTAACGACCGCCCTACACCTCTGATGTAGGACGGTTGTCAAAGGAAAGAAAAAGAAGTAAAGAAGAGAAATAAAAGAGAAGAAAAGAGAAAGGAACATCAACCAATCACATAACCTGTCGTATATCTCACATTGCATCGAATAAAATGTAATAGTCATCACAGATATAATACAGGCGAGACAGTAATAACTACATGAACCACAAAATCAAAGTACACAGGCTCATACAGTTATACAAAACAGCAATAGAGTTTATACAATTGATAAATAAACTCTACTGATAAATTTTCTCTAATAATAGTAAGTCAAACACTGTCAAGGCTGCATAGTGTCATACAGCGAAATATACAATAAAAAACTCAAATATAAGTATGAGTAAATGTCACCTCCTTCTAGTCCATCTACAGAATTCCATGTGTCGTCCACACCTGCTCTTTAGTCTATTCATATGAGAGTACCCGAGATAATAAGAAGCAAAAAATAAAACCTTGAGTCAGGCAATAGTCTGGTGTGAGCGATAAACAATCTCAAAATACTATAAAAGTCGTTATAGTATATGCAACGGAGGGCATATGAATCATATCTGACCTTTCCTTAAAACCAAAGAGTCAGCATATAACATCGATAATATGCTACTCTACAACATCATAAAGGGGCATTCCACACTAAGTAAATGTCGAGGTTCCTAGGTATCCCTATCCACAATACCTACATCATGTGACATCCTAGAGTGAAAATTAGATAGTCAAGCAATCAAAACAAACATAACATCCATCAAACAATACTAACTGTCACTCGGTGTGTTCTTGATATATGATAACTCGTGTGGCCCCCATGCCAGGGACTAATGGAATCTCATTTTCAATTGTATGCTCGTATCACGTAGCCCAAAGCTAGATACATGTATCATAGCCAAAAGCTAGACATTGGACCCAAAGCCACTGGTCCATGTATACAAATCCGTACATGATCCATGGCATCCCTACTTACAATACACTTGCTTCGAGTACAACAGAAAACACTCTGAGTTATCAATGATCCCTTAGCACATGCACATCCATCCGAGCCCTCCTTTTTTCTCAGTTAAGATCTAAGCCTTTCCTTTGCTCAATCCAATCTCCATTATTCTCGAGGAATCCTTCCACGTTCCTTTGCTCCACGGCTCCCTCCAATATTGAGCCTCTTCGGTACCTACTCCTTGCACGAGTCACAAACTGAATATACAAGGCTTTTAATCTTTGGTACCTACTCCCTAAATGAGTCAGAAACCGAAGATACAGAGCATTTATCATGTTGTTACATTGATATCAAACCTAAAGTGGACGCACTAACACCTCCGGCATGATCTATAGAATCCTCAAATTGTCAACCTCGAAACCTAACTTCACGGACTATCGAGTAACCATCCAAAGTACCAACTATCATGTCGAAGTGAACATCATCGCGTCGACATAGTATACACATAACACGTATAATGTGTCTATATCAACCAATGGGGGAATTTATATCAAAAATATCCTAAATCTAGTAATTCCCTAAAAATAGCATGTCGTTGGGAAAAATGTGATATTCAATATAAAACCATTTTAAAATATTTTTATTTTCTTTTATAAAAATCAACTAGGTGTTTAAGTATAATAAAATCACATTTTAAAATTAGAAACCATTTCAAATATCGATTTAATAATATATTAAAAATCATAGTATGCTCAGAGACAATTTCACTCCCTTAACAAAAGTTGTCCAAACCAATGCTAAGGCTTGCAATCTCCATCACGAGCACAATGTAAGGCACCGTATCCAAAATAGACCTCGTATGCAAAAGATATGGACGATATAAGGTTTCGGATATTTAAATAATAAATTCACTAATTACAAATTTTAATATCTTCATTATCTCCAAATCATCTAATCCTATGTACATATGCATGTACAGAAACAAGCAAGCCCACCATGCTCCATACCTTCTCTATTTCCTATCTCGGCTATCACTCAACGAAATCGCAAACCATCTTCATCAATGCGTCCATCGATGCATCCTCTTCGCGACGCACACCATGATGTGCAACTCGATCCATTGAGGCTAAAGGCGACCTGATGCCGCACGCCTTCCCCCATCACGACGCAGTTTGCAACTCTTGATCGGATCTGACGAAACTTAGCAGAAAGTTGTATTTTGTGAAGAGAAATCCAACGGTGATCTTTGTTTCACCGCCTGTAGCTTTACCTAATCAAAACTCTAGATCATCCATAGAGGAGGTCGATGTCGCCATTTGGGATCGCACTCATTCCACCATGGTCGATGCGAGGCTCTCCTCCATATGATCTCAACGGATCTGGTTTCATGATTTATCATTGAGCGGATCTCACGATTATTTTTTATGTGGATTTGAGGAGAGAGCCATTTTTCTCCTTCAGGAAATGGAATAGTAAGTGGATAAAATGAAAATGGAGAAAGGGAGGGAAAGATGAGGTGGATTTATAAGATTATTATATTAATATAATATATGATTTATTTGAATTCTCAAATAAATCGTCATACGTTTCGAGCCTGTGTGATCACATGATGTGTCTGATCGCAACGAAACTTGTTTGCCTACACCTCCTCATTTCTCCAGTTCCAGTGGTATAAATTTTGTATTTATCTGAGACTATGACCTGAAATGATAATTTCACGGATTTCGAGATCGTTTTGACCATTGGATCGTCTAATCTTCAAATATAGCGATGCTTATACTCATTTTAATTCGTAATGTCAATCCGAACTCAAGGGAAGTAGTCTAGAGTCTTGATTTGACCGTACGCAAAAAATCATATTTTTGGGCCTTCAATTAATTAACAGTTCAATATTTTTATCGATTATTTAAATATCCTATCGTTAAAATACAGATCGCTACAAATGTACTCTCTATTAGATCGTCTCCCCACTGAACTTTAACAAGCTAGATAATCTTATTGCAGAGTCGCTTTGTACCGTGCTCAAGAATACAAGTGGATGCACGATGAACAACTGAGTCCTTCTCTACTTCCACCTCCTCTAGCTGACTCGGCTCGACTATGCAGCCGTATGATGTAAGCACTTTTGCAAGTGCGACATGTGGAAAACGTCATGAACTCTCGCTAACTTCTCAGGAAGCTTCACCATATATGCTAACTTTTCAATCTTACCAGTAATCGGAAAAGGGCCTACAAATCTTGGTGTTAGCTTTCCCGAACTACCAAATCTCATGATATGCCTAAGCGGTGAGACCTTCACAAAAACCATGTCGCCCTTTGCAAACTCCAACTCCGTACGTCTCCTGTCAGCATAAGACTTATGCCTATCCTGTGCGGATTTCATCCTCCTACGGATCAAGTCTACCTTTTCTGATGACTCCCTTTACATATTGGTACAAGAATAATCCTATCTGTAGTGTCCCACCAACAAGACGGTGATTTACAGGGTCCTCTGTATAATGCCTCAAATGGTGCCATCCCATAGTCGGCTGAAAGCTATTATCATAGGAAAAATCCGCTAGTAGCAAGTGATCCTCCCAAGATTCTCTGAAATCCAAGCTACACATCCAAAGAAAACTATCCAACATTCGGTTCACTCTCTCCATCTGTCCGTCTGTCTGTGGGTGATAAGCGGTACTCAAGCTCAACTCGTTGCCCAAAGCCTCTTATAAACTCCTTCAAAACTCGCTTGTCATAAGCAAATTGCAACGACCCACCTTTTCGACCCTTGAAAGTCGGCACTTAATACATCCATGGTATTAGAATGTCGAGCATCCAAGTGCCAGAAAGGCAGATTGTTAGGGTAAAAAGAAAAGGAACAGAGAAAATATAATCTGATAGTGGAATGATAACATATAATATAATAAAGACAGTAAAAGCTATCACTCCAAGATACAAGGTATACGAGAGTTGAAAACAAAACCCATCAGCCTGGACAGTAATAACTTCCGAACTAATAATTTCTAATGGGTACATATAATAATATAGCGGAAAATAAAAATACTATGGTAGGTGAATATCCACAACTACTCCATAAGCTCCACGTCCCACCAACGACAACCTGGAAAAGCTCGGTCTAACCCAAGCATTATAATAAAATAGCACTTGGATCAGTCTCGAAAATCAACGTGAGAAAACTCAAGAAATATGGTGAACATATAATAATTATGTGAGACCACGCCGCTAAACACGGAATGGGTTTTTACCTCACAAGAACAACATCCATACATGAAGAAATAAAAAACAAATTAGAACAACAATCCAAACAAGAAAGGATGGAGACAGCCAAGATAAAAATCCAAACTTAAAGAATGGACAAAAGTAATTAAACATCGAGAAGAGCTCCAGCACTTCTCGATGCAAAAAGGTTTGAATCAAAGAAACAAGGAAAGGGAATATTTTCAACAATGACTAGATGGTGCACCCCCTTACTGAAAGTATACCTCTAGACAATATCCTTGAGAACTATGATGGCTCTCGAAAAATGTACAAGCCGGACCGCGCCAACCTTACCGAGCATCCGAGTATTTCACATCTCCGTGTGCATATTTCCGTATCCAATCTAAAGTAGATGTGAAGATACCTAATATAAGCAATCCCACATAGCTTGACATCTACTCGCGCTTGGGTTTTAGTCATTTCCGACAAAGGATATCAACACTCAAATGAGAAACAAATCGACTTAGATTGACGATACACAAAGAAGATAGCGGAATTGATAGTCAATAAATCAATTACCGGGAATGACAAAATGATCATATATGAAAATTCAATCTCTTAAAGCATTTGACTCACACTTGTGCTTGATTTTTACATCATAAATATTTGTAAAACACTTTAAAAACACTCTTTAACATACTCTTTTTAAAGAGCTAATTACATTTCTAAGTGCATCGAAAAGAAGGATAAAAAACAAATGTCATTAAAACATCGTTTACTGTAAACACAAAACAATTTACACTTAGCTTTATTTTTAAACATTCCATTTTAAAGATTTCTTATTTATAAACTATCATTTATAAATTTAAAACAACATTTATTATCTCGGAAAATAGTAAATCAATTTAAAATATCTTTATAAATTGAAAAACATTGTTAACCATCCCGAAAGATGATCGATATAACTTTTTTATAAATTTAAAACCACATTAATTATCCCGAAAGAAAGTTAATCAAATTTATAACCATTTTATAAGTTTAAAACAACATTAATTATTTTGAAAGATAATTAATCAAATTTATAATCTTTTTTATAAATTTAAAACAACATTAATTATCCCGAAAGATAATTAATCAAATTCAAATCTCTTTATATATTTAAAACAATATTAATTATCCCAAAAGAAAGTTAATCAAATTTATATTCTTCTTTATAAAATTAAAACAACATTAATTATCCCGTAAGATAATTAATCAAATTTCTAACTCCTTTTATAAATTTTAAATAACACTTGATACAAGCGCAAAAATACTTGAAAATATAGTTTAAACAACTTTCAAAGCACAAAAATGTGACCAAACATTTATTTTTTAAAAATACAAGCACAAATTCAACACACAAAAGGAATTAAGGAGATGATATTTCATAAGTGACAGTATAACGATAATCGCTACAACAACACTTTCACAAATCCAATAGCATGTCACAAATATTTCAACCAAACATCAATATAAGCAACATAAGAATATAACTAAATCTATATTAGCGAGAAACACCTTAGAGTCTCTCTACAAAAGTCCCATGTAAATTACACATATATGTGTATATCGAAGTGTTCCGTAGCGACCTATTCGCTACTTATGCACTTCGACTTTCCACTTGTTTTAGTTCCCTACAACACAATAGTTATTTAAGTCAACCACTTCCAAGAAGAGATCAAATCCAAACAAATATTTTGGACCATTCGCATCCATTATAAGTGTATAGGTAGACACTCATGCCGGAGTTGAATTGCTCAAAATACCGCGTTGTTAATTTAAATTTGGCAAAACTGAACATATACAGTAAATAAATAATCACAGATCATAGACACAGAGTAATAAGTGCAGCGGAAATAAAAGAGATAGTAGTTCATGAAGCTACTATATGAATATATAAAATACATCAGAGTTTACAACAGAAGAGTAATACGATACATCAGATACAAATCAGAATACATCACTGGAATCATCGAATACTGAAAGCAGAATAGATGGCTGGATCTTCAAGCAAAGCTCCAACTCCAAAGGTGAGTCTCGAATACTTGTACACTCAGTCTGACCCGAGCGTAAAGCAAAAACACAAGACACTCGAGTCAGGATTAACATTCTTATATTAATAAATCCAACTCAAGTGAAATAGCAATTGAAATACAAGTAACTCAAAGGATGTTTGGAATAACCATCCTTTAAGGATCCGTTAAACTATCTACTATGTAGTAGTGTACGATAAGTAGATAATGTCTATCAGTAATAATAAGATATCAAAATAGTGTTAAGTCATGGCCCATTCCACCCTTAACACATTTTTATTCCCAAAAGCATATACAAGACCGTAGTTTCCCCAAAACCGGAAGTCACCAGAGGGCAATCCATATACTAAAGGTACAAATCAAAATCGTAGTGGTCGCAAATATAAATGGAATACAAGTATGACAAGGCACATGAGGCAATACCCAAGGTAGTGATACTACCGTTCGCCTGATCCGGACTGGTGAGAACGCAATGCCACAGCGCCCGCAACACCGTGAAACAACACTCCCAAAATCAAGGGTGCACCAATCGACAACAAGTATAAGTAGTTCGAAGAAGTGTGTCCACTTGAGGTAGCTAATCCTCTATTGGCCCGGCACAGCTCCTGTTTTAGTCATTTCCAATTTGACACAAGTGTCAAGGCTATCCATTATCGTTCTCTTTCTTCAGTCATCACGTACATCATTCCAACCACTTCATTCTGGATCATCACTCCGCGCATAGTTATTAAAGTGGTTTCGGTTTAGATTGAGAGTATATCCATTACCGATCCCGGTCTCTTTAATAACTTTCGTAATTATTACACCGATTGGTCGTTTATATATTTCAAAAACCAAATCAATTTCAATTCAATTAGAATTCGTAAATCAACATTTCATTTGTCTTTCAAACCAATTTCCAAAAATTCACGTTTCAAAACATTCAAATTACCATTTCAAGATCTTATAATTCAATTTCAATTTCCTTTAAAACAATTCAAATATTGATTCAAGTTCGTATATAAGATTCATTCCGAAATCACTTAAATAAATTTTATTTAACATTCAAATCAATTTAAACTCATCTATCGATTTCATTTAATATTCGTTAGGTAAATTTGTTATTCAAAACAAATTCCGTTATATTTCCAATCCATTAAATCCATTATTTAAATACAACTTCCTTATATCAAAACTTACAAATTGAATTAGATTAAATCCATCAAATCAAATTATTTACATTTCAAGCCTTACATTAATTCCAAAAATATCACATTTTCATTTCTTGTTAAAGAAATTCAATTTCACTTATTTACTTACTTAAATAATTTTCCAAAACTTAATTAATAAAGAAACTCAATTTCAATTATTTACGAAGTAAAATCCACTTATTCAAAAGTTCAATTTTTCTTATTAAAGAATTTCAATTCAATTTAATCATTTAATAATTCAATCTTATTTAATTATTAAATAATTCAAAACTTAATTATTAAATAATTTCAAAGTTTAATAATTCCAAACTTAATTATAATTTCAAACTTGATTATTAAATCGTTTCAAAGTTTAATAATTTCAAACTTAATTATAATTTCAAACTTGATTATTAAATCATTTCAAAGTTTAATAATTTCAAACTTAATTATAATTTCAAAATTAATTATTAAATCATTCTCAAATTAAACAACATTCTTTCATCGATTACATTGTAAATATTTTGTTTCAGATTATTAAATATTACGATTTCCTTTCATCAAAAATTCAAATTTCAACTTCATTTCAAAACCATAATATTTATTCAAATAAAATCCTTATTTTATTTTTAAATCAAATTTTTTTTGACCAATCGGTTTTATTTAATTTTCTATCCTAGGTCAAAGTTCAACTTGGGTATTTATCATTTCAACTCGATTCCAATTCAATTCAAAATCAAAGCATAACAAAGGGAACTTGCAGTGTGATAGCTAGGATGGTGTCAAAGTAAATAACAAGCAATAACAACAATCAATAACAATCCAAAAATCAATTCAAATAATCCCGAAATAACCGTATTAATTCGCATTGTTATTTGTACGAATTAATATAATTATTTCTAGAATCTACACTATCATTTCATGTAGATTAAAGATTATTACATTACGGGTTTCACTTGTCATCCATTACAATTTCATACATCATCAATTAACAACATACATTCAGTGGTTCAAAGTGTAATTAAACAAATCCTACGTGTCAATAAATTTAACAGTTAAATGGGTCATATTATACAATGTCATTTAATCAAATTTAACATTTAACTATCCTATATCAATTTCAATTACATACTATTTATCAGTTTAACATTAACAATTTAACGTCCAATATAAACATCAACAATCAATCAATTATCAGCCAAACTGTATTATCATCGCATAAATAATTAACAGATAATGGTGTCAGATGTCATAGGTGAACTGATACAGGTAATAGCATATATAACAGTGTAATCAACTAACAGCAGCATATTTCAATTGTCGTTTCAATTGAAATCAAATTTAATAAATAAAAGAACGTTAATCGTGAGTGAGTGCTCACATTTCGAGGATTGATGGATCTGACAAGGAAATGAGCTACGAATTCCAAAGCAAAGTGAAATGGGCACGAACTGACGAACAAAGCTGATCAATAGGAAAAGACGAAATCAAATCAAAATAGGATTGATGAAGATAAATTTTATATAAGCGAACATATATATATATATATATCCATTTATAGGCAAATAAAATCATATTATAAATTCTAACACATATTTATTTCAAATCAAAATTTCACTTTAAAACAAAATAAATCATAAAAAAAAATTCTATATATAAATTTTTTATCTGAAGTAAATTAAAACCCAAATTTCCAAAATACTTTATAGATATGCGTGCACTTCCCAGAGTACCCGTAAACATAATATATGCCTATACATATAAAACAAATAGATCTATGTATGCTATGATGTATACAGTAAACACGTCTGTACAAATATATTTTAATATTATATCTACCCGGCCTATATATTGCACTACCATATGTCAATTCATAAAAATTAAAATACAGTATCATATAACTGAAATATACAAATACGCGAGACAGCACCAAACCTTAACATATATATCTAGCAGTATGGGCCCATAGTTTATATTTCATAACCAGCGAAATAGACAATGTATCCAAAACCCAACCCAAATGCACTTATAAATTCTTGTATAAACTAATAGTTTAACACAAACAACTTGCATACATATTTTAAAACTTATAAGCTTCACCTGTAATCAGCATGCGCTCATATATATATATAATATTATAAACCATCACAACTTACAATAACGTATATACAAAAAAAAAATCAAAAGGCATGCAGACCCATCAACGATGTAAAAATATATAAGCTACAACTCTTTATATACAAACTCTGTATATGTAAATCGAATTATGCAGCATAACTTATAATATTTGAAATATATGATTACATTTACTTATTAAAACGAGAAGGCATACATATATATAGTCTTTGAACTCAAATTTTATACTTGAAATCTGGAATACCAAAATATTTGAAGTTATTATAACATACATATATATATATATATATATATACTTTACAACAGTTACTTTAAAACATAGTTTGAAACAATGAAGCAAACTCATATGCTTATAACACTGGTAGATTAATTACTTATATAAACTAATGTAAACAAGCTATATATATACGAACACAACTATATAAATCATATGTATATTTATATATAAACTACATATTGTTATCATATAAAATATATATATACATACCAATATATATAACTAATACAGCTCTTCTAATATAGATTTCAAACTGTTCCGGTCACTAAAACAAAAGTATTATATATAATATGACAAGTCAAGACAAAGCTTCAACATACTATAAATATATATACTTTAAAACCATATGCTAACAATTATTATATGTTAGCATTAATAAGATATGCACAGGCAAACGAGATACCTCTGTAATACATATACAAGTAAATGGAGATACTGTTTATATGAAAAGCACATACATTTATGTATAAAAGCCAAAGGAATTTGCAGTCGAGGTCGAGTTGGTGCATGCGGATCAAGGAGGAAAGTTGCCGGGCTCGGGTTTGGCTGCCTAGCGCGTGGAGGTGAAGGAACGAAGACGGTGGCGACGAGGCTGCTGCTAGGCCGAGGTAGGGCTGTTATGTCAGCGGTGAAGGGAAGGAAGCGGGTCGACAAGCAAGTGTCGGGTGGCTTCATGAGGTGGAGATGTGGATGGGCGAGAGTGAGGAGGAGATGGTGGGTAGGCGGGTCGCTTTCGGGTGTTCGGGCAGTTGCAAAGGAAAAGTGGCCGAGCACGTGGTGGTGTGGAGCAGCAGGCCTGGGTTTGGAGCAAGTTCATGAAGCCAAGTCGAGAGGGGATGGGAAGATTTGATGATGCGGTGTCATGAAGGTGGAAGCCAAGGGACGGTTTGAGAAGGGAAAAGGAAAAACATTTGGCTTCAGGGGAAAAACATGCAAAATGAAATGGTGAGAAATGAATGGCTGAGGCTTGGAAATATGCAACATGCATGAACGTGTTAAATAAATGAATGTACTTATTTATTACATAAGATGGAATTCCAAAAGAATAAGAAGGGAAAGAGACGCACATAGGTTAGGGAGATAAGTGGCCAACAGCTTATAAAGCAACACATATTTGTTTTATGTTATACTGGTTTCAGGGCAAGATTAAAATGAACGAAGAAAGAAATGAAATGGCAACGCACAATAAATTTATCCGATGGAAAAGTTGACCAGTCAAACATTGAATTTTGGAATAAAAGGAAATGGCTGTTAGGTTATACGGTGGAAAGCGAAAAGACAACAGGGAACAAAACAGGAACCGGATACCCATACGGTTAACCGTTTTGCGGATTCCGCTGCGAACCGGACTTCAAAACGCAAAAATAAATATACCGTAGAGATCAGCACGATGAGACGATCAAAACGATATACAAATATTAGCAGTATGATTAATTTATAAAAATTCGAATTTTCTAATAGCGTAAAATGCAAGAAAAACGCTGAAAAATAAGATCGACGGAGCCAAAGATGTCCGAATTTGGAAAAACGACAAACTGACATCTTGCTCAGAAGATGTTTTAGAATTTTTCTATGTAAAAATATTTAGGTTTCGGAAACATTTTATTTTCATCGCTTTTTTTTTAACTGATTAAATTGAAATAAACTTACACGCGAAATAAACTTTTATATTTTCGGACGGAAATTTACCAGTTGCTATGTTAAACTGGACGCATTTAAAATATCAAATTTTTATTTCAAAATTTTATCGTTTAAAATTTTCACAAAATTACAACTAATTACGTTATTAAAACAGTTGAAATTTACGGGTCGTTACACTTACACTCTCCCCCACTCAAAACTTTTCGTCCCCGAAAAGGAACGAGGTAGGAGAATAGAAACAACTAGAAAGAAAAAAAGATTTGAAATACAAAATAACAATTAATTTAAACCATATAAATTCAGATTTAAATTAACTGATATTCAATAATTTATTTAATCCATTTGATTTCACTAAAATCAATCTCAACTATTTCTAAATTAATCATCTTATTATCCCATTTTCTTCAATTTACAATTTCTAAAACCATAAATTTTGAATAGTCTTTTATTATAATCATATTTTCTTCAACAATTTTAAATTCTTCTTTATTCCAAATTACTGTTAAGTTTATTTCACTTAATATATCTTATTACATATATTTAAACCATATAAATTAATTTAAACCATATAAATTTCAATTTAAATTAATTTATATTCATTTATTGATTTTAAATTCAAGGTATTTCCATAAGTTGATCTACTTTCAATTTATTAATTAACCTTCAAAACAAAATTTATTTTTCAATTATCTTATTATTCTATTTATCTCTGTTAACATTTTATAATTAAAATTTAAGTGTATAACATTTATTATAACCACTCAAATTTTATTTATAAATTCAATTTATATTATATATTATCCAATTACATATTCAACTTCTGAATGATTTAGGTAAGTTGTATTAGAATGCAGTTGAACAATATACAAATAGAATTTTCCAAATTCAATTATTCAAGTTTAAATATTTATTCCAAATTTTGGTCTTATTTATAATTAAAATCATCCTTTAACAAAATTTAAGAATTAGATTCCCGATTTACTTTAAACAATTTAGAGATATATATAATATATTTATATCAAATCAAATTAAATTTTAAAATAAGATCAAAAATATACTGAAGAAATTCAAATCAAAATATATTTTTCTTTTCTCAAAACAAAACCGTAGCAAAGCTACAGAATGGTTTCTCCACTTCGAAACTCGAAAATGAATATCGATGATGCGGCCGTCATCACCGAAATTATTTTCCAGCGACAAAGAGAAGAGCACTAATTTCAACATTTTTAAAATTCTTTGAAACCGGTTCCTATTTAAAAATGCTTTAAATAATATATATATTAAAATTCTTTGGAAACAAATTATAGTCAAAATACTTTTAAATAATGTGCATTTTAAACCTTTAAAATCATAGTTCGAAATCATTGGAAATTAAATTCTCAAATTCTTGATTTAATTTCATTTCAAATTCTAAATCAGTTTATAAACCAAGTTTATAAATTCATTTATCGAACAATAGATGATAATCAAATATTATCATTTCAAACAACCAATTTAATTAACTTATTAAATTCCAGAAAATTTTACTAATATATTTATGGTATAATCATACAATTTTATTTTATTTACCAAATTTGAAAACAATATTGTGTCAGTTTGCTTTGCTCAAGTGTTTTGGAAATCCTATCGATAGCGTTGATCAGACAAATCGATCGGAAACCCAAATCAACATCAACAACTCAAACAACACGATATATTTTAAAACATTTTAAATATAATTTACAAATACACTTCCTTGCTCGACTATATAAGAATAGATTTCAAAGCAAAGATAGAGATTCAAATTTTTGATAGACTCAAATCAAAGAGAATTTCGATTCGAAGATAGGTTTGAACAAAGACGAGATAATTAAATAACAAAATAAGGCGATGGATAAGTTTATATAAATCGCGAGCAACCTTAACCGGGTCGACCGTGACTTTAAAAATAAGATCGGTGTAGAATTCCGAGGTAAATCGACATTCGATCTCAAGAAATAGAATTCAGGTATATCAGGAGATAGATAGCATCGTAAACCGAGGATATAGAAATCTCCGGTAAATCGATGCCTATTATAAAGGAGTTTTGCTCCTTTACGAATCATTCGAAGATTGGCGAGACCGCCGATCTATTATAGATATCATTCAAAATGGAGTTATGGGGTGCTCCAGAATTGAAAGAAGACGAATAGTGAAGGACACGAATGAATTTCGGAACCGAGGGGAACGTTCCAAAAATTCAAAGGAATTGAGTCAAAGGAAGAGATTGAACTCGAATGAAAGTGATTCTGTAAATACATTTACCCTATATGCTAAGTTTTGCCTAGAGCTACCAAAGCTCTGATACCAACTGTAACGACCCGATATTTTGGACCATTCGCATCCATTATAAGTGTATAGGTAGACACTCATGCCGGAGTTGAATTGCTCAAAATACCGCGTTGTTAATTTAAATTTGGCAAAACTGAACATATACAGTAAATAAATAATCACAGATCATAGACACAGAGTAATAAGTGCAGCGGAAATAAAAGAGATAGTAGTTCATGAAGCTACTATATGAATATATAAAATACATCAGAGTTTACAACAGAAGAGTAATACGATACATCAGATACAAATCAGAATACATCACTGGAATCATCGAATACTGAAAGCAGAATAGATGGCTGGATCTTCAAGCAAAGCTCCAACTCCAAAGGTGAGTCTCGAATACTGGTACACTCAGTCTGACCCGAGCGTAAAGCAAAAACACAAGACACTCGAGTCAGGATTAACATTCTTATATTAATAAATCCAACTCAAGTGAAATAGCAATTGAAATACAAGTAACTCAAAGGATGTTTGGAATAACCATCCTTTAAGGATCCGTTAAACTATCTACTATGTAGTAGTATACGATAAGTAGAGAATGCCTATCAGTAATAATAAGATATCAAAATAGTGTTAAGTCATGGCCCATTCCACCCTTAACACATTTTTATTCCCAAAAGCATATACAAGACCGTAGTTTCCCCAAAACCGGAAGTCACCAGAGGGCAATCCATATACTAAAGGTACAAATCAAAATCGTAGTGGTCGCGTATAAATGGAATACAAGTATGACAAGGCACATGAGGCAATACCCAAGGTAGTGATACTACCGTTCGCCTGATCCGGACTGGTGAGAACGCAACGCCGTAGCGCCCACAACACCGTGAAACAACACTCCCAAAATCAAGGGTGCACCAATCGACAACAAGTATAAGTAGTTCGAAGAAGTGTGTCCACTTGAGGTAGCTAATCCTCCATTGGCCCGGCACAGCTCCTATTTTAGTCATTTCCAATTTGACACAAGTGTCAAGGCTATCCATTATCGTTCTCTTTCTTCAGTCATCACGTACATCATTCCAACCACTTCATTCTAGATCATCACTCCGCGCATAGTTATTAAAGTGGTTTCGGTTCAGATTGAGAGTATATCCATTACCGATCCCGGTCTCTTTAATAACTTTCGTAATTATTACACCGATTGGTCGTTTATATATTTCAAAAACCAAATCAATTTCAATTCAATTAGAATTCGTAAATCAACATTTCATTTGTCTTTCAAACCAATTTCCAAAAATTCACGTTTCAAAACATTCAAATTACCATTTCAAGATCTTATAATTCAATTTCAATTTCCTTTAAAACAATTCAAATATTGATTCAAGTTCGTATATAAGATTCATTCCGAAATCACTTAAATAAATTTTATTTAACATTCAAATCAATTTAAACTCATCTATCGATTTCATTTAATATTCGTTAGGTAAATTTGTTATTCAAAACAAATTCCGTTATATTTCCAATCCATTAAATCCATTATTTAAATTCAACTTCCTTATATCAAAACTTACAAATTGAATTAGATTAAATCCATCAAATCAAATTATTTACATTTCAAGCCTTACATTAATTCCAAAAATATCACATTTTCATTTCTTGTTAAAGAAATTCAATTTCACTTATTTACTTACTTAAATAATTTTCCAAAACTTAATTAATAAAGAAACTCAATTTCAATTATTTACGAAGTAAAATCCACATATTCAAAAGTTCAATTTTTCTTATTAAAGAATTTCAATTCAATTTAAACATTTAATAATTCAATCTTATTTAATTATTAAATAATTCAAAACTTAATTATTAAATAATTTCAAAGTTTAATAATTCCAAACTTAATTTTAATTTCAAACTTGATTATTAAATCGTTTCAAAGTTTAATAATTTCAAACTTAATTATAATTTCAAACTTGATTATTAAATCATTTCAAAGTTTAATAATTTCAAACTTAATTATAATTTCAAAATTAATTATTAAATCATTCTCAAATTAAACAACATTCTTTCATCGATTACATTGTAAATATTTTGTTTCAGATTATTAAATATTACGATTTCCTTTCATCAAAAATTCAAATTTCAACTTCATTTCAAAACCATAATATTTATTCAAATAAAATCCTTATTTTATTTTTAAATCAAATTTTTTTTGACCAATCGGTTTTATTTAATTTTCTATCCTAGGTCAAAGTTCAACTTGGGTATTTATCATTTCAACCCGATTCCAATTCAATTCAAAATCAAAGCATAACAAAGGGAACTTGCAGTGTGATAGCTGGGATGGTGTCAAAGTAAATAACAAGCAATAACAACAATCAATAACAATCCAAAAATCAATTCAAATAATCCCGAAATAACCGTATTAATTCGCATTGTTATTTGTACGAATTAATATAATTATTTCTAGAATCTACACTATCATTTCATGTAGATTAAAGATTATTACATTACGGGTTTCACTTGTCATCCATTACAATTTCATACATCATCAATTAACAACATACATTCAGTGGTTCAAAGTGTAATTAAACAAATCCTACGTGTCAATAAATTTAACAGTTAAATGGGTCATATTATACAATGTCATTTAATCAAATTTAACATTTAACTATCCTATATCAATTTCAATTACATACTATTTATCAGTTTAACATTAACAATTTAACGTCCAATATAAACATCAACAATCAATCAATTATCAGCCAAACTGTATTATCATCGCATAAATAATTAACAGATAATGGTGTCAGATGTCATAGGTGAACTGATACAGGTAATAGCATATATAACAGTGTAATCAACTAACAGCAGCATATTTCAATTGTCGTTTCAATTGAAATCAAATTTAATAAATAAAAGAACGTTAATCGTGAGTGAGTGCTCACATTTCGAGGATTGATGGATCTAACAAGGAAATGAGCTACGAATTCCAAAGCAAAGTGAAATGGGCACGAACTGACGAACAAAGCTGATCAATAGGAAAAGACGAAATCAAATCAAAATAGGATTGATGAAGATAAATTTTATATAAGCGAACATATATATATATATATATATCCATTTATAGGCAAATAAAATCATATTATAAATTCTAACACATATTTATTTCAAATCAAAATTTCACTTTAAAACAAAATAAATCATAAAAAAAAATTCTATATATAAATTTTTTATCTGAAGTAAATTAAAACCCAAATTTCCAAAATACTTTATAGATATGCGTGCACTTCCCAGAGTACCCGTAAACATAATATATGCCTATACATATAAAACAAATAGATCTATGTATGCTATGATGTATACAGTAAACAGTCTGTACAAATATATTTTAATATTATATCTACCCGGCCTATATATTGCACTACCATATGTCAATTCATAAAAATTAAAATACAGTATCATATAACTGAAATATACAAATACGCGAGACAGCACCAAACCTTAACATATATATCTAGCAGTATGGGCCCATAGTTTATATTTCACAACCAGCGAAATAGACAATGTATCCCAAACCCAACCCAAATGCACTTATAAATTCTTGTATAAACTAATAGTTTAACACAAACAACTTGCATACATATTTTAAAACTTATAAGCTTCACCTGTAATCAGCATGCGCGCATATATATATAATATATTATAAACCATCACAACTTACAATAACGTATATACAAAAAAAAAATCAAAAGGCATGCAGACCCATCAACGATGTAAAAATATATAAGCTACAACTCTTTATATACAAACTTTGTATATGTAAATCGAATTATGCAGCATAACTTATAATATTTGAAATATATGATTACATTTACTTATTAAAACGAGAAGGCGTACATATATATAGTCTTTGAACTCAAATTTTATACTTGAAATCTGGAATACCAAAATATTTGAAGTTATTATAACATACATATATATATATATATACTTTACAACAGTTACTTTAAAACATAGTTTGAAACAATGAAGCAAACTCATATGCTTATAACACTGGTAGATTAATTACTTATATAAACTAATGTAAACAAGCTATATATATACGAACACAACTATATAAATCTTATGTATATTTATATATAAACTACATATTGTTATCATATAAAATATATATATACATACCAATATATATAACAAATACAGCTCTTCTAATATAGATTTCAAACTGTTCCGGTCACTAAAACAAAAGTATTATATATAATATGACAAGTCAAGACAAAGCTTCAACATACTATAAATATATATACTTTAAAACCATATGCGAACAATTATAATATGTTAGCATTAATAAGATATGCACAGGCAAACGAGATACCTCTGTAATACATATACAAGTAAATGGAGATACTGTTTATATGAAAAGCACATACATTTATGTATAAAAGCCGAAGGAATTTGCAGTCGAGGTCGAGTTGGTGCATGCGGATCAAGGAGGAAAGTTGCCGGGCTCGGGTTTGGCTGCCTAGCGCGTGGAGGTGAAGGAACGAAGACGGTGGCGACGAGGCTGCTGCTAGGCCGAGGTGGGGCTGTTATGTCAGCGGCGAAGGGAAGGAAGCGGGTCGACAAGCAAGTGTCAGGTGGTTTCATGAGGTGGAGATGTGGATGGGCGAGAGTGAGGAGGAGATGGTGGGTAGGCGGGTCGCTTTCGGGTGTTCGGGCGGTTGCAAAGGAAAAGTGGCCGAGCACGTGGTGGTGTGGAGCAGCAGGCCTGGGTTTGGAGCAAGTTCATGAAGCCAAGTCGAGAGGGGATGGGAAGATTTGATGATGCGGTGTCACGAAGGTGGAAGCCAAGGGACGGTTTGAGAAGGGAAAAGGAAAAACATTTGGCTTCAGGGGAAAAACATGCAAAATGAAATGGTGAGAAATGAATGGCTGAGGCTTGGAAATATGCAACATGCATGAACGTGTTAAATAAATGAATGTACTTATTTATTACATAAGATAGAATTCCAAAAGAATAAGAAGGGAAAGAGACGCACATAGGTTAGGGAGATAAGTGGCCAACAGCTTATAAAGCAACACATATTTGTTTTATGTTATACTGGTTTCAGGGCAAGATTAAAATGAACGAAGAAAGAAATGAAATGGCAACGCACAATAAATTTAACCGATGGAAAAGTTGACCAGTCAAACATTGAATTTTGGAAATAAAAGGAAATGGCTGTTAGGTTATACGGTGGAAAGCGAAAAGACAACAGGGAACAAAACAGGAACCAAATACCCATACGGTTAACCGTTTCGTGGATTCCGCTGCGAACCGGACTTCAAAACGCAAAAATAAATATACCGTAGAGATCAGCACGATGAGACGATCAAAACGATATACAAATATTAGCAGTACGATTAATTTATAAAAATTCGAATTTTCTAATAGCGTAAAATGCAAGAAAAACGCTGAAAAATAAGATCGACGGAGCCAAAGATGTCTGAATTTGGAAAAACGACAAACTGACATCTTGCTCAGAAGATGGTTTAGAATTTTTCTATTTAAAAATATTTAGGTTTCGGAAAAATTTTATTTTCATCGCTTTTTCTTTAACTGATTAAATTGAAATAAATTTACACGCGAAATAAACTTTTATATTTTCGGACGGAAATTTACCAGTTGCTATGTTAAACTGGACGCATTTAAAATATCAAATTTTTATTTCAAAATTTTATCGTTTAAAATTTTCACAAAATTACAACTAATTACGTTATTAAAACAGTTGAAATTTACGGGTCGTTACACGTAGTTAACATCGATATGAGTCCAACGCAAAAGACCGCATCCAATGTATGAGTAAGATATTAATTTTATAAAATTTGGTGTAAACCAAATCGGTTAATTACTTAATTAAATTTTTAATTATCCTTATTAATATATAATCCTTCTTCCTCCTCAATTCAAAATCAAAATCATGTACATGATACTGACATAGTCGTGCATGCTCAAGCATCAACACGGAGCTACATTCCACCGTTCGATGAACAGTCTTCGCTATTGTTCTTCTCAACACATGAGCTTCCTCCCTGACCCCATGACGTCACACTCGATATCGCCTATGCAAAATCGACCTGTAGGATTCTCACGTGAAACCCTAAAATGTCGCACTCATCAAAATAGGATCGGACCTTCCTAATTCTTCACCAACGGTGCTTCTTCATAGGAGCAACGCAGCGGCATCCTTCGTTCGACCCACTATATCCCTAATCTCCGACCATAACCAGCCTAGCTCGGCCTAAGAATACCGATCACCCCAAATTGATGATACACACAACAAAACTCATATGGATTTGAAGCCTCCGGCACTACGAACTCAAGGGATCCGTTTAGTAATTTTTCGTAGCCTAAATATCTGGACTTTTATTTTTAAAGGAAGTGGCCATTTATTTGGTTTATAGGAAATTCAAAAATGGAAATGAGAAAGAGGAATGAGGAAAAGTCAAGAATGTTGTATTTTCTAAGTGTAGAGTTTGGTTTATTCCATAATTTTTGGCACTTCGCTACATAAAATTCCTTTTGCATGCATACCGCGAATGATTGAAACAAAAATATGATCATGCACAAAAATACGACATGATCCCAAAACAACAATAAAATACACTGGTTATCTTATTCTGTAAAATTTCAAAAATACCATCGTTTGCCGAAATATACGTCAAATGAAAATTTAAATATTTTCCAAACTAAAAGTTATGGAAAAATCATATAATTCATCTTAAAATACGTCATCAAAAATCAAGTCGTTTTGTTAACAATTGATTTTCTTGTTATTTATTCAAACTATTTATTATTGTAAATAAATTTACAAAATGAGTTCATCATTATTTATTAATTAAGTGGAGTTAAATAAGGCTGTTAAATTCGTTCAATTAACATTCAATTAATAATTCAAATATTTAAATAATCCATAAATTTGAATATAAGTTATTTATATTTTTCCAAAATGTTACATTCTCTCCTCCAATAGAATTTCGTCCCTGAAATTCCCAAAGGAAGAAAATGTTCTCTCACCCTTAGGCTTTTAAGTTCCTTATATTATGGAAAATTTCGGCAGCACCTCCTTTGCACGGCTATATCCGATAAACTATAACTCGCCACAACTGGTCCAAATTAACAAAGAAAACAAAAGCATAAAAGTGGCCTCCCATATTTTAGGCATAAAATCATCAATCAATTACTAATCTCTAAATTTACTTCATACCTCTATTGCGTTTGATTTTTGGCAAGCAACTTACTATCTCAATGTGAATGCAGGTACGCAAGAAATCAAATAGTAATCTCTTGCATCCCTATACCTATCTTGTACTTACATAATCCAAAAGAGAACCATGCTGATAAAAGAGCAATACATAAGCTATTTCTATCATAAGCAATAGCCACATAAACAATATAACAACCATATGCAATAAGGCAATATGATGCAACTTATAATAATGATGCAACTCTAGTATGATATAAAGCCACATGCAACAAAATCAATATAACAATTATATGCCACAAAAGTACCAAGAATACTTTGTAATAAAGTACTAATCATCCAATCTTTTCAAAAGATAAATTCAGAACTAAATGCCCAAGTTTGTATATATAAAATATATTTTCATATTTCTCCAAAGAGAAATATATCAAAACCAAAATCAATTATGACAAGGAGGGGGATCCTCCTACCGAAGCATGGTAAACTCAAGAATCAGAACAACATGGAGAATCTAGTGGTATTCTGGTTCCTCCTAAAACAATAACTAGAGTAAACAAATATACCGTGTGAGTCTTCCAAATTGAAAAACTCCTAACTGCCCAACTTTAGTCACAATAAAAACATTTGAAAAACCAATTCACAAAATTCCTTTCAAATATCCTAAAATAATAATACTTCACCAAAGTTTTTAAAATAATAATATTATTATTTCTTTCATAAATTCTTTCGAAATCACTTTTCAAAAGCACCGGGATTTAAGTAGTAATAAACAACAACTTAAAAATACTTTGTTTATAAATTTAGGCTTTATAAACCATTGTATATAAAATCGAACTATCAATCAAACCAAATTCCACAAAGGAATAAACTAACACTTAACATTATTTGAAATGTTAAATGACTAACAAACAATATTTAGAATTTTGGTGAGGTTCACAACTTTCTCGATCGTCCAAGGATACAGATAATTTCCTAAGCATGCCATTATGCTCATCAACCTTTGTTTATTGCTTAGAAGATTAACTAAGCTCCCTCCAAAAAATTGAAAGTCACTTCCCTAACTTTTCTAAGCCATACAACAAAGCATACAAATGTAGTTAAGCGCGTATGATGTACATAAATCATCCGTACACAATTTCTGATTCGACCACTTACTTGGATACATAGACTTTACTTCCAAATTAGTATCTCTCACTCGACCGCCCTAGTGCAGACTTCGATCAGGTTTCTTGATTAGAAACCTCCGTTCTCGTCACATAGTCATATGTTATGATAGAAAACCTTAGTATCATATCAAGAACCTGAATTAAGTGAGAAATCCTTTTTCGGACTGGTGTGATCAGCCCGAAGTTATGTACTCGAATCCTAGATCAAGAACGGTTCAAATAAAACGATCTACGTATAACTTATATACTTAATTTTATTGGTTTCTTAACTATACCAATATCTTTTTGAATCACTTTCATTCTCACTTATAGTGCTTCATTCAATACTAAAATAATTTATGAATTACTCATAAATTTTCCCTTAAGTTTATTAACATTTTATAAAGACACATCTTTAAAAAACATTAAATTAAAATCCTACTCCACTTTTATTCACTTGTATAATACTCTTTCACATCCTACGAGTATATACAAAATGTAAATTTTATTTTACTTATTTTTTATTTTTTTTATTTTCAAACTTAAAATGGAGGCCCAAACAAAATATGGGTCTTTCAAACCGAAGTCAATCTTTCGTTCTCTTTACCTTAGCGTGTTCTAAGGAAAGATGTTTACAGGTTGGCCCAAAAACATCAAATAGTTTATGAGACTTAGATGTTTAAACAAAAACTACGACTTTAATAAAACAATGCTTATTAAAACCTTCCTACCCAACTTAACCTATTTAAAAACTTGAGTTAAATTGTCTCTTCTCTATCCAAGAGTAAAATTTTCATTTATTAAATTATTTATCAAAATAAATTTTATTTTAAATCAAGTTCCTTTAAGGAAGCTTAAGAACCAAATATCTGGTTTTTATATCAGAACCCTTTTGGAAATCATACTACATGCATTTCTATATATAGATAAAATAATTTTAACAATTATTCACCTACACTCACTTTGGGTTCGTTCGGATTCACACTCATTTTGATCACACAATGATAAAGAGAATAATTTACTAAGTGCACTACGATGTTCGCTTAAGTAATATTCGATCGTTACTTAGAAGATTATTCAGATTACCATAAAACTAATCGAGATGTTTTCCCCGAACTATCGAAATAAAATGTATCATTATTAAACATTCAGTTTGAAATATTTACACCTATAAATACTTCCAAGTAATATTACCATTACCTTTCTCAAAATCATTTTGAAATCCTTTCAAGCAATGTCGTGATTTAAATTCTCAAAAACCCTTTATAAATGATTTTATATATACCATACTCACACAAAATGTACCTTTTAAAATCATTTCATATTATTATAATTTTCCTTTATTATAATTAACCTTTCATGAATTTTTATCCTTTAGATGTCTTATCTTCCCATTTAGATTATATTAAACAACTTTTATTAAAAGATGACCATAAACTTAACATTATTGTCGAACACCTTATAGTCAAATTATGAAACATAATTCACAAGAGTTCGTTTTAATGTACTCACAATTATCAAAACAATAAATGCCCATAAACTAGTCGAGCTAAATTAACAATCAACAAACAATAGCTAATACTTCTAAATTATCCGAGCATAACAAATCAGACAATAATGATAATAAAGAAATATTATCGTTAACAAACAAACACCGTAAATAACTATTTGTAAATTATTCCTTTATATACATAAAATATATAATCGTAGGTAAAATATTTCAATTACCAATATTCAAAAATCAATACCATGTCTATTTGCCTTGTTCAAGTGTTTTGAATTCCCTATCGACACTGTGGCGTCCCACGTCTCGACCAAAATTCAAAATTCAAACTTAACAGACCAATTAACATGATAAGTTTTTATAGCAATAAAAAATATGCTCTCGTATATGTAATACTCTCAAACTCATTCTAAGGTGTCACTTACCCTATCTCCAATGAGTTTACCCCACCAAAGCCAAGGTTCTTGCTCAACCTTTAGCTCAGATAGCAAATGCAATGACCTGCCTTTTCGACCCTAGAAAGTCGGCACTTAATACATGCACGGTATTAGAATGCAGAGCGTCCAAGTGCCAAAAAGGAAAATTGTTTGAGTAAAAAGAAAAGGAACAGGGAAAATAGAATCTCACATTGGAACGACAACATATGATATAACAAAGACAGTAAAAGCTATCACTCCAAGATACATGGTATATCAGAGCTAAAAACATACCCCATCAACCTGGGCAGTTGTAACTTCCTAACCTTATAATTGCTGATGGGTATATATAATAATACAGCGGAAAATAAAAATACTACGGTAGGTGAACATCCGCAGCTACTACATGAGCTCCACGTCCCACTAACAATAATGGGGAAAAACTCGAACTGACTTGAGAATTATAAAAAGATAACATCTAGATCAGTTTGGAAAACCAATGTGAGAAAACTCAAGAAATATGGTGAACATATAATAATTCTGTAAGACCACGTCGCTAAACACGTAATGGGTTTTACCTCACAAGAACAACATCCATACATGAAGAAATGGAAAACAAATTAGGACAACAATCCAAACAAGAAAGGATGGACACAGACAAGATCAAAATCCAAACTTAAAGAATGGACAAAAGTAATTAAACATCAAGAAGAGCTCCAGGCACTTCTCGATGCAAATAAGAAAACAATTCAAAGGTTTTAATCAAAAAAATAAAGAAATGGAAATTTTCCAACAATGACTAGGAGGTGCACCCCCCTTACCGAAAGTATACCTCTGGACAATATAATTGAGAACTACGATGGCTCTTAGAAAATGTACAAGTCGGACCCTGCTAACCTTACCGAGTATCCGAGTACTTAACATCTCTACGCACATACTACCAAATCTAATGTAGACTAGATGTGAAGACACCTTAATGGGAGCAACCCCACATAGTTTATCAATTGCACTTTGGTTTTAGTTATTTCCAACAAAGGATATCAACGATCAAATGAGTAACAAATTTCATAGATTGATGATACACAAAGAAGATGGTGAAATCGATAGTCAATAAATCAACTATCGAGAATAACAAAATGATCGTATATGAAAATTAAATCTCTTAAAACATTACTCACACTTATGCTTGATTTCCACATCATAAATATTTGTAAAACACTTTAAAAACACTCTTTAAAATATTCTTTTTAAAGAGATAATTATATTTCTAAATGTATGAAAAAGAAGGGTAAAAAGTAAATGTCATTGAAACATCGTTTACTACAAAACCAAAACAATTTACACTTAGCTTTATTTTTAAACATTCCTTTTTAAAGTTTTTCTTATTTATAAACTATCATTTATAACTTTAAAACAACATTTATTATCCCAAAAGACAATAAATCAATTTAAAATATCTTTATAAATTGAAAAACATTATTAATCAACCCGAAAGATAATTGATATTACTCTTTTATAAATTTAAGACCACATTAATTCCTGAAAGAAAATTAATCAAATTTATAACCTTCTTATAAGTTTAAACAACATAATAATCCCGAAAGGTAATTAATAAAATTTATAATCTTTTTTATAAATTTAAAACATCATTAATTATCCTAAAAGATAAATAATCAAATTCAAAATTTCTTTATATATTTAAAACAACATTAATTATCCTAAAATATAATTAATCAAATTTATAATTTTTTTATGAATTTAAAACAACATTAATTATCCCAAAAGATAATTAATCAAATTTATAACTCCTTTTATAAATTTTAAACAACACTTATATGGTTCGTACACATATATTTAATAGTACCATATATATATGGTACTATTAAATATATGTGCCATATATATATATGTATATATGTATATATATAATATAGTTTAAACAACTTTCAAAGCGCAAATATATGACCAAACAATTATTTTGTAAAAGTACAAGCACAAATTCAACACACACAAAGATTAAGGAGATGATATTTCATAAGTGAGGTTATAGCGATAATCACTATAATGACACTTACATAAATCCAACAATATGTCATAAATAATTCAACCATGCATCAATATAAGCAACGTAAGAATATAAGTAAATTAATATTGGCGAGAAACCCCTTAGGATCTCTCTACAAAAGTCCCATGTAAATCACACTCCTATATATATGTGAATTTCGAAGTGTTCCATAGCGACCTATTTTCTACGTATACACTTTGACTTTCCTTTTGTTTTACTTCCCTGTAACACAATGGATATTTATGTCATCCGCTTCCAAGCGGGGATCAAATCCAAACAAACAATCAAACAATAATATATATACTATCATCCAAGTATTCAACAATAATCTACAGCAACACGGATATCATATAGTTTATTTAGAAGTGAATAAACACACCAAAATTCCAGTTGACACTTTCGCATTTCGGTTTGATCTAAAATCGAATAGCGTTCAATTTTAGCTCAAAATTCTACTAGCTTCAAATTCAATGGATCCAACTTCAATGCATAGATAACACTGATATGAGTCCAATGCAAAAGACCGCTTCCAAATCCGACCTCGTATGAGTTAGATAATGATTTTATAAGATTTTGTATAAATCAAACCAATTAATTGCTTTATTAAAATTTTACTTACCTATATTAACATATAATCCATCTCCCTACTCAATTCAAAACCCAAATCATGTACACGATACTGACATTGCCGTGCACGCTTAAGCATCAACATGGAGCTACGCTCCACCGTTTGACGAACGCTCTTTACCATTCTTCTTCTTTACGCACGAGCTTCCTCTCCGACCCTACGAAGTCACACTCGACATCGCCTATGCAAAACTGACCTGTAGGATTCTCGCATGAAACCCTAAAATGTTGCACTCACTAAAATAGGATCGGACCTTCCCAATTCTTCACCAACGATGCTTCTTCACATAAGCAACGCAAGGGCATCCTTCGTTCGACCCACCATACCCCCAATCTCCAACCATAACAAACCCTAACTCAACCTAAAAATACCGATCACCCTAAATTGATGACACACAACAAAACTCGTATGGATTTGAAGCCTACGACACTACAAACTCAATGGATCCAATATTATAATTTTTCCTGGCATAAATATCTGTATTTTGATTTTTAAAGGAAGTCGCCATTTATTTGATTCACAGGAAATTGGAAACTGGAAATGAGAATGAGGAAAGTAGAAAAGTCTAAAATGTTGAATTTTCTAAGTGTGGAGTTTGGTTTATTCAAAATTTTCCGGCACTTAACTACACAAAATCACATTCGCATACAAACCGTAAATGACAGAAACAAAAATACGATCTTGCATAACAATGCAACACGTTCCCAAAACAACAATAAAATATACTAGTTATCTTATTCTATGAAATTTCAAAAATACCATCGTTTGCCGAAATACGTCAAACATAAATTTAAATATTTTCTTAATTAAAAATTATGGAGAAATCCTATAAATTCATTTAAAAATACATCATCAAAAATCAAGTCGTTTTATTAACAATTGATTTTCTTGTTATTTATTCGAACAATTTATTATTGTAAATAAATTTACAAAATGAGTTCATCATTATTTATTAACTAGGAGGAGTTAAATAAGGCTATTAAATCCATTTAATTAATATTTAATTCACAATTCAAGTATTTAAATAATCCCTATAATTGACTATAAGTTATTTATATTTTTTCGGGATGTTACATGGATCTCGATCGCTAATGATGCTAGAAGGAACTCTGTGTAACCTAACAATCTCTCTCATGTATAGTTTTGCCAACGATGTCGCGGTCCAAAGGCTCCTCACTGGGATAAAATGAGCGTATTTGGCCAGTTGATCGATTTTGAACCAAATATTCTCATTCCCTCTAATACTTTTAGGCAGTCCATCAATGAAGTCCATAGAAATACTCTCTCACTTCCACTATTAAATATCTAATGGCTGCAACAATCCACTCCGCTTCTTCTACTCCGCCTTTACCCACTGCCAAGTCATGCATCGATCGCATCATACTTCCTCACATTCTTCTTCGTATTAGGCCAATAAAAGACTCTCTTCATGTCACGATACATTTTGTCTCCGCTAGTGTAACGATCCAGAATTTTTGGTAAATTGAAATTGAATATTTAATTGATTTTAAGTATTTAAAAGTTAATTTTTAACTTAGATTTCAAATATAATGATTTATTGGATAATTTAATAATTGGAATTTACTTAAATAATTTAATCTTGAGTTTTAAGCTTGATAAAAAAAATAACTTAAAGGCTTATTAAATTTATATTAATAAGAATGAAAGTAAGTATAATTTTAAATTAGATTTATAAGTGACTTACTTAATTTTAAAAATAGCTCATTTAAATTAACATATAAAAATAGCCTTCCGGGGCACAGTCTCGGATTTTGACAAAACTAGTTCCATTAGATCCGTAATAGTGTATTATTATCGGATTTCAAGTTTCGTAGTGTTTGGAATTATCGTTTGGTCATACGGAATATAAACACGTTGAAATTAATATCGAAATTTAATAAAATAATTGGGTCCAAAAGCTATCTTCTCCATACGATCGAATTAGGACTCGAAACCTTTTCCATTACGTTTGGAATAGGGGTATAACATTATAAATGCCTAGCAGAACGCCTCGATAGGGGTTCGAGATTTTAAGTTACGTAATCGAGATAATTTGAAATTTGAAATTATATATATATATATATATATATATATATATTGACTTAACCATAATCACATAATCACATAATGGATCTCTTCAACATCGACGAAAATCAAAGTGAGTTAATCTCACTTAATTTTGGATTACTAGTTAAATTTTAAATAGTTAAAATTAATTATTGGATGCCTGGTTGAATTTGATGATTATTATCAGTTTGGATGTTATTATATATAGTAGTATATATGTTAGTAGTTGGATTGATATTCCCGCACATTTTTAGCGGATGAGACCCTATGCGCCCCGCATAATAGCGGATGACCCTATATTACCGTGATATCCCACCTCGAAGTGGGACTGGTATTTTATGTTATCTAACATCTGTGGTTGCAGGGAAACAGGTTGGAGGGATCCAACTGGATTCCTCAAAAATGTTGAATTTAATCTCATATATAGTGATATATGATTTGTTTGAATAATCTGTGATAGATTATAGTATGATTTGAATTTATCGGATGCTATGGTTGTACTGGCCTAGATTTTGGGTATTTTAAAATACCAAATATACATATATTTTGAATTTGAAAAGAAACTAAAAAGGGATTTTTTGAAAGTGAAATGTTTATATAGAGTTTAGGATTAGTTAAAGAAATTGACTTGGATAAAATAAATAGTTTGACTTTAAATTTGTACTAAATTATTTCATGATATTGTAAATAGAGATTTTGGAATAATATATATAAAGGATTTTAAATAATAATTCTTAAGTGATACTTGTTTAAATAAAAGGTTTTTAAAATCGAGATTTTTAATAGATTGGAAGAATAGAAGTGAATTTGGAAATAAGTATAAAATTGGTTATACTTGATCTTAAATAAGATTTCTAAAATACGGAATGGAAGTAGAATCGAGATTTGGTTGTTTGGAATATAGTTGGGTTATTTAAGAAATTGATTTATAAATGGAATTTAGTTTAGAAATAAATTTATAATGGATTTAAGTAATGTGAAACCGTTGTAAACTGGAAATGAGACTTTGGGATTTATAAACAATGTTTATAATAAAAGTGAAATGATTATCATTTGATAAATTGAAAGGATAAATTCACGTAAAGAATTTATAATGTGATGGGTAAATCGTTTTAAAAAGAAATGATAGATTTATACTTTGTAAATGTGAAAAAGGATTTATGAGATTAGGAACATAAATCGATTGGTGATAAATCGAGAGAGATCTATAAATATTAGATTGGTTATATTGGAATTGAAAAATATACTTCGATCGAGAAGTTGAGTTTGTTTTAAAAAGAGGATTTTTAATTATTAAACTAGGTAATTTAAAAGTGTTTAAAAATATTTCAAAAAATTAGTTATTTAAATATTTTTAAATTGTAAAATTGAATTATAAGTTATTTTAGACAGGTCTTCTAAATCAGTCGAATTTTATTAATAAATCAGAATTAATTATTGTTTCAAAGTTATGTAATTATTTTAATTGTTTTAAAAGTATATTTAATTATTAAATAAAGTTTTCAGGAAAGTAATGGTATACTTTCATGGCGAAATCGGGAGGCAGAGAATGCCTACAGTTAAGTTTGGATTTCTTTGGGATAAGACGTAATCATCGAGCTGCAAATTCATGGTTGATACCGCATGGTGCTTTCCATATTTATTTTAAAAAGTTTCCAAATATTTTTGAAAAGGATGGTTAGTGAACGTACTTACTCCGATAAGATAAGTATATACCTTTTGATAAAGAGATTTAATTTATTAAAATTTAACTTAAATAAGACTTAGTGTTTTCAGTGGAAAATGAACTTTTTGGTTGAATGATTGTTTTTTTGATAGTTAAATAACTGACTGTCAAATCCGGACCAAAAACATAACTTTGGAAATATCCAGGAGAAACACAGGGATTATATGGTACAGTTACCGTCGAAGGTGCTATACTGTACGTATAAACTAGTTTCGTACTTCTAGGACGATGATAAGGAAATCCATCAACTAACGGTTAGGAGACGACCTCCGATCTTATTTTCGTTTATTTATTTCCTAAAGAATGGGGTTGAGTTTACTGGAAATATCGAACGTTGTTTCGAAGAGACCGGGATCAGATAAGTTATCTGAAAACCACTTCGATCCAGCGAATACGTTTTTAAAGTGAAGACAAGAGCATGGAATCGAAGATGGAGCATTGAAGTGCAAGGGCTAATCGCTACTAATCCTGAGGATAATTCCGAAATGGATGTAGTAGGAATAGTGCCTTCGGTTTCGTTCCGACCCAGAACGGACTTGTATGGATGAATGCTATCAGTACATTGTCGTTGGAGGACAATGAGAATTCTAAGTGGAAATTCCTTAAAAAGGTAATCGTAGCCTCAAGCCTCATTAACCGGAATGACTGAAAATAAGGGGAGATGCAGCAAGGCTAAGTGGGTCGCACCCAATTAGAGTATGTTATCACCTTTCTAGATACCCTCGGATATATTATAAATTATGGATACGGTGGTGCATGAAAAAAAGAGCTCTCGATAAGGGTTGGAACACCCAGGGTGATAGCATATTCGGTACTATCCAGGTTAGTGTTAGAACCGGTCTTGTGTTGTAAGGGATCCTGGCGAGGTCCTCGGTACATTTTTCTAGATGTGTACTGTGATAGGTGGTACCCCAGTGCCTAGTCATTGTATGGAAATCAATTCTTCAATACGTGCCTTTACGGTTTTGATTGTAGAGCCTAGTATGCTGGAATTTAATAATGTAACAATTTCAGCTATTTGAATAAGTGTTTGTACTTAGACACTATTATAATATCAGAGAATTTTGATATAAAATGTTTTGGTTATCGTAAGGTAAAAACCCATCATGTTTATTTGTGGTGTGGTCTTACGTGATACCTTTGTTTTTTCAAAGGATTTTTTAATAGTAATAATTCAAATTGAGTGTGTTTTCTCATGCTGGTTTTCCAGACTAACTCGGGTGTTATTTTATTATAATGCTCGGGTCAAACCGAGTATTACTGATTCAGGATAGGATGCTATAGAGCTCAGGTGACGAGCTGGATGACAGAGACGTATCTCCGTACTTGGTTTATATTTTCCACTGTGTGAGGACAAGTTATTATAACTATCCAGATTGATGTATTGATTGTTGTACTCTGATGATATTATGTATAAATAACAGTTATAGCTCTTTTTATATAAAGACATGTTATTGTCTATTATATATTGTTCCGCTGCCATTGTGAGATTCTGTGTTGTTTTTCTTTTCTTCTACCTCTTCTTTTCTTTTTCTCTTAACTGTCGGGTTTTTTTCCGGCATTCGATTGCTCGGCGTGTAATATAGTGTACGTATTAGTGTCGATTTTCGAAGGTCGAAAATTCGGTATGTTATGCTTGGTATCAGAGCTGAAGGTTATGCCAGAACCTTGGCTTTGATGGGGTAACTCATTAGAGATAGGGTCAGTAGCACCCTAGAATGAGTTTTAGTGTATTAATAGATATGAGCGCATATTTGTTAGGGATATAAAAAATGTTTTATATTGTTTTGGTTGATCTACTGAGTGGCTTATGGATACTAGCCAATATGAGTAATTAACGTTATTGATAAGAATCTCTAAACACTTGAACAGAACAATTCGACATGGTATTGTTTTGAAATTGGGCAAATGAAATAATTTTACCCAGATTATTTTTATATATAAAGGAATAGTTTTTCATAAATTATTACAGTTGTATATGGTGTGCTTGGTTGTTAGTAAATGATAATATTAAACTATTATCATTTGTTGTTGTGGTGATTGAATAAAAGTTGATATTATAGTCAATAGTTAAGAAATAGTTTCATATAACGAAATGAAATTATGTAAATGTGATTTGTAATTTGAAATGAAATGAAATCCCAGAAGTATATCTGAATATGATTTGTTAAAAGGGTTTGAAGGCTGGGAATTTTGGAATTTAATTCCCGTTGGTTTTGAAATGTGTTTCAAAGTCTTGGAAAATAATAGTGATATTATTTGGAGAGTATTTTTGGAATAAAAATATTTAAAATGGTTTTTAAAAAGACGAAAAAGCACTGAACTCACTTCGGTCGCTGGAAAATAATTTCGGTGATGACTGTAGCATCATCGACGTTCATTTTCAAGTTTCCAAGGGAGGAATTGCTACAATTGAAGATTTTTTTTGGTAAAACTGATTTGATTTTGAAGTTCAAAGGAATGATTTGATATACCAAAGGATTTTGGGTATATATGATTTCAAAATTGATTTGAAATACTTAGAACAAAGTGATTAAACTTTGGGATGTTTATTTAAAATGTTTTATGGAATATGAGTAAGTTTGATAACTTATAAAGGTTGAAATTTGAACCGTGGAATAGAAATTTAACTTGAACTGCGTTAAATAAAGTGGAATTTGAAGATTTTGCCTAAGTTAGGTTAAATAAAATAGTTTTTGAAAATAGAATTTATTAAGATTGAAAATAATATGTTAATGGACAAATTAATCTAATTAGTAAGTTAAATGAAATTGGAATTTAATTTGAATAGAAAAGGATATAAACTTAAGTGATGAGGTGGTAATAAACATAAGAGCCTTTGTATAAAATGTTTACGATAGACTTAAGAAAATTTGATGGTGAAATCCTTAAGTGAAATTGGTATTAAAAGGATACACTAAGTGAATGTGAATTATAAGTGAGAATGATAACTATGAATAATTGAATGGAAATGAAATAAATGTGAATAAAAAGAATTTGATATAGCTAAGAATCAATTGAAATAAATACGTAAGTTGTACGTACATTATTTTATTCGCATGACGGTTTGATCCAGATTCGAGCATAGAATTTCGAGATGATTTATATCGATCTGAGTTAGGATTTTTCACTCAATTTTCAACGGCGAACAGTGGATATGGATTTTTGATTGATTCTAGAATTCTCTATCATAGTATATGGCTATGCAAGAAGAATGATGATTCCTAATCAAGGAACTAGATCTGAGTCTGCACTAGAGGGTCGTGTGAACGATACTAGTTCGGAAGGAAAATTGTATGGTCGAGTGAGCGATCATTTCGATATTGCGTACAAATGATGTATGTACATCGTACGGGTTTTGGTGAAATAAATATTGGAAATTGAAAATGCTAAATAAAATGATTTTGTAATTATATGATTGGATATTATTGGTAAGTAAGGTGCAAGTATTTAGAAGTGAAAGCCAAATTGATGCCTTTGGTTTCATAAATAAAATTGGATTGCCGACAAAAAGGTACATGTTTATTTTGATGTTTGAAAATGATGATTTTATGATTGATCCACTTGGCTTTTGTTTTCTTTTGCTGGTTTGGGCCCGTAGTGGCGATTTGTAGTTGTTTGGATCTAGCCGCGCAAAGGAGACGCTGGCGAAATTTTTCGAAAATTTAAGTAGTTAAAAATTTTTGAAGAAATTTTTAATAACTAAAACTTGATTTGGATTATAGCTTGAAATAATTGATAAAAATATATTATTTGGAATCTATAGATGAATTTGGAAATTAGAAAAGGTGATAATGTGGTTTTAACAAATTGATTTTGGAAAGTTGTTTCAACTGATTGGTTTTGGGAAAGTTAATGGGTTTTGGACCATTCTTATTACCATGGTAATTTCGGGGATGAAATTCTTTTAAGGGGGAGGAATGTAACGACCCAGAATTTTTGGTTATTTGAAATTGAATATTTAATTGATTTTAAATATTTAAAAGTTAATTTTTAACTTGGATTTCAAATATAATGATTTATTGGATAATTTAATAATTGGAATTTACTTAAATAATTTAATCTTGAGTTTTAAGCTTGATAAAAAAAATAACTTAAAGGCTTATTAAATTTATATTAATAAGAATGAAGGTAAGTATAATTTTAAATTGGATTTATAAGTGACTTACTCAGTTTTGAAAAACAGCTCGTTTAAATTAACATTTAAAAATAGCCTTTTGGGGTACAGTCTTGGATTTTGGTGAAACCAGTTCCATTGGATCCGTAATAGTGTATTATTATCAGATTTCAATTTTCGTAGTGTTTGGAGTTATTGTTTGGTCATACGGGATATAAACGCGTTGAAATTAATATCGAAATTTAATAAAATAATTGGGTCCAAAAAGCTATTTTCTCCATACGATCGAACAAGCATTGACGCCCCATACCACACATTCTCACTAATCGGTTTACTAACCGCTAGCCAATGCCACACCAGAAAGCAGTAAAAATATTTGCCTCACCTCATCGGCAAATACGACCCGAAGGTCAAAACGATCAAACGGACAAGTCAGGAATTAACCAAAAAGATAAACGCACATGTCCCATACCACGTGTTTTACCCAATCGTTTAATTCTCCTTCTCATACGTTCGAATAGTGTAAAAACATGTATTTTATATATAAAATAATTAGTTTGAGAAAACAAGTTTTTAAAACAATTTTCGAAATCGTTTTTGGCCTTTTCCATTGCGTTCGGAACAGAGGTATAACATTATAAACGCCTGGCGGCACGCCTCGATAGGGGTTCGAGATTTTAAGTTACGTAATCGAGATAATTTGAAATTTTAAATAATATATATATATTTATTTATTGACTTGACTATATTCACATCAGCTGCTTTTCTTTCAATTCCAAGCCACCCTACTACCTACCGTGCCTTCTAAAACATATCCTCCTCTTCCTTTTTAAAAACACGCGGCCGAACAGTTAGCAAAGAAAAAAAAATAAACATGGCAACTTTAAAATTTTATTTCTCACAATATACTTGATTAAAAAATACCAAACCACTTTCTAAAATCCTATTTTTCCATTCTCTTCGATCTGATATGCAAATTGTAGGGTGCGGTGATGATTTGTTAAACTCGACAGCAAGGTCGAGAGCTCTTTCGAGCTAGGGTTAGGAAATTTTCGAGTTTTGGTCGGCGATTGGTGGATTGGAGGGCGTATTTGAGTTCGTAGCAGAAAATAGCATCTCAGGGCAGGGATTTGTCAAGGGCGATCGCCATTTGGAGGGCGCGACTATCACTGTGGCGCGTTCGACATGAGCAGGTCGCGATTCCATCTATGGCGTTCGAGTTGGAGTGGAAATGCTAGGTAGATGGAGATTTCGACGAGGTGAATGATGGTGGGGTTCGTTTGTTGAATGGCGGAGCAAGGAGGGAGAACGAGGATGAAGAATGCACGGCCATGGCGTGTACTGATACAAACGTGCACAGGCGGGAGATTGGGGAAGAAAGCTCTTGCGTGATGGGTCCGACTTTGTTTTTGGGTGGGTTTTATTATAAAGAGATAAATTTGTGTTTGAATTTATTTTAATTAATCGGTGAAATTATAAATATCATAATCGCTAATTTTAGGTCGGATTCGAACGTAATTTTTTGTGTTGCATTCGTAATAACGTATTCTACGAAATGGAATTGATTTGGTGACAATTGGAGCTAGCAGGAATTTTGGTAAAAAAATAAACGTCCGTTTAATTTTTAAAATTAAAATGGATCGCTTCAGCGTCGACAAAAATCAAAGTGAGTTAATCTCACTTATTTTTGGATTACTAGTTAAATTTTAAATAGTTAAAATTAATTATTGGATGCCTGGTTGAATTTGATGATTATTATCAGTTTGGATGTTATTATATATAGTAGTATATATGTTAGTAGTTGGATTGATATTCCCGCACATTTTTAGCGGATGAGACCCTATGCGCCCCGCATAATAGCGGATGACCCTATATTACCGTGATATCCCACCTCGAAGTGGGACTGGTATTTTATGTTATCTAACATCTGTGGTTGCAGGGAAACAGGTTGGAGGGATCCAACTGGATTCCTCAAAAATGTTGAATTTAATCTCATATATAGTGATATATGATTTGTTTGAATAATCTGTGAGAGATTATAGTGTGATTTGAATTTATCAAATGCTATGGTTGTACTGGCCTAGATTTTGGGTAATTTAAAATACAAACATTCGTATATTTTGACTTTGAAAAGAAATTAAAAGGGGATTTTTTGAAAGTGAAATGTTTATATAGAGTTTGGGATTATTTAAAGAAATTGACTTGGATAAAATAAATAGTTTGACTTTAAATTTGTACTTAACTATTTCATGATATTGTAAATAGAGATTTTGGAATAATATATATAAAGGATTTTAAATAATAATTCTTAAGTGATACTTGTTTAGATAAAAGGTTTTTAAAATCGAGATTTTTAATAGATTGGAAGAATAGAAGTGAATTTGGAAATAAATATAAAATTGGTTATACTGGATCTTAAATAAGATTTCTAAATTATGGAATGGAAGTAGAATCGAGATTTGGTTGTTTGAAATATAGTTGGGTTATTTAAGAAATTGATTTATAAATGGAATTTAGTTTAGAAATAAATTTATAATGGATTTAAGTAATGTGAAACCGATGTAAACTGCAAATGAGACTTTAGGATTTATAAACAATGTTTATAATAAAAGTGAAATGATTATCATTTAATAAATTAAAAGGATAAATTCACGTAAAGAATTTATAATGAGATGGGTAAATCGTTTTAAAAAGAAATGATATATTTTACTTTGGAAATGTGAAGGGACTTATGAGATTAGGAACATAAATCGATTGGTGATAAATCGAGAGAGATCTATAAATATTAGATTGGTTATATTGGAATTGAAAAATATACTTTTATCGAGAAGTTGAGTTTGTTTTAAAAAGAAGATTTTTAATTATTAAACTAGGTAATTTAAAAGTGTTTAAACATATTTCAGAAAATTAGTTATTTAAATATTTTTAAATTGTCATATTGAATTATAAGGTTTTTTAGACAAATCTTGTAAATCAATCGAATTTTATTAATAAATTAGAACTAATTATTATTTCAAAGTTATGTAATTATTTTAATTGTTTTAAAAGTATATTTAATTATTAAATAAAGTTTTCGGAAAGTAATTGTATACTTTCATGGCGAAATCGGGAGGCAGAATATGCCTACAGTTAAGTTTGGATTTCTCTGGGATAGAGATGTAATCATTGAGCTGCAAATCCATGGTTGATACCGCATGGTGCTTTCCATATTTATTTTAAAAAAGTTTTCAAATATTTTTGAAAAGGATGGTTAGTGAACGTACTTACTCCGATAAGATAAGTATATACCTTTTGATAAAGAGATTTAATTTATTAAAATTTAAATTAAATTAGACATAGTGTTTTCAGTGGAAAATGAACTCTTTGGTTGAATGATTCTTTATTTGATAGTTAAATAACCGATTGTCAAATCCGGACCAAAAACATAACTTTGGAAATATCTAGGTGAAACATGGGGATTATATGGTACAGTTACCGTCGAAGGTGCTATATTGTACGTATAAATTCGTTTCATTCTTCTAGGACGATGATAAGGAAATCCGTCCACTAACGGTTAGGAGATGATCTTCGACCTTATTTTCGTCTGTTTATTTCCTAAAGAACCTGGGTTGAGTTTACCAGAAATATCGAACTTTGTTTCAAAGAGACCGGGATCGGATAAGTCATTCGAAAACCACTTCGATCCAACGAATACGTTTTCGAAATGAAGACAAGAGCATGGAATCGAATGTGACGCCCCACCTCTATACTCACACAAGCCAAGGACACTACGGGGTAATGCCGTCGACTAGCGCGAAGAATAAGGCTGTTGAGAAGCGACCATCTGTGTAATTGCTTTGTACGAGTACCGATATGTTAGATAATATAACTTACATTTCATTTCAAGAGGAAATCCGACATATCAAATACAAACTCAAAGCTACCACACAGTGGCTATGAGGCCTTCGGAAACAAATATAGAAATAAGCATAACACAAATCAGTCATAGATATTCATATCACAAAGGCGGAAACATATATGAATATAACACATAAAAGTGTTCATCAAAGTAGTGGTCAAACAAGATCCACTATATCACAAAAGAATAGATACCAGTGCAAGACAAAAGAATAATTATACATCAAGGAGTCTATATCCCAAATGTATAATAACAAAAACTACTAATCTAAAGTAGTTAGCCAAAAAATCAGATGATGAACCTTGATAAGAAGTCTAGCAGAAGCACCTGTAACATCTCGGTCTGACCCGAGTATTATTTAAGAAGAAAATAATAAACGGATCAGTCTAGCTATAAATATCAGATAAAATGAGATAGGATAAGAGATATCACGAAAACGTATGATAACAATAATGCCATACCATGACAAGTATACATCCGATAACAACAAAAATCATATAATATCTCAAATATTCTCAAACACCAAAAGAATGTCATATTCTTTAAATTATTCACCAAACACAAATATTGATAGAGATTATCAATGCAATCCACGAAAATTGGTGAAACACAAATTCTAGAAATCATCAATTAGAAATCCAGAAATCACAAAGGGGGAATGCCTATCACAAACGGGAGCATGAAAACTCACCAACACGTGTATCACAAACGGAACGCTATTCCATGGTCGCTAACCATCAATTTTGAGCCGAGGCTCCACAAACGGCCCGAAGACCATGGGTCGCAACCCCACCAAATTGAACCAAAGTTCCACAAACGGGGTTTTTAGTCCCCACACAAACAAATAGACATCGCACATCACTAGTCTAAATCACAAAATGATCACCATCGATCAATAAAAAGTGTCAATTACACTAAGCTAGTAAATATAAGAGTTTAGCTTCATGTCCCATAACCACTAGCTTAACTCAAATATTTATGAACAGATTGTAGATTTCCACTCGAAAATTGTCACAAGGGTTCAATCGAACAAGTCCAAGAATTAACCGACGAAGTAAACACAAGCGTTTCATACCACTTGTTTTACTAAGCCGTTTAATTAGATTTCTCATACGAATGAGGTAAAGGTTGTTGAAACAATTCATGAGTTTTGATTCATGACACAAGCTTCAGAGATCATACGACGAGAATACTATACGAAAGCGACAAAAAGGAGAATAACCATATATTGTACTCTACAAAGGAGACAAGACTACAATCCAGATATTAGTATGAATATTTTATTTTATTGAGTCTTAGAAATTTGTTAAAATCATTCCTCAAGTAGTCACACATACACACAAATTGATTTATACAAAAATAAGTGTCACTGTGCAAATAACAGCATGTCGGCCGACCGACCAGAAACTTCGGCCGACCGACTCTGTGTCCAGTACACAGATATGCACCATTTTATTCACGTTTGTAAACTTAGCTAACCGGCCCAGGTTTCTCGGTCAACCGACCAGAACATAACGGCTAGTTTTCTGAAGAGGTGCAATTGTTCATGAAGAGGAATGTCCTTTAATCCAACAGATATGGATACAACTCTTGATTGAAACTCTTCATGAAAGATTGTAACTATTCTACAACTATATAAACATGTTCAACTCACTTCTACAATAACCGATTCTTGTTTATAATTTTGAAATCTATTCTCTATTTATTTCTGCAAATAAAAGCATTCTTTCTTATTCAATATCACTAGAATCCTTGAATTAATTCATATACTTCGATTCTACGTGATTATCTTCCTTCTAAATCTTCACACACATATATACTCCTAAGGATTTGATTATAGGAAAGTTGTACTATCAAAAGACAATCAGTGTTATTCAGAACACATTCGTCAACAAGCTATTTGTATTAAGTTGAAGTCCTCTTCGGCTGTTGAGGCGGAAAAATTCCTGTTCGGCTGCTCAGGTGTCGTATACCTATTCCTCCGGGTTAAGTGAGGGGTTTAGTTTAAATCCAGAGGGTATTCTGGGACTGGACGTAGAACGGGAAGTTTGAACCAGTATAAAAATTCCTAGTGTGCTTACTTTAATTTTTATTACTGCTATTATCAGCTTCTGCATTTATATACCATATTACACGATCCTTAGTACTGTATGTACACTTTCATTTGGTATCAGAGCAAGGAAATCCTATAACCGTCACAAAGTTATTTGATATCTATTTCTAGTAATATGGCAACAACACATACTAATGATTTTGACACTAACACTAATACTAGTTTCACAGAGGGTCAATCAACTTCACGACCTCCACTTTTTAATGGTATAAATTACAATTATTGGTCAACTAGAATGAGAATCTATATGCAATCTAGTGGATTTGATATCTGGAATGTTATACAAAGTGAGTACACAGCTCTTACTGGAGAATACTCAACTTGGAGTAACACACAAAAACTAGATGCTACATCAAATGCAAAAGCTATGAATATTTTATTTTGTGCATTAGATAGAAATGAATTCAATAGAGTTAGCATGTGCACTTCTGGTTATGAAATTTGGAGAACACTTAAGATTACACATGAAGGAACGAACAAAGTTAAATTAAGAAAAATCTCTATGTTGAAAAATCAATTTGAAAATTTTAAAATGAGGCCAAATGAATCTATAAATGACATGTACTCGAGATTCCAGGATATTTATCATGCTTTACCATCACTAGAACATAAGTTTACTGATTTTGACATTGTTACAAAAATCTTAAATTCTTTAATGGACGAATGGGAAAGAAAAGTCCTAGCCATTGAAGAAGCAAGTGATTTGTCAACATTAAAACCAGAAGAATTGATAGGTAATTTAATGTCATACGAAGTAAATTTGCAGGCAAAAAGAAATGGAGCACAAGAAAAGAAAAATGTGGCATTCCAAGCAGAAAAAGATGATTCCGACTCAGATAATGAAGATATGGCAATGATCGCTAAAAATTTCAAAAAGTTTTTGAAATTCAACAGAAACAAATTCAAGGGAAACAAAAATAATTCCAACAACAATTCCAATAGCAGCAAACCATCATCTTCAGCAATGGAATGTTATGAATGTCATAAGAAAGAACACATGAAGAAGGATTGTCCAGAGCGTAAAAAGAATAATTTCAAGAAGGACAAAACCAAACGAAAAGCTTTTTCTGTCACTTGGGACGACACTGACTCATCATTCTCATCAGAGAGTGAAAGTGATAATGAACAAGCAAATGTGTGCTTTATGGCTTCGTCAGACGATGTAAGTGATTTTACTTTTGAAGATTTAATTGAAATAAATTCTGAATTAGTAAATTTAGCAAAGCAACTTAAAAAGAAAAATAAGGAGTTGCAAAGAAAGTTAGATAGAACAGTCTTAGAAGTAGATATGCTGAAAGATGAGAAGAAAATATTAGAAGATGAACTTGAAAGTTCTCAACAATCAAATTCTAACTTATCTTCTCAAATTTCATCAATATCTGAAGAACTAGAAATTCAGAAAAATAAAAATGATGTTTTACTTTTCGAAAATAATAGTTTAAACTCTAAGATTAAGGATTTAGAGCTAGAAAAATCTAGTCTTAAAATAAAATTTGATGATATTTCTAAAAATGTATCTAATTTCAATAAAGGAAGAGAGAATCTTTCTAGTATACTTGAAAATTCTCAATTCTCTAACAATAAATCTGGACTAGGATTTAAAAAACAAAATCATTTTGCTAAAAGTAGGATTAATAATAATATTAAGAAGGATATTAAGAAAACAGTATACCCAAATACTAAAACCATCAAGATATGGATTCCAAAAACAAATAATGTTTTGATAAGGAATAAACATATCAAAATATTTATGGAAACTGTTCATAATAATAAGAATTATGTTTATAAAGGGAATTCTAAACCCGTATGGGTTTGGCTTCCTAAGATCTAACTCTTAGGACCCTAAAAAGACTGGGTACCAACTTTTTATAAACTTTTTTGCAGGTACCACATAAGAAGAGAGGAAAATAGATTTTAGATAGCGGTTGCTCAAAACACATGACTGGAAACAAAGAAATGTTGTCAAACATTATATACTCAAATGGAGGAGCAGTCACCTTTGGAGATAACTCAAAAGGATATATCATCGGCAAAGGCGATGTCAGTAGCAACGGTACCTCTAATTTACCTCTCATTACTGATGTTTTATTAGTTAAAAATTTAAAACACAATTTATTAAGTATTAGTCAGCTATGCGATAAAGGTTTTAATATAACTTTTTCAGAAAATAAATGTAATATTTTCGATAAAAATCATAACACTATTTTCGAAGGAAAAAGAGATATAAACATTTATATCTTAAATATGAATGTTAATAATAATTCAAATTTGTGTTTAGTAGCTAAAGAAAACGATTCCTGTCTTTGGCACAAAAGATTTTGTCACATCAATTTTAATACTATCAACAAACTAGCTAAAAACAAATTAGTTAAAGGATTACCTAATATAAAATTCAAAACTAATATATTTTGTGATGCATGAAAATTAGGAAAACTAACAAAATCCTCTTTTAAATCAAAGAAAGTAATATCTACAGAAAAACCACTTGAACTGTTACACATGGATCTCTTTGGTCCAACTCAAGTGCAGTCTATTAATCATAATAGATATGTATTTGTTATTGTAGATGATTTTTCTAGATATACTTGGATTTTCTTTTTGAAAAATAAAAGTAATACTTTTGATAATTTTAAAGTTTTTGTTAAAAGAATTCAAAATATTAAAAGTTTGAAAATTAAAAATATAAGAAGTGATCATGGAGGAGAATTTGAAAATGAAGCTTTTGAACAATTTTGTAACAAGAAAGGTATTAACCATAATTTTTCGTTTCCTAGAACACCACAACAAAATGGAGTTGTAGAAAGGAAAAATATAACGTTACAAGAATGTGCAAGAACTTTATTAAATGGAACCACTTTATCGAAACACTTTTGGGCAGAAGCTGTAGCTACTGCTTGTTATGTATTGAATCGTGTTTCTATTCGACCATTAACTAAGAATACTCCATATGAACTTCTAAATGGAAGAAAACCAAATATTTCATATCTTAAAGTTTTTGGTTCTAAATGTTTTATTTTGAATACTAAATATCAGCTAGGCAAATTCGATCCAAAATCCGATGAAGGAATATTCGTTGGATATTCGGAATGAAGCAAGGCTTATCGAATTTCTAATAAACGAACTCAAATTATTGAAGAAAGTTTACATGTTTCATTTGACGAAAATTTTAAAAATATAAATCCAATTGTTACTATTGATTCTGATGATGAAACTACTCAGAATGAAAATAGTAATACAAATGAAAATTTTGATATTCATGAAACCAATGAAAATACAAACATTACTCCTAATATAATAAAATCTCCACCTAGAATTTTACGAGATCATCCTATGCAAAATATAATTGGAGAAGTTAATACGAATGATAAAACCAGACATCAATTAAATCAAGTTGGTCATGTAGCTTTTCTCTCTAACATAGAACCTAAGAATATAAAAGAAGCCTCAACTGATGACTACTGGATTCTTGCCATGCAAGAAGAACTAAATCAATTCGAACGAAACGAAGTTTGGGAACTCGTTCCTAGACCTAGTGATCAATCAGTCATCGGTACTAAATGGGTTTTCAAAAATAAAGCAGATGAACTAGGAAATATAACCAGGAATAAAGCTAGATTAGTAGCACAAGGATATAATCAAGAAGAAGGAATTGATTACGAAGAAACGTTTGCTCCAGTTACCCGACTTGAAGCAATACGAACCTTATTGGCTTTCGCGTGTTTTCATAATTTTAAACTTTATCAAATGGATGTTAAAAGTGCATTTTTAAATGGATACATAAAAGAAAATGTTTTTGTTGAACAACCACCTCTTTTTAATCATGAAAAATTTCCGGATCATGTTTATAAACTCAAAAAGGCGTTATACGATTTAAAACAAGCACCACGTGCTTGGTATGATCGTCTTAAAAGCTATTTACTAGAATCTGGTTTTGAAATTGGTATTCAATAAGATGTATAAATATAATGATATGATAATATAATTTATATTTCTATAATTTTTTGTTGAAAAACAGCAAAAATATACATTTCTACCAGGGTCGGTCGACTGGAAAGCCTGAGTCGGTCAGCCGAACCCTTCCCGAGAATTTCAAAAACACATTTTTCAACAGGGTCGGTTGACCGAAGACCCTGAGTCGGTCAGCCGAACCCTTCCCGAGAATTTCAAAAACACATTTTTCAACAGGGTCGGTTGACCGAAGACCCTGAGTCGGTCAGCCGAACCCTTCCCGAGAGTTTCAGCAACTTTCAGATTACCAGTTTGGTCAGCCGACCCAGTTCATTCGGTCGACCGAACGTATATTCTGCCTACCTTTTACTTCAGATTTATACCCCATCCTTTCACCTTTTCAACTTACCTCCTCACTTTTGCTTTCCCAAATTCAGTTTTTAACCTAGCCCCCATTAAAATTCTCTCAAATTTTTAATCTTTTCTTCCAAAAACAAATGGCTCCCAAGAAGAAATCAAAGACAACCGGTGGCTCATCTTCATCTACTCCAGTGGATACTCAAATTGCTTCATGGCTAGTTAATGATATAGCTCTTCAAAGATGGATACAACTTCAAGATGCCAAAATCTTTGAAGAGTCATTTGTAAGTTATCCTGACTTTGCTTCCTACGGTATTGAAAATGCCGCTATTGAGAGTGGTCTTGATACATTCCTTGACCATAGGAAAAATAACTTATAAATCAATCATATTATGGTCAAGTTGTTTCTAGCAAACCTCAACCTTGTCAATCCGCCGAGAAACACTGAAAATTATATTTGGACATCGGTTTGTGGCACTTCGATTTTCCTTTCCATTGATCGAATTAACCACATTTTGGATGCTAGACCGGGTGGTATCTCATTACACGATGTAGATTGTAATATATCAAGTCGTGGCCGGATAAGCCATCTATTTTTCGAAGATGATGCAACGGATTTTAGACAAACATCATCACTTAGACCAAAAGCTCGACTCCTTCATCGATTCATGATGAAATCTTTAGTTCCTAGAGATGGTTCATATCATCTCGTATATCCCGAAAATTTTAAAGCATTGTATGCTATTTGTAGGAAAATACGAGTTAATTGGTCACAACTTCTTATGGATGAATTTCTCTCTTTTAACCAAGGAAAGATGCTCCATATTTATTATGGAGAATACATAATGAGATTGATCAATAGCTTCATCATCAATGCTCCGGAATCCGAAACCTCCCAAGTCCGTATTTTTGATTCACGGACCATAAAGTTAATGAAATTGCTTGATGCTCCACCTCGATTTATAAGATTTGAGCAATGGAATGATACTCCGAGAGAACAACTACGTCGTAGCTATTCTACACCTTAACTATCTACTCATGCTACGGAACGTATAACCCGCCAATCCTCAATTCAACGACCAACTTCCGGAATGAGTACAGAAGCGGCCATTGATATTTTGGCACAAAATCAACTAGCCTTGGATGCCCGGCTACGAAAGATTGATGGTCGTTTCAAGAAAATCAAGGACTTCTTCGTGAATTTATGGGATGCCTTATCATGTACTTCCGAAGCCGGTGCCTTTTTTGTTGCTCTCGGAAAAAGACCAGCGCCAAATTTTTCTTGGTCTACTTCAGATAATACAAGCTCCAGCACATCGGCAACTCACGTACCTCCCACTCAAAGACGGGGTAAGGAACCGGTTCCTTCGGAAGAAAATATTCGTCCAAAATTTTGGGATTCCGATGATGATGAGGAGTAATCGTATTGTTTTACAATTTAATTTCAAGAATTTCTTTATGAACAATATGTTTTTTTTATTAAATGTTTTGTATTAAGCAAACATCTTTAAATATTCCTATTTTGGTTTGCATATGTAATATTTAAAACTCAATGATTCGCATTTCTTTTGCATATTACATCTAGTAAGTATTCCTTTTTGTCGATGACAAAGGGGGAGAAATGTATGAAAGCTAACAAATTTTTTGCAGAAAAGTTGCCATATATTCAGGGGGAGAATTATAATATAGATAAATACTACTTCGTCACATAAGTATTGTCATCAATCAAAAAGGGGGAGAATGTTGATTCATGACACAAGCTTCAGAGATCATACGACGAGAATACTATATGAAAGCGACAAAAAGGAGAATAACCATATATTGTACTCTACAAAGGAGACAAGACTACAATCCAGATATTAGTATGAATATTTTATTTTATTGAGTCTTAGAAATTTGTTAAAATCATTCCTCAAGTAGTCACACATACACACAAATTGATTTATACAAAAATAAGTGTCACTGTGCAAATAACAGCATGTCGGCCGACCGACCAGAAACTTCGGCCGACCGACTCTGTGTCCAGTACACAGATATGCACCATTTTATTCATGTTTGTAAACTCAGCTGACCGGCCCAGGTTTCTCGGTCAACCGACCAGAACATAACGGCTAGTTTTCTGAAGAGGTGCAATTGTTCATGAAGAGGAATGTCCTTTAATCCAACAGATATGGATACAACTCTTGATTGAAACTGTTCATGAAAGATTGTAACTATTCTACAACTATATAAACATGTTCAATTCACTTCTACAATAACCAATTCTTGTTTATAATTCTGAAATCTATTCTCTATTTATTTCTGCAAATAAAAGCATTCTTTCTTATTCAATATCACTAGAATCCTTGAATTAATTCATATACTTCGATTCTACGTGATTATCTTCCTTCTAAATCTTCACACACATATATACTCTTGAGGATTTGATTATAGGAAAGTTGTACTATCAAAAGACAATCAGTGTTATTCAGAACACATTCGTCAACAAGCTATTTGTATTAAGTTGAAGTCCTCTTCGGCTGTTGAGGCGGAAAAATTCCTGTTCGGCTGCTCAGGTGTCGTATACCTATTCCTCCGGGTTAAGTGAGGGGTTTAGTTTAAATCCAGAGGGTATTCTGGGACTGGACGTAGAACGGGAAGTTCAAACCAGTATAAAAATTCCTAGTGTGCTTACTTTAATTTTTATTACTACTATTATCAGTTTCCGCATTTATATACCATATTACACGATCCTTAGTACTGTACGTACACTTTCAAAGGTTTGTATATACTAATAGGTTGGAAAACGGTTTTATAAATGAGCTTTGTATTAAAAATAGAGTTGAAATCATCTTTGTGAAAGAGTTTGAATAGTTACTACTAGTATAGAAACGTTTGTATTTGAAAGTGACAAATCACAAAAATGATTGTAAAAACAATCAATCACCAAAGATTCACGTTCGAAGACGTGAATTAAATCCAAAGAAACCGATACCAAATCCATCAAACGGATATTCCCTAAAATCCAAAGAAAGAAGTCATCAAAGTCGATAATAAGTAATGACAACTATCCGGATCAACAAAAATCGATTAAAATAGGAAATCAACACAAAACAACTTAAATAGGCAAAAAATGAATGTTTCCAGATGTCTGGTTTGGAATCCAGACGTCTGGATTTGTTTTCTGGAAATAGTTCAGAAAGCCACCCAAACGCCTGGAATACCAAAGCAGACGTCTGAGCCATGACCAGACGTCTGGTTTAGAATCCAAACGTCTGGTTTTGTTCTCTGGAAATAATCCAGAGAACCCCCAGACGTCTGAAACTTCAAGTCAGACGTCTGAGACTCATCCAGACGTCTGACCTGAGATTTCAGACGTCTGGAATTAGTCTCTGGCTTTTTTTTATAATCTGCGTGCATACATTTTTCTCTTCAGGTCCAAACCAAACGTCTGGACTTGGTCACCAGACGTCTGGTCACTTGGTCTGGGCAACATTTTGCCTAGGCCAAAGTGGCCAAAACGTATCGAGAGCGATCAGACGAGCAACGACGACTAAGGATTTACGCCAAGCGACAACCCGGCCTTATAGGCTCTTCGATACACCCCAAACATCAATGTCCAAACATCGTTTTCATAAAATTGGACCAAAACACCAAAATTTGGAAAATTCACCAAATCAATTCAAATCAAAAGCAAATGAATATGCACAAGTGTTAGGAATTCATACCTAAAAACAATGATAGCTATAGACATAGATGTGAGTTAAAGAACTCACCTTTAAACTCAAAAACAATGAATGAGAAGCTTTTAAAACAAGGAAAGAACAATTCCTCTTCAACACACCTCTAGAATCTTCAATCTTAGCTTCTCTTTATTTTCTAGAGCTTGAATTTGAATTTCCTAGTAAACTAGGTTTAGGAATTTTAATTTCCTTTCTCTTCCACCATTTTTTCTTTAGCTAGAGAGTATTAGGAAAATGAGAATGAATGAATGAATTTTGAGTGGACTATAGGGTATTAGATGGGTTGATGGGCTGAAACCCAAAGCCCAATAGGAAAATAGCAAAATTCACTCAACTCCAAACATATCGATGTTTATACTCAAAAAAGTTGTAAACGCCATTTTGGACTCAATGGAAGTGGTCTCGAGTCCCAATTCGAATGTTTACAAAAAGTAGCTTTTCGGACTTTAATCCGATTAACGATGCTATATTTAAATAAATCATATAAATATACAATCATAAAATATGCGGGTTGTTACAGGCTTCCCTCCTTAAAGAAATTGCGTCCTCGCAATACTTAAGAAAAAGAAATTAAAAGTAACAGCCATACAAAGGCATAACAACACATAAAGAAGAAATTTTGAAATAAGAAGTTCACCTTACGGAGCATGAGAGAGTAAGTCCGGATGTGTTCGCTCGATGAATTCTCTGGATTCCCAAGAGTAATCCTTAGCATTTGAGGACCATTGAACATTCACAAGAGGAACATCTTTATTCCGAAGGCGTTTAACCTCTGAAGCAATGATTCGAATAGGATGTTGCTCATAAGTCAAATTAGGCGAAACTTCAATTTAACACCGGGTTCAAGAATAAAATCGGAATCTCTAATGCATTTCCGTAGTTGAGAGATGTGGAATACGTCATGAATAGCATAAAACTGAGCTGGTAATAAAAGGCGATAAGCCACGGAACCAATGCGTTCGGTGATGGGAAATGGACCAATATATCGAGGTGCTAATTTTCCCCATCGACTGAAATGCACAACACCCTTCATAGGTGAAACACGAATAAACACCAAATCTCCCACATAAAATTCTAATTTCCTTCTTCGGTTATCGGCATAGGATTTTTGTCTACTTTGAGCTTCTTTCATCCTATGACGAATAAGGTCAATCTTCTCTGTGGCAACACAAATAAAATCTGGACCTAAAACCAGCTTCTCACCGGCTTCAAGCCAACACGAAGGAGATCGGCATGGCCTTCCGTATAGTGCCTCGAAAGGTGCCATACCAATACTAAATTGGAAGCTATTATTATAGGAAAACTCAACAAGAGAAATATGATCTTCCCAACTTCCACCAAAATCAAGAACACAAGCACGAAGGAGATCTTCAAGAGTTTGATTCACACGCTCGGTTTGTCCATCGGACTAAGGATGATAAGCGGTGCTAAAATTAAGCTTCGTTCCCAAAGCTTTTTGAAGACCTTTCCAAAATCCACTAGTAAACAATGGATCACGATCGCTAACAATAGAAGTAGGAACTCCATGCAATTTAATGATTTCCTTGACATAGAGTTTAGCCAAAATAGGTACGGTCCGATTGGACCGAACGAGAAGAAAATGGGCGGATTTTGTAAGTCTATCTACTATCACCCATAGGCTATCATGACCCGAACGAGAATGGGGAAGACCGTCAATAAAGTCCATGGAGACTTGATCCCACTTCCAAACGAGAATGTCCAAAGGTTGCAATAACCCACCAGGCCTTTGATGCTCGGCCTTAACGAGTTGGCAAGTCATGCAACGCTTAACAAAGTTAGCAATATCAGATTTCATTCCATCCCAATAATAAAGTCGCTTCATGTCCATGTACATTTTACTACTACCGGGATGAATGGTAAATTTAGATCGATGAGAATCTTCTAAAATGTCTTTACGAAGGTCGATAATATTTGGCACACTAAGTCTACCAAATTTTCGAATACCGCCACGAGCATTAATATCAAAGTCTTTGAAACTTTCAATATCAATTTTATCCCTACAACTTTGGCTAAGAAAAACCAATTAGGGATCATGCTTTTGAGCTTCAAGAATGCGGTCTAAAAGAGAAGGATGAGCCTCAAGGCTACACAACACAAGAGATGAACATGAATTGGATTCACGATCTCGAATCTCACAAGTGGATAAAGTCTCGAGATCATTCCATTCGGATATCATCATGGAAAATACCGCTTGTTGCTTACGACTAAGGGCATCGGCAACAAGATTTCCCTTTCCAGGAGTATAGAGAATATCAAGATCATAAGATGCAAGGAACTCGAGCCAATGTTGTTGATGCAAATTAAGTTCCTTTTGAGAAAATAAATACTTCAAAGATTTATGATCGGTGTAGAGAACAAATTTCTCTCCCAAAAGATAATGACGCCAAATTCTAAGGGCGAAAGCAATAGCCGCGAGCTCTAAATCATGAGTGGCATATCTAGTCTCGGCAGGCTTTAATTGCCTAGAAGCATAAGCGATAACTCGTTCCCTTTGCATGAGAACGACTCCCAGACCAACACGACTAGCATCGGTGTAAACAATAAAGTCTTGGTTCCCTTCGGGAATCACAAGAATAGGAGCATTGGAAAGAAGTTCTTTTAATTTCTAAAAAGCAGCTTCACATTTGTTAGACCAAATGTATTTAACACCCTTCTTTGTCAAACTAGTAAGAGGTACGGAAATTTTAGAAAAGTATTTTATGAACCGACGGTAATAACCCGCCAATTCGAGAAAGCTACAAATTTCCGTCACACTCTCCGGTCTCTTCCAATTTTGAATCGCTTCAATCTTTGAAGGATCCACAAAAATTCCGGATTCAGAAATAATATGCCCCAAAAATTTCACACGAGATTGCCAAAAGTGGCATTTAGAAAATTTTGCTTTCAATTGGTTGCTCCTAAGAGTTTCCAACACATTCCGAAGATGATTTTTCATGCTCTTCCTCGTTTTTAGAATAAACAAGAATATCATCGATAAAGATGAGAACAAATCGATCGAGGAAGTCTTTGAAAACTCGATTCATAAGGTCAACGAAATAAGCTGGAGCATTCATCAAACCAAATGGCAAAATAAGCCATTCATAAGATCCATAACGAGTACGGAATGATGTCAAAGGAATGCTATCCTCTGCAATATGGAGCTGATGAAAACTGGTTGCTAAGTCTAACTGTGAAAAGACTTTAGCACCACTAAGTTGATCGAATAAATCATCAATCCGAGGTAAGGGATATTTATTCTTGATGGTGAGATCATTAAGCTTGCGGTAGTCAACGCAAAGCCTAAGTGTACCATCGGATTTCTTCACAAAAATAGCTGAAGCTCCCCATGGAGAGAAACTAGATTGAATAAATTGCTTCGCTTCCAATTCGGATAATTGTTTACGCATCTCCTTATTTTCCTTATTGGACATACGATAAAGAGGATGAGTAATAGGTAGAGCTCCAGGGATTAGATTAATTCTGAACTCAATTGCTCGCTTAGGTGGTAATCCTAAAACGGGCTCAAATATGTCGGGAAATTCACGAACAATGTGAATGAGAGAAATAACATCTTCCTCATTATCATTATCGTCATCATGAGGATTTAGAGAATACAAGGATGCTTTCGAATTGGAATCTGAATCTTTCAGAACAAGAGAAATCTGCTTAACAGATTGAGGATGTCAAAGATATATGGTCCGCTCAGGACATAGGATATGGGCTTCATAACGGTTAAGCTAATCCATTCCCAAAATCATTCCGAAGCCTAAGTAACGCATAACATGCAAATCGGCACGGAAAGAGTAATCGCATAAAATAATCTCGACATCTTTACATAGTAAACTGAGTGTTGCGGATCCACCAACCGGATTCGCAATCCTCAATGAAGTCATCAAGCCAATAACATTCAAAGACAAAGCATCAACAAGTTCTTTTGATATAAAAGAGTGAGATGCACCCGTATCAAAAAGAACTCGAATAGGAGAATCACGAAATTTAATAATGCTATCAAGGATAGAATGAGAAATACCTTGACCACGAGAAGTGTTAGTAGGGGATTGCACAACGTTTAGCTTGCCTTCCTTCTTGCTTTGAAGTTTGGAACATGAAGATATAGCATGACCCGAACTCTTGCAATAGCGGCAAGTAAGAGACTTCGGACACTTGTTTGCATAATGGTCCTTAGAACCACAATTGTAACATTCTCCACGACGAGAGGTAGGAGTATTTGCTACCGAAGTTGCTTGCTTCCCTTTCTTGTTGGGATTAGGCTTGAATTTAAAAGGCCTCTTCTTATTGATGTTTTGTTTGACTTCAACATCACTTTCTTTATCGGCCTCTTCGAGTCGAAGAGCGATATCAACAAGCTGATCAAAAGAAACTTCCAGTTTCAGAAGTAATGGCTTTTTGAGGCTCTTATTCAACCTATAGACAAATCTTTGATTTTTCTTCAATGGGGTATTAATATACTCGACCCCATATTTAGATAGAGATTCGAAAGATGCGACGTAATCCGTCACAGAAGATTCACCTTGAACAAGTTCAATGAAGCGTCGAGCTAAAGATACTTTTTCAGCTTCCGGCACAAACTTTAATTCGAACCTTTCCCGGAATTGCTCCCAAGTAAGATCCGCTTCACTAATTTCAGAGATCAAAAGTTCATACCAGTCTAATGCTCTTTCTTGGAGCATGCTAGAAGCCACTTGGACTCGATGTAGGTCAATAAGATTCATGCGAGAAAAGGTGCGATCGCATGTCCTAAGCCAAGCTTGGACTTCTATAACGCTCTCGGAACCCTTAAAAGGCTTTCCACCCAAGTTGGTGTAATCACTGCACAAGCGTGCAAACCCAGATTTATGATGAGTGGGCTCTGGAATGGGTCCGATAACTTGAGCATTTTTCACAAGATCTAGAAGTTGCTGAGCAGACATAAGTACTTCGTCTTGAGGAGTAGCACTGGATTAACCGGCACTGGGAAGGCCTGGTCTAACCATTTCTCTTCTTTAAGAAAGAAAGAAGAGGAAAAAGGTTATTCACAAAATGAATATCAAACAAACTTGATTGATAAAACAAAGCATCATAAAAAGAAATAAGATAGAACGGTACGAAGACTCGAATTAAATCCTATGGCACGATTCCTAAGAAAGACTTAGGACAATGATCCTTGCAAGATTATTCTACATTGTTCCGAAGTTTGGCTCTGATACCATGCTGTGACGCCCCACCTCTATACTCACACTAGCCAATGACACTACGGGGTAATGTCGTCGACTAGCATGAAGAATAAAACTGTTGAGAAGCGACCATATGTGTAATTGCTTTGTGCGAGTACCGATATGTCAGATAATATAACTTACATTTCATTTCAAGAGGAAATCCGACATATCAAATACAAACTCAAAGCTACCACACAGTGGCTATGAGGCCTTCGGAAACAAATATAGAAATAAACATAACACAAATCAGTCACAGATATTCATATCACAAAGGCGGAAACAGATATGAATATAACACAAAAGTGTACATCAAAGTAGTGGTCAAACAAGATTCACTATATCACAAAAGAATAGATACCAGTGCAAGACAAAAGAATAATTATACAACAAGGAGTCTATATCTCAAATGTATAATAACAAAAACTACTAATCTAAAGTAGTTAGCCAAAAAATCAGATGATGAACCCTGATAAGAAGTCAAGCAGAAGCACCTGTAACATCTCACTGACCCGAGTATTATTTAAGAAGAAAATAATAAACGGATCAGTCTAGCTATAAATATCAGATAAAATGAGATAGGATAAGAGATATCACGAAAACGTATGATAACAATAATGCCATACCATGACAAATATACATCCAATAATAACAAAAATCATACAATATCTCAAATATTCTCAAACACCAAAAGAATGTCATATTCTTTAAATTATTCACCAAATACAAATATTGATAGAGATTATCAATGCAATCAACGAAAATTTGTGAAACACAAATTCTAGAAATCATCAATTAGAAATCCAGAAATCACAAAGGTGGAAGGCCTATCACAAACGGGAGCATGAAAACTCACCAACACGTGTATCACAAACGGAATGCTATTCCATGGTCGCTAACCATCAATTTTGAGCCGAGGCTCCACAAACGGCCCAAAGACCATGGGTCGCTACCCCACCAAATTGAACCGAAGTTCCACAAACGGGGTTTTTAGTCCCCACACAAACAAATAGACATCGCACATCACTAGTCTAAATCACAAAATGATCATCATCGATCAATAAAAAGTGTCGATTACACTAAGCTAGTAAATATAAGAGTTTAGCTTCATGTCCCATAACCGCTATCTTAACTCAAATATTTACGAACAGATTGTAGATTTCCACTCGAAAATTGTCACAAGGGTTCAATCGAACAAGTCCAAGAATTAACCGACGAAGTAAACACAAGCATTTCATACCACATGTTTTACTAAGCCGTTTAATTAGATTTCTCATACGAATGAGGTAAAGGTTTGTATATACTAATAGGTTGGAAAACAGTTTTATAAATGAGCTTTGTATTAAAAATAGAGTTGAAATCATCTTTGTGAAAGAGTTTGAATAGTTACTACTAGTATAGAAACCTTTGTATTTGAAAGTGACAAATCACAAAAATGACTGTAAAAACAATCAATCGCCAAAGATTCACGTTCGAAGACGTGAATTAAATCCAAAGAAATCGATACCAAATCCATCAAATGGATATTCCCAAAAATCCAAAGAAAGAAGTCATCAAAGTCGATAATAAGTGATGACAACTATCCGGATCAACAAAAATCGATTAAAATAGTAAATCAACACAAAACAGCATAAATAGGCAAAAATGAATGTTTCCAGACGTCTGGTTTGGAATCTAGACGTCTGGATTTGTTTTCTGGAAATAGTTCAGAAAGCCACCCAGACGTATGGAATACCGAAGCAGACGTCTGAGCCATGACCAGACGTTTGGTTTAGAATCCAGACGTCTGGTTTTGTTCTCTCGAAATAATCCAAAGAACCCCAGACGTCTGAAACTTCAAGTCCGACGTCTGAGACTCATCCAGACGTCTGACCTTAGATTTCAGACGTTTGGAATTAGTCACTGCCTTTTTTTATAATCTGCGTGCATACATTTTTCTCTCCAGGTCCAAACCAGACGTCTGGACTTGGTCACCTGACGTCTGGTCACCTGGTCTGGGCAACATTTTGCCTAGGCCAAAGTGGCCAAAATGTATCGGGAGCGATCGGACGAGCAACGGCGACTAAGGATTTACGCCAAGCGACAACCTGGCCTTATAGGCTCTTCGATACACCCCAAACATCAATGTCCAAACATCGTTTTCATAAAATTGGACCAAAACACCAAAATTTGGAAAATTCACTAAATCAATTCAAATCAAAAGCAAATGAATATGCACAAGTGTTAGGAATTCATACCTAACAACAATGATAGCTATAGACGTAGATGTGAGTTATATAACTCACCTTTAAACTCAAAAACAATGAATGAGAAGCTTTAAAACAAGGCAAGAACAATTCCTCTTCAACCCACCTCTAGAATCTTCAATCTTAGCTTTTCTTTGTTTTCTAGAGCTTGAATTTGAATTTCCTAGTAAACTAGGTTTAAGAATTTTAATTTACTTTCTCTTCCACCATTTTTGCTTTAGCTAGAGAGTATTAGGATAATGAGAATGAATGAATGAAGTTTGAGTGGAGTATAGGGTATTAGATGGGTTGATGGGCTGAAACCCAAATCCAAAGCCCAATAGGAAAATAACAAAATTCACTCAACTCCAAACATTTCGATGTTTATACTTAAAAAAGTTGTAAATGCCATTTTGGACTCAATGGAAGTGGTCTCGAGTCCCAATTCGACTGTTCACAAAAAGTAGCTTTTCGGACTTTAATCCGATTAACGATGCTATATTTAAATAAATCATTTAAATATACAATCGTAAAATATGCGGGTTGTTACATCGATGATGGAGCATTAAAGTTGTGACGACCCGCACCCGGCATTCTTTGAATCCGACAATAAACCACAAATGTCCGAACCAGAGTGCACCGATTGCAGATAATCATGAGAAAGAAAATAGAGGGTGAGAAGAAAGAGAGAAGAAGAGAAGAGAAGAAAAAGAGTGAAGCATAACCAAAACAATACAGAATCTCACATCGCAGCGGAATAACATATCATATAGATCAACAATCTTTTCAAAGAGAAATTGCAATATACATAATCAATATCAGAGCACACAATAAATAATCATCAGCTTGGACAGTTATAATAACCTGTCCTCACAAATGCTGATGATTTACAACAACAACAATGCAAAGCAATGCAGCGGAATAATAATAGATACGTGTATAAGACATGAAGATCTCCAGCTCGCCTGCTGAAACTTCAAAAGCACCAAATCTGAACCTGTAAATATACTCGGTCTGACCCGAGCATTGAAAGGAAAGAATGCCCGGAGCAGTCTGGTAAACCAGCGTGAGAAAACACACCTCAACTGAATTTATAAAGTTATCAAAACTTTTCCTTTATCAAAACAAAAGGTATCTCTTAAGACACGCCCGCACATAAAAACGGATGGGTTTTTCCCTTACGATAATCAAAACCTTTTCATATCAAATCCTCTTATATCATACTAGTGTCTAGTATACAAATAATAAATTAAATAGCTAAAATTGTTACCATTATTAAATTCCAGCAATACTAGGCTCTACAAACAAAATGGCAGGCACGTAGTGGATTTTGGATTCCATAAAAATGACTAGGTGAAGGAACATTGCCATTTCCGCTGACTACTAATTGCCTTTCACAAAAATACAACCGTTGAGATCGTACGTCTCAAGGAAGGGTGTTAAGCTAAGAAAAGTTGCCTTCTCCGCCACCAAACAGATGTACGTTTGTAAAAACCAATGTACGTAATCATTAGAAATGCAATGTCAGACACTCGTCCATACAAGTTGTCCAGGACCAGGACAAACCGAAGGTACTTTCCTACCACATCCTGTCGGGAAATCCCTAGGATTAGTAGCGAATAGTCCTTGCATTGGATATTTCATAACAAAGAGACTACTGCTACTATATGTATATTGGGATTTTAACCCCAAATGATCAACAAGCGGTCCTTCACTATGAAAATCCTAAACATCAATATCATCGACCAACCTGCACAATCGTCGTATAAATGTTGGTCCGAAGTGGTTTTCAGATAAATCCGATCCCGGTCTCTTCGCACCAACAACGCAAAAGTGTTTCTCAACCTCATACGGAAACCAAGTCTCGTAGACTTATCACGTTTCCATCTTTCAACTTGCTATTCTTCGGCCAAGAAGGAAGCTCGATAGATTGGATTAATCACTCCGCACTATACGAATCAACATCCTCAACACAAACGATAATCAAGCCTACACGGATGGCTACGTACTAAGTGTACGACTAAATAGTTCCCACATCAAGTCGAGGAACTAAAATGGCTAAATTTGATAGTCAGTTATTTAACTATCAAAGCAACAAACAAAATCTAGCACTTAAGTAATCACTGGGCCTGATTTCATTAATCGTTTATAATTCAAAACACTTTCCAATTATTCACTTCAAAATATCTTTAAAAAGACAATATTCAAAACCATTTCCCTTATTTGATATTTGGAAAACATTTCCATATACTTATTTTAATAATAATTAAATTCACAACTTATTTTATTTTCAAACCATTTAAATTATAATATCACTTTCCAAAATATCCATTTTATTTAAAGGATTATTCACTATCCAAAATCATGAATAATTATCTTACCAATTCATTCTTTAACCCATTTTATTTAAAGGATTATTCACTGTCCAAAATCGTGAATAATTCTCTTACCAAATTCATTCTTTTACCCATTTTATTTAAAGAATTATTCACTGTCCAAAATCGTGAATATGATTCCTTTAATAAATTCATTACTTCTAAATATTTAATTTAAAGGATTATTCACTGTCCAAAATCGTGAATATAATTCCTTTATCGAATTCATTACTTATAAACATTTAATTTAAAGGATTATTCACTGTCCAAAATCATGAATATAATTCCTTTAATAAACTTACATATTTACTTATCAAATTAATTTGATTTCTCATTTATAAAACAGTGTTTATAAATTCCATTTATATTTTATAAACTCTCATATACAAAATTCCTTTACTAACGAATTCCATTTATATCTCATTTATAAGTCAAAATCCAATTATAAGTTAATTACTTATAAATCTCTTATTTACAAATTCATTCTTTTCAAATCTATTTATAAAGCCCGTTATAAATTCATTTCTAAATTTTACTTGCAAATCCTTATATAAATTTGATTACAATTCCCTTTCTAAAACACTTTTATAATTCCATTACTTTTATTTATAAAATATCAATTTTTTAAATCTTATATATAAACCATTTATAATAAGTTCAAAATTCTCAATTTAACATATTTCACAAAAAAGTTATCTCCATATTTCAAAAATCGTATTTTGATTATATTTCACAAAGCCATAATTTTTCTAACATAAAAATTATAACTTTGAATTTATTTAAAATAAATCCATTCCTTTAACAATTCAAAAATCATATATTTCCAAAATCACTTTGAAACCCTTATTAAATTTATCAATTTAATATTTTTAAATTTCCAAAATATGGCCCAATGCTACCACAGCACTAGATAAAGGCATTCACATCAATCATATCAATCCAAACATCATATAACACATGATAACAGCATATATAACAATATCTGTAAACAAAAATCAACACCGGTGAGGAATCCAGTTGGGTCCCTCCAACCTGTGACCTGCAACAAATATAAATATTAGAAAATATATACAATGTCCGCTTCGAGGCAGACGCACGTACAAAAGGTCATCCACTCATACACGGGAACGTATAGGGTCTCATCTGCTCCAATAGGCAGGAATATATCCAAATACTAATATATATAGATAATATATCATATATCATCCAAAAAATTATCAATCAACATAAATAAAATTTATTCTCACTTATATAAAAATATAAGCGAGTCAGAAAGAGTGAGTTGTACTCACTTTGCTTGCAGTCGTCGCGATAGCGATTTATTCCAATTAAAATTAAACGGGCGTTTAATTTTAACCCAAATTTTCACTAGCTCAAATAAATCCCAATCTAGCTCCATAATGTAGTGCTCGTTAATACGAACCCGATGCAACTTGTTTCGTGTGAAACGGACCTCGTATGAAGAAGTTATGCTATTTTAAAGTTTATAAAAATTATAATATAAATTAATTTACAATTTATTTTATTTTATATCCTTAATAAACCGTGGCCGCACATCATGTATAGAGCAGATCTAAGCCGCTTATGTTCTTCTTCTTCCCCAGGCAAAGACGCATGCGTTTAACCCATCGGCCGCCTTCAATTTTAATTGTCGCGACCACCTACGTTCGTCGAGGAGATGATCGGATGACGCCACACGATGCGCCTACACGAGCTTCACCTTCATCCACGATGACGGAGAACTCGGTCGTGTATTTGCCTCAAGAAATGCATGTGAACGGCTGGCTTTTGAACAAAAATTTTCATCGATTTACTCGACTATATTCGATCACAACCGTATGGATGGAAAGATTTAAACTAGCTCTACAATGTTGTAGTTGAAAGCGAGACATGAAAGTTGATGGATCGAGAGAAAATGAGGGAAGAAGATCGGAAGATATCGGCCATTAAAATGAATATGGCGGCGGTTGTAACCCTAGTTAGGTTTTGTTTGCAAATGGAAAAAATGACGCCCTTTTATATAAAATTTCGTGACACTATTCATCCGAAAAAATTTCGAACTCCGATCGAAGCGCTCCGCCTGCCGTTTATAATGTCTTACCCCTATTTCGAACACAATGGAATATATATCGGGAGCCAATTCCATTGTATTAGGAAGATAAGTTTTCGAATTGAATTATTTTAATTAAAATTCACTTAAATAAATTTCTATGCGTTTCAGCTTCCCACGATCAAACCGTAAGTCCGATCGACACGAAATTTGAAATCCAACAATAATATAACATTACGGATCCAATGAAAATGGTTTTGTCGAAATACGAGACCGTGTGAAAAATGACTATTTTTACACGTTAATTAAATATATAAATTTCCAATTTCAATAAATTAACTTTTAATTTAATTTTAAAAGTTCACTAATCATATTCTAACTCAAATAGAATTTAAAACAACTTTATAAATTATTTTCATTCACATTAAATTCAAATTTCAATTATTTCTGCAATTTCGAATATTAAATTAACAATTTAATTATCCCAATAAACCACTATATTCGAAATATAATTTATTCAACTTATAAAATTTACTTTTCAAAGCGGAGCACGTATGCAAGAAGGAAGTTTGAGCTTGATGCAAATGGCTAAAATATCTTCTGCTTCATATAATTATCAATCAAATAAAAAGTTATTCTATGTATCAATCCTTACATCCCCTACGAGATGTCATTATTGTTGAACCTAACACGTACATTGCTTTCGTAGGTAAAAGAGTAATTGAACAAACATTGAATAAAACAGTACCCGACGGTTCACAAGCAGCTGAGTATTTATTCCATAAGGGCTTATTCGACCCAATCATACCGCATAATCTTTTAAAAGGCGTTCTGAGTGACTTATTTCAGCTACACGGTTTCGGAGGTACCTTACCCTTTTTTGGCAAGGTACCGCTGCGTTCTTACTCTTAGAGCGGCAGGAGACTTTGGTCTATTCCATAACATAAAAATTGGTAAATTATCTAATCAACATAATCAAAATTTTCTATTGGTATAAATGCTAAAATAGATCCGTTGCTCTGATTAAATTCAATTAAATATTCTAAATTCAGGTGACTGAAAAACTGGGTCGTTACATCCTTCCCCCTTAAAAGAATTTCGTCCCCGAAATTACTAAGTAAGAAAAGATGCTACAACTCCATTAACTTTCAAAACAATTTATTTGAAATAGATTATAAATTCTTTTAAGTGTTTAACTTTCACTAAATCAATTAGTCACAACTTCGTTATTACACTTTTATAAAAACTTTTCTTAAGTCTTTAAATTCATTTATAGTTATTAACTAATATCAATTCAAAATCAATTAATATCATTTCAAAAACAAATACTACTCATTTCAAATTATAACTCAAAAATCACATTTTTGTTATCAAAACTTTTCCAAAATTTCCAACGCCTTAAATTTTCAGAAAAATTCGCCAGAGTCTCTTTTGCGCAGTTCGATCGTAGTAAAATCACAATATATATATATATATATATCACAAATATACATCTCATCTTAAAGGATGAGGCATCCCGTAGGAAAAATATAAAAGTACGATATGTAATCTGAGATATGTACCTTATATATTATTAGCAAAGCATATATGGCTAATATAGCGCGAAAGCGAGCTCCAAATGCGAAGCAAGCGCCATCCGCACCTACTAAACACTTAACAACCAAATGAGAACACATGTATATAGAAAGTACTATCAATATACAACATATACCAATACAACAACTATATACGCCAATATAGCAAATGCAACATAAGCAATCATCAAACAACTAACATCCAACTTACAACCATCCAACAAATTTACAACCAAATTGGTTCATAACCAAATCAATATTCATTCCAAATTTTTATTAACATTCACTTGAATTGTTTTTCAGTTTATTCACATTCATTAATCACAGTTGATTATATTCAATTTAGATTGGATTCGATATAGCTACATTCACTTTAGATACAATTCATATTTACTTAGTTTACATTCAACTAATTTATGTCCAATCCAAATCAAATTTATTAACATTCATTTGGTATTTACATTCACTACTTAGTATATTTCTTATAATACTAATAACGCTTATGATTTATTTTCCTAAATCACTTAAGTTAAATTTACATTTTTATACAACATTTCTAGTGTTAACATTTCTTTCCAACTTCATTTTATACTACTTAAGTTTCATCTTACAATTCAAATTCAGATTTCATTTCTAACCACTCTTATTCAATCAAAATAGAAATTTGTTTTACTTACTATCTCTCAAATTATAAGGTATAAAACTTATTTACTTAAGATCCATGAATATTTACTTAAGTTTACTTCATTCACATGCTACTATTTCAATTCATAGTTATATAATCACTTTACAATCTAAAGTGTATATTCACTTTTATTTGATTCATTTCAAATATCAATCTAATTCATTTCAAATTCAAAATTTCATTTATTTAACTTAGCTTAGTTAAACTATTCATATAATTCATTTTGCTAATTCAATATATTTAACTTCACTTAAGTTAAATTTTAATTTCATATTATAAGTCCAAAACTCATTTCACTTATATTTATCAATTTCAAACTGGATTTAAATTCAAATTTATTTATTACAAAAAAACTTCAATTTTCAATTTACTATTGGTAGCAAATCCATCACACAGAAACTCGAAAATGATACTGATGATGCTGCAGTCATCACCCTTATTATTTTTCAGCAATGATAGTGAATTCAGTGCTTTATATTTCTTTCTTTTAAAATCCCATTTTATATTTATAAATCACATTTATAAATTTATAGTTATATAATTTCACTTATTCACTTTTCTTATATAAGTTTCATTCCAAATTTGTTTACCTTTGTTTAGATTCATAATAATAACTTTTATTATTTAAACACAACAAATAACAAATGATAATAATCAAATATTACCATTCATTAACAACCAACAAATTTATATATTACTATATAAAATATAATCAAGGTAAAATTATTTCATTTACCCAATTTCGAAAACAATATTGTGTCCAATCTCTACGTTCAAGTGTTTAGAGATCCCTATCGATAACGTTAGCCAGAAGCAACGATCAGAACCCATAAGCCACTCAACAGCTCAATCAACACAATATAAAACATTTTTATATAACTAACAAATACGCGTTCATATATATAATACACTCAAACTCAAACTCAATCTAGGATGCTACTAACCCTATCTATACTGAGTACACATCAAAGCCTAGGAATATACTAAATCTAAGCTCTAATACCAGCTGTGACGACCCGCACCCGGCACCCACTGGATCCGACAATAAACCACACATGTCCGAACCAGAGTGCACCGATTGCAGATAATCATGAGAAAGAAAATAGAGGGTGAGAAGAAAGAGAGAAGAAGAGAAGAGAAGAAAAAGAGTGAAGCATAACCAAAACAATACAGAATCTCACATCGCAGCGGAATAACATATAATACAACAATCTTTTCAAAGAGAAACTATAATATACCTAATCAATATCAGAGCACACAATAAATAATCATCAGCTTGGACAGTTATAATAACATGTCCTCACAAATGCTGATGATTTACAACAACAACGACAATGCAAAGCAATGCAGTGGAATAATAATAGATACGTGTATACGACATGAAGATCTCCAGCTCGCCTATTGAAACTTCAAAAGCACCAAATCTGAACCTGTAAATATACTCAGTCTGACCCGAGTATTGAAAGGGAAGAACGCCCGGATCAATCTGGTAAACCAGCATGAGAAAACACACCTCAACTGAATTTATAAAGTTATCAAAACTTTTCCTTTATCAAAACAAAAGGTATCTCATAAGACACGCCCATACATAAAAACAGACAGGTTTTTCCCTTACGATAACCAAAACCTTTTCATATCAAATCCTCTTATATCATACTAGTCTAGTATACAAATAACAAATTAAATAGCTGAAATTGTTACCATTATTAAATTCCAGCAATACTAGGCTCTACAAACAAAATGGCAGGCACATAGTGGATTTTGGATTCCATACAAATGACTAGGTGAAGGAACTACCTTACCGAAAACTCGGCACACCTCTAGAGGGATGTACCTAGAGTCGAGATACTCGGCGCCTAAACCAACACAAGACCGGCCTACGCATACCTGGATAGTACCGAATATGTCATCACTCCGGTCGTTACCGACCTAAAAATCCATGGCCACGAGCATACACATCAATAATTAGATACATGACGTCATAGCATGTAAAGATATATGTAGAAGAGTGATGACATGTCCTAATGGCAGCGACCCATTTTAGCCTTGCTGCTTCTATTCCTGTTTCAGTCATTTACCGGGGAGTGATGCCAAAGAAGGTATCGATTACCTTTCACATATCACATATCACATCATCTCATCGAATGCCACATTGCCATTTCCGCTGACTACTAATTGCCTTTCACAAAAATACAACCGTTGAGATCATACGTCTCAAGGAAAGGTGTTAAGCTAAGAAAAGTTGCCTTCTCCGCCACCAAACATATGTACGTTTGTAAAAACCGATGTACGTAATCATTAGAAATGCAATGTCAGACACTCGTCCATACAAGTTGTCCAGGAATAGGACAAACCGAAGGTACTTTCCTACCACATCCTGTCGGGAAATCCCTAGGATTAGTAGCGAATAGTCCTTGCATTGGATATTTCATAACAAAGAGACTACTGCTACTATATGTATATTGGGATTTTAACCCCAAATGATCAAAAGCAGTCCTTCACTATGAAAATCTTAAACATCAATATCATCGGCCAACCTGCACAATCGTCGTATAAATGTTGGTCCGAAGTGGTTTTCAGATAAATCTGATCCCGGTCTCTTCGCACCAACAACGCAAAAGCGTTTCTCAACTTCATACGGAAACCAAGTCTCGTAGACTTATCACGTTTCCAACTTTCAACTAGCTATCCTTCGGCCAAGAAGGAAGCTCAATAGATTGGAGTAATCACTCCGCACTATACGAATCAACATCCTCAACACAAACGATAATCAAGCCTACACAGATGGCTACGTACTAAGCGTACAACTAAATAGTTCCCACATCAAGTCAAGGAACTAAAATGGCTAAATTTGATAGTCGGTTATTTAACTATCAAAGCAACAAACAAAATCTAGCACTTAAGTAACCACTGGGCCTGATTTCATTAATCATTTATAATTCAAAACACTTTCCAATTATTCACTTCAAAATATCTTTAAAACGATAATATTCAAAACCATTTCCCTTATTCGATATTTGGAAAACATTTCCATATACTTATTTTAATAATAATTAAATTCACAACTTATTTTATTTTCAAACCATTTAAATTATAATATCACTTTCCAAAACATCCATTTATTTAAAGGATTATTCACTGTCCAAAATCGTGAATAATTCTCTTACCAAATTCATTCTTTTACCCATTTTATTTAAAGGATTATTCACTGTCCAAAATCCTGAATAATTCTCTTACCAAATTCATTCTTTTACCCATTTTATTTAAAGAATCATTCACTGTCCAAAATCGTGAATATGATTCCTTTAATAAATTCATTACTTCTAAATATTTAATTTAAAGGATTATTCACTGTCCAAAATCGTGAATATAACTCCTTTATCGAATTCATTACTTATACACATTTCATCTAAAGGATTATTCACTGTCCAAAATCATGAATATAATTCCTTTAATAAACTTACATATTTACTTATCAAATTAATTTGATTTCTCATTTATAAAACAGTGTTTATAAATTCCATTTATATTTTATAAACTTCAATATACAAAATTCCTTTACTAACGAATTCCATTAATATCTCATTTATAAGTCAAAATCCAATTATAAGTTAATTACTTATAAATCTCTTATTTACAAATTCATTCTTTTCAAATCTATTTATAAAGCCCGTTATAAATTCATTTCTAAATTTTACTTGCAAACCCATATATAAATTTGATTACAATTCCCTTTCTAAAACACTTTTATAATTCCATTACTTTTATTTATAAAATATCAATTTTTTAAATCTTATATATAAACCATTTATAATAAGTTCAAAATTATCAATTTAACATATTTCACAAAATAGTTATCTCCATATTTCAAAAATCATATTCTAATTATATTTCATAAAGCCATAATTTTTATAACATAAAAATTATAACTTTGTATTTATTTAAAATAAATCCATTCCTTTAACAATTCAAAAATCATATATTTCCAAAATCACTTTGAAACCCTTATTAAATTGAAATCATCAATTTAATATTTTTTAATTTCCAAAGTATGGCCCAATGCTACAGTAGCACTAGATAAAGGCATTCACATCAATCATATCAATCCAAACATCATATATCACATGATAACATCATATATAACAATATCTGTAAGCAAAAATCAACACTGGTGAGGAATCCAGTTGGATCCCTCCAACCTGTGACCTGCAACAAATATACATATTAGAAAATATGTACAATGTCTGCTTCGAGGAAAACGTGCGTACAAAAGGTCATCCGCTCATACACGGGAACGTATAGGGTCTCATCTGCTCCAATAGGCAGGAATATATCCAAATACCAATATATATATATATATATAATATATCATATATCATCCAAACAATCATCAATCAACATAAATAAAATTTATTCTCACTTATATAAAAATATAAGCGAGTCAGAAAGAGTGAGTTGTACTCACTTTACTTGCAGTCGTCGCAATAGCGATTTATTCCAATTAAAATTAAACGAGCGTTTAATTTTAATCAAAATTTTCACTAGCTCAAATAAATCCCAATCCAGCTCCATAATGTAGTGCTCGTCAATACGAACCCGACGCAACTTGTTTCGTACGAAACAGACCTCGTATGAAGAAGTTAAGCTATTTTAAAGTTTATACAAATTATAATATAAATTAATTTACAATTTATTTTATTTTATGTTATTTTTGTTTTTTAACCTTAATAAATTGTGGCCGCACATCACGAATAGAGAAAATCTGAGCCGCTTATGATCTTCTTCTTCCCTAGGCAAAGACGCATGCGTTTAACCCATCGGCCGCCTTCAATCTTGATTGCCGCGACCACCTACGTTCGTCGAAGAGATGATCAGACGACGCCACACGATGCGCCTACACGAGCTTCACCTTCACCCATGACGACCGTGAACTCGGTCGTGTATTTGCCTTAATAAATGCATGTGAATGGCCGGCCTTTGAAAAAAAAAATTCATCGATTTACTCGACTATATTCGATCACAACCGTATGGATTGAAAGATCTAAACTAGCTCTACAATGTTGTAGTTGAAAGCGAGACATGAAAGTTGATGGATCGAGAGAAAATGAGGGAAGAAGATCGAAAGATATCGGCCATTGAAATGAATATGGCGGCGGCTGTAACCCTAGTTAGGTTTTGTTAGCAAATGGAAAAAATGACGTCCTTTTATATAAAATTTCGTGACACTATTCATCCAAAAAAATGTCAAACTCCGAAGCGTGCCGCCTGGCGTTTATAATGTTTTACCCCTATTCCAAACACAATGGAATATATATCGGAAACCAATTCCATTGTATTTGGAAGATAGGTTTTTGAATTGAATTATTTTAATTAAAATTCACTTAAATAAATTTCTATGCGTTTCAGCTTCCCATGATCAAACCGTAAGTCTGATCGACATGAAATTTGAAATCCTACAATAATATAACATTACGAATCCAATGAAACTAGTTTTGTCAAAATCCGAGTCCGTGTGAAAAATGACTATTTTTACACGTTAATTAAATATATAAATTTCCAATTTCAATAAATTAACTTTAAGTTCAATTTTTAAAGTTCACTAATCATATTCTAACTCAAATAGAATTTAAAACAACTTTATAAATTATTTTCATTCACATTAAATTCAAATTTCAATTACTTCTGCAATTTCGAATATTAAATTAATAATTTAATTATCCCAATAAATCACTATATTCGAAATATAATTTATTCAACTTATAAAATTTACTTTTCAATATCTAAATTCAATTAAATATTCTAAATTCAAGCGATTGAAAAACTGGGCCATTATAGAAGTGCAAGGGCTAATCGCTACTAATCCTGAGGATGGTTCCAAAAAGGATGTAGTAGGAATAGTGCCTTCGGTTTCGTTCAGACCCAGAACAGACTTGTATGGATGAATGCTATCAGTACATTGTCATTGGAGGACAATGAGCATTCTAAGTGGAAATTCCTTAAAAAGGTAATCGTAGCCTCAAGCCTCATCAACCGGAATGACTGAAAATAAGGGGAGATGCAGCAAGGCTAAGTGGGTCGCACCCAATTAGGGTATGTTATTACCTTTCTAGATACCCTCGGATACATTATAAATTATGGATACGGTGGTGCATGAAAAAAAGAGCTCTCGATAAGGGTGGGAACACCCGGGGTGATAGCATATTCGGTACTATCCAAGTTAGGGGTAGAACCGGTCTTGTGTTGTAGGGGATCCCAACGAGGTCCTTGGTACATTTTTCTAGATGTGTACTGTGATATGCGGTACCTTAGTGCCAAGTCATTGTATGGAAATCCATTCTCCAATACGGGCCTTTACAGTTTTGGTAGTAGAGCCTAGTATGCTGGAATTTAATAATGTAACAATTTCAGCAATTTGAACAAGTATTTGTACTTAGACTCTACTATAATATCAGAGGATTTTGGTATAAAATGTTTAGGTTATCGTAAGGTAAAAAGCCATCGAGTTTATTTGTGGCGTGGTCTTACGAGATGCCTTTGTTTTTCAAAGGACTTTTATAACAGTAATAATTCAAATTGAGTGTGTTTTCTCACGCTGGTTTTCCAGACTGACTCGGGTGTTATTTTATTATAATGCTCGGGTCAGACCGAGTATTACAAATTCAGGATAGGATGCTATGGAGCTCAGGTGACGAACTGGATGACAGAGACGTATCTTTGTACTTGGTTTATATTTTCCGCTATGTGAGGACAAGTTATTATAATTGTCCAGATTGATGTATTGATTGTTGTACTTGATGATGTTATCTATAAATAACAGCTATAGCTCTTTTTGTATAAAGACATGTTATTATCTATTATATATTGTTCCGCTGCGATTGTGAGATTCTGTGTTGTTGTTTCTCTTTTCTTCTACCTCTTCTTTTCTTTTTCCTCTAACTATCAGTTTTTTTTTCGGTATTCGATTGCTCGACATGTAATATAGTGTACGTATTAGTGTCGATTTTCGAAGGTCGAAAATCCGGTTTGTTACAGCTAGGATGAATGGTCATCCACATGCGATGAAAATCTGCTAGCACCTTGTCGATCAAATCCATAATAATAGGAACACACAATCTACCATCCCTCCTTAACCACCTCTTTGAGTCGATAGTATAATGCATCAAATGACTCGACTGTTCTCCTCTATCAAACATCTCAAAAATATCCACTAACTCTTTGTCTTGCTTCTGACTTGACCCAATTTTGTCCATAAGTGTAGGCTGCCCATCCAAAGCTGCTAACAATCCTAGAGTGATGTCTGACGATGGTCGGAAGTCAAACATAGAAATGAACTCTAAATGTTTCCACTCTAAGAACAAAGGACTTAACACCGCATGTTGCATACTCAAGGTGTCGGCCACCACATTGTCCTTACGCGGAGTATATGAGATATCAAAATCGTATAATGCCAAAAACTCCATCCACCTCTGCTACCTTAAATTCAAGTTGAATAAATACTTCAGAGACTTATGATCCGTATACAGTTCAAACCGCTCTCCTAATAGATAATGCCTCCATGACTTGAGTGCAAAGACAATGGCTTCCAACTTATGATCATTGGTAGGATAGTTTCTCTCATGGGGATTCAACTATCGACTAATGCAGCTTACCACTCTTACCATCAAGACCGCTCCCAGCCCCATACCACAATCGTAGGTATATACTATGAATTCCTTCGTACCATCAGGGAACACTAGAATAGATGCACTAGTCAATGCCTCCCTCGGCCTAATAAAAGAATCCTCACACTTTGCATCCTACAAGAAAGCTAAATTCTTCTTAGTGAAGCGGATCAGAAGGGCGGAGATCTTCGCGAAGTCCTTAGTGAACTTCCTATAAGAGTCCGCCAAACCGAGGAAACTCCTCACTTCCATGGCATTCTTTGGCACATGCCAATCTTGAACTACAACAACCTTACTCGGATCGACCGCTAGCCCACTTTCCGAGACAATGTGTCCTAAAAATCGTACCTCCTCGCACCAAAAGTAACACTTGGAAAACTTTGCCTTCAACTTATGCTCACGGAGTGTATTGATCATTTCTTCCAAATGCATCATGTGCTCCTCCTCACTCCTCGAATAGACAAAATGACATCCACAAATACTACAATGAACATATTAAGCAACCCTATGAAAACTCGACTCATTGGATCAACAAAGTAGGCGGGTGCATTAGTCAAACCGAACGGCATGATTAACCACTTATAAAGTCCCTCGGGTGTCTGAAAAGCAGTCTTCCGAATACTATCCTCAGCTACAAGAACTAGGGGAATCAGGTAGCCAAATCAAGCTATGAGAACACCTTCGCTCCAACCAACTGATCAAAGTGATCTCTATATGGGGCAATGGGTAACGATTCTTCTTTGCCAGCTTATTCAGCTCCCGATAATCAATGCAAAGCCTAAGAGAACCATCCGCCTTAGTAGTAAAGATGACTAGTTCTCCCCACTTTAAAATAATTCTCCAAATGAAGCCTTTCTCCAACAGCTCATTCACCTATTTGTTCAACTCACGTCTCTCCTTTGGAGCCATATGCCTCAAGTGTAAGGCAATAGGACTGGCATTCTCCATAAGGTAAATTCAGAACTCAGTCTCTCTCTAGTGTATGAGACCGCAATCCTCAAAAAAGACATCTAGGTAATCTCTAACTATAGGCACTTGAAATAACTCGTCATGTGGTAGGTCTAATGAATATAGGTAACTCAATATAACTGAACATCTGGGATCGTAATAAAACTCTAAACTATGTCCACTACAAGTACCTAACCTAACAACCTTCCCATCATAATCTAGAATAGCCCCATACACTGTCATCCAGTCCATGCCTAAAATCAACCCAAACCAAGAAAACTCTATGACAAAAGCATCGCAGTCGAACTTGACCCCCAAAATGAATAATTTCAAATCCCTACATATCATAATAAATAGGACGATCCTCTAATAGGGTTTGATACAACCTCAGGGTCTGTAACTATGCTAATGTCTACGAGTAACTCAAATACAAGTCTACAAGAAATAAAAGAGTGTGATGCCCCGGTATCTAAAAAGGTACGAATGGATAAACCAAACAGAGTTAACATACCTTCAATCACGACCTTCTTACCCTTTTCCACTACTAGAGGTGCACTCGAGCTAGGAATTGCATCCAGTGCATAAGCTGGAACCACTTGGATAGAGGTCTTTTGAGGTGCTATACACTCCCACCCCATGTGCCCGTATTAGTTTCAATTGTAACACTTAATCTTTAAACCATCTGTCTTGCACTCATTCACAAAATGTCCCTTCCTGCCACCCTTCCTACAATACATTTCCCACTTCTTCATCTTCCCACTGGGTCCCAATCCTCCCTTGCACTGATTCTACTATCGTGCCTTTCCTCTAGACTTCTTAGGTTCTTCCTTTACTTCGTCATTGGGGACGGTATTCAGCAAGGCCTTTTCCACCAAACCCTCATACGTCACACCCATAGAAATATGGCTAAGAGCTAAACCTTGAAGGGGTTGGTTCAGCACTTTTGCAAATTTTAGAGCCTTTTTTGTGGGGTATTGATCAACTCCATCCTAAATCTAGCCAACTCATTGAACTGATTGACATACTCTTTTACCGACATTCTCCTTGCTTTAGATGCATAAACCACTCCAACTGCACTTTCTCTTCAGCTCTAGAAGGAAACTTCATCTCAAAACGTCTCATAAATTCCCCCAAAGTGATCTCTTCCCTATCGGCCTCCGCATCAACAACATCCCACCAATTCAGGGCCTCCACATGTAGATGTCAAGTTGCAAGCTGTCTCCTCACCTCAGCTGTAAGACCCATTAATCCAAAAATCCTCTCAAAAAAAGAATTTATGTCCTCTACATATGATTTAGTCCCCACATACGACTTCCCTCATAGGCTCGCAAAGCCCTTAAATAACTTAGCAAAATCAACGACAGATGGGTTGGTAAGAACTACACCTGACGCACGCTCAGTGGGTCCTCTATTAAGATTAAGCTCAGCTTGTCCCCTTGCTTGAAGATACTAGGGGAAACAAAGTGGGAGGTTCAGGCCCGGAATCATAGCTACGTCACTTGAGCCTAAATCTCTCATCTTTTATCTGTCATTTAAGAATTCATTAGCAACTTTTCACAGGTAGCATTGCAAGAACAAGGAAAGAGTTATTCGCGTTATATTTATATAAAATCTTTTGAAATGCTTTTACCTATATATACATATATATGTATTAAGGAAACTCATTTTGAAACCTTTTTTGGAAAACCTGTAGATAATCATCTGGAACTTTTTCTTTTCAAAAACTTTTTCAAGCATGTTCTCTCAATACGTCCCTAATATGTATGGAATTCCAAATCCAGGCTTTGATACCAATTGTGACACCATGCACCTCCCGACACACTGATCCAAAGCCTAGGGTGACTTTCGAACTTACTTCGATGCCGAGAAGTATGAGCTGTCAGGGTTTTTTAAACATTATAGAGACTAAAGATATACATACATGATCTAAGATGTACTACACTTTTAGAACTCACAGCGGAAGGCAACAAAATATAAATAAAGAAAATAAACATCTCATAAAATATCCCAAAACACAGTCTCAGAAAATGTTATGTAGTCAAACCCAAAGTACGCATAAATAAGATACATAGTCTGATAAATAAAGTACTGAATAAGATAGATAGTTACGTGGAGAGTAAAATAAAATGACAAGAAACTCCATGGATAAGCTTGCCTCTCCACATAATAATAACGAGCCTATCACCTGCTGCCCTATCCTCTTGTGTTAGGGAAAAAGAAAGGAAAATGGGTGGGTCAGACAAAAGTTTAGTGAATTAATACACTATTAATATATGGTGACCACATGCAGCCGACTATAATAATACTCTATATGACTTAGGGTGTCCTAAGAGTGTTCATAAATCACTTATTTACTTTATTTAAGAGCTTTAACTCAATACACACCTACACCAACTGCTTGTGTAGGCTCATACTTAGGATCGAACAATTGATCGAACCTATAGATAACTAATGATCGGCTAATACTAGAACTTTTCCAACATAAGGTTATCCTACAATTTCCTTTATAGGACTGCATCACTCACATTTCAACTAGCGTAACTATTTTGCATAGGTTTCCCAACAATTTCTACCATGGGACTAGGTTTTCCATAACCACGACTACACGTACCCCTGTTACACATTGAAGGCGAGCACGCAATGCCGACTTGCCAAAACATCTCATCGTTTGCATCCATTTCCACCTCTCAGTGGTAACATAACGCCTCTTATTGCACGCATCGGGATCCAACAACATAGTATCACATTGCGTATCTATAAATACCAAGGAACTCTCATTGTTCACCGTAGAATCTCTTATGAGTGCCATGTGCGATAGAGTCATCCCCAGTCGAATGTCGACCCCTGCTGGATAAAGAACATTTACCCAACCTCGCGACGTCCTAATGTCAGCTTATAAAGAACTAGCTTCCCTACTCCTAACATCCGGGTGTGTGTGTGTATATAATATATACCCTACTAACTAAATTATTTATTTAAAACCTGGGCCTTAAGCCAAGGTTCGTACTACACTTCTAGAATGCTAATCGGTCGATCGCCAGCTCCTCGAGCGATCGACCGCTCTAGTAAGTGCGGTCAATCGATCGTGGTGAAAATTTTAGGTCAACTGTTTATTTTTTTATTTTGGATTAATTACTGTTTAATTTTGTTTGTTCTCTTATTTCAATAGCAAACCTACAGTTTCATTTCATGTTTAACAATTTATGTGAAATCAAAGTGGTATTTGTCCAAACTCCTAATCAGTTTCAATTTACAGCAGTCAATTAATCTAGGGTATAACATCCATGTTATCAGGTTATATTAATAGATTATAGGAATTCTATTTGATTAGAATGGGGTTTAACTAGATCAATTCCTATTCTAACTAGTTTACACCAACTTAATTTATAATTACAATTTTAGATTTATGATTCTTCAATTTAGTTTCTAACAACTAAAATCAGATAGGATATATTAAAATTAACTACTTATAATCATCTTATTAAAAATATACCCACTCACCTCAGATTCAAGCTTTCCTTTAAATCCTGACTGGAACCTCCCCTCGTTCGTTAGTTATTTGTTTGATTTGTCTTCCTTAATCCTATACTTTTATTTTGTTTTATTTTTGAAGAATTTAGGTTTAGAGAGGAAAGAATTTTGTAGAATATCAGTACGTAGACAATTTTTTGTGAATTAGGGTTTATATTAGTTATGTACTTATAGGAGTTTTAAACTGATATAGACCGTTGATCAATCATAGAGAATCTTTGGTTTCATCCTATATGTTAATCCTTTACTTCGCCCCTAAGTATAAATATTTCATTAAATCAGGGTTGTTGGTTGCTCAAAATTCTCGATCTAGAGCTTCGATTGGTCGACCGCTAGGTGGTGGCCGATCGACCGCTTCATGTTGACCGGCAATACCCTAGAGTATCGACGGGTGGAGCTATTTATTTAAGGATAGTTTAACTTACTTATTAGTTTATTTAATTAATTTTGTTCCAAATTTTAAAACGTCTATAACTTCTCCATACTAGCTCTGATTTCAAAGTGTTATATATGAAAATTAGTTAAAAAATCACTACGAATGCATCGGTGCCAGTTTCATAGATAAATTCGGATGTTTGTAAATATTCTATTTTTTCCTTATTATATTTAAATTTAATTCATCAAATTTTCACTTAAATTTTCGGGATGTTACCCCCTTCTCATACACTATAGGTAATAGAAGTAATCATGATGGTGTGATGTTCGAAGATGGAGACTATGGATATGTTGATGTATGTTGTCTGTTTGTTTGTATATGTTGTATATATGATGTGACGCTTTATGTATGTATAAAGACTACATCTACCTTATCATGTATATAGATGTGATTTGTTTATTTTATGTACATGTTATAGCTTGATCCATTCCGCTATGAGTTCTGAAAGTTTTAGTTATTTAGTTTATATAGCTCTCTATTTACCATTGTATTATTTTAAACGATCTAGCTTTCATTGTATGGCGATTTAGTGAATGCAAAAAGCTAGGTTGTTACATATGGTATCAGAGCTTAGGTTAGGATGTATAGAGAGCGTGCTTATATATTTTATTAGCATAAACATATATACATATTTGGATTAAAGTAAATAGGTGTATGATGTCTAATTTTAGGTTTATGTTTACTATCTCTGTTTACTACTCTAGGGGATCTAACATTGAATCCTATTTTATAGATAGTAGAGATGGGTAACCTGGCTAAAACTAGTGCTGAAACTGGCACTGGAAATGAAGTTGTGGAAGTACTGGGCGTGAAAATCCCACTTTGGTTCCACTGTTATCTTCAGGCTAGAAACCAGGCCAAAGTTAACGATGGGGTGCCTGTAACTGTAGTATAAGAAGGGAATGTTGTTACTGTACTAGAGAAAAATTTTCCAATGTTGTGTAAGAATTTTTTGAATATGGATGGTAAACCGTATAAGGGTACAGAAACTTTCATGCAGACCTAAGCTTGGCTACGTACACGTGATAGGATTCTCAGTATGCTAAATTTGGGTGATGAGATGAAAATGTAGCTTACTTCTTAGCATATACAAGGAGAAGTAATGAATTGGTGGGAACAAGTTATATAAGAAGTTAATGAAAATGAAATCTGTTGGACTAATTTTAAGGATAAGTTTGGAACGAAATTTTTATCTGGAGCCGTAAAGGAGGTTATGCTTGAGAAGTTTATAAATCTCAAATAATGAAATTTTTTGTAAAAGAGTATATATAAATAATTTTAATGAATTGGCAAAGTTTGGTTTTGAATTGGTAGAAACGACACCTGAAAGGGCGATGAAATTTGCAAAAGAGTTGAGTTCGCCACTTAAAGCATTATCACTTTGTCATAATCCTATAAGAGCGACTTTTTAAAGTTTAGTTGAGGCGGCACTACTGAATACCACTATGTTGGGAATGTATAAATGGCGGCGGACAAAGAGTGTCAATCCAAGTAAGTGTAAAGACTTTGTAGGTTCGAGTGAACACGGTGGTAAGCAAGACAAGAGATGTGAAAGATGCAATATGCGAGGACACGTGTTGAAGGATTCTAGAGTTAAATTTTCAAAGATAAAAAATATTATAACTGCAATCAAATGGGTCATATGAAGAAGGAATGTCCTGCTTTATGAAGTTTGATTTAAAGGTGCATAATATGTAGTATTATCCTGTGTTTAGACACACACAAACACACACACACATATATATACATATATATATAAAGCATAAGATACGTAGATACATGAAATAGAGTTGCATTCAGAATTTCGTGGATGAAATTCTTTTAAGGGAAGAATGTAATACCCCATAGGATTTATACGTATATTTTATTTCTAAGAGCAAAATAGTAATTTTACAAACATGGTAATTAGGCAACGAGACTTGCACCATTGTGTAGAGCTTATTTTACTGGTCAGAATGATATATTGGTTTGTCCGGATCGGAGTACGTATGAAGGAGTTATTCGAGTTTTAAGATGCGGGTTTTTAATTGTTTAAATGGGCCAAAGCCCATTAGGCTGAAGAAACGGTTCGAAATTTATATAATAAGCTGATAAGAAGGATTTGAATTCATGTTCATTTCATTTTTCTAACTTCTCCTTCCTCCATCTCTCATCCCTCTCTTTGTCATCTCTTCTCCTCATCCAAAATTTAAACGAAAACTAATAGATTTATATACGAAATTGCACTAATAGGGCTACAAGAATATATAAATCATTTACGGAATTGGGAATCGTGGAAGGATTGCATTTCTGGACAGCAAAGCTTTTAAGGGAAAACTGACGAATTCTAGGGCTTTGCAACGCAATTCAATGAGTGGGAACCATTACTGAAAATATATTGTTGCGTGAAAGTAATATATGTTTTATGATTACTAATTAGGTTAAGTAAATAATTAATTTGAGTAATTCAGATTAAGAAATTGACAACAAATGATTATGGAGATTAATGATGTTGATGATAATCAAATTTGGGTTAGGTTTTCATTTTGATTGTTTATTAAATGGAAATTGTATATATTGAATAGATTATGGAAATTAAGGAGTGATTATGAATATGATGATAGTGCGTGATATATGAAGGGTTAGGATAGTGAAATATGATGCCTAGGGGAAATATGAAGAGTAAACGATGAAGTAGAAATCGAATTAGAGAAGAAAGTCAAAAATTTTGAAATGTTTATCTGGAAATCATTTCGGCCACTAGAGGACCAGTGCCTATAGATCACTGCATGTTTTTACTAGCCAAGTTGAACTTGGATCAGGGCTGGAGCAAATTTACTCCAGTTAGGCAAAAACGAAATAGTTATTAGATAGCGTGTTGCGTTTTTAGTGACGTTTGGGATTGTTTAATGTATGGATACGTACTCTGTTGATTATGTACTTTGACGAGTGGTTAAATCATGTGTAAAAGAGTCAGGCTGTGTTTACCTATCCTTTAAGTATACGCATGTTAGACTATGTTTATCTAACTCATACTTTTTTTTACATTTGCAGGAATAGTCTACGTTTAACTATATCCTGGGGTTAGTCTCCTTTTAACCAACTCTTATGTGTATTGTTGGGTTAGTTTCTGTTTAACTAACTCCCTCATTTATCGTTGGGTTAGTCTGGGTTTAACTAACTCTGTTTCTGCTTGAACCAAAAATGGCACAAACACCCAAGAGATTGTGTAGAGAATAAAACGTGAAGAAAAGTAAATTAAAAGGAGAGAAAAGAGAACACACAACAATTTATGGTGGTTCGACTAATCTTGGTCTATGTCCAATTAGTGATTTATTGATGGTTTACGGTGCTATTTACACTTTTGTTCTTACAGATCAATATAAATCCATGGATGATTATAAAAGATTAGAGTCAGAGAGCAAGAGAGCCAAAAGGATCCTTAAAAATGAGCCATGCCCTTTTATTTATAGCTGTAGGAAGCCTAAATTCTCACCTCATGATATCCATATAGTTTTCCATGCCATAGACCACTTCTTCAGGAAATTCGGTGGACACTTCATCAATAATCACATATCAGTACCAATCTATGGGCTTGGATCGGTACCGATCCATATATTCTTCATATGGATGACTTTGAACTTCTTGTCCTGGCTCAATTCGTGGTTAGCTTCATGATTCCAAACTTGTTTGCATCATTATTATTAGCTTGTTTCTGAGTCCAAATGATGGATCGGTGGTATAAAGTTGCTAACTTCGAGTGCTCATTGAGATCAATAAAGAATTGCATGAAACCAATGAAATATTACTTGAAATAAGCTCCTGGTATCATCACTTACAAGTAGGAGGTAGTTGGGCCAATATGGAGGAAGTTCCGTGGATCGGTATCGACCCAAGTGGTTAGATCAGTACTGACCCACCACTTTGGTGGATTTGGCTCCTTATTTCTTGAGAGGGATTTGCATTCATCTTGCGATCTATATTCTAAAACTGGAAAAGGATTACTGGCATCATGGCTTGTGAGCATGGGAAGTTTGAGGCAAAATGAGTGATGTGTTTTCTTCCTACCATTTTGATTATACTTGGTTTTTGGACTCTACGGCTATCTCTCTGGACTTCCTTCCATGATAGCTTTCAAGTTTGACTTGTTAAGTTCATCCGTATACTACTTGGTCAAAAGGCTAGATAACAGTTTCGTTTCCTTTATTTTGTGTAGACGAACTAGTCCATGTTTAACTAACTCAAATATACATTAAATGTTAATAAATATATAATAGTTATCTTTATATTATGATTATTATGATGGACTAACGATGTAGATACAGATGAGATAAGTTGAGGTAAGTAAGTATTGGTATTCATATGATGTTTATAAAATCGTATATCGGTATATACTTGGTAATATTTTTACTCACCAGACATTTGTCTGACCCCTCTCCTCATACACTATAGGTGAAGGAAGTAATTGTGATGGTGTGATGTCCGAAGCCGGAGACTATGGATATGTTTGTATATGTTGTATGTTTGTTTTGCATATGTTGTATATATGATGTGACACTTTATGTATGTATAAAAACTACATGTACCATATAGTTTGATCCATTCCGATGTGAGTTCTGAAATTTTAGTTAGTTTATTTATATATATCTGTGTTTACTATTGTATTAATTTAAATGATACAGATTTTCATTGTACGATGATTTTATTGGTCGTGAAAAGCCAGGTTGTTACAAAAACTTCACTGGTTACTTGAGTTGTTCCACTAACATTGTAACAACCCAGGATTTCGCAGTGATTTATAATCGTCATTAAACGATTAATCTATTGGCTAATTACTGTTGCAAGCTTTTAAATTGTTGAGAAATTATTGTGGGCTTTAAATAAGTATTTCCTTTATTTTTTTGTGGCCATCCCTTTTAAAAACATCGGCCCGTTATCATTTTTGGTTCGATCCCCCTTTCCTTTTTATTCGCTCCAGCCTGATCCCCTCTTTCATTTTTCGCAACCCTAGTTCAAACAAAGAAAAGAATAATAATGGTGGCTCGTTCTTCTCTCGTTCGCACGAAAATTAAGGCTTCGAGCAAAATGGAAGATGCCAACTTCGGTAGCTCGTTCGATCGCTGGCCTCGTCCATGCTTGGGCAATCGATTTCTTAGTCTCTGCTTACAGCTGCTTCTATTTGCAAAGGTGAGTGATTATTTGTCACTCACATTTAATTCGAACTTTATCGTTTTGAGCTGGTGATTTCGTGATTTCTTGGTTCATTTGGGTTTTGAAGTCAATCTTCGTTTGTCTGAGAATTGATTTTGTTCTTGTTGTTTTTGGTTTTGAAGTCTTTTAGCCTACGATGATTTGTTATGTAGGGTTTGAACCCCTATTTTCGGGTTCGTAGTAAAGTATGGTGTTATGTTGCTTTGTTGTTTATAATTTCACTTGATATTCTCGGCCATTCGAGTACATTTTGATGTGGATGATTTATCTCGGCCATTTGGGTTTGTTAAAAGGATTTGATGATGTTTTTTTTTTTGCCATGGTTTTGTGGATTTGCTGACCCTTGGCTGACTTCGGTCACTATGATTTGTTGACATTTGATTCTTGCTTGATCTATTTCAAATATTGCTGGTCTTTGCCTTTTCTTCGGCACTGTGCCTTGTTCTTGACCGAGATAGGTGTGTTGTCCAGTTTACAGTCGAATATATGTTGCATTTTTGGGTACACTTAGTTTATGATTCACTTGTATGCTCTAACTTGTTGGTTTATATGCCTATCACCTGATCGTTTATGTCGATTCTCGCTTACTTGATGGCACTTAGTCTGGTGTAGTTTTACACTTGTGACTTCACTGGAAATTGTGATGTGCCTTGCTGTATTGTCATATGGTTGCTTTGACTTCCTTGCATCTTCATTTACCTGCACATTGGAGTTTGGTTCGCTGGTTTGGCTCCTATCTGATCATGACATGGAATTTAGTTTGAACAGGGGCCTTGTGATTTTAGTCGTACGTACATGAATGAAGTTGCAATGCTCCATGATCACTGGCCTCCACTACACTTATATATGCTGGTTGCTTTGAGTACCAAGTATATATGGGTTTAGTTTCAATAGTGATATTGTTTTCAGTCGAAGCTGCATTGTGGGTTCATTCATGCTTGAGTTTATAATCTATTTCTCTACACTTGAGTTTGTAGTTGTCTCCACTCGTACGAAAATGTTGATGGTACCTGTTACAGTTGGATCTCTGTCATTAGTGTGGTTTCGGCCACTTATCTAGGTTACTTTATTAAGTATAGTCTGCGACATTGTTCCGCTGGTGCCTGTTGCAGTGCAGTTGATTGGGTTTTGAAATTTGCTTTAAATTCCTTGTTGTTTAGTTCACGCTGCTATCACTTGTGTTACCGAAGTGTTGCAGACTTCTTCTTGTTCTATTCCAGTCAGTTGCATATTGGTTCATGCACAATTTGATATAAATTGCAGCTGGTTCATGAATCCCTTGTACATTGATGCTTTGCTGTCAGGTTGGATCTGAGAACTTTTGTGCTGTTCCCTTGATTTGAGGTGTTTGTACAAATTCTTTGTACATTTCATTGAGTCCAGTTTTGGAGTTTGCATGTTGTTGTTGGTCTGGGTTATACAGCCTGGTGTTGACCCTCTTTTACTGCATCTAAATTTCAAATGTGTACATACGTGCACATTGCCCATATCTGTCTGCACTTGTCATCCTACTTGTATCACTTGACTTGTGTATATGCGTTTGTTCTTGGTTTCCTATCTGATGTTAAGGCTTTGCTTTTGTGGCCTGCACTTGCTCACTTCTACTTGTTGCCCTGGTGATCTAGTTTTACTTTCACATGAGTTGACCCGGCTTCTTTGGGCTTGACCTTGTGTCAGTGTAAAGTTTCATTGTACATGTAGGCGCGCTATTCTTGGTTGTAGTTGTTTTTGGGCACAGTTTTACCCTTGCAGTTCTCTGATCTATTAGTCGAGTTTGCTTGCATTATTGTAGTGGCGAGGCAGTACACGCGTGCGTGTACTGCAGCCCTATCCGGATTGACAGATTTAGTTGATATCTCGATCGTTAAATTGTTTTGTTGGTTCAATTCAATATTTTGAAGTTGTATTTTGAAATGGTTCATTGGATTTGAGTTGGATCTGTTGGCTTTTGGATTCATTGATCTTCTAAGTATTTGATTGACTGTATTGGCGAGGCAGTACACGTTAGCGTGTACTGCAGCCAATCAACATTGATGTTTTAAATTGATGTTTCAATTTGTTTAAACTGTTTTGGATTGCTGATTTGTTGTTTAACACTGTTTAGTGTTATATCTGTCGTTATCCGATTCTTTTTCGAGGAGTCGGATATACGAGATTTCTGTGACTGTCGTCTATTTGATATTTGATTATTATTGCTTCTGTGCACTAATAACTGAGTTTGAATTAGACTGACCCGTGTATTATTTTCTTTTGAATGTAATACTCGGGTCAGACCCGAGTTATTTCAGGTTGTAGATTTTCTTCTTTGAGTTGCTGTTCAGGATTTGAAGACTTTTCACATCTTCTGAAGTGTCATTGTCCTTTTGTAGTAGTCGTGTCATTGTATAGAACGATATGTATTCATGTATATTAGTCGATAATGTACGTGTATATATAACTTCTAGAGTCGACAGTTGTAGTTGTATCATATGTATTGTGTCAACTATGTATTAACTAACATCAGTTATATATATATGAGACTTTTGTTTTTATCTGTGTTCCGCATTTATATTATCTGTGTTATTGTTACATCTAATGTCCTAAACTATTATGAACTATCGCAGTTTGTTTTATACTGATAATTGGATATGTCGATGGGAGTAAATAAATAATAGATGAAAAATAAAAAGTATATACCACTCCTATCGAGATAACCAATATTAGTGTAAGGCCAATTACGGATGGTCGCTCCTATCCAGCCTTATTCTTCGTAATAATAGACAGTATTTCTTTTAATACTCTTTGTTATTATGAGCATAGAGGTGGGGCGTCACAGTTGGTATCAGAGCTTGGGGTTTATGGACATAATATAAAACATAACTTGGATGGAACATATGTTACAACTATTGGTCGATGTTTCATCTGTGATTTGAGCCAAAACTAAAGTTTTGAAATTTTGATGAAATTGTGTTATGATGATTTGATTGATTTGTGTTCTGTTTATCAGAGTGCGCAGCGGAAACAGTAAAACTGTCTTCGCTGAGTACAACTGATAATCTTTTTGATTTAAAAATCAAAATATAAAATTGATATGAATTTCATTTGTCGTTTACATAGCTGTAATTATTTTGTTTCTTTGAGAATTTTGAATCTGAATTGAGGATTCGAAGAAATTACAGTTATGTGATTTTTGTTGAAATTTCCGCTGGCTTTCTTTTGTACTAATCATCTATCGATTAGATTTTGTTGTTTTGAATTGTCTTCATTGAAGATACCTTCGAATGATTTCTTTGTTCATTTTGTAGTACGTGCAAAAAATTTGAATTGCACGTTATTGCATTTATTTTACGTTGAACCGATGCTAGGTTATGAAACGTATTTTGTTGCCGTTATTTTTATAACGGGATTTTTACACCAAAGCTAAAATTTTGAAGCACGGTGTTTGGTGGCATTTTGATGAATGAAAATTCTCTGATATTACATTTTGATGTAAATTGTTTTGATGTGATTTTGACGTTTTAAAATTACTGTCGCTTTGGCTTCAGTAACCGTCAAATTTTAAAAGTGGATTTTCTAGCGGTTATTCCGCAATGCTGTTTTGTGACTGTTTTTACGGTATTTTGAGAAGTACAATTTCCTTATCGAAATTGTTACTGATTTGCTGCTTTAATCACGTGATTGGAAAATCGTTTTAAAATGAAAAGTGTTTTATGAATTTTTAACAGTTCGCGTTTTCAAAAGAATGAGAAAGCGACTTAAACGATTCAGCAAAATCGAGGATTATGACCCCTTTCTTTTACTGTTTCGCTTAACTCCGGACTTGTCCAGTTGAGAAGGTGAATTGTTATTTTTACAAAATAAATAAAATTGTTTTCAGAAATTTAACAGTTTACGCTTTCAAAAGAATGAGGAAGCGATTTAAACGTTTCAGCAAAATCGAGGACTATGACCCCTTTCTTTTACTGATTCGCTTAATTTCGGACTTGTCCGTTTGAGAATGTAAAGTGTATTTTTACAAAATACACAATTTTGCACTTTCAAGGAAACGATGAAGTGATTTAAACGATTTAGCAAAAGTGCGGAGTATGGAACCACACTTTTACTATTTCGGTTAATTCCGGACTCGTTAATTGAATATCTGTGTTTTGATGAATTTGATGATTTCACACTTTCAAGGAAACGATGAAGAGAATCAAACGATTTAGTAAAACACGTGGTATGGGACATGTGCGTTTGCTATTTCGGTTAATTCCGGACTCGTTAATTGAAACATTTTGATGCTTTCGTGTGCTTTCGAGCCACTATGAGGACCTTCGGGTCATTTGTTGGACCTTCGGGTCATTTGTTGGGCTTTCGGGCCACTCTGCGGACCTTCGGGTCAAATACCAGTACTAGACCTTCGGGTCACTCTGCGGACCTTCGGGTCAATCTGATGGGCGCCAAAAATTATGTTGAGTACTTGGTAGGCTTCGGCCACTCTGAGATGCACGTGCGGCGAATTAAAAACTCGACATCTGATGGGATCGATCCAAGCTTTCATGTTGATTTTCTAGTCTTCTTAATTGATTTCTAGATATTTGTTGCTTCCAATTATCTACAGGTAATTGGATATTTGTTGATATGAGTTCTGATTATCGTTTTTGATAATTAGATATTTGTTGTTTCTAATTATCGCTTGTGATAATTGGATATTTGTTGATATGAGTTCTGATTATCGTTTTTGATAATCGGATATTTGTTGCTTTTAATTATCACTTTAGATAATTAAATAATTGTTGATTTTAGATTTAATTATCACCTGAGATAATTAAATATTTGTTGAATTGAGATTTAATTATCGCTTCGGATAATTAAATATTTGTTGACTTGAGATTTAATTATCGCCTGAGATAATTAAATATTTGTTGATTTGAGATTTAATTATCGCTTTAGATAATTAAATATTTGTTGCTTTGAGATTTAATTATCGCTTTAGATAATTAAATAATTGCTGATTTCGAATTTAATTATCGCTTTAGATAATTAAATATTTGCTGATTTGAGATTTAATTATCGCTTTTGATAATTAAATATTTGTTGAATTAAGATTTAATTATCGCTTCAGATAATTAAATATTTGTTGACTTGAGATTTAATTATCGCCTGAGATAATTAAATATTTGTTGATTTGAGATTTAATTATCGCTTTAGATAATTAAATATTTGTTGCTTTGAGATTTAATTATCGCTTTAGATAATTAAATAATTGCTGATTTCGAATTTAATTATCGCTTTAGATAATTAAATATTTGCTGATTTGAGATTTAATTATCGCTTTTGATAATTAAATATTTGCTGATTTGAGATTTAATTATCGCTTTTGATAATTAAATATTTGCTGATTTGAGATTTAATTATCGCTTTTGATAATTAAATATTTGCTGATTTGAGATTTAATTATCGCTTTAGATAATTAAATATTGGTTGATTTGAAATTTGATTATCGTTTTTGATAATCGAATATTTGTTGAAATTGAAATTTGATTATCGCTTGTGATAATCGAATATTTGTTGATTTGAGAAATTTGATTATCGTTTTTGATAATCGAATATTTATTGATTTGAAATTTGATTACCGTTTGTGGTAATTAAATATTTGCTGATTTGTTTTCTGACTATCGTTTAGATCATGGGATGTTTGCTGATTTTGTTGATACGAGATTTTCTAATCTCTAATTGGATCTAAATTATACTGATTTTTATTGAATTGCTATTTTCTTTCTATCTCTGTTAATATTTAGAATTTGTTGATTATGAAGTTTGTGTTCCAGTTATTTGTCGGATAACTAGATCGTGGCAGTTTGGCGAATTGCGATTGTGTTTTATAATTATCTTTGTGGATAATTGGATTTTGTTGTTTTCTAATTATCGTATCGATGATTAGATATTGTTGTTTTGTGAAATTATGCATTTTAATTATCTTGTTGATAATTGAATATCGCTGATGGTTGCATTTATTCGGGTTTGTTGTTTTCTGATTATCTATTGATAGTTAGATATGGTTGAAAATTTGTGAATCTCTTTTATTGGAATTAAAAGATTCCTTTGGCATTTGAATTCTCGACTTTTATTTTCTAGCTTAACCCGTTTATGTTAGAAAATTTATTGTTAATGACGACCTTAATTAGGAAAATTGCGGGGATGCAATTTTTATAAGGAGGGGAGTCTGTAACAACCCAGGATTTCGCAGTGATTTATAATCGTCATTAAACGATTAATCTATTGGCTAATTACTGTTGCAAGCTTTTAAATTGTTGAGAAATTATTGTGGGCTTTAAATAAGTATTTCCTTTATTTTTTTTGTGGCCAGCCCTTTTAAAAACATCGGCCCGTTATCATTTTTGGTTCGATCCCCCTTTCCTTTTTATTCGCTCCAGCCCGATCCCCTCTTTCATTTTTCGCAACCCTAGTTCAAACAAAGAAAAGAATAATAATGGTGGCTCGTTCTTCTCTCGTTCGCACGAAAATTAAGGCTTCGAGCAAAATGTAAGATGCCAACTTCGGTAGCTCGTTCGATCGCTGGCCTCGTCCATGCTTGGGCAATCGATTTCTTAGTCTCTGCTTACAGCTGCTTCTATTTGCAAAGGTGAGTGATTATTTGTCACTCACATTTAATTCGAACTTTATCGTTTTGAGCTGGTGATTTCGTGATTTCTTGGTTCATTTGGGTTTTGAAGTCAATCTTCGTTTGTCTGAGAATTGATTTTGTTCTCGTTGTTTTTGGTTTTGAAGTCGTTTAGCCTACGATGATTTGTTATGTAGGGTTTGAACCCCTATTTTCTGGTTCGTAGTAAAGTATGGTGTTATGTTGCTTTATTGTTTATAATTTCACTTGATATTCTCGGCCATTCGAGTACATTTTGATGTGGATGATTTATCTCGGCCATTTGGGTTTGTTAAAAGGATTTGATGATGTTTTTTTTTGCCATGGTTTTGTGGATTTGCTGACCCTTGGCTGACTTCGGTCACTATGATTTGTTGACATTTGATTCTTGCTTGATCTATTTCAAATATTGCTGGTCTTTGCCTTTTCTTCGGCATTGTGCCTTGTTCTTGACCGAGATAGGTGTGTTGTCCAGTTTACAGTCGAATATATGTTGCATTTTTGGGTACACTTAGTTTATGATTCACTTGTATGCTCTAACTTGTTGGTTTATATGCCTATCACCTGATCGTTTATGTCGATTCTCGCTTACTTGATGGCACTTAGTCTGGTGTAGTTTTACACTTGTGACTTCACTGGAAATTGTGCTGTGCCTTGCTGTATTGTCATATGGTTGCTTTGACTTCCTTGCATCTTCATTTACCTGCACATTGGAGTTTGGTTCACTGGTTTGGCTCCTATCTGATCATGACATGGAATTTAGTTTGAACAGGGGCCTTGTGATTTTAGTCGTACGTACATGAATGAAGTTGCAATGCTCCATGATCACTGGCCTCCACTACACTTATATATGCTGGTTGCTTTGAGTACCAAGTATATATGGGTTTAGTTTCAATAGTGATATTGTTTTCAGTCGAAGCTGCATTGTGGGTTCATTCATGCTTGAGTTTATAATCTATTTCTCTACACTTGAGTTTGTAGTTGTCTCCACTCGTACGAAAATGTTGATGGTACCTGTTACAGTTGGATCTCTGTCATTAGTGTGGTTTCGGCCACTTATCTAGGTTACTTTATTAAGTATAGTCTGCGACATTGTTCCGCTGGTGCCTGTTGCAGTGCAGTTGATTGGGTTTTGAAATTTGCTTTAAATTCCTTGTTGTTTAGTTCACGCTGCTATCACTTGTGTTACCGAAGTGTTGCAGACTTCTTCTTGTTCTATTCCAGTCAGTTGCATATTGGTTCATGCACAATTTGATATAAATTGCAGCTGGTTCATGAATCCCTTGTACATTGATGCTTTGCTGTCAGGTTGGATCTGAGAACTTTTGTGCTGTTCCCTTGATTTGAGGTGTTTGTACAAATTCTTTGTACATTTCATTGAGTCCAGTTTTGGAGTTTGCATGTTGTTGTTGGTCTGGGTTATACAGCCTGGTGTTGACCCTCTTTTACTACATCTAAATTTCAAATGTGTACATACGTGCACATTGCCCATATCTGTCTGCACTTGTCATCCTACTTGTATCACTTGACTTGTGTATATGCGTTTGTTCTTGGTTTCCTATCTGATGTTAAGGCTTTGCTTTTGTGGCCTGCACTTGCTCACTTCTACTTGTTGCCCTGGTGATCTAGTTTTACTTTCACATGAGTTGACCCGGCTTCTTTGGGCTTGACCTTGTGTCAGTGTAAAGTTTCATTGTACATGTAGGCGCGCTATTCTTGGTTGTAGTTGTTTTTGGGCACAGTTTTACCCTTGCAGTTCTCTGATCTGTTAGTCGAGTTTGCTTGCATTATTGTAGTGGCGAGGTAGTACACGCGTGCGTGTACTGCAGCCCTATCCGGATTGACAGATTTAGTTGATATCTCGATCGTTAAATTGTTTCGTTGGTTCAATTCAATATTTTGAAGTTGTATTTTGAAATGGTTCATTGGATTTGAGTTGGATCTGTTGGCTTTTGGATTCATTGATCTTCTAAGTATTTGATTGACTGTATTGGCGAGGCAGTACACGTTAGCGTGTACTGCAGCCAATCAACATTGATGTTTTAAATTGATGTTTCAATTTGTTTAAACTGTTTTGGATTGCTGATTTGTTGTTTAACACTGTTTAGTGTTTTATCTGTCGTTATCCGATTCTTTTTCGAGGAGTCGGATATACGAGATTTTTGTGACTGTCGTCTATTTGATATTTGATTATTATTGCTTCTGTGCACTAATAACTGAGTTTGAATTAGACTGACCCGTGTATTATTTTCTTTTGAATGTAATACTCGGGTCAGACCCGAGTTATTTCAGGTTGTAGATTTTCTTCTTTGAGTTGCTGTTCAGGATTTGAAGACTTTTCACATCTTCTGAAGTGTCATTGTCCTTTTGTAGTAGTCGTGTCATTGTATAGAACGATATGTATTCATGTATATTAGTCGATAATGTACGTGTATATATAACTTCTAGAGTCGACAGTTGTAGTTGTATCATATGTATTGTGTCAACTATGTATTAACTAACATCAGTTATATATATATATGAGACTTTTGTTTTTATCTGTGTTCCGCATTTATATTATCTGTGTTATTGTTACATCTAATGTCCTAAACTATTATGAACTATCGTAGTTTGTTTTATACTGATAATTGGATATGTCGATGGGAGTAAATAAATAATAGATGAACAATAAAAAGTATATACCACTCCTATCGAGATAACCAATATTAGTGTAAGGCCAATTACGGATGGTCTGTAACGACCCGATATTTTCAACCATTCGCATCCATTATAAGTGTATAGGTAGACACTCATGCCGGAGTTGAATTGCTAAAAATACCGCGTTGTAAATAAAATTTGGCAAATCTCAGAATATACAGTAAATAAATATAATCACAGATCACAGACACAGAGTAAAATAATGCAGCGGAAGTAAAAGAAACAGTAGTTCATGAAGCTACTATATAAATATATCAGAGTTACATAAGATACAACAGAAGAAATAGAGTACAACAAAAGTCTCAATAAAATAACCAAGTACAAGCTGAGTAGAACAACGGAACTGAAATAGATAGGACATGACAAGCAGATAATCTCCAGCGATTCAAATCTCCAAGAGAGTGGAAATCCAAATCTGTGAATAACTCAGGCTGACCCGAGCGTAAAGCAAAACACAAAACACTCGAGTCAGGACAATATATACTTATATAATGTAAACCAACTCAAGTGAACTGTAATAAAGGTACAAGTAACTTAGAAGATGCTTGGGACCGCCCATCCTCTAAGGATCCGTTAAAATATCTACTATGTAGTAATATTCGCTATTATAATAGTGTCTAAATAAGTAAAGTATAATCATATAGAAAATAGCGTTAAGGGGATGGAGAACCTTAACGCGGTCGGATCTTAAAATCATAATCGTAGTAAAGCTCGATATGGTAGGTGACACGGCACAACTAGGCAATGCCAGGGTAGATATACCAATTACGCACACGGACTGATGGATACGCATAGCAGCCACTACCGTTCCACCTCGAACAACACTCCCAAATCGGAGGATGGCCATCTAATCAATCACAAGTAAGAGTATAATATCGAAGAAATGTGTCCGAGAAGAGGTGCTACCTCACTGGTCCGAGATCGCTCCTGTTTTAGCCACCTTATGCCAACTCACGGGAGTTGGGTCCACGTAACATACCTTAAGAACGTCGCCACCATCCTACTTCATTCTGGAATCTCCACCGCGTACACAGTTGCCAAAGTGGTTTTCGGTAAGACAGAGAGTATGTCCATATCCGATCCCGGTCTCTTTAACAACCCAACGTTATTATAACCCGTGGTTATAAGTTTAAAAACAGTTTATACTTCAAAATAGAATATCATTTCAAATCCAAATCTTTATCAAAATAAAGATTAAATCAATTCCAAACCATTCCATATTTTTAAAATATCATATCATTTCAAAACTTCATTTCAAATCATTTTAATATCATATCCTTACAAAACTTCATTTCAAACCATTTTATTAAAATAAAATATCCTATCAGTTCAAATCCAAATATTCAACTTTAAATACCTTTTAAATTCAAAGATATCGTTCATTTACTATCATTTCAAATCACCTTTAAATAGTTTATTCCAATCAAAGTAATTCATTAAAACCTTTTAAAAGTGTAATTATTATATTTTCAAATCAAGTATTCAATTTCCAAAATTTCAAACCATTCTGAGTTCGTTTACTAAGTCAAAAACCCTAATTATTAAAATTTCAGCATTTCACAGCATTTAAAAACAACTGCTATAAGTTATATTTGAAAACATTTTTAATTCAGCAAAGACAGCACTTAAAACTGCTGTTAAAACTCAGTTTTAGTTGAATTATAGTTCAAAACAGAAAAGACAGCATTTCAGAAGTGCTGCGGTAGTTCAGATTTCAAAACAAGGGTTAAATTTGGTTTCAGCAAAGACTGCAGACCATTATAGCATTTCCAGAGAATGCTATAATAGACCTGGGTTCAATATTAGCCTATAAGTTCAACTACAGCAACTGCAGCATTTCAGAAATGCTGTAGTAGCCCTTTTATTCAATTTTTAGTGTAATTCAGAACCATAGCATTTCTGAATGCTATTAAAAGTGATTTTCAGCTTTTTAGTGTATTTCCAGCAATTAAATAACTTCATTTTAAACTCTTTAAACATTTTAAAAATCATAATTTAACATTTAAAATGTTCATTTACATATCATTTAACATGTATCTTTTTCACAATAAATTTCTTATAATTAAATCCAATTTTCAACAATTTACTTAATAAATTTAAGTGTAAAAGTTTCCAATTCTTCACATTTCAACAAATAACTTAACACTTCAAATTTAAATTACCATTTCACAAATTTAACTAAATTTCCAATTTTATTTAATTAACTAAAACCTTTAATTAAAACCAAATTTCACATTTCCAAGTCAAGTTATATTTTAAAAGATCACTTTTAAACATTCATTTATTTAACCACTTAAATTCATAGAAAAAATCAATGATACTTTAATAAATCACTTATTCACATTTAATCAAATTATCATATTTACCATTTCCAAATAAAATTTAATATCCATTTTATTTATATAACTTAAATATCATTTTCAACCAAATTCCAAATTTCCAACTTAAGTATATTTCAAAATCCAGTTAAACCATTCATTAATTACATTTTTAACACATAGAAAAATCATAATTTCTTTATTTTAAAACATTTCAAAATCTATTTAAATCAAATTTCATAAATTTATAATTTTTAAAATACTTAAAAATATCCAAAACACTTTATAAAATAACCACGGGCCTGTATATAATTTTCTAACTTAGGTCAAGTGATACGGATATGTATCATTTCAATCCACAGTTAAAAAAAGAAAAATCCGGGTTCTATCATTTCAAACCCGCAATCCCAAGTTAAAATAATTTAAATAAAAATCGTTCAGGCCTATCATTTCAGCCCATAACGATTTTTCCCTATTCTAAAGTCCGTTCGGGTATGTATCATTTCAACCCATAGTGATTCTAGTCTACAGGGAACTTGCAATGGTGATAACAGATATAAATAACAGAATAACATTAAATAATAGTAACATATGATATAACAGGTGTAATAACAGGTGTGAACATCATATGATAATAATATAAGCATATATAACATGATAATATATTTCTACAGATTCGCAGGGTGTCAATTTACTAGTTATATAGGTACATATTGTCTGGTGAGAATAACTCACAGTTTTGTGCTGGAGAAACGACGACGACTGCACGAATGGGATCCAAACAAGCACGATAACACGATTCAAATAAGAGTGGAGGAGCCAAAGTATCAAATCCCTTGAATATAAGTCAAACAAAACAATATAACAACGATGAGTTTCAAATCAGCTACGATCAAAACTACAGTAGAATAGGCTGTACAGAATCAAATAGAAATGCTTTGCACTTGCTTTTTACATTTACTAGGCTCAGACATGATGGAAAATACATGACAATAGCAGGTGTTTGGGTCAGGTTATGGTGGGTATGGGTCGGCCTAGAGGTCATTTGTGATGGTGCCAAAGTGGTAGAAGTGAATAACATACATAAGCATGCATACACATGGGTTTTGACAAGGATTTGGGCTCTACCAAGGCCCTATGTGTCATGGCCAGAGGAGTGGGGTCCACTGTGATGACGTGGCAGAGGGTCCAGGTGGTGGTGGAGGTGGTGTTGGTGGCGGCCATGGGTGGTGGAAGGTGATGGAATGAGTGTGGTGCTCGGTTAGGCTAGTATGAAGGGGTGTTTTGAAACTTTTGTTGATATGCATCACCAAGGGGGTTCATGGCTTGGATGGCTGGTGAGGAGGAGGTGTTGGTGGTGTGCCATCAGGTGGTGGAGGCGGCTAAGCAGCAAGGGAGGCATGGCCAAACCTACATGAGGTGATACAAGTGCAAAAAAATCAAACTAGAAAAATCAACATAAGTGGAAAAAGAAGAAAAAGAGAGATAGAATTTTACCAAACTCTTCAATCAAGGGGAGGCCGAAATTTTTTGTTCAGGAAGGAGGAAAAAGATATGTGAGTTGAGAAATGAAGTGATCGGCTGAAAATGTGGAGAGTTATGTCAAAAGAAATGAAGAGTTGGTGGAAAATGAAGAGGTGGAATTCAAAGAGTCAAAAGCAATTCAAAAGTCAAAACCTTTTCATATTTCTTTATTTTATTTTAAATAACTTTATATTTCTGGTAATAATAGTAATACCAGATAAGAATTCGAAAATCTATCAAAATATAAAAATATATATAATATTTATTAATTTATATAAGGTTAAATAAGAAAATAGCTAAAAATAGTAAACTAGTCTAGAAAATTTGAAATTAATTGGAATAAATTTTGGAAAAATCATATGAGCTTGTAATATAATTTTAAACATAACTAATAACATAAAATAAAAATATATTCACAAAATAAATATTTAAAATTTAATTTACATATAATTTTTAATGAAGAAAATAGCAGAAAATAGGAAAACAGCCTTTAAAATGAAAAATAAATACAGTAAATTTTGGAAAAATACTATTATCAATTTAAAAACATAAAAAGACAAAATATACATAAAAAACATATTAACACATATTAAAACAAAATATAAGAAAGAAAATATGATTTAAAAAAATTTAAAATAGGCAAAATTGCACAAATAAACAAATTATACTAAAAATTGAAATGTACATAACTTTTACATTTTAACTCCGTTTTCAACGAAACAAAAAGTGGTGTTCAAGTTATTAAATCTATTTTCATAATAAAAGATAAAATTTATAATTTCAAACTATTAAAAATTTAAACTTAAAAGTCAAAGTTTGACTATTGACCAAAATTCACATTTTCAGGAAATATTAAATTTAGTCATATTTGGAATTCTAATCCACATCAAAGTCAAAGTTTATATTAAAAATAACAAAATTTATTCTTTTTCATAAATAAAGCTTTTAAATCTGGAAGAATCAATTTAAAAATATTTGTAAAATACAGGGTTGTTACACTCTCCCCTACTCAAAACTTTTCGTCCCCGAAAAGGAACGAGGTACGGGAAAGCACAGAAAAAGATAGAATGAAATAGAATTAAGACAAGATGATAAGAAGATTGGATTACACCTGATAACTATTGTTATAGGTAAGTTTAACAAGATTGAGGTGATCAAATCAAGAATATAAGCACGAAAAAGATCCTCTAGAGTCTGAATCTCCTTTTTCACTTGACCGATGGTCTATGAATGGAAAAACAGTGTTCAGATCCAGATGAGTAACAAAGATTATCAAAGATTACAGAAAGATTTCTAAACGGACTGGTATAAGCAATAGCCTTCCCATTCTGTAACAAGATAAGAGAAATAAGGACAACCAAAAGGTAGTTTGAAAAACAAAATAAGATAATAAATTTAAAACCATAATGCTTTGAAATCATAATAATTTAGGGATGTTTATCATTTGGAAATCACACTACTAAAATCATAACACTTTGGACAAGTTATCCTTTTAAAAAAAATAATACTTAGAAAATCATAACACCCTAAAAAAAATCTTCATTTAAACCATTTTAATTCAAGGTCAAATAATATTCATTTTAAAGTTGTAACATTTCTAAGTTCATTTAATTATAAAAATTTCCAAAACATTGTCTTTTCAAAATAGCAGCACTTATAAAATGCTACAGTAGATATATTAGTATTTCAAATTAGTTCAATTTCAGAAATATTCATTTGGATATCTTTTAACTTATGACTTATTAAAACAAACCTTTATGAATGGAATATCCAAATTAAACTATACTTCGTTTATTAAGTTAAAAGTTCACTATTTTAGTTAGCTCTTAATTTAACACATAACCTAACACTTTATTTAAAATACACATTTCATAAATAGATATTCCTTTAATAAGTTACACTTAAAATTTCATTTGAAAACCAAATTCTCAATTATCAAATTTTAGTGATGTTAAAATACATTTTAACTATTTAAATCATAATTATTCATTTTTCAAGACATATCTATTTCATAAATAAAATATTTATCATAGCAAATATAACAATCAAATTCCTTTACACATTTATTCATTTAGACATCAATTAAACTATGAATTCAAGTTAAATAAACTTTATTACAAAATGTCCAATTCCAATGTATTTTATTTTATCTATTCAAAGATACATTATTTATTATACAACATATTCGTTTCAGGAAATAACCATTATTAAAATTCCTAGGTTAAACTTAAGGTTCCATATTAAATCAAATTTGATTATTAAGTTATTTAAATAAAATCTCTTTAAATCCCTTTTCACTATTTACCTCTGTTAATCTTTTATAACTAAAATTTAAGTGTATAACATTTATTATAACCACTCAAATTTTATTTATAAAATCCTTTCTATATTGTAATTATCCAATTTCATATTCAACTTCTGTGTAATTTTGATAAGTTATATTGGAATGAAATTGTATGTTATACAAATAAAACTTTCCAATTCAATTATCTCAAGTTTGAATCATTTATCCAAATTTTTGATTTTCTTTTTATAATTGAAATTATTCTTCAAGATGAAATTTAAGAATTAAATTTCCGGTTTCCTTCAAACCAGTTAGAGATAAATAAATATATGTACATAATATGTCAAATCAATTTAAATCATATATCTATATATTTTATAAATCAAATCATCTTTTAGAAATTCAAATCAATTAAATTCCCCAAAATAAAGCTGTAGCAAGACTACAGAACAGTCTCTTCACTTCGAAACTCGAAAATGAACATCGATGATGCTGCAGTCATCACCGAAATTATTTTCCAGCGACAAAGAGAAGAGCACTAAATTTTTAAACTTTAAAATCCTTTAGAGACAAATTTTTTATTCAAAAATACTTTAAATAATATATCCTTTTAAAACTTTAAACACAAGGTTTGAATCCATTGGAAATTAAATTCTTAAATTTATTGTTTTAAATTCCTTTCAGTTCCCAAATAAATTTATAAACAACTATTTATAAATTCATTTGCAGACAGTAAATGATAAATCAAGTATTATCATTTCAAATTATCAATTTAAATCAATTTATTAAGTTCCATAAATTTACTTATATACATCAAAATTTATTTCATTAACAATTTTTAAAATAATATTGTGTCAGTTTGTTCTGTCAAAGTGTTTTAGAAATCCTATCGATAGCGTTGATCAGACGAACCGATCGGAAACCCAAATCAACATCAACAACTCAAACAACACAATATATAAAACAAAACATAGATTTACAAACATAGTTCAAAATGTTTGGAGAGTTTGGAAACAAAAGATAAGATGATTAAACAGAGTAGAGAGATGGGTAAGCTTAGATAAATCGCGGACAACCTTAAACGGGTCAACCCTGACTTAATGGATAAGATCAAATGTGGATTTTCTGGGGTAAATCTACCTTCGATCTCAAGAGATAGAGTTTGGAATAACAAAAGATATTAGCATCTAAACCAAGGATAAATATAAATCTCTTGTTAATCGATGCTGATTGTAAAGGATTTTCACCCCTTTACAAGAAAATTAGAATATTGGCGAGACCGCCAATTCACTATGAAGATCATTCGAAGTGGAGTTATGGGATACTCCAGAATCAAAAGATGATGAATAGTGAGGGACACGAATGAATTTCGGAACCGTAGGGAACGTTCCAAAATTCAAAGGAAAACGAATCAAAAGGAAGAGATTCAAACTCGAACGAAAGTGATTCTGTAAATAAATTTACCATACATTCTAAGTTTTGCCTCAAAGCCAAAGCTCTGATACCAACTGTAACGATCCGATATTTTCAACCATTCGCATCCATTATAAGTGTATAGGTAGACACTCATGCCGGAGTTGAATTGCTAAAAATACCGCGTTATAAATAAAATTTGGCAAATCTCAGAATATACAGTAAATAAATATAATCACAGATCACAGACACAGAGTAAAATAATGCAGCGGAAGTAAAAGAAACAGTAGTTCATGAAGCTACTATATAAATATATCAGAGTTACATAAGATACAACAGAAGAAATAGAGTACAACAAAAGTCTCAATAAAATAACCAAGTACAAGCTGAGTAGAACAACGGAACTGAAATAGATAGGACATGACAAGCAGATAATCTCCAGCGATTCAAATCTCCAAGAGAGTGGAAATCCAAATCTGTGAATAACTCAGGCTGACCCGAGCGTAAAGCAAAACACAAAACACTCGAGTCAGGACAATATATACTTATATAATGTAAACCAACTCAAGTGAACTGTAATAAAGGTACAAGTAACTTAGAAGATGCTTGGGACCGCCCATCCTCTAAGGATCCGTTAAAATATCTACTATGTAGTAATATTCGCTATTATAATAGTGTCTAAATAAGTAAAGTATAATCATATAGAAAATAGCGTTAAGGGGATGGAGAACCTTAACGCGGTCGGATCTTAAAATCATAATCGTAGTAAAGCTCGATATGGTAGGTGACACGGCACAACTAGGCAATGCCAGGGTAGATATACCAATTACGCACACGGACTGATGGATACGCATAGCAGCCACTACCGTTCCACCTCGAACAACACTCCCAAATCGGAGGATGGCCATCTAATCAATCACAAGTAAGAGTATAATATCGAAGAAATGTGTCCGAGAAGAGGTGCTACCTCACTGGTCCGAGATCGCTCCTGTTTTAGCCACCTTATGCCAACTCACGGGAGTTGGGTCCACGTAACATACCTTAAGAACGTCGCCACCATCCTACTTCATTCTGGAATCTCCACCGCGTACACAGTTGCCAAAGTGGTTTTCGGTAAGACAGAGAGTATGTCCATATCCGATCCCGGTCTCTTTAACAACCCAACGTTATTATAACCCGTGGTTATAAGTTTAAAAACAGTTTATACTTCAAAATAGAATATCATTTCAAATCCAAATCTTTATCAAAATAAAGATTAAATCAATTCCAAACCATTCCATATTTTTAAAATATCATATCATTTCAAAACTTCATTTCAAATCATTTTAATATCATATCCTTACAAAACTTCATTTCAAAACATTTTATTAAAATAAAATATCCTATCAGTTCAAATCCAAATATTCAACTTTAAATATCTTTTAAATTCAAAGATATCGTTCATTTACTATCATTTCAAATCACCTTTAAATAGTTTATTCCAATCAAAGTAATTCATTAAAACCTTTTAAAAGTGTAATTATTATATTTTCAAATCAAGTATTCAATTTCCAAAATTTCAAACCATTCTGAGTTCGTTTACTAAGTCAAAAACCCTAATTATTAAAATTTCAGCATTTCACAGCATTTAAAAACAACTGCTATAAGTTATATTTGAAAACATTTTTAATTCAGCAAAGACAGCACTTAAAACTGCTGTTAAAACTCAGTTTTAGTTGAATTATAGTTCAAAACAGAAAAGACAGCATTTCAGAAGTGCTGCGGTAGTTCAGATTTCAAAACAAGGGTTAAATTTGGTTTCAGCAAAGACTGCAGACCATTATAGCATTTCCAGAGAATGCTATAATAGACCTGGGTTCAATATTAGCCTATAAGTTCAACTACAGCAACTGCGGCATTTCAGAAATGCTGTAGTAGCCCTTTTATTCAATTTTTAGTGTAATTCAGAACCATAGCATTTCTGAATGCTATTAAAAGTGATTTCCAGCCTTTTAGTGTATTTCCAGCAATTAAATAACTTCATTTTAAACTCTTTAAACATTTTAAAAATCATAATTTAACATTTAAAATGTCCATTTACATATCATTTAACATGTATCTTTTTCACAATAAATTTCTTATAATTAAATCCAATTTTCAACAATTTACTTAATAAATTTAAGTGTAAAAGTTTCCAATTCTTCACATTTCAACAAATAACTTAACACTTCAAATTTAAATTACCATTTCACAAATTTAACTAAATTTCCAATTTTATTTAATTAACTAAAACCTTTAATTAAAACCAAATTTCACATTTCCAAGTCAAGTTATATTTTAAAAGATCACTTTTAAACATTCATTTATTTAACCACTTAAATTCATAGAAAAAATCAATGATACTTTAATAAATCACTTAAATTCACATTTAATCAAATTATCATATTTACCATTTCCAAATAAAATTTAATATCCATTTTATTTATATAACTTAAATATCATTTTTAACCAAATTCCAAATTTCCAACTTAAGTATATTTCAAAATCCAGTTAAACCATTCATTAATTACATTTTTAACACATAGAAAAATCATAATTTCTTTATTTTAAAACATTTCAAAATCTATTTAAATCAAATTTCATAAATTTATAATTTTTAAAATACTTAAAAATATCCAAAACACTTTATAAAATAACCACGGGCCTGTATATAATTTTCTAACTTAGGTCAAGTGATACGGATATGTATCATTTCAATCCGCAGTTAAAAAAAGAAAAATCCGGGTTCTATCATTTCAAACCCGCAATCCCAAGTTAAAATAATTTAAATAAAAATCGTTCAGGCCTATCATTTCAGCCCATAACGATTTTTCCCTATTCTAAAGTCCGTTCGGGTATGTATCATTTCAACCCATAGTGATTCTAGTCTACAGGGAACTTGCAATGGTGATAACAGATATAAATAACAGAATAACATTAAATAATAGTAACATATGATATAACAGGTGTAATAACAGGTGTGAACATCATATGATAATAATATAAGCATATATAACATGATAATATATTTCTACAGATTCGCAGGGTGTCAATTTACTAGTTATATAGGTACATATTGTCTGGTGAGAATAACTCACAGTTTTGTGCTGGAGAAACGACGACGACTGCACGAATGGGATCCAAACAAGCACGATAACACGATTCAAATAAGAGTGGAGGAGCCAAAGTATCAAATCTCTTGAATATAAGTCAAACAAAACAATATAACAACGATGAGTTTCAAATCAGCTACGATCAAAACTACAGTAGAATAGGCTGTACAGAATCAAATAGAAATGCTTTGCACTTGCTTTTTACATTTACTAGGCTCAGCCATGATGGAAAATACATGACAATAGCAGGTGTTTGGGTCAGGTTATGGTGGGTATGGGTCGGCCTAGAGGTCATTTGTGATGGTGCCAAAGTGGTAGAAGTGAATAACATACATAAGCATGCATACACATGGGTTTTGACAAGGATTTGGGCTCTACCAAGGCCCTATGTGTCATGGCCAGAGGAGTGGGGTCCACTGTGATGACGTGGCAGAGGGTCCAGGTGGTGGTGGAGGTGGTGTTGGTGGCGGCCATGGGTGGTGGAAGGTGATGGAATGAGTGTGGTGCTCGGTTAGGCTAGTATGAAGGGGTGTTTTGAAACTTTTGTTGATATGCATCACCAAGGGGGTTCATGGCTTGGATGGCTGGTGAGGAGGAGGTGTTGGTGGTGTGCCATCAGGTGGTGGAGGCGGCTAAGCAGCAAGGGAGGCATGGCCAAACCTACATGAGGTGATACAAGTGCAAAAAAATCAAACTAGAAAAATCAACATAAGTGGAAAAAGAAGAAAAAGAGAGATAGAATTTTACCAAACTCTTCAATCAAGGGGAGGCCGAAATTTTTTTGTTCAGGAAGGAGGAAAAAGATATGTGAGTTGAGAAATGAAGTGATCGGCTGAATATGTGGAGAGTTATGTCAAAAGAAATGAAGAGTTGGTGGAAAATGAAGAGGTGGAATTCAAAGAGTCAAAAGCAATTCAAAAGTCAAAACCTTTTCATATTTCTTTATTTTATTTTAAATAACTTTATATTTCTGGTAATAATAGTAATACCAGATAAGAATTCGAAAATCTATCAAAATATAAAAATATATATAATATTTATTAATTTATATAAGGTTAAATAAGAAAATAGCTAAAAATAGTAAACTAGTCTAGAAAATTTGAAATTAATTGGAATAAATTTTGGAAAAATCATATGAGCTTGTAATATAATTTTAAACATAACTAATAACATAAAATAAAAATATATTCACAAAATAAATATTTAAAATTTAATTTACATATAATTTTTAATGAAGAAAATAGCAGAAAATAGGAAAACAGCCTTTAAAATGAAAAATAAATACAGTAAATTTTGGAAAAATACTATTATCAATTTAAAAACATAAAAAGACAAAATATACATAAAAAACATATTAACACATATTAAAACAAAATATAAGAAAGAAAATATGATTTAAAAAAATTTAAAATAGGCAAAATTGCACAAATAAACAAATTATACTAAAAATTGAAATGTACATAACTTTTACATTTTAACTCCGTTTTCAACGAAACAAAAAGTGGTGTTCAAGTTATTAAATCTATTTTCATAATAAAAGATAAAATTTATAATTTCAAACTATTAAAAATTTAAACTTAAAAGTCAAAGTTTGACTATTGACCAAAATTCACATTTTCAGGAAATATTAAATTTAGTCATATTTGGAATTCTAATCCACATCAAAGTCAAAGTTTATATTAAAAATAACAAAATTTATTATTTTTCATAAATAAAGCTTTTAAATCTGGAAGAATCAATTTAAAAATATTTGTAAAATACAGGGTTGTTACATGGTCGCTCCTATCCAGCCTTATTCTTCGTAATAATAGACAGTATTTCTTTTAATACTCTTTGTTATTATGAGCATAGAGGTGGGGCGTCACAAACATGCATCCTAACAGTCCTTTACCCATTACATCCATCTTAGAATTATTTCCAAATTTAACATAATGTCTAAATTCTTCATCCAAATCTGAAAACCAATATTAATTATCACTCACGTGGTTGCTGCAATCGTAGTCCAAAAACCAAACCTCCTCTCTCGTTGAGTTTTGAACATCGGCATGAGACATAAGAAGCATCTCTTCTTCTTCATCCAATTCTGCATAGTTCGCATTCTTCTCCGATTTAGGACATTCGTATTGGAAATGCCCTAACTTGTGACACTTGTAGCACTCAATGAGAGCCATGTTTGAGGGCTTGTCTACAAAGCCTCTTCCTCTACCTCTATAACCTCCACGAGCTCTACCTCTTTGTAGCGACTTAGAAATTCGAACAATTCATCTTCGAATATCAAAACGTTTTGAAATATAATTAAGTGGTATAAATATAATTTTATAACCTTATTAGACATTATTTAATTAATGAATAATAATAAGAAACTTGTTTTTGAAATTTGTTTGTGAAAATATATCCTTCAAAGAAAAATCATTAATGTGACCAAAAATCGGTTTATCGATAAACAGCTTTTTGACCGATATAGGTTGTTCGAACTCTTGTGCACTTGTAAAATGATCAAATGAATACATTACAACTAATTAACATGCACACATCTTCATAAATCTTGGAATGTTCTAGAAGCATATATATGGATAAGAGGTATTTTGAGAAGGGTATAAGAGTAATACGCATAAAGGAGAAGTGGCTTAAAGGAGAAGTGATGGGAGGTTAAGGTTCCATGACATGGTGGGGGTGAGTGAGAGCTTAAGAAATACCATTCCTAAGCCTATATAAGGAGGGTAATACCCATAGTATCATTCAAAAAAATTTACAAAGCTTTGAATTGAAAAATTAATGGCTTCTTCTTCATCATCTCTTATGCTCTAAAGAAAATTAATGCAAACCAACTCCAAATCACTTCAAACTTTGCCATAAGGCTTAGTACAATATTAGAACACCTTTCACCATGCTAAAAGTTGAAGAAGCAAAGCCATGAACCCTCACTATGCATAGGCCATGAGAAATATAGGGTGTTTGGAGGTAGGGCAAGGAAAAAGCAATATGGAAAGGAGGTTGCTAGCTTGGGTTTAGGCTTGGGTTCTTGGATCTTGGTTGTTGTTGGGTTAAAGGTGAGTTAATGCCTCACTATGAATGGAAAATATAACACAAACATATGTTTTGTTAACTGTATATATGTTGATTGAATTGTTGTTAACTTATGTTAAAACATTAGTTTGGATTCTTACTTTAAAAGTAAGTGACATATGTGATCCATGTATATGAACTCAAACAAACTTGGAATGGACATGAATAGACTTTTATGGCATACGACAATACATTGAACAAAGCACATAGGTTATAAATGGACTTTGGTTTAGATCGGAATCGGATTTGAAAGTGTACATATAGCGATAGTCGTGATAGATGCAGTTGTGAATTGCCTTGTTTTTGGCGATTGCTATGGAACTTTGAAGAGAGATCCTTAGGGGTTTCTCACCATATTTATAATTATATATATATATATATATATGTTTATTGCTATTAAAAGCTTGAATAGTGAAAAGTTAAGTAACATCTCGAAAGTGGCCAAAACATCACTAGTGCAAAACTGCCCCATTTAGCCATGATTTTGGACTTTAAAAGGTTTGAAAAGATATTTAAATTTAAGTATTTTTTCTCAATTTTTTACCAATGTTTACAAACTATTATTAGAATATTTTGAAAGTGGTTTGAGATATTTATGAATTTTTAAGAATTAGTTGTGAATTTTTAAAGAAGAGATATTTTGTTGAAAACATGTCGTTTTCAAGTATTGAGGAAATTATAAAGTTGTTATTTTTCAAGTATATTTTGGATAAATGTTTTAAAATCTATTATATGTACTTTTAAGTATTTTAAAAGTATATACAAATATTTTCAAAATGGGGTTAGATTTGTTTAGTGGCCAAATGGTTAATTGTTTAATTACTTATTTGAAAAGTAATTAACTATGCTGAACATTAAAAGTCGATGAAGTATCTATTTGTGAGAGTTAAGATTGATGTTGAGCAAGGACGAAGCAATTAAGCTGTAACCTACCAAGCTTCCCTCTTGACCAAGGAAGAATAAGTCAGAAAATGTGAAAATGTGTTAATCGTGTTGATTTCATATTGTTTATGGAAATCATTAATACTGCATTTAACACTAAAAGCCGACAAGATAGACTTATCTATTTGTGAGATTCAAGAATGACGTGTCTAGGCAAGACTTGATGCAACCAATGCTCAAATTTATCCGACTTCACTCTTAGGCGAGGAATAGTTAAGTTGGAATGTCGAAAACAAGTTAAGCGTAGGAATCGTGATTTATATAAGCAATTGTTTTGACTCGATAATCGATTAGTCAATTATCGAACTTGATCAAATAGTGACTTAAGAAGTTATCGAAAGGCTTCGCGATTTTATACCAATAAGAACCCCCGGGGAGGAGTATTGGTGCAAAATGTCTCTAGCTTTCGCTTACTTCTGGGAGAACTGTAATTGAGTTAACCGGGAATTAACCGATAGGTTTTGGAGAGTCCGATAAGCAGGAAGAGTGTACTTATATAAGATGACTCAAAACCCATACTCACTTCAAAACCATATACGCGATTTATGTTTTGGAAGCAATTGTGAAGTAGAATGTTATAGAGTTGAACTGTCTATCTTGAGGAGTATTCCAAGAGAGAGGACAGTGTTAGCATTCGTCGGAGGACTTATGCAGGGAACCTATATGGAGGTTCGATCTATTCGAGATGCTCGAATCCATGTGGTGATTCATGATCTGTTTGAGATGTGGAAATCCATTTGGGGATTTGTGTTCTTCTCAAGTGATGAAGACTCATGTGAAAGATGTCGAACGTAGCCTCGACATCGGGAAAATGATAGAAAATAGAGAAGGTGCATGGTCAGGGAGGTTTAGCAAACCTCAAGGGTATATCAGCTACATGTCTAGAGGTGCTTATCGATATGTTGGTACCGGGAGTTGATATGGCTTGGACCACACACCGAGGGTGGTCCAGTTATGTTTACCTTAAAGTAATCCCATCTAGAGATATAATTGCTTCAAAGGTAGTTTATGATCCTTGTCTTGGAGTTCAGATTCGGTTTGATCTGAGGAGATCTCTACGAAAAATCCATTATGCGAACGTGCCTTAGCGGTATTGATTATATACCTAATATTGTTGTGGCATTCACACAACAACTACTTGATATGATTTATGTGCTATACACTAGACATTATCTATCATATCACTATACAGGTTTCATTTGAGGGGAACGCCATTATGGTAACCCATACGGTCTCAATGGTTACTGTTATCTATTTCATGTTTCATAAGTTTTCTCGTGCTGGTTTACCAGACTGATACGAGTGATATTTTCTTATAATGATTAGGTTATCCCCATGTATGTTTCTAGATTTAGCTATGGATGCTTTGGAGCTTATGAGGAAGAGCTGGATGATTACCTTCCGTGGTATTCTTATTTCCACTGCATTTCTCTATTGTATGTATCAACATTGTGAGGACAAACAGCTGTAACTGTCCAGGCTGATGACAATACTTAGGATTTAGTAACTCTGAGATTTTTGTATTCAGAGTAACCCTTTGTATTGTTCCTTTGATATTATATATTATCGTTCCATTGTGAGATTCTAATATTGTGTTCTACTTTTCTTATTCTATTCTTTTTCTTTTATTTTACCCTAACTTTCTATCTTTTCAGCACTTCGATGCTCGGCACATGAATACCGTGGATGTATTCAGTATTGTCATTCAAGGGTCGAAAAGTCGCATCGTTACACTCTTCATTCAAACTTATCTTCCTGCCTTGCTCCAAACCTCTCATCACCCACGAACTTTAGAGTTTGTTCCTCATCATTATTCTTTCAAAATTTATGTTTGTGAACAAGTAATGGACTTTGCAACATATTCACGGAAAGGCGATCTATGTCTTTTGACTTCTCGATGGAACACACGATGTAATTGAACTTCTCGGTTAAAGTGTGCAATACTTTACCAAAATTTTTTACATCCTACACATCTTCTCCAACATTCCTCATGTCATTGGAAACCACCATCACTCTTGAAAAATAATCAGACTCACCCTCCTTTCCTCATGAAGGGTTTGAAGTTGAGCACGTTTCACTCTAGTGTTCCCTTAATATTTTATCTTCATTAAATCCTATAACTGGTTGGATGTACTCTTTTAGGTTATTGTCTTCAAAATGGACTTGTCAATATTTTTGCCTTCAAATCCTTTAGCTTTAACTCCTCTAAAATTTTCTTTTGTACAGTTGACAAAATTTCACCACTGTAGGTTCAGTGTAACCTGTTTCGATGAGTATCCAATTCTCTATTGATCTTAGTCAAACCGACTATTAGAGAAGTTTGCATAGGAGCCAAAACAAATTAATCTGAAGCCAAAAAAATTTGCATTATTACTTTTTTCTCTCATCCTAATGTCTCGTGTTTACTTCAATCTATTTTCAGTTTTAATCTACTGCTTTATCTCTGCCTATCTTTCTACACCCTAATCACAAAATGAACCGCACTATTGATTGGTCTAACAAAATAATAAAAAATGAATCCTTAAGTTATAGTATCTCGACCACTGTCCACATCTTGACTACCGTATCCACTATCGTTTGTCGCATCACAATTGCCATACGCTATACCTGCCTAATTCTTTGTCGCACGTCCCCCATGCCTTTATTTTCCTCCATCGATCCTCCAGGTATCAAATTTTGCTACCGATATTTTGATTTCATGATCTATTAATTCAAATGGTTTTGGGAATTGGCACTTATGTTATGGTGTTTTTTACAACATCTTTTGTAGTGAACCAAGTAAACTGTGATGTAGTGCTTGATTTTAAAATTTGCCTAAAAATATAGTCTAATCTCGCTACTGACATTTTAAATGCTTTTTGTAAGCAGATTAAGCACGTGATACTATTACCTTTTGACTAAAATTTAGTATTGATAGTTGTGGCAATAAACAAAGTTTGCAGTTTCTTTTTCTTCTGAGTTTTGGAGATAAATCATTTCCACTGCTACTATTTGATGCATTGTATTGATTACTTTTCCATAGTTCGTTTTGTTTTTATTTGTTTTTTTAAAGTTAATTCAATTCACATGTAGAAGAACATAAATTTTTGATGTTCTTTTTTCCTTTCTATTTAATTGTAGGAAATTTGTGTTTAAGGCAATTATTTTTGTTCTTTGGCAATAGATCATTGTCTCTAAGTAATAATGTAGTAAGAAAGAACCAAGATAGATTCATCACATATAGTATTATATTATCTTCTTTATTTTTATTTCTTAAGAGGACCTCGTTTATAATCTTATTGTGACTTTATACCCTGATGCATTTGATTCCTCTACTTGTTATTATGAATAATAATAATTCAAATATTTGACTTGTTTATCTATATGGATATATATTATAATGGCATGCATATGTTGATTTCTCTATGCATTAAGATTAGATTATGTTGTATGTCAATAATTAGTATCACATATGTGATGTTTTTCCATTATTTATAACTCATGTATGTGTACTGCAAGTTGTTGAACCAACTCGATAAAGATATCAAGCATTGTTATACTATTTAATCATTTTGGAATATTAGTTTAACCTTACATATATTGATCGAAGAGTGAATTATTTTTGTTTCAACATTTTATTGTTCTGTAAATAACTGGTAGAGGTCTCTACTCTCTATCTATTGCATGATATATACATCATTATCTTAACTTTATACATAAAAGATTGAGTAGATTTTTTAAAACTGTTTGTGAATTGTATGAGTATAAAATTAATGATGTGAACTGAATAATTTGTTTTGAAGTTTAAAACAAACGAACTGTTTAACAACATACTCTCAAAATTTGGGAAATCGAAATTAATATAAAATTCATGGCAATATGATATCTAATATGATTTTCAAGATTGGAAAGATATATGTGTGAAACTTAATATTTTAGGTTTGTATGTATATGTTAAATTCAACCAATTTACGGATCATTAATATGAATAAAATTTGCTTACTTGACATAGATTTCAGTATTAAATGAATTTAGAGCAATGTGTTATCTATAATGAATTTTACTGGCATACTGTAAACTTGCTAAAAAGATTCACGAAATCCAAAGTTTTATACTTGCTTGAAAGAGGACACATGCATTACATGTTCATTATTCTTGTGCAAGCAAAAAATGGACATGTACTAACTAAAAGTTGTCACAACTTCCCTCGGAAACTTGAGACCTAATCACATGAGAAGTCAATTTTGATGTACTTAAGCATTCAAATATTGGTTGTTGCTCCGACAAATCAGGATGGTTATATAACAAAACTTTAATGGCTTAGAATTCTCATTAAGACAATTTGATTTTTGTTGTTTTCAGAAAATCATCAATACTCATTCAGTAGCAAGATTATATTTCTGAATAAATGAGTTTCATGAAGTTAAATGATTATATTTTCTTTTCTTTCATTTTTTGTAACAACCCAAAATTCTGGTCATTTGATTTTAAATGTTTAATTTATTTTAAATATTAAAATAATTGAATTTTGGAATTTAATAACTTATAATTCAAATATAGGGAATAATTAAATATTTTAATTATGAATTAAATGTTAATTAAATGGATTTAATAATTTTATTTAAATCCTTTAAATTAATAAATAATATTGGTAAATTAAATTTGTAAAATTTGTTTACAAATATAAAATAGATTGGATAAATATCGATAATTAAAAATTTAAATATGGAAAATTATCATTTTGGGGCACAGTCTCAGATTTCGATGAAACCAGTTTCATTGGATCCATAATAATGAATTATATTATGCCGTCGAATTTCATGGCAATCCGACTTATCGTTTGGTCGTGCGAGTTCGAAATGCGTTGAAATTAATATCGAAAATTTAATATAATAATTAGGTCCAAAAACCTACCTTCTGCATACGATCGAACTAGGTCTCGAAACAAGTTCCATTGCGTTCAGAATAGGGGTATAACATATAGAACGCCTGGCGGCACGCCTCGTTTGGAGTTCGGAACTTGAAATTTTCAGATATGTTTTGTTGAATATTTTAAAATTAAAATAATATATATAAGCCTACATACCCACCATTGCTGCCTTACCCTCAGCCCATACCCCATCATTTCAGACCCTTACCTCCCTACTCTATATAAACATTGCATGATCATCAAAATTGTCCTTTCCTCTTTGAAATCAAAGTTTAAAATTCAAGCTAAATATATATACACCTATAAAAATCCTAATTATTGATCCGTTGAACTCGTACAATGTTTGTCTTTAACTCCCTACCCTTCTCTTTATATGCGTTCACCACTGGCCGACATGGTCTTTAGAGGCAGCAGCTAGGGCACTGGATGCATTGAGGCTAGGAGCATCGGTTAGCGAATCGGAGATCATAGTTGCGTTGCTCGTATCAAGGGGCATCGTACCCTAAAATTTCATGGCCTATGGCCTTGGGATGCATAATGCGTCATTGAAGGTGGTTAGGGACTATGTCAGGTCAGTTTTTGATGGGGCTAGGTGGAGGAGAAGCAATGGTGATGAGGAGGTAGCTCTTGCGAAGATGGACGCATTGGTGAAAACGGGAGTCAATTCCGTCGAAAAATGAAGGAGTTATGGCAATTGGAAGGTTTGGTGCTTATGGTTTGTGCACTGTGTTTGCATGCATGAATAGTGGGAGTAATTAGAGGGATGGGGAAGAAGTATTAAGGGTAATGATATGGATTATGTAAAGTAATTAGTGATTTAATTTGATCGTATAAATCCAAATTAAATAACTTTTAATTTGAATAACTTTTGCGTACGAGGTCGGATTCGAACGCCGTTTTCTGCGTTGAACTCGTGTTGTAGTAGTCTACGCGATTGGTTGGATTTGGAGCAAGTGAAAATTTAGGCTAAAATCGAACGGTTGTTCGGTTTTAGTCCGAAATCGGGACGTTTCGGCGAAAACGAAAATCAATGTGAGTTTAACTCACATTTAATTTTATTATATCATATTAATGATGTTATAAACGTTTTTGATTGTTTGGATGTTAGTTAAAAATTTTAATTGCTTGTTTGGTTGAATTTCCGTTTGGAAAATGGACGACATATTGAATTGATCGTTATAAACCTATATGATTATCTATATATTATCCATAACCATTGTTTTGTAGGAAAATCTGTACACTACACCAGAAAAGACCTTCGTAGCGCTGAAAAAACGCTGCCAAAACTTTTAGTAGTGTTTCGGTAAACGCTGTGATTCGACATGTAACTAAAAGTCTGAAACTTTTTGTAGTGTTGTGGAAAACGCTACCATTGACCTATTATAGGATTTTAGAAACGCTACAAAACATTGCAAACTTTTAGTATCATGTCGTATCGTAGTGTTTACCGAAATGCTACTAAAAGTTTTGTTAGCATTTTTTCAACGCTACGAAAGTCGTATCGTAGCTATTTACATTTATTTCCGTAGCGTTTTTAAAATGCTACTAAAAGTTATTAACTGTTTTGTAGCATACATACAAGCTACCATTTCATGTTAATGGCTTGTACCATTTCCAACCCTCGCTCATATAATAGTCTTATTACAACTAGCAATCAATCACATAATCGTTGTATTCAAACCAACAATCAATCAATCACATAATCGTCATATTCAAACAATTAAAAAAACACGTTAATCACATAATCAAATATAATATCCATAACCATTTCGATAATAGTTTTTCGACAAATTGAGCAAAAATTCACATAAAATCCATAACCATTCATAAACAAGTTTACACAACAAGTACTAACAAAACGTTATAGTATATATAACAATTAAAGCCGTGTTCATTACTTGATTACCCACAATTCTTCGCTGCAGCTGGTCATTAATCCTAAAAAGCTAATTACCTGTAGTCAAGTTTAACAATAAACGGATGATTATGAAACTGTTTTGTATATTTAAAGTATATCAAACATCCTTAGTTAAACTTTTATTAAATTTAAATAATTTTTATAAAACTTAGTTAACTTAGTTAAATTTTTATAAAACTTGGTTAATTGTTATAATAAATTTATTTAATTTTTAAAAACTTATTAACTTAGTTAAATTCTAATAAAACTTAATTAATTTGTATAAATTTATTTAATTTTTATAAAACGTAGTTAAATTATATAAAACTTGGTTAATTTTTAAAATTTTGGTTAATTTTTATAAAAATTAGTTTAATTTTTATAAAGCTCGGTTAACTTATTTATAACTTTATTTATATTAACTCAAACTTATAAATTATCTCAATTGCTAAAACTTAAATGTCATGACTTATATTTTAATTAACTTAAACTTATAAATTATCCCAAACTTAAACTTTATTAACTTGGTTAATTTTTATAAATTATCTCAAACTTATAAATTTTTCATAAACTTAGTTAATTTATTATTATTAGTGTAAACTTAGTTAATTTTTTATTTTTATTATTATTATTATAAACTTATTTTTTTTATAAAACTTAGTTAACTTAGTTAATTTTTATAACCTTGGTTTTAGTTATTATTGTTGTTGTTGTTATTAATTATAAAACTTAGTTGACTTTATTATTTTATTATTATTATTATAAACTTAGTTAATTTTTATCAAACTATAGTTTATTATTATTATTATAAACTTAGTTAATTTTTTATCAAACTTAGTTTATTCTTATTAATATTATAAACTTGTTAATTTTATAAAACTTAGTTAATTTGTTCAAACTATTGTTTATTATTATTATTATTATCATAAACATAACTAATTTTTATAAACTTTGTTAATGCTTATCAAACTTAGCTAATTTCAATACAACCAAGTTAGTGTAAAATCCATAACCGTACATAGAGAACCTTACACAACTAGTGCCAACAAAATGTTATAATATAAATGATGATTAAAAGCAAGTACCAATTCGTTGCTGCAACCAATCATTTCTTCAAAAAAGCTTATGTACGAAAGGATACCTGTAGGGCAAGAAACTGTCTGCTATAAAAGCCCGAAACCAACAGCTGGTATCCACCGTTATGTTTTTATCTTGTTCCAATAGCTTGGGTGCCAAACTGTATATGCGCTGAACTGGTGCCAAAACTTTAATACTCGAGAATTTGCAGAAAATTACAATCTTGGGTCTCATGTTGCTGCAGTTTACTTCAACTGCCAGAGAGAATCGGGATCTGGTGGGAGGAGATTGTACACATGGTTGATTACTGATATATTGTGTCCTTATGGCACTTTAAAGATAGGTAATTAGGTTCCAAAAATGTTATCAGTACATTACAAAGCTTCATAAGTTGAGCAGAAACAATAAATTAAAACTTAAATTACATACACCCGTCGAAGATATTTAAGCATAGCAATCTCTGGTGGCAAAGTTCTAGAATGGTTTTCTCCTTTTATAGACCTACAACAAATAAAAATTTGCAGAATCATAAATAAAATATAAGTAAAAAACCATAAACAGATAATGGTTTAACATTACAGCTGGTAATATGGCGCTGAGTGTTGTTAACAGCTAGAGAACAATTGCAAGTTACAAAGCTTTCAAATCCTTTAAGTGGGTTGGGAATAGACCAATTTCCATGTCTGTTACATAGATCAACTTTGAAATCCCAATTTGACTTGCCCATTTTCTTCCCAATTTGTACAAGGGCATCCACTCTCAAGTAAAAATAATCAAAATTAATAAACACATTATATTATTTATTGAATTTCGATTATAGCATATGCAAAGAAATTTACTGTAAAATTGCCAAGGTATAATGCATTATGTATCCACAGATACACAAGGCAACGTTACTTATGTTCAATTATTTCAAGAGTACTTTTTTGCGACGTGAGGAAAAATAAGGAGTAAATGAATGAATTGAAGAAAAGTCTGCTAGCCATCATTTGAGTTTGCTGAATACATAGCAAGATAGATATGTCTAAATATTTATTGGTGTTGCTATTAGCTCTGCTCATAATTAACAGATTCAACACTACTGGGTAGGATATTCCCACTTGCATTTGTACTACTTCTATCTTTGTGGTTATTTGCATATAACCTCGTGTGATGGCACTTTTGAATGATGACAAAAGTCACAGGAGGCTGACAGTTCGGTTCTAATGAAGCACGCACCTATATTGAGTTAAGTGTAAGTAGAAAAACATAAACATAGCAAATAAGAGTATAGTTTGCATGATTAAATTACGACAGTTCGGTTCTAATGATAATTGATTTGCATCCTTGAGTTCTAAGTTGTTATAGTCTTGAATCCCAAGCGGGAAACTACATAAGGTTTTTTGATATCACTGTATATCATAACATGATAGACTTGCATAAGAATTTTTCGATGATTACTGTTGCTGATAATGTAAAATAGATAAGGTTTTTGACTTTTTACTGTTACTGATAAATCCTCTTCATGGCATGGCTGTTGTCCACCTTTGGTATGACCATATAATGAAGCAATCAGAAACATTAATTAGATAAGAAAATGACTTTCGATTCAAGCATAACGAATCTCCAAGGGTGTATAAAATATTTTGTATTATTTGCCAATAAATAAGGAAAAACGTATGATGGCAGCAAAAGAAGGTTCGATAACTTAGTCACCCAAGTACGTAATGTCTTTAGTTGAATTATTTAGTTTGTTCAAATTTACTATTCATGTTTATTGTTCATAAATTGTCCTTCGAGATATCAGATAGTTTACTGACGGGCCATTATTTTAGCTCATGTTCAATAAAAAGTGATAGACTAATAGTACCAAAGAAGATTCAACATACTTCAGTTAAAATGTAACCAAGATAAAACATACATTGTTGGAACAAACTAAAAAATGATAGACTAATAGTTAAGTAAAATACGTGATAAAATATATACCCAAAAAAGTGAGATTGTCCTTTTAATTGCTCTGCATGCTACTACCCATGCATCAGTAATCAAATGCTCTCTTTCATGCATATATGACCCCTCCCATGCTTCTGCTTATCAACCCAATGCTACAAGATTGAATGCACATTATGTGCATCAATTTGATGCTCAAACTAGCTAGTTTACTGATGAGAAGGTCCAAAATCCCAAAGCTTATACTTCAGCTCAAGTTCATGCTCTCTGAGAATACCCAAACATTCAGACTTCAAATGGATTTCAAGCTTTTCTGTAGCAAGTAATGACTGTTGCAGTCCTAGACTTAACCAAAGGTTCTTCGCATCCAGTAAGACATTTGTCTGGGAAAAAACTTGCCTCTATATTCACAAACAGGCATGCATTTTTCATATTTAGAAGTCGATATTGGCTAATCTAATTACGAAGAAATTAGGCATGACAAATTATTACAACAGCTTAAAACAATTTAGTTTGCAAAACCAAATCTACACATCCATTTGAAGTTTATGAAACAACACGCGGTATTCGAAAGAAATGCATTCAGTTACCTTGTATGCCTAACTATTTGAAGAAGTCCGACTGTTCCATTTTTTAGCCCAGATATTTTAACACTAGTTAAGCCTGCTCCTACCCATTTATAAAAGTGCAAGTACTTTTAGTTGGCAACAACAATATGATAATTGTCATGCTATGAAATGCAACTAGACTAAAGCAGAAACTGAATGACATATAATTTTCATTTCACTGCAAATGCGCTAGTTTCTTAGCAGGTTAGTCCTACATCTAACACTAGTTTATCAAAATTAATGTGTTCTCGGTTCTCTATTATCACTTCCACATTTTATTAGCTGTTTCATACATTAAACTAGTTTTTTTCATAGCTTCATTGATAAGCGTCCCCACTAACCTCATCCATGCATTCTTTATGAACTTCATCTAATTAACATTCCTACGCTATGCGTACAGAACAAAAAATTGAGAAACCATGCCTAATTTCATTTCGGTACAATGGAAAAGACATACCTTAAAAGTCTAGAACAATATATTTAGCAAGGAAACTGAGCAAAGATGACCCCACTCTAGGTTGGACTATCACTTTCTTTGTTATGGTTCATATTCTTTTAACCTTATCCCGACCAAGTGTTGATAAAATAATTAGAATTGAGTGCGTCTTTTAATTTTGTCAATTGCACTTGCTTGTAATGGGCATTCATTCCTTCCTGGTATCCTTCTCCCTTTAAAAAACCAACACGGTTCATATAAGAGATAAATTAGAAATGTATAGATGGTAGCTCTTATCATTACTTAGCCATTATGAAAATATAGAAAATCAGACCAATTAAGCAATATTTTATGACCATTCAAATTGCACGAGGTTATTTAGTTCAGACTGTAATGCTACTATGTTGAAGTTGAATGTGTTTTTAGCATTTCCTTACTCGACTTTTTTTGGAAGAAACAAACATTTTATGAAAAAAAAGCACTAGTTCATTTTTAAGCTCTCAACATGATAATTTCAAGAAGTAATGATAAAAGAAAAGGAAGTTTCAAAAGAGCCAATGAAACATGTAGCATAGAGAGAAAATAAAACCATACAGCAAATTGAAAAACTTCAACTAAATAGCTTTATTATGAAAAGAAAAACAATTCAACTAATCGGCTTTATTACAATAATCTAAATAAAGCCGTGTATGCAAGAAAGTAACAAAATTGTGAATCCATGTAAATTACATTAAAATAGATGATTTTGAAAGGATTTTGTTATTTATTTGGAAAACCTACGAATCAAGTCGGTTTGGATTGCAACTAATAAATATAGGGAATGCAATTTTCTTCTTCTTCTTTTGGTGGAAAAAGCATTCCTCAAAATGAGAACACCTATGATATTTTATTAATAAAAATAAATAACATACAAAAATAGGATGAAATGCAAAAAAAGTGAATGTCCTGCCCAACTCTAACTAGACAACATAAGGATCATCGGAAAGACGATCATTATAGATGAGTACAAAATGAATACAACATTGTGCAATCATGTCAAGTATAGTAATTCAAGAATATGTTGTAAAATAAAGTGCAGCAGGATTAGCAAGAGTGTATATTAGATCAATACATTTTAGAAGCATCAACAGTGAGCAGAAACAGAGAAATAAAGTAGAGCAAGGCAAATCCGGCACATAGCATAAACAGAGCTAGTAAAATACTCTTGTAGTGAAAAAACGGAGCAAGACTAGACTTTAACGTGCAAAACTGTCAGCAAAACAACAATGTAGATTAGGTACATATTGGAAATTTGATTTTGAAGAGTAGTATAATCGAAATTTCAGTAAAAAATAATAATTTAGAATCTTAAATTATGATAAATTGATCAAACAATCAATAATTTTTCTAAAAAAGGAAAACTTACCAATAAAGTAGTGACCCAAGCATCATTTTTTCTAAAAATGGAAAAACTTAACAAAAACAAACCAATGTAGATGGATAATTCATTTGTAATGAACGATGAAGTAAATGTTTACATACTTTGAGCATTTTCTACCTCAAATGGGTCTGATGGCTTGTAGAAAAAATATTCTCCACCTCCATACAATAAACAACAAATGATAATATTAAGTTAACTTCTCACTTATTTCAAAGCGGTTGACTAGGTATTCCGCAGCTAAAATCTTGATCCATACAACATCAATAAGATTAAACGACAAAGCCATGATTACAAATTACAATTACTCTGTCTTGTGATCATAGCTCAATAAATTTCTATGTTAAGAAAACTGCCCTCGACTGTGATTGAATTTCTTCTTTGATATGAAGTGCAAAGCTATATGTACTATACAACAGGGTATATTATTTGTTGAAATAGCAAACCCAGTATTCATACCAGACAGCATGAGAAACATTTCTCATTCCAAAATGCACCCATGACATTCAAATTTCAATACCAGACAACTCATAACCGGATTATCCATATTTTTCATGACTGCATGCTGAAATCAACTCCATTTACAAACCCATCACTTGGTCTTGCCCATATCTTAATTCTGAAGCCATTCATGATGTTATCAAACCCAACATTTCTCACTATAATATTCTGAACTCCATTGGTATTTATTGCATTATATGAAGTTGCTAGTGTCTTTATATGAAATATACTAATCCAAATCCTAATAGTTTTTTAGTCTACTACTTTATTTGTCAATAGTAAAACATTGGCAAACTCCCCAAGTGATGCATCCCAGTCAACTATACACTTCAGGCGCAAAGCATCAAACACTTACCTTTTTTACCCTTATTAAATATTCAAATAACAAATTAAAAACAATTGACATATTCAATCAAACATTTCATTCAGCCATGGTTTTTCTACATCCAACATTTCATTCACCACCTAACCTATATAATATAATCTCATATCTGCACAATCATTTTAAAATATAAGTTAATTACGACATATCATAAAAACTTATCTTTAGTGATAATGGCTACATAATAATAAATCGTGAGTAGTGTATTATTTGATATTACCTACAATGACTCATCATTAGATGAGTTTTCATACCTAAAAGACTATAAAAATAAAGAGACCGAGCATCAAAGAGATTCCCATCAAGACTTGGTTATCCTTCTCGCTAAAAATTACCTATGTATCTGAAATTACATTAGAGTTGTCCAAAATAACATGTGTAAATAAATAATACGAATTACACCGATACGATTCGAAAAGCCAATGAATCATATAATTTATAGTCGAAATAATAGAATCACAAAATTCGATCGAAATAGTTGATCTGATTGAAATAGTCGATTGAAATATAAAATTCATACCTATTTAGGGTTTATGCAAAAATCTGAGCAATTAGACGTGGTATCTCGAGCAAAAATGTTTGAACAGAATACGGTTATATGTATTTATATTGCTGAAGCATAATAACTAGGAATGTATGCTACAATAGTAAAAGCACATATATATAGAAAAGAGCAAGGGTAGTGCAGCAACAGTATTTTCACCCATATTTGATACTAAGAATGTATGCTACAATAGTTAAAGCACCTGTGTTTCCTAGTTCAATTTTTTAATTCAACATATTAGTTTTTAAATAAAGTCAAGGCCAAAATATCACTTTGATCCCATACATCTAGAGTTGATATAGTTTGAAATTAAACCGAACTGAAGCAAAAAATTACGTCTAAAATTTTAGCAATTCAGAAGACTGAAAAAATCATGTTACACAATAGTGTAATGAATAAAGAACTCACATTAATGTAACTTGGACCTAAACTTAGCACAGTTAAACATTTAGTTATTCTAAGAGTAGTATCCATGTCCCAGCAATTAATACCACTTACTAACAGCAGTAAGGAGAAAGTAGAAGACGAAAGCATATTACTGCTACATGGATGCTAAATAATCCATTTATGTCATTTTATATATTTTAAATGAGTCTTAGTGTGTTATAGTAGCAAATTCAAATAAAGTTTTGAAAACATATTGAGATGAATTAGCGTACCAAGCGGTATGGGTTCTAAAGTTCGGCTATCCACATGTAAAATAGTGTTGGAATACCCGGAATATCATCAAGTTGAACCGATATTGAGTGGACCAATTCCCAATGAGCTGAATTACTATTAGTGGTGGTTGGTTATTACATCCAGTGCATAGAATTAGTAATGGCAGAAGTGCATCTTGAATATATTGAACAACGTGTCAGTGAAGCCATATCATTTACTGTCAAAATTTATGCAATTTCAGAACAAACAAATCCATTATTAAGAAGTATTAAAGACAGGCAAGTGTATAACATAAGAAGTAATGCCAAAAGCTTAAATGATACAAAATATTCTGGTAAAACGTAGGATGAGATGTACAACATCCGTATCACCGATAACTCATCTTAGTTGTAGTTATGTATGTTGTTCTGGTCTTGCAAATAATTCCACAAAATGAAAATAAAAAAATGTAAGACAAAGTGCATGTGTTGTACATTTAATGCATGAACAGAATGGTTTCAAATATATGTCTATACCAGTGAATTCAGTATAAAAACGAAAAAAAATTCATAATAAACTATAATACTGTAAGATATTTTACAAGTCAAACCAGAGCAGCAGTGTCATGCATGCAGTAATATTACTTTGATTTATTTTTGCTTTCTAGAACTATTTTATGTTTTATAAAAATAGATTAGTAATGAGTTTACATAAATATCAAAAAAGGCATATTGTCATTATCTCCTCAACCACATCCCTTGTAACTCCACCCTTTTTTCACTATAGTGTAATTTGAGAACCAACCATGTTATGCTTTTACTATTAGCTTAAAAACAATCACCACTTAGAAATTTAATAATAAAAATGACCCAGGAAACACATTTATTTTGAAAAAACTGATATAAGTCTTAATGATTTCCAACTAACCTTGAAGGTGAAATCATTATATACAAATCATCTTCACCCATATTTGTCTCCATCAAACAGCTGGTAGATCCCTCATTTTGGTGTTCGAAATCTACACCTATAAACTGTTGAAGTGACCAAAAAAAATTAAGAGTCAATACATACAAAATAGTTTAATCAAGTTGCATATATTGTATTACAACCTAACCTTCTTTATTCTAAAACAGACACATACAATATAATAATAAGTTGTTATATTTGGATTCCAATCCCTTTTCACCCACATTCACCTAAGTAACTTTCCAGGTTCAATAAAAGAATCTTTGTTGGTTACATTTATTTATTAATACTAAAATATACTCCATTTTTAGCTTTATGAATTCATGCCAGTAGCTTGTTTAACCTATCTTGTTTAACCAAAATGGTTCAATTTGGTCTAAATGCTCCATAAAAGGCAAATTTTAAGGATTCGTAAAATCATAACTAGCTCAATTAAGCTTCACTCCTTGATTAATAATTGCATGATAATAGAAAGAAGGAAGGAATCAATGGCTTTTAGTGATGATCGAGATAAATATGGTTATAACTTTTATACCAATCGACAAGCACCATTGTCCCAGTGGTTAAGTGATTTGGCTTTGGTGCGAGAGGTCACAAGTTCAAAACTTGCGTAGCGTGATTCGAATGTTTATTGACATGTGATATGTTGTCACAGTGATTTGTTGTATATAAAGTATCATTTCAAAAAACACTTTTATACCAATCAATCAATGTACCCTTTCACGTTCTCCACCTTAATCAGATCCATGCTCGATGTCGTCTCCGATCCAACTGCCAGATCTACTACGGTCCAGTCCACGTCGTCTATGCTTGCAAGCACATCCGACTCCAGCTATGTTCACCAAAACCCTTGAATTCATTTGGGGCTAAACATTAACAATCGATTTACGTACGTTCAAAGATAATTAAAAATTGTTGAGGGAGAGGGTTAGTGCGACGATGACGATGGAGAGCACTAACGCGACGATGATGATGGAGGAATCGTAGGACGAGGTGAATTTTGCTGAAGCCAAAAGGTGAATTTTTTTTAGTATAGAAGAGGAATAAAGGGAAAGGTAAATTTTTTATAAGAATCGAAGCCACAAATTTTTTTTGAAGCCGCAAAATTTTTAGAAGGTGGGATGGGCGGGGAATATTTGGTTACGTTTATAATATAGGTTAAAATATTATTAGCTGCACTTAGTGATTAAACACAACCACTTAATGCAACCAAAGGAAGATTTTCTTGTAGTGGTAGAGAGACCCAAAGGGGGTTTCTCGCCCATAAATCATTTATTTACATCCATATGTTGTTATTGGTAGTTAATTGAAATTAATTTCTGATATTCCATTTAATAGTTTAAATGTCGTTATAGCTATTTTCGCTATACCGTCATTTATTAAGTTTCATCCTCAAACCCTGTCATATGAACTTGAGCTTATGTTTCCGCGAAAAATAATATTGAAAATTTATTAATCATTTTGATTAATGATAATTTAAATTAATTAATCATTTTAATTAATAAATTTGAGATTAATTAACCAATTTAATAAATAATGATTAAAATTGGTTTAACTTTAGATTTAATTAATCATTTTTGTTAATGATGTTTTATACTTAATTAATCATTTTAATTAATTATTATTTGAGTTTAATTAATTCTTTTAATTAATGATAATGGAGTTTAATTAACTTATTGAACTTAATTAATTATTTCAATTAATGAAAATTGAAATTAATAATCATTTTAATTAATGATATTTAAAAGTAATAAATCATTTTTAAATAAGGATATTTGAATTTTAATAATCATTTTAATTAATGATTTTTTTAAATTAAATTAATTGTTTTAACTAATAATATTTGGAAGGGGCATTTCACTAGAAGGACAAACTTTGCAGTCCAATTAGTTTCTAGGACACACATCTACAGAAATTAATTTCAAGGCCAAAGTTGGCACAATAATTACTTTTAAGGACAAAGTCAGCAGTACATTTACTTTCAAGGACATAATTTCATAGGTTTTTAGGCTTTAGAAACTAATTATTTTGCATTTTGTCTTTAAAAGTAATTATTTCGGTTGTGTGTCCTAGAAACTAATTGCACTTGCTAAAGAGGCCCTTGTGGCTAATTTCCACTATTTGGAATTTAGTTAAATCATTTTAATTAATGATGTTTTATAATTAAATAAATCATTTTAACAAATGATGTTTTAATTAATCATTTTAGCCAATGAAGTTTGAATTTAATTAATCCAATTAAATTATTATTATTTTAAATTTAATTAATTGTTTTAATTAATGGAATTTAAAATTACTTATCATTTAATAAATAATTTTTGAGATGACTTATTCGTTTTAACTAATGATTATTTGAATTTAATTAATCTTTGTAATTAGTGATATTTAAAGTTAATTGATTAATTTAAATAAAAGTGATTTAGGTAAATTATCTAATATAATAAAATTGCTTTGATCAACTAATTTTAAAGTTAATAAACTGATTTAATAAAGATTTTAAAGTTAATTTACCAATGTTATATAAGTGTTTGGAAATAATTATCTATTATTCTATTTTATTAAAGATAATAGATTTGTTTATTTTAAAGAGATTTTAAATGTAATTAATTATCTTTCGGGATAATTAATATTGTTTTAAAGCTATAAAAAGGAATTGGAACTCGATTATTGGATGTTAAGTTGGATAATCTTCTGGGTGTTCGGTCTGATGTTGGTTTAGGCCTTCGGGGTCGCGCACTTGGAAAGATTTTTCTTTTAACGTTTCAACAATTGGGAACTAATTCTAAAAGTGTTTTACCAATGTGCAAATATGGAAACCAAGCACAATTTCAGTCCTTTTAAAAGTTAAAGTTCGATTTCAATTATAAAACAATAGTTCCGTAATCGATATCGCTTATATGGAAAGGATCTAGTCATACATTTAACGCTAAATGATGAGGTTTGGACTCGTTTCTATCTCGAAGATTAAAAATGTCATCAAGGCTATACCTAGAGGTAATACTACCTCAACTTGCTCGGCTTCACTTTCAACCGAGAGATAGAACTTGTCTGGAATCAACGAGTAGTGGTAAATATATGAAATTTAATTTCCATATACAATCATTTTAATTTTCCCCATTAGTTGATTTATTAATTATCGAATTCAGCTTTCTTCATGGTGTACCGTCACCTTAAAAACGATTTGTTGCTCAATCGAGCTTTGTTATCCTTTGTCGGAAATGACTAAACCAAAAGCGCGAGTGGGGGCCAAGCTATGTAGGATTGCTCCCATCAAAAGGGTATTTTCACATCTCATCTAGTTTGGATTCGGTTGTGCACTTAGATATGGAAATATTCGGATACTCGGTAAGGTCCAGCGGGGTTCGGCTTGGAGGTTTCCGAGAAGTGTCACGGAGTATATGAGCTTCTCAGGAGTATATTACTAGAGGTATACTCCAAGGGGGTGCATCTTCCTAGTCATTTGTTGGAAATTTTCCTTTCCTTATTTGATTCGCATCCTCGAACTTTAAATTGCCACGAGTAGAGCCAACTCCTCATCATAACATTTAATCATTTATTTAGTCCATTCTATCAATGTTGGACTGTTACCTTATTCTATCCATTCTATCAAGTTGGATGGTTACCTTATTCAGTCCATTCTATCAAGTGTGGATTGTTACCTTATTTAGTCTATTCTATCAAGTTGGATTGTTTTCCTTGTTCTATCCATTCTGTCCAGTTTGGATTTTACTCGGTTCATTTCCATTATTTTAAGTCTGGTTTAATATTAATTTTACTCATTCATATTTGGATTTGTTCTTGATATTTAAAACTTCTCTTGCTTGTATGGATGTTATTCTTGTGAGGTGAATACCCGTTTCGCGTTAGTGGCGTGGTCTCACAGAACTTTATATGTTCCCCATTATTTGAGTTATCTCACGCTGGTATTTCCAGACTGATCCGCGTGTTATTTTATTATAATGCTCGTGTCAGACTGAGTATTTTCCCAAGTTGTCCATGGTGTTATGAAAGTCTTGAAGGGGAGCTGAAGATTCACCTATCGTAGCATTTTAATTTTCCGCTGTATTATATAGAATACCTATCGGCATTTGTAAGGTCAGGATTTTATAACTATCCAGCTGATAAGGTTTGTTTTTAACTTTGTATGTTTGGAGTGACAGTTTCTACTGTCCTTGTTATATTATATGTTTTCGATTCCACTGTGAGATTCTTTTTCTCTATTCTCTGTTCTTTTCTTTTTATTTACCCTAACAATCTGCCCTTTTATCGATTGGATGTGTGACATTGGAACACAGTGGTAGTGTTCGGTGTCGACTTTCGATGGTCAAAATGGCGAGTTATTGCATTTTTATAACTATAGGTATTATAATTTTGGGCAGTGAAGAAAATTGCTTATTATGTAGAGTGCATTCATTTATGCTCTAATATAAATATGTTAATATAATTTGCTAATATAATTAGTTAATACATCAAAGTTTTGTTCACTAAAATATCTGCTCATATAAATTACTATTTTGTTAACTTAAATAAAATGAAATTTGTTAATAGAGCTAGTATTTCTTGACCAAAATTTGCTAATATAAAGTAATTGGCAAAATGATTATAGACCTTTTACTTTAGAAAAATAAAGAAAACATTTTAGTAATTGCTCATTTTTAATTGGATTAATTGTTGAATTGATTTTGTACTAAATTAGTTGTTATATTTGATTATCATTTTTAATCAGATACTTAATTGATTTACCATGAATTAATTTCTCTTTGATTATATTTTTTTAAATACTTGATAAGTATACATTTGTACAAATTGAACAATCAATAGCAATAGTGGTTGATAATTTTATTAAACAAATGGATTGTCCTTTTGTCATAATATATACCTTGTGTTAGGTGTGGTGTGGCTCGCATTGTATTAAAGCGAGTGCGTAGATTGGATTATGATTAGTCTCACATCGTAAAATATCCCAAAGGAGATGAGCATATATATGGGATTGGTAACATGTAACAAAAAAGGATTCCTTTTGTTACAATAAAGGTTGCCCTGAAAATATATGTGTTCCAGGGGGATGTAGGGATATCCAATCACGACGTTGGCACCAAAAGTGCTTCATTCAGTGGTCTTGTCTCTTCTACACTAAATAAAGTGCATGCATGGAGGAGATGGAGGGGGTGCCGAAAATTTCAACATGGTATCGGAGCCGATGGTTCGAGAGGACCAATATGATGCAGTATTGACCTAAGTATGCTTCAGTATGTGGCTTGAGCTCAGGATTCTCATTAAGGTGGAGTTCTATGTTAAAACGTGGCCTACTCCAACCGTGGAATAGAGGACTCTTTTTAAAATAGCTTGGCCAAACTGCTGAATGGTGGTAACGACCTAATCTGAACTATTGAGAGGTATTGGTGACCTTGTCCAAGTATTTGAGGACTCTATATAACTTCAAGTTGAATTGAGAAAAAATGCTCACCAAGGTGGAGATTTGTTAGGTGTGGCTCACATTGTATTAAAGTGGGTACGTAGATCAAATTATGATTAGTCCTGCATCGCAAAATATCCTAAAGAAGATTAGCATATACATGAGATTTGTAGCATGTAAAAAAAAAGGGATTCATTTTGTTACAATAAAGGTTGCCATGAAAATATATGTGCTTTAGGGGGATGTAGGGATATCCAATAACGATGCCGACACCAAAAAACCTTCGTTCAGTGGTCTAGCCTCTTCTACACTTAACGAAGTGCATGCATGGTGGAGATGGAGGGGGTGTCGAAAATTTCAACACCTTGAACATAACTTGCTTTGATAAAAGTCAATAAACACATCTCTTATAAGGTCCTTTTGTTTTGTTTGTAGTCAAACTTAATAACCTTCATGCTTGATCAATTCAAACGAAAGTATATATTCAGCTCAATTAATTCTTTCCTTGTCCTATAAAAGAACCAAACATACTAAATTTAGCATAATATTAATTTTTTGGATTACTTAACAAGTGTGGCTATGCTCACCTTTAATTTCCGTGTTTGATATATTTTGCAATAATAGTATAATTTTTTTGACCATAGATATCTAATAATTCAACGATCTTACGATGAAATGCTTTAGTAAAATGTTTCGGCACCAATGCAGGCTAGTAAATGACAAATGTTGATACTAGCTGGTGTTTTCTAATACATTAACAAAGGGCGTTACTATTTACATCCACCTAAATGCTTACTAATTTCACTTAAATATTAATTAAATTAAATCATGAAATCTACTTTAATAACCCACCTTAAGTATGAAATGATTTGGAAATAAACAATAATTGGACAACATATAAATAATAAAATCTAATACTCGAACGTAATTAATTTCAATCATGTTAATCATTAATGACAAAGGAAAATGAGATGAAAAATGAAAATAAATCTTCTTTTATGAATTTTAGATTAGAAGTTGATTAGTTAAGATATTTAATTCTATTTAGAATATGAATGTACTTCAATACTTTTTAAACCTCTTAATTTTCTAGTGAATGGATTATCATAAGTAAATATATTTGACTATATCATATTATTTCCTACTACAATTGGCTTTATTGTTTCCCCATTTTTGTTCAACCAACAACAAAAACAATATTAGTTGGATATTTCTAATTGAAATGGTAACTAATGTTCTTTAATAAGTTATACTGTAACATAAGATTTAAGCTGTAAATTATACTTTACTATGTTAATCTTAGTTAGGATTACATAGTTAAAAAAAGGAAATTTTACTTACAGTTAAAGTAGATAGTAACTTAATTGTAACAAAATTAGTGTGATTTATATATCCCAATGAAGCATTAAATTAAGATAGCAACTCGTGTCCTGCGGTTGAGTCTACCAACTGGTCGATCCTTGGAAGTGGAAAACTGTCTTTTGGACACGCCTTGTTTAAGTCCGAGTAGTCAATGCATGTCCACCACTTTCCATTCGCTTCTCTCCCAAGTACAAGATTGGATGCCTATTTAGGGTAGAGGGCGTCGCGAATAAACCCATTGCCTTTGAGCCTATCCATCTGCTCTTTAAGGGTAGCAGATCTCTCCAAATCCATGCCACGCCTTTTCTATTTCACCGGGACATGCCTCGGGTCGATATTTAATGCATGACTCATGATGGAAGGCGAGATCCTATACATCTCAGAATGAGTCCAAGCAAACACATCAAGATTCGTCCGAAGAAAACCAGCAAGTTATTTCATCATCGGGGGGCTGAGCTCTTTAGGACCCATGACGGGTTGTCGTGACTGACTATGATGTCAATCGTGAGCTCAGCCAGTGCAACCTTGTTCTCTTTGGACTCCTCCTTGTCATCCCTCGAATCTATGTCTTTATAGAACCGACTGTGGCGCTCGAGCTAAGGCCCAGGCGCTAGTTGTCAATCTTCGGTGGTTTGGACGCGGAGAGACTTGTCCACACCCTTACCTTTCTCCTTCTATTGAGCATCTCTCAATTCAGCTACATAGCAGGCACGTCTGATCGCCTGATCACCATGCATAACTCCAACATCGTTATCAGTTGGGAACTTCAAAGTCAAACACCATGGGGCAAGAGCAGTCTGGAATTCAACTAGGGCTGGTCGGCCCAGAAAAGCATTGTATGGCGAGTCAACATCCAAAACAACAAATAGCAACATCCGCACCCTCATGTGATCACTTTCTCCCAATTCCACGGGCAATTTGACGTAACCGACAGCTTCGATCGCAGCACCATTGAAGCCATGAATACGGGCTTTAGACGATTTCAAGTCCTTGGCTTCCATTCTCATCTAATCATAAGCCTTTTTGAAAATTATATTTACAGAATTTCCACAATCAACCAAGATCCTCCTCACTAAGGCGGGGCCAATCATGGCTGAAATGACCATTGTGTCGATCGTCGGTGCCTCCACCTTGTCTACATCTCTGTTCCTGAATACAATGTCATCTGCCATTGTACGCTGTTAGTTTGCCGGAGCCCCATCTTCTGTACTCGAACAACACTCAAAACTTATATGCATGATTGCGCTAGCATAGCGCTCCATCTCATGCCAGCTCTTATTGGCTAGATGCGGTCCTCCTACTATTGTATTTGATCACTAATCTTCCACTAGTTCGTGCAGGCTCCTCAGCCCTGTGTGGCGCTTGTCCCCGGTTGGGGTCGGATGTCCCCAACCCACTATTCTATGGGACTTTAACAAACTGTTGTAATTTTCTTTCCCGAATCAATTTCTCGATAACATCCTGGAGATGCCTACATTCATTCGTGTTATGACCATAGAATTTGTGGAACCGACAATATTTTCCATTCTGCTTTTGCTTCTCTGTCAATTCTTTCAGAAGTGGCTTCTTATACTACATGGTATTGCATGTAGACAAGTAGACGTTCTCTAGAGATGTATTCAGTGTTGTGTAGGTATCATACATGGGAATCCTGGGCTTTCCTCTTCCAGAATCCCACTTTCGTTCACGGTTTCGATCACCGCCTTTCTTTTGATGATTCGATTTATTTTGGACATTTATTTGAACTTTTTCAGAACTCTCCCCGGGCTGTTTCACTGCAATGTTACTCTGCACTTCCTCTCCACTCGGTCCAACAACATTCTTCTTCCTAGAGCATCTAGCTTCCTTTTTCCTCAAATATTGAGCTGCTTTTGCATAGAAACGCTCCAACGTTGTGGGTGGTTTTCCAGTTAACCAATCACCAAAGTCAGACTCCGGATCAATCCCTGTTGTTACCGCCATCAATATTGAATGGTCATTTGGATTACTGACTTTTGTGATGGCCGTATGAAATCTCTCCAAACAATCCGTCAACGAGTCTCCCGGAGCCTGGATCACGCTGGACAGGGACATTACATCTTCGGGGCGAGTTGCATGCATACAGAACTGCTCCATAAACTTTGTTGCTAAATCGTCAAATCTAGAGATTTCCCATGGGGGTAATCACATAAACCACATTGTTGCTATGCCACAGAGAGTTATAAGAAAACATCTGCATTTTTTTTCATCATCAGCTCGTGCGGAATCCATCAACCATTTATATCTTATGATGTGCTGCCTAGGGTCGGTTTTTCCCTCATAGGCAGGCTTCGACGGCATGCTGATCCTCCTTGGATATTCTGCATGTAGGATATTGTCGATGAATGGGGTATGGCTTCACGAGATTCCCTAGTCGTCTTTGGTCAAGCCTTGGCTCTCCCTCACTAGCTGTCAAACCATAGCCGACAAGTCCAACGTTTGGATAGTTGGACCCAAGCGGTAATCGCGCTCCATCTCATGTGAATGGTATGGTCGATGTCTACGGGCTATTCCACGCCTTCTTGGCTCAACATCCTCTCGATGCATATCACATGCGTTCACTTCATCATTATTCCAAGGAGGTAATTGGTCTGCATCCACCTGAACTCCAGAATCTGAATCAATCGCAGCGACTCCAGATTATGCTCCAACATGAAAAGCCAAGCTTCCTCCTCTGGAGGAGGGATCGGCCCCGATCACTATAGAGGGATCGGCACCGATCGGTCTCGGCAAGCCATGTTGGTTTGCCTATTGATGTCCAGAAGCTTCTGCATGATATCTGTCAGTTCTGCAACGTCTGTGTCTGTGATAATCATTTGACGAACTAGACCTCTCTGATGCAGAATGAGGGGTTGGCTCCCTCCCAACTTTCCCACATTGTTGCTTCCTGGGTTGATTCATTAGATCGATATTGGCTTGAATCTGTCGGCGGCTATCTTCTAGCTCTCTCATCAGATTCTGAAAATCAGCTCTTGTGATGGAATAATCCGGATTCTGGACATCGAATGGATTGGCAGCATTCACATCTACTGGTAGATTGCTCGGGCCACCACTACAACAAAACGACCTTTTAATAGTGTTTAAAAAACGCTAGAAAAGGCTTTTAAAGCGTTTTTATAAAGGCGGTAAATCAACAGGTTGTAATAAGTCAATGACCTATTATTGCAACATAAGAAACGCTATAAAAAAACGTCTTTTATTGCGTTTTCAAAATGCAATAAAAAGTCTTATAAATGGCATTCTTAAAATGCTATAAAAAAACCCTTTATTATAATGACATGTTGGTGTACAACGGTCATAAAACACTATTATTAACTGTACTAGCATTTCATAAACGCTATTATAGGCTTTAATAGCGTTTTAAAAACGCTATTAAATCCTTTAACGACTTTTTAAAAATGCTATCAATTCCTTTAACAGCGTTTTAAAAATTATTTTTGCAGTACATACATATCCATTATCACACTATAATCGACAAATTTACATAAACACAATGTATCATTTCACACAATCATATAGATCACATTAAATGAAAAATAACTAACCATTCAACATTCACATAGAATAATGCATAATATATCATAATATTTAATGAACATTACATTGAAAGTGTAAATAATACAAGTGATAAAAGATCGTACTACACATGACGATTAAATGTGCAAACCAAAAAAGTTGTCACTTCAAAAGAACTTCAAATCGCTAATATAGCGTAGCATGTTGCCATTTGTATGCACCATAGATAGGTAATTACCTATGAAAAAGAAATTCAACAATTAGCAATTATAACTATACATACATACATATATATGTGTGTGTGAAACTTAATTATATAAATTTAATTAATTTATATGGAACTTAATTAATTTATATGAAACTTGATTAACTTAGTTAATTTTTATAAAATTAAATTGATTTATATAAACTTTAGTTAATTTTATAAAATTTAGTTAATTTATATAATCATATGGAAACGATATCAATAACATATGGAATTTCCAAAAATGGATGTAAATTTTGTTTAAAATACTTTATTCAATAATTGTATGTATATTGTTATAAACTTATTAATTTTTATAAAACTATTAAATTTTATAAACTTATTTAATTTAAAAAAAACAGTTGGCTTCTTTAATTATTATAAAACTTAATTAACTTAGTTACTTATTTTAAACTTAGTTAATTAGTAATTGTTGTTGTTGTTGTTATATTATATTATTAATGTTATTATATTATTATTAAGATTATATTATATTATTATTATTCTTATAAATTTAGTTAATTTTTATAAACTTAATTAATTTTTATAAAACTTAGTTAACTTAGTTAATTTTTATAAAAATTAGATAATTTTTATAAAACTTAGTCAACTTTTATAACAATTTAACAAAGATTTCAAAATAGAGAACATGATTTTTATAAAACTAATTTTTATAAAACTTAATTAAATTTTATAAACTTATTTAGTTTAAAAAAAACAGTTAGCTTATTTAATTATTATAAAACTTAATTAACTTAGTTACTTATTTTAAACTTAGTTAATTTATTATTATTATATTATTATAATAATATTATTTTATTACTACTACTACTACTATTATATTATATTATTATTCTTCTTTTTAAATTTCTTTAGTTTTTATAAACTTAACTAATTTTTATAAAATTTTGTTAATATTAGAAAATTACTTAATTCTTATAAAACTTGGTTAACTTAGTTGAATTTTTATAAATTTATTTAAGTTTTATAAAACTTGGTTAATTTTTAGAAAATTAATTAATTTTTATAAAACTTAGTTAACTTAGTTAATTTCTATAAACTTAATTATCTTAGTTACATTTTATAAAAATTAATTAATTTTCATAAAATTTTAGTCAACTTAGTTAAATTTTTATAAAATTTAAATGTTTTTATATACTTGGTCATTCCTTATCAAAACATAGTTAACTTAGTTAAAAATTTGTAAAACTTCGTTAAATATAAATATGTTTATGTTTTATACATATGTTTAATTTTTATAAATTTGTTTATTTTTATAAAACTTGCTTAACATAGTTATTTTTTGTAAAAATTAGTTAAATTTTATAGACATAGTTAAAAGGCCAACTTAGTTTAATTTCTATAAAACTTCATCGATTTATGTGAACTTATCAGATTTCATAAAATCCCGACAACTCCTCTTTTGCACGGTTAGTTCTTTTCCGCACATCCCAATTCAATATATGGTTACACTATCAAAACAAGCTCAGAATCATATCATATAACAAAATATATTCCATGATAGCATACACATTTAAATGCATAAAAACATACCTTTTATTAGCAATTTTAGCTAGCAATCTTCCATATAGCAAAGCAATGATTTATGTACCTATATAGCAAAGTAAAAAGAATAATTATGATGCAAATTTATAAAAGAGTTATATAATATGCAAAATAGTGAAATGCTTACTATAAAACTTAATTAATTTTTACCAAGTCTGAATTTGTACATGCTCGCTTTTAACTAACGGTCACCGATTAGCATACTAATATTCAGAACAAATTTAGCTTATGAAGCCACTAACATTCAGAAGGACAAGAACCATAAAATTAAACCTCGGAATTCATTAAAGATTCCAGATTTGTAATCATTTGTAAAACTATTCAAAAAATCATCTGAACTTTAATAAGTTGATAATACAAAATAACAAGATGTTACGAAGCTACAAAGAATCACCAGATGCATATTAACTAGAACAACATTAACAACAACATTCTCATCAGCTAAATCAGTTGCACTACCAATACTATTGCTTTTATCCCCATTTTGCCAAACCACATCAACTTAGTGCAATAAAAGAGAGAGAAAAAGGACTAAATCTAACAAACTGTAAAAATACTAACCAAATCTGGTGGGAAAGGGCGCTCAGAAACGACATTCAAGATTGCAGAGATAATAACATGCCGTTGATCCATAAATGGAGCGTTCTGCAATAATTTGAGATATGATATTTGAAAAGGTGGGGTTCCAAAAGCAAATAGTACCTGATTTCATAGTACAACCAACCATTGTTCATTTATCTTGGAGTATAGCCTGATTTCATTTGATCGCCAACAGAATTAATGTCTTTTAGCACGCTAACATAGCATTATAGCCAACCATTGCTTTTATTTTTTTCTATAAATTTTTGCCTTAAAAAAGTCAATTTGATATAACAGTTATACATAAGCTAAAAAAATAACCTTACATAAGCTAATTTTGGACTATTATGCTGACATAGCGGTGAAATTGAAAGGGTCAACTGAGCTACCTCCCAGAGAAAATATATGCCTTCCAATAGATAAAAAAAGTAAAATGTGATTGCTTTTAAATTAAGTTATTTTTTTTTAAAACCAGTTAACATTTGCTTATCTAAAGTTCACTACATTTTTTTCCTAATAAAAAAAATATGTTTTAAGCTGTCATAGTACTCCTAGTGGCTTCATAGGCCACAAACTTTGATCACTTCTTATTTTCACAACTATACATTCATCTTGTTGTTTTGCCGGCCATTTAAGGGCTTCCAAATGCATCTTATACTTCTATCAAAATGTGTTTTATATGCCAGTTACATATAATAACTTTTCTCATAATATTAAGCATTGATGCCTCTACATGCATAAGAAGTTGATTACCATTTGTTAATAGGCTGGGTTCAACTAAAAGTCAATTTAAAAGTCATGGTAAACCACTTATTTTAACAGTCTTTTAAGCATTTAACCTTACACATATATAATTTATTCATGAGTAGGATCTAATTCCATTCCATCATGGTTGGAAAAAATATTAAGCTAGATGCACGATATATAAATTATGGTCACTAACGGTAAATTTTAATTGTTCTTCCAACTATATTAATATTAGTGTACATAGTGGCTTTAAATGCTATGCTATAACTTAATGAGCAATATTCTATTTCCTAATTGCAATGTATCATCTTGAAAGAAAGAAGTGAAAGCAACATCCAATAAGTAATTTGCTAGGCGGCACAATGTAACTTTGTTTATTTCATAGTCATCATATACACATAATAAATTAGCAGCTATATGGAATATAATATTCATATGAATCTTGAGATATCAACTTTATATAATAATAATTATTTTTGATGTAATTCAGGAAATCGAATTTCATCCACTTATCTAGTCTATAACCTGAAGTGGGCATTAAATAATGAGCAAATTTTGACTGCTATTTAGTACAAAAGAATAAGTTAAGCCACTTTATTTATTTGTCTACCAATTTATACATACATTCAAGTTTCCTGCAACATTAAAATGCCTAATTTAGTAAAATTTACATTAAATGTAACACCCCTTATTTTTGTTTAACATTATTCAGGACATTTAATTGGATAAATTAAATAGAATAATATAGATAAAGGGATTGAGGTTGATTAATAAATTAAGTGGATGTGCTTATATAAATAAATGAACTTATAAATGGTTAAAAAAATAAAACATAAGGGCATTAGGGTAAATAGCTGCCCATATTTCCCCTTGATACTATTCTCTTTAGTCATACAGATTCATTTTATCTCAAACAAAAATTTATAGCCGTAAGAAAGCAAGGCCGGCCATTAGAAAGAAAAGAAGAGAAAATCAAATTTAAGCTTAGGATTCAAGATAGAAGAAATCAATCTCAACCAATCATCAATTTCCTTATCCAATCTAAGGTGAATAATAATCTCTACATCTCTATTTTTGGTTTTATATTCATATGGTTTCGAATTTAATGGTAAATCTGTTTTTATGATATATTGAGTGATGATATGCTTGATTTATGATTTATATATGTTTAAACATGGTTATTTAAAGGAGATATATACGGTTTTAGGGTAAAACTGAGGTTAAACGATTTTGAAATGCCATGAGAAAATTTTATGTCAAGGAAACCATAATTTTGGAGTTGGGTTTAAATTTTTATAATTTTCCAAGCCGTGGAGAATTAGTTATGAATTTTCAAAGAAAAATATGGATATTTAGGTTTATAAATTTATTTTGGAAAATATATTACAAATTTGGGTCTAAAATTTTGATATGTTAGATAATATGATTAAAGTGAATTTTTGAAATTTTTGGGGATTTTTACTAAGTGATTTAGTATGGAAATTAAATTATTTCGAAAGGAGGACCTAAATGATTTAATTGTTTTTATAAGAGGAAGGGATTATTTGTTAAATGTTAATTTAATTTTAGATCTGAGAAAATGCGGCAAATATTATCCAAATTATTTAAAAGTTGTGAAAGCCAATCAAATGTTTACAAGTAGGCAAGTTTGCTACAAAAAGTTTTCTTATTTTGGCAAAATCGGCTTTTACCCAGAAAAAGGTGGTTCCGCCTTCTTTGGCAAACCTTTCGACTTAGACCTATCGACCAAGACCTTTCGACTTCAATGACCAACAAGGTCGAAAGCAATGCACATGAAATCATTCAGGTGGTATGCAGTGAATTGGACCAAGACGGAAGGTATGGTGTCGAAGGGTTGCTTTCGAAGGAGATAGACCATCAGTTTACTTTGATTTGAAAAAGAAGATCACTTGCCTATTTTTAAAAGAGCTTTCGACAAGGTTGAAAGGTTTGCTTTCGAAAGGTTAGTTTTAAAGAGCTTTCGACAAGGTCGAAAGCTATGGTTTTGAAAGCCGCCTTTGTTTTAAAGAAGTTTTTGTTTAAAGCTTTCGACGTCGTTGAAAAGTTTAATTGTTCATAAAAATAGAAGCCGCTTCCCAAACCTTTCGAAGGGGTCGAAAGCAGAAGCTTTCGACGTTGTCGAAAGATTCATCCCAGAAGTTTTAATGCTTTTGAAAGGATGGTTTGATACCATCAAACTTTCTCAATATTTTCTAAAATAAAGAGTGGCTTTGGAAGATATACTTTCACCTATATTCACTATGACCCAAAGTAATACTTTTAAGTATAAGCCCAATGCTTTCAAAAGGTTTGATGTTCAATGGTTTCGAAAGGTTTGATGTTCAATGGTTTCAAAAGGTTTAATGTTCAATGGTTTTGAAATTTTCAATGGTTTCGAAAGGTTAGAGTTTCAGTGGTTTCAAAAGGTTTGATTTTCAAGGGTTTTAAGGGTAACCTTTAATGCTTTCGAAAGGGATATTTCAAGTGGTTTTGAAGCTATGCTTCTACCCTTATATAATAATACTTTAACATGGTCAAAAGGTTTCGAAAGGGGATTTTAAAGTATTATAAAGGCCGGAGCCTATTGTTTTAAAAATTTATGGTTTGTGTTTTCGAAGGGGTCAAAAGCAAATCTTTCGAAGGGGTCGATCGAAAGGGTCGAAAGCAAAGCTTTCGAAGGGGTTGAAAAGTTGTTTTCTTTTAACCTCATAAAATAAATGTTGTTTAACCTTGGGGATACCGGGGTGAGCTTAATGAGTTCAACACAATAGTTGGGGATATCAACACTTATATGTTTTGACAATCATTAGGGGATACAAATGTAAATTATAAATGAATATGACCTAAATTAGGGATACTGATGGAAATAGGTCAACCATGTGGATAGCGTGAGATAATTAGGATATAACCTAAATTAGGGATACTAATGGAAATAGGTTAATCATGTGGATAGCATGAGATAATTAGATTCATGGGGATAACATGAGTCAAGTGCCCAAGTGACGAGTTCATAGTCATCCTAGGAAAACTATAGGATGTTTGATGGATAGTCAACATCATGTTGGGGATGGATAGTCTCCATACGTTTAATGAAAGGTTTATAGTCATCCTAGGAAAACTATGGGATGTGAGATGGATAGTCTGTATCAGCTTAAATAAAATGGAAATGGGATTGGCAGTCTCTCTTTGAAGCTAATAAAGTCTAGAATGGGATGGGAAATCCTAATTGTTTTCATGTATGCATATTATCATAATATTTTTAAAATGTATGTTTTAACCATTGTGGATGCAGGAGCACAGAATATGGTTTTAAAAAGGTTTTAGGATACTAGTGAGGGGAAAACCCGTTCCGCTAAGCGGCGTGGTCTCACTAGATATCTAAAGGATTGCGATGTTAGATTATTATTCATACCAGGCTTTATGTCTGACTCAAAGTTTTTGTTTTCCCCTTAAACTCTTGGGTACTCAATTGATTTTGAGTAGTTTGAGATTTAAGGTTTTTAGGTTCTCTTCCTTGACGAATAAAGCTTCCGGAGACGTGCAGGAGACAGATAGATGCTTTGAGTTTTTCTTTCCGCTGTGTGTTTTGTTTGTAAAGGAAGATTTATTAGCCTTACTATTTACTCTGATCAACCAAGGGGGCATCTTCATATGTCGCTCTTGGCATATTTGTAATAATTATATTTTGCTGAACGTGGACATCGTTTTTGGGATTATGTAATGAACATCAGTGTTTTGATTTGAAATTGAATGTAGAAATATGCTATTGAATTGTTAAATTTTTTCCATATTCTTGTGATCTGTGTATCAATGTATCTAGCACCGCTATATTTGGTCGTCGAGGATTATTAACTATGGATGACTGCAGCATCCGTAGCCGTTAGTTTTGGGCCTCCAAGTAGGGGGATGTTATAAGTTGGTATTAGAGCATAGGTTTATGAAGCTTTAAAAGAAAAGTTAAACCTAAAACTTTTTGAAACATAATCCAATGGATTTAAAAATATGATCAGGGTTTGGGTTAACTCTATAGTAACATACTTGTATTTGATATATAGGTATATATCTAAGTACGTATTCCCCTCTCTCTTAGACTGTTCTTATGTATCTTACTAAGGCTCGTATGCAGATTTACGAGAAAGAGGGTATGGAAGCAGGAAACGGAAGAGGAAATCTAGGTGGAGGAAGCACCACTACCAATGGAAATGCTCGACCTAATACTCGGAGAAACTAAGGTCGACAGGATAATTCTTACCAAAATCTTGAGGCCAATGTTGGTGCTGGAAATCCGCCAGTAGATGCGGGGATGGTGTATCAGTTGTTGGGTAATCTGTTGCAAGCAGGAGCTACTGGTAATGTTGGAGAAGCTAATCCCGTAGTTCCAGCTGGTTATAACTATGCCGAGCTAAGCAGAGACTATACCAGTCTAGGTGGAAGCCGTTTGTTGGAATGGAGGATGCAGTTGAAGTTGAGAACTGGCTGTTGAACTGTGAAAGGATCTTTATAGATTTAGGCTTAGAGGATGGAGAGAAGAGAAGGCTAGCCTCTAGATAGTTTCAAGGGTTAGCGCTTCATTAGTGGAACAGTGTGACAGCCGGAGTCCCGGAGGAAGAGCTGACATGGGCTGATTTTAGAAGAAGGTTTGAGCAGAGTTCTTGTCTGAGGTTTCCAAGTCGGTGTTGATGAGGAAGTTTATGGATCTTGTTCGAGGAGGGATGTCTATGATCGAGTATGCTGCTAAGTTTGATGAGCTATCTCGATATGGTTATGCTTTGGTTAACACTGATGTCAGAAGAAATGAGAGATTCATTAGAGGATTGAGGCCAGATTTAGGCAGAATGACTATGGCCCATATCCGAGATCCTTCTAATGTGGTGGTGGTGGAGATGACCATCCGCCATGAGGAGATGCTTGCTATTTTGGCTAGAGAGAAGCCAGTTGAATCCCATGGTCCTCAGGGGAAGAAGAGGAAGTTCTTTAAGAAGAAGGGCGCTCTGAAAGGAGGAGCAGCCAAGAAAGGGAAAGCAGATATAGTTTGCTACAAGTGTGATAAGAAGGGGCACTATGCTAATGAATGCTGTTTAGGTGATGGAAGATTGGTTGTGGGGAAGCAGAATGTGCAATGTTATAATTGCAACCAGATGGGGCATTACAAGAATAAGTGTCCTGAATCTGCCAGGGTAGGAAAAGGAAAGGTCTTTGCTTTGGAACCATCATCCTCTAAACCATTTGATGCTGAGAAAGGAAAGTCTGTGATGGAAGGTATGCTTTAGATTCATAGTATATCAGTTAGGGTATTGATTGATACCGAAGCATCGCATTCATTTGTATCTCAGTGTTTGGTTGATAGGTTATGTATAGAACCCAAACCTTGTTACTTCCTTAAAGGTTGTGAATCCAATAGGAGGGTATGCAACTCTTGGGATGAGATGTGACCAGTTAGAACTTGATTTGTTAGGTCATAAGTTTGCATGCAGTTTGTATGTCTTTGATTTCGTAGATTTCGGGATCATTTTGGGTATGGATTGGTTATGTAAGTATGAGACTAGGATATTTTGCCAAGATCGGAAGATATCATTGGGACACCCAGATAGTCATAACCGAATCATTTTCCCAGTGGAGAATTCCAGTAAGAGTGTTTGTGCTTTGTTGAGTGCCATGGAAGTGGGAGATGAGCTTAGTCAGATTCATGTAGCAAGAGAATTTACAGATGTCTTTGAGCCAAACACAGGATTACCACCGAAACGAGATGTTGAGTTTCAGATAGATCTTGTGCCAAGAGCTGAACCTGTGAGTAGACCACCTAGCAGGATGACACCGACAGAGATGAAGGAATTGAAGGTGCAACTGGTGGATCTCGAGGAAAGGAATTTTATTAGACTGAGCAATTTGCCTTGGGGAGCTGCTACGGTGTTTGTGAAGAAACCAGATGGTTTGTTAAGGATGTGCATCGACCATCGTAAGTTAAACGAAAGGATGATCAAAAATAGATATCCTCTACCAAGGATAGATGATCTGTTTGATCAGTTGAGTGGAGCTAGAGTATTTTCCCAATTGGATTTGACGACGGGGTTCCATCAGTTGAGAGTGGTGGAGGATAGCATTGCTTTGACGGCATTTCGGACTAGGTATGGTTCGTATGAGTGGTTGGTGATACCATTTGGATTGACAAATGCACCTGCTTTCTTTGTGGATTTGATGAACCATGTTTTCCGAGAGCACTTGGATAGGTTCGTGTTGATATTTATAGATGACATTTCGGTATACTCAAAGGATGAAAGAGAGCATGAGATTCATCTTAGAGTGGTGCTGGAGATGATGAGGCAGAATCAGCTAAAGGAGAAGTTTTCCAAGTGTCATTTCTAGAAGAAAGAGGTTAAGTTTCTTGGTCATGTGGTTTCAGATGAAGGATTGTCAGTCGATCCAGATAAGATCAAAGTTGTCAATAATTAGAAGAGACCAAAGACGGTAACCGAGATTAGGAGTTTTCTTGGACTTGCTGGCTATTATTGGCGGTTCATTAAGGATTTCTCGCGGATAGCAGCACCTTTGACTAAGTTGACCAGGAAGGATGTGAAGTTTGTTTGGTCCGACAAATGTGAGGAAGGGTTCCTTAAGTTAAAGCATTTGTTAACCAATGAGTCAGTGTTAGAAGTTCCAAATGGTAACCAAGGGTTGGTAGTATACACTGATGCATGTGGCACTGGATTGGGAGCAATATTGATGCAGAGGGACAAGGTTATTGCTTACGCATCTAGGTAGCTTAGACCGCACGAAGTTAAATATCCTGCTCATGATTTAGAGTTAGCTGCGGTGATATTTGCCTGGAAGATTTGGAGGCATTATCTCTTAGGGGAGAGATTTGAGTTGTATACCGATCATAAGTCATTAAAGCATTTATTCTCTCAGAAGGAGTTGAATATGAGGCAGCAGAGATGGCTGGAGTTTTTGGCTGCTTATGATTTCAGTATAGAGTATACTCTTGGGAAAGGAAATAAGGTAGCAGATGCTCTCAGTAGAAAACTTCAGAATGTGGTGCTAGCAATGTTGGCAGAATGGAAGGATCTAGAAGCTTCAGCCAGTTTTTGTGTGCAGTTGAGATCAACTACTAGTTCTAGTCAGGGTACTGCCATGTTGTCTTGTTTAGAAGTTCGACCAGTGTTGATCGAGAGAATTGCTTTTAAACAGAAGGAGGATCCATTGTTAGCAGAGAGGATCAGAAGGCTTAAGGTTGGAACTGAGGTCGATGATTTGCAGGATTTTAGTCTTGACCAAAGAGGATGGTTGAAAAAGAAGGGACGATTGTACGTTTCGATTGTGGAGAACTTAAGGAGAGAAGTTCTAGAGGAGTGTCATCGATCGAGGTTTACGATTCATCCTGGAGGGACAAAGATGTATCAGGATATGAAAAGAAGCTTCTACTGGGAAGGCATGAAGAAGGATGTTGGCTTATGGGTTAGGCAGTGTGTCAACTGTCAACAAGTAAAGGCCGAACATTAGAAGCTAAGTGGGTTACTTCAGCCCTTAGATATTCCAGTTTGGAAATGGGATTCGATATCCATGAATTTTATAGATGGATTGCCAAGGTCAAGGAGAGGAAATGAGAGTATATGGGTTATTATGGACAGGTTGACCAAGAGTGCCCATTTCATTCCAGTAAAGTCGACCGGGACGGCACCTGTTTTGGCTAAGTTATTCATGAAGAACATAGTTAGACTTCATGGGATTCCTAGTAGCATAGTCAGCGATAGAGATGCATTATTTACTAGCAAATTTTAGAGGAGTCTACAAGAGGTATTAGGTACCAAGCTCAAGATGAGTACAGCATACCACCCACAGACTGATGGGCAGACAGAGAGAGTTAATAAGGTACTCGAGGATTTATTAAGAGCTTGTGTATTGGACTTTAGTGGGTCTTGGGAAGATCACCTACATCTGATTGAGTTTTCCTATAATAATAGTTATCAGACTAGTATAGGAATGACGCCTTTTGAAGCTTTGTATGGAAGACCATGCAAATCGCCAGCATGTTGGTTGGAGACAGGAGATAGATTGGTCTTAGGTCCGGATTTGGTTAGAGAGGCATCAGAAAAGATTGAGTTAATCCGAGGACGGATGAAGGAAGCTCAATCCAGGCAGAAGAGTTATGCAGATAAGAGGCGTAAAGACCTAGAATTCTCAGTGGGAGAAAAGGTTTTCATTAAAGTATCACCAATGAAGGATGTGGTACGGTTTGGAAAGTTGGGAAAGGTGGCCCCGAGATATGTTGGACCATTCCAAATTTTAGAAAGGATTGGAAAGCTCGCTTACAGAGTAGAGTTACCGAGCAGTTTGGCAGGTGTCCATAATATATTCCATGTGTCTCATCTTCGTAAGTTTGTACATGATCCAAAGGCTACTATTCCTCAGACAGAGTTGGAGGACTTGGTAATAGAGCCTGATTTGACTTTTGTTAGACAACCAGTTAGGGTTATAGTAAGAGATGAGAAGAGATTGAGGACCAAGACATTCAAGTTGGTGAAAGTTCAATGGAGTAACAACGAGAAAGACTGTACTTGGGAGACAGAGGACAAGATTAGGGATACTTATCCTGGGCTGTTATGAGTGTATGTTCTATATTTGTTTTATATAGAAATATTGACTGGTAGGATATACTAGCTTTTTTTTATATGATTGTTATGATTGTTGGTAGTCCTTACTCAATTTCGAGGACAAATTTTTTTAAGGAGAGGAGTCTGTAACACCCCTAATTTTTGTTTAACATTATTCAGGACATTTAATTGGATAAATTAAATAGAATAATATAGATAAAGGGATTGAGATTGATTAATAAATTAAGTGGATGTGCTTATATAAATAAATGAACTTATAAATGGTTAAAAAAATAAAACATAAGGGCATTAGGGTAAATAGCTGCCCATATTTCCCCCTGATACTATTCTCTTTAGTCATACAGATTCATTTTATCTCAAACAAAAATTTATAGCCGTAAGAAAGCAAGGCCAGCCATTAGAAAGAAACGAAGAGAAAATCAAATTTAAGCTTAGGATTCAAGATAGAAGAAATCAATCTTAATCAATCATTAATTTCCTTATCCAATCTAAGGTGAATAATAATCTCTACATTTCTATTTTTGGTTTTATATTCATATGGTTTCGAATTTAATGGTAAATCTGTTTTTATGATATATTGAGTGATGATATGCTTGATTTATGATTTATATATGTTTAAACATGGTTATTTAAAGGAGATATATACGGTTTTAGGGTAAAACCGAGGTTAAACGATTTTGAAATGCCATGAGAAAATTTTATGTCAAGGAAAACATAATTTTGGAGTTGGGTTTAATTTTTTATAATTTTCCAAGCCGTGGAGAATTAGTTATGAATTTTCAAAGGAAAATATGGATATTTAGGTTTATAAATTTATTTTGGAAAATATATTACAAATTTGGGTCTAAAATTTTGATATGTTAGATAATATGATTAAAGTGAATTTTTGAAATTTTTGGGGATTTTTACTAAGTGATTTAGTATGGAAATTAAATTATTTCGAAAGGAGGACCTAAATGATTTAATTGTTTTTATAAGAGGAAGGGATTATTTGTTAAATGTTAATTTAATTTTAGATCTGAGAAAATGCGGCAAATATTATCCAAATTATTTAAAAGTTGTGAAAGCCAATCAAATGTTTACAAGTAGGCAAGTTTGCTACAAAAAGTTTTCTTATTTTGGCAAAATCGGCTTTTACCCAGAAAAAGGTGGTTCCGCCTTCTTTGGCAAACCTTTCGACTTAGACCTATCGACCAAGACCTTTCGACTTCAATGACCAACAAGGTCGAAAGCAATGCACATGAAATCATTCAGGTGGTATGCAGTGAATTGGACCAAGACGGAAGGTATGGTGTCGAAGGGTTGCTTTCGAAGGAGATAGACCATCAGTTTACTTTGATTTGAAAAAGAAGATCACTTGCCTATTTTTAAAAGAGCTTTTGACAAGGTCGAAAGGTTAGTTTTAAAGAGCTTTCGACAAGGTCGAAAACTATGGTTTTGAAACCCGCCTTTGTTTTAAAGAAGTTTTTGTTTAAAGCTTTCATCGTCGTCGAAAGGTTTAATTGTTTATAAAAATAAAAGCTGCTTCCCAAACCTTTCAAAGGGGTCGAAAGCAGAAGCTTTAGACGTTGTCGAAAGGTTCATCCCAGATGTTTTAATGCTTTCAAAAGGGTGGTTTGATACCATCAAACTTCCCCAATATTTTATAGAATAAAGAGTGGTTTTGGAAGAGATACTTTCACCTATTTTCCCTATGACCCAAAGTAATATTTTTTAAGTATAAGCCCAATGCTTTCGAAAGGTTTGATGTTCAACGGTTTCGAAAGGTTTAAGTTTCAATGGTTTTGAAAGGTTTGATGTGATGTTCAATGCTTTTGAAAGGTTTGATGTTCAATGGTTTCGAAAGGTCTGATTTTCAATGGTTTCGAAAGGTTTGAGTTTCAATAGTTTCGAAAGGTTTGATGTTCAATGGTTTCGAAAGGTTTGATTTTCAAGGGTTTTAAGGGTAACCTTCAATGCTTTCGAAAAGGTTACTTTCAAGTGGTTTTGAAATTATGCTTCTACCCTTATATAATAATACTTTAACATGGTCGAAAGGTTTCGAAAGGGGGTTTTAAAATATTATAAATGCTGGAGCCTATTGTTTTAAAAATTATGGTTTGTGATTTCTAAGGGGTCGAAAGGTTCCTTCCGAAAGGGTCGAAAGCAAACCTTTCGAAAGGGTTGAAAAGTTATTTTCTTTTAACCTCATAAAATAAATGTTGTTTAACCTTGGGGATACTGGAGTGAGCTTAATGAATTCAACACAATAGTTGGGGATATCAACACTTATATGTTTTGACAATCATTGGGGGATACAAATGTAAATTATAAATGAATATAACCTAAATTAGGGATACTAATGGAAATAGGTCAACCATGTGAATAGCATGGGATAATTGGGATATAACCTAAATTAGGGATACTAATGGAAATAGGTTAATCATGTGGAAAGCATGAGATAATTAGATTCATGGGGATAGCATGAGTCAAGTGGCCAAGTGATGGGTTCATAGTCATCCTAGGAAAACTATGGGATGTTTGATGGATAGTCAACATTATGTTGGGGATGGATGGTCTCCATACGTTTAATGAAGGGTTTATAGTCATCCTAGGAAAACTTTGGGATGTGAGATAGATAGTCCGCATCATCTTGAATAAAATGGAAACGGGATGGACAGTTCCTCTTTGAAGCTAATAAAGTCTTGAATGGGATTGGAAATCCTAATTGTTTTCAAGTATGCATATCATCATAATATTTTGAAAATGTATGTTTTAACCATTGTGGATGCAGGAGCACAGAATATGGTTTTAAAAAGGTTTTAGGATACTAGTGAGGGGAAAACCCGTTCCGCTAAGCGGCATGGTCTCACTAGATATCTAAAGGATTGAGATGTTAGATTATTATTCATACCAAGCTTTATGTCAGACTCGAAGTTTTTGTTTTCCCCTTAAACTCTCGGGTGCTCAATTGATTTTGAGTAGTTTGAGAATTAAGGTTTTCAGGTTCTCTTCCTTGACGAATAAAGCTTCTAGAGACGTGCCGAAGGCAGATAGATACTTAGAGTGTTTCTTTTCGCTGTGTGTTTTGTCTGTAAAGGCAGATTTATTAGCCTTACTATTTACTATGATCAACCAAGTGGGCATCTTCATATGTCGCTCTTGGCATATTTGTAATAATTATATTTTGCTGAACGTGGGCAACGTTTTTGGAATTATGTAATGAACATCAATGTTTTGATTTGAAATTGAATGTGGAAATATGTTTTTGAATTGTTCAAAATTTTCAATATCCTTGTGATCTGTGTATCAAAGTATCTAGCACCGCCGTATTTGGTCCCCGAGGATTAATAACTATGGATGACTGCAACATCAGTAGCCGTTAGTTTTTGGCCTTCAAGTAAGGGGATGTTACATTAAATTAATATTTTTTCCTGTCGGGGTTGAGGTCCTTCTTCAAATTTATTTATTTTACAGAGAATAATTTGGTTGAAGATATCTTTCATTTCTTCAATTGAGTAACATATACATTGAAGTTGTATTCTGTTACTAAATCTATTAAGGGCTTCCAAATTACTATAGAAAATTAATTAACATTACATATCTTATTTATTTTAAATTTAAAGCTATTGGAAATACATAACGTGTCTGTGCCAAACAATCTTAATAAAAAATGGGATGAACCATGTGCAAGTTTGTGCTTTTTACATATGAATCATTCTCCAATAAAAACATATCATATGCACCAATATTGTGCTTACAGATATAGAGTTGCATTTAATAAGTATATAAAGCATATCTTATGACAACATATTAATTTTTTCGTGTTTCAGTTTTAGTTAAATGATAACAAGAGAAAGTTTAAGCTTTTAAATTACTGCACAAAAGGGGGAAATGGAAACACGACCTCATGTCTATCTTGTAATTTTGGTCTGAAATAAAATATTTTGATACTCAAACCTTATTAATTAAAAAAAATATTGGTCTGAAAAAGGTACTCAAACCTTTTTTAATCAGTCTTGTAATATTGCTTCAAACATGGACAAACAAAATACTTTGATGCTCAAACTAACTCACTCAGATCTTCCAAGTTAGATTGGTTCCTGAGGTATGCTTTATAGTTTCACTTGGTAATTTAATATTAGAAAAATGTTTACTATTTACTCCTTTAGCTACCATGTGCTCCAAATATATGTTGATTATTTATTCCTATTTACACTATTTAGCTACCCTATGCTCCAAATATGTTCATTGTTCTTTTCTATTATTTCCAAATATATAGTATCAATCAAATGCATTCAAACCATCACTATCAATTTAAAACAAATTGACACACTTAGTGCAATTTCATTATTCCTTAGAAAAAGATTTACACAAAAATTAACTTCTTATCAAACAAAATTACCCTTTATTGTAGTTACGCAGCATATAAAGTTATAAGAATAACATGCACAAACCCAAGTGTAGCCTGTAAGACATGGTCCAGACATCATCATGTGCACAATAGCTTTGGCTATTTCTTTAATAGTCTAGTGAAAGAGATAAATGTTAAATGAAATTCAACTTGTATTGAATCTAATGCACAAGACATCATGTTATATGTGAGTTCAGAAGAGTCATCGCTAGCAATATTCTAACTTGAAAAAATTATGAATAAGAACCTTGCTTTAAACTTTCAGTTTGCAACTTGAAATAACATATTAATGATCTTATTGTCACCTAAAACTCACCCATACTTGGAATGTCAACTTATCTAGTAAAAACCATTAATGATTGGGAGCTACTTTAATTTAGAATGTACAACCAAATATTTGATAAAAACCTATTAAGATATAACTATCAAGTACAACTAATAACTATTTTAATCCAATATGTAATGCATACTACTTATAGAACATGCAATGGAAAGGTGGTTTACACCAAAGTTTGAGTACATCTTCATATCATAATACAAATGTTAATGTCAATTGCAATATGCATAGTTTGATATTTAAGCAAAACATACATATTTTCCTTTATAAATAACAATACCAAAAATAGAATCAACTAACTCTAGTTAACCATTTTTTACATCCTTTGACCCTCGTTTACCTTTCCTGTACATGTGGTACAACTGAAGTAAACTTAAAAATTATCTGATAAAGTGGAGAAGAAAAGATAACTTTCTCAAAAACAGAATGGTCTTACTTTCTTACCAACTTAAGTAAACTTAAAAATTAGATATAGCCCAATGGGGAGAGATGAAAACAGGCTTCCATATTCTTCAAAGATAAAGACGTATTTTATGAAGTTTCAATATAAAATTACATCCAACTACTGTCCATTACACTCAAGATTTCATCTGACATGATAAAATTCTGATCCGAGTCCTAAGATGAGAGTGGGATATGAAATTGACAGGTTTGATGTTTACAAACTAAAATGAGAAGCATATCGAATATGATTAAATGATTTATAATACTGCGAATCTTGAAGGTTGAAATATTTAGGAGACAAGGAGACAACATTTTATAATTAGAACTATGGTCTAGCAGTTCATGAATGGAAATTTGTTGTGAACGCAATTTTAAGTGGACAAGAGAATATTTACAAGTACATGAGAATGCTTCCTTTTCCCTTTCTCTTAAATCAAACTTTAAACATATAAATAATTTCAGTCTAATAAGTACTTGTTTGGAATGTTTCAGTAAATTATAAATTAAATATTAAGTATAATGCAGTTAAAAATCTATGAAAAAATAGTTAATTCGATAAATTATAATAAACATTAACATATGTATAAAAAATTTATAACAGTGTTATTGAAAATTAGAACATGTCTTGTACATCCATATTCCCATTCACATGAACCACACATATTTTCTTATTCCGGGCTTCTACCTTTGGTTATTGCATAAGAGCAAGTGTAAGAAATATAAGGCTAAAGAAGAACCAATCAACTTTAAAGACAAGAGGATGCCCAATAAAAACAAACAATATTTCATGATTGATGAACCGATGTATCATTCTTATCCAGTAAGACAGTAGACCCAAAAAAACAATAACTTCATAAAACTGAAATCAGACCTTATTCAAACCAGAGTTTGGCTATTAATAGAACTTATATGTATTCTTTTAGCTGCCAACAAAGTGGCTAGTATCGATAACTTGAAGAATACAATAGACTAATGTTTATCAGTTTTAAGTCAACAAGATGTTCACCTGGAAGTGTTGGTAGTTTTATAACTAAACTAATACCAAACCTTAGTCAACTAAACATAATTTATTTGACCATAGTAAGGTTTGCTCAGCTCAGTGTAGACAGGAAAAAAAATTTGAAATTGAACAAACCAAATATAATTTGTGTTAAACTTGTTATGTACACGTAGTAAAGAATTAAGACAAAGTATTTGTTTCAGTCATCAAATTTATGATATATACGTTGATTGGACAAAGTATATTTTTCAAACAATAAATAGAAGAAAAGACAAACTTTGCGATGTCATGAAACAAGGTTAAGCATAGACTTACTTGGCCACAAATAACTTCATTGGCCTTTCTCTCTTGAACAAGCTTAAGCATAACTGCGTTTTACTCAGGTGCACCATCAATGTAACACCCCATATTTTTACTGACATTATTTAGGAAATTTAATTAGTTAAATTAAATTAAATAATGTAGGTTGATTATGGATTGAGATTTGTGATCAAATTAAGGGGTAGCCGTGCCATGTTAATGAATAGATGAATGAACTAATATGGAGCTAAGTGTTAGGAAATAAGGAAGAGCAAAATAGGAAAATGATAAAACTAATACCCTAAACCCATAGGAAAACAAAACATATGTTCATTTCACAATTTCTCAAACAAAAACTCCTAATGCCAGCCACCATTAGCAATCTCAAGAGAAGGTAAAGCTAGGATTCAAGAGAAGAATCAAATCAACTAATCAAGATCAAATCTCACTTCCTAATCACAAAGCTAAGGTGAATAATTTCTACATCTCAAGTTTTCTAAATGATTTCAATTTTAAGATGAAACCCGAACTTATCTTGCATGATTTAGCCATGATTTTGAAGAGCAAAATATTTATATATATACTTGTTGATGATTTATGCATATTTATATTGATTTTTATGATACGTTGGACATGAAAACCCTATTAAAAGACATCCAAATGCCTTGTGAATTTAAATGTAGATCAGAAATGATATTTTAGAGATGTGTTTCAATTTTCATAATTTTATGAATTAGTGTGGATTTTATATTAATTTTCTAGAAAGAAAATGATTTATTGGGTTATAAATAATTTACGGGTAAATTACTATTAATTTGGGTCTAAAATTTTTATATGTTAGAAAACATATTATAAAGGATTTTCTGGAATTTTTGTAGAATTTTCTAAAGTGTTTTGATGAATATATAAAATTATTTAAGGTATGGGACTTAAATGTTTTATATATTTAATTAAGGAGAAGGGGTATTTTACAAATGATTTAAATTAATTAATTCTGAAATTATGGCTGTACTTTTAGAAAATAAAATTTTGCAACCAATAAGAGTTTGACAAACAAGGCAGGTTAGTTCAAAAGTTTACTTAAAAAGGTTTAAAATCAGAAATTCATGATAAAAGCATGTTTCGCCTCTTTTAGTTTCGCCCAGGTAGCTTTCGACTAAGACCCTCCGCCTCCTTCCACAAATCAATGCACATAGTATCAAAGTCTTGGTACACAGTGAATTGGATAAAGGGCGGAAGGTAAAAGTCGCAACTAAGGGGTTCCGAAAGGGTCGAAGCGCCTTTTTGTTTTAAATGAGAAAAGCGCCTGCTTGCTTTTGACCAAGCAGCTTTTGACTTAGTTGGCTTCCGACTATGTCAATTGATTTAAAGAAAAGTTTTTAGGTTGCGCCTTTGTTCTAAGTAATAGCTTTCGACTTAGTACCTACGACTAATTCAATGGTTTTAAAGGTTGGTTTCGAACTAGTTGCACCTTTGTTTTTAAATTATAGCTTTCGACCATGTCGAAGCCTTTACTGCCTCCTTCTACCTTTCGAAACAGAGCTTTCGAAGGGGGTTGTTTTGTTTTATAAAAAAACCCTGCCGCTTCTCCAATGCTTTCGAAAGGGGTAGTTTCGACACCATCACTTCTCAACTCAATTATAGCTATCGAAAGAGTAAGCTTTCGACCCTGTTTCTTGTGACCCTTAGTGATTTTTAAAAGAATAACCCAAAGGTTTCGACTAATTAGTGTTGAATGATTTCGAATGGTGTTTTCCACATGTTTTAAATTGAACCCAAACGCTTTCGAAGGGTTTGAGGTTTTAAATACCTTCAAAATTTAAAGAAGGTTTCGAAGGGGTGGTTCCCCTATGGTTTCGAAAAGTCTAAAGGAAAAGTTTTTCCAATGGTTTTGAATAAGTTTAAAGGAAAGGGTTTTTCATATGGTTTCGAAAGGCAATGTTTAATGGTTTTAAAGAGGGATGTCTAAGGTTTTTAGCTTTCGAAGGAAAATAAATTTCAATGGTTTCGAAAGGTTTATACGAATGGTTTCGAAAGGAATATTTGGCCTTTCGGCCTAAGGGTTTTTACATGGTTTCGAATGAGGTACTTTCAATAGGATCGAAAGGGGTACTTTCAAATGTTTAAAGGTTTTCATCAACAAAGATTTGAGTAAAGTATATATAGCATGGCAATGTGATTTTGAGTAAAACGTGGAGTATAAATGTTTTCCTTGTTTAAGTTTGGTTTAAAAGGTTTTAAATCAATTTCAGATGGAAAGGTTTTCAAGGAAAATTATGGGAAGGTATCCCTAAGTAAAAATGACTCGAATATTAGAATACCAGATGAGACTGGTATAGAGTAGCGCCCTATATATTAGCTGTTGGCCCCAGCTAATTTAGTCCAAAATTCCAGTGTGTAGGGCTTTGTCACAGATAAGACTAAAATTATGATTACACACAGAAGGGAATATATGTTTGTATACAAATAGGTTATTGGTGAGCCCGTAAAACCATTAGGATCAGGTGACCCTGGGAGATGTTAAGTTAGGGACAGACCGTCCAGAAGAGAAGTATTTAACAGATAATTAAGGACAGATGGTCCAGAAGAGGTGTTTAATATATGTTAGATTATTTTGTTATATTGTCAGGTAGGCCCGAGTCAGCCAAAGGTTAATAGTAAGCCAAACAAAACTATAGTGTTTGGACAGATAGTCCATTTGTTACCTGATATGTATGTTTATATAATATAATGATGCTTTACAGTTTTATCCAGTTTTGGTTGCAGGATAAAGGTTTGCAAAAGATATGTTTTAAAAAGGATATTAGTGAGGGGAAACCCGTTCCGCTAAGCTGTGTGGTCTCACTTGATATCAAATAACCGAGATGTATAGTAATATTCACACCAAGATTTATGTCTGACTCAAAGTTTATGTTTTCCCCTTAATCTCTCAGTGCTCAAAATTGATTTGAGTAGGCTGAAGGTTGAGGTTCTTTCAGGTTTTAGTAGGATGACGAATAAAGCTACCAGAGGCGAGCAGGAGGCTAACAGATAGCTATTTAGGAGTTGTTGTTCTTTGTTTTGTCATTTATTTCCACTGTGTATGTATTAAGTCAATTATGACTATATGACTATGATCATCCAAGGGGGCATCTTCACATGTTGCTCTTAGCGTATTTTGTAATAAGTATATTTTATCATTACCTGGGAAACATTTTGGGATTATGTAATCTGAATATGGAACATCTGTTTTGAAATGTAATGGAAAAAATGTTGTTTTGAAATATGTGATTTGTTTCATATTCAAGTGCTTCTGATATTATATATACCATTAACATAGCTGTATTTAGTTGCCGGAAGTTAATAATATAGACGAATGTAGCATCTGTAGCGCTTGGCTTTGGGCTTCTAGATAGGGGATGTTACAACTTGGTATCGGAGCATAGGTTTATGAAATACTTTAACTAAAAATGATTTTTGAAAACATAATCCTTAGGAATTAGAGTTAGGATCGGGGTATGGGATAACGCTATAGTAACGTACTTGTATTTGTTATATATAAGTATATGCTTTATCTCTAGACTCCTATCTTTGTTAGGCTATTCTTCTGTATCTCATGAGGCTTAAATACAGATATGGACAGAAGAAGAGGCAGAGTTAATCTAGGAGGAGATAGCACCACCATAAATGGAAATGCCCGACCAAATGCTAGAAGAAGTCAAGGTCAGGCTCAGGGGTCCCACAACTGGATATGGGAGCCATGTATCAGTTTTTCGTAAACATAATGCAAGCTGGAATTATAGCTGGAGTTTTCAGAGGGAATGCTGCTGGAGGAGGAGTTCAAGAAGCTACAGTGGTCAATCAGTATGCTAACTTGAGCAGAGATTATGCTAGGCTTGGAGGAAAGTCATTTATCGAAACCGAAGATGCTATAGAGGTGGAGAACTGGTTGTTACACTATGAAATGATATTTGCTGATTTAGGGCTCAATGACGAGAAAAAGAGGAGGCTCGCCTCGAGACAGCTTCAAGGGGCAGCTTTGTTTTGGTGGAATAGTGTGACAGCTGGGATAAACGAAGAGGAGATGACGTGGGCTGAGTTTAGGGGAAGATTCCAGGAAAGGTTCATGTCAGTAATGGTGCAATCTGTCTTGGTTAGGAAGTTCGCTAAACTGGAACAAGGAGAAATGTCAGTTCTGGAGTATGCTAGCAGGTTTGAAGAATTGGCTAGGTATGGGTATGCCACCGTCGATACAGTGTTGAAAAGGAATGAAAAGTTTATTAGAGGTTTGAAGCTAGAATTGGCGAGGGCTACTTTGCCGCACATTAGAGACCCATGTGATGTAGTTGTGGAGATGGCGTTAAGAAAAGAAGAGATGCTTGCTTGTTTGGAGAAGAAGAAGGAGGAGGAGGTCTAGGTTGGACAAGGCTAGAAGAGGAAGTTTATCCACAAGAAGAATGCCTAGAAGGGAGGAGCAGCGAAGAAGGGAAAGTCAGAAGTGGTCTGTTACAAGTGTGATAAGAAATGCCATTATGCTCATGAGTGCTGGACAGGCAAAGGAAAGAAGGCTGCTGAGAAGAAAGGATTTAGATGCTTCAATTGTGATCAAGTTGGGCACTACAAGAACCAGTGCAAAAAGCCAGCTAAAGGAGAAAAAGGCCAAGTATTTGCATTGGAGCCTGCTACTTCGAAGCCGACAGTGCAGGAAAAATGAAAGGCAGTATTGGGAGGTACGCTTCAGATCCATGATATGTCTGTTAGCGTTTTGTTTGATATTGGTGCATCACATTCTTTTATATCTCGATGTTTGGTAGATAAGCTTAACCTAGAACCCATATATTTAATTACTTCCTTAAGAGTTGCAAATCCGGTAGGAGGGTTTGCGACACTTGGGATGAAGTGTGACCATTTAGAATTTGATTTGTTAGGTCATACCTTTGTTTGCAGTTCACATGTATTTGACTTTGTAGGGTTTGGTATTATATTGGGTATGGATTGGTTAAGTGAGTATGATGCTAGGATATTTTGCCATGATGGGAAAATATCGCTTAACACCCTGATTGTAGTGATCAGATAGTTTATACCGTAGAGAATCCCAGTTGTGGGGTGAATGCTTTGTTGGTTATTATGGAGTTAGAAGATGAGTTGAATCGCGTCTTCGTGGTTAGAGAATTCGCAGATGTGTTTGAGCTGGTAGTTGGATTACCGTCAAAACGAGCCATAGAGTTTCGGATAGATTTGGTGCCTGGAGCAGAACCGGTGAGTAGGCCGCCAAGCAGGATGACACCTACAAAGGTGAAGGAACTGAAGGTGCAGTTGGTGGATTTGGAAGGCAAGAGTTTTATTAGACTAAGTAGTTCACCTTGGGGAGCATCCGCTGTATTTGCTAAAAAGCCGAACGGATTGTTAAGGCTATGGTTTTAAAGAGGGATGTTTAAGGTTTTTAGCTTTCAAAGGAAAATAAATTTCAATGGTTTCGAAAGGTTTATACGAATGGTTTCGAAAGGAAGATTTAGCCTTTCGACCTAAATGAAAGAAGGGGTTTTACATGGTTTCGAAAGGGGTACTTTCAATAGGATCGAAAGGGTTACTTTCAAATGTTTAAAGGTTTTCATCAACAAAAATTTGAGTAAAGTATATATAGCATAGCAAGGTGATTTTGAGTAAAGCATAGAGTATAAGTGTTTTTCTTATTTAAGTTTAGTTTAAAAGGTTTTTAATCAATTTCAGATGAAAATGTTTTCGAGGAAAATTATGGGAAGGTATCCCTAAGTAAAAATGACATAGATATTAGAATACCAGATGAGACTGGTATAGGGTCACGCCCTATACATTAGCTATTGGCCCCAGCTAATTTAGTCCAAAATTCCAGTGTGTAGGGCTTTGTCACAGGTAAGACTAAAATTATGATTACACACAGAAGGGAATATATGTTTGTATACATATAGGTTATTAGTGAACCCGCAAAACCATTAGGATCAGGTGACCCTGCACTACGCCATAGATTGCATACTGCAACACCAAAGAAGTGATGCAGGATGTGCCAAAAAATGTTGCTGAAGGCTAAAAAAGGGCAAAGGCAACACTTTCTCGGTGTTGCATTTTGCCGCGTTGCCGCAGACCTCAAAGGCAACATTTTGACTATCTAAGGCAACATAAGAAATATTGTTGCAATAGAATCCTATTTGGGTCTATAGCAACATCCATAGGTGCATGTAGCAACATTCAAAAATGTTGCTATAGATATTAATTTTCTGAATTTGTGGGGCCCACAATGTAGAGCATATTTGATTTTTTAATAGAAATAAATATTTATTTAATAAAATGCTATTGCACAGAATTTAATATTCAAACAGTAATTTATTTAAATAAATATTTTATTTCAACATTTAAAATAGTACAAATTCCCGACTCCACTATTTTACAATTCAATGATAAATAACACTGATATTCACATATACAGATATTCCTCACTACATCACTCAGTTCACTCATTACATATGCAGTTTCAATTTATACAGACACCGACACTGACAAATATATGACGAGCTGAGTGCCGAGCCGAAGGCGAGCCGAGTGCCGAGCCGAAGGCGAGCCGAGAAGCGGGTCCGGGCGCAGCGCCGGCGGGGGTCCGGGGCACCGCAGTCCCGGCGGGGATCGACCTAACCTGTCTTCAACTCCATTTCAGATTGAATCCAACATCTGAGCAATCTGCAAAAATACACACTGACGCAGTAAAATTGAAAAGGAAATATTTTTGCAGTATAAAATAAAATGTAATTTTGAAAATATTATTTGCCTCAGTTATTTGGGTGACAATTTGGTCCAAGCAGTTGACAATGCACAAGAACAAAAATGAAACGGAAGCATGCTACAGAAATAAACAGCATGCTCAATGAATTGGTCAGAGCAAACTATACCAGACTTGTATGCCAAACATAAAACAACAGTGGACAGAGCTCAACAAAAGAACTCAAACTCACAATTAAACCAAAACTCCAACCATATTCAAAAATACAGACCAACAGAAGTGTCAAGTGAATGAGCTGCAGCAATTTCAAAAATGCCCGAAGTCAGATAATATAAGAAATATGAACTCGAGCAAGTCCAGCTACCATATGAAAGCAACCATACATATATACATGTGTGAAACAGCATGTATATATATAGGCAGTGCAAACAGGCTCAAAGGACCAGTGCATATATACATGTTCAAGTGCAACAACAAACACATATATACATACATGAATGCATATATATATACATGATAATGGAAAACATAAGTGATACAACAGTTTCAGTGAACAAGTGAAGCACAAAGAGAAAGGTACACAAGTGTGTGTGTGGCACCAATGGAAACAGTATGGTGAAGCAACTTGACTACAAAAACTCAAGTGAAATATATTACAAGTTCAAGCTACAGGATGTCAACCAGAAGATATATTACAAGTTCAAGCTACAGGATGAACAGACATAGCCAAAGTCAACCACGAACAGTAGCAAGTTCAACCAATTCAAATCAAGTTGCCGAAGTCTAGTTAAATGTCAAAGGCAAAGTCACGATGAACAATCAATTAAATGACCGATGTCAACAGATATATACGAACGTAAATCTAGGGGTTCGAACCCTATATAAACACATTAACATCATCGGCAGATAGTATCGAGTTCAAGCAAGCAATACAGTAAAGTAAAAGCAACAAATTACATACCCGAATACACGGTTGAACTCAAGCAAAATCGAAGGAGCTGTATTCAAAGCAAGGAGACGATCGATTGCCAAAGCAAATCAGAAGAACAGCAATTGTAATCGATCGACAATCAATCGGGTCCTTCGATATTAGACGAAGCCCTAATCGCACAAGGCCGAAGCCCTAGCTAATCTCACAGGAGCGAAGATAAGGCCGAAGCCCTAGCTAATCTCACAGGAGCGAAGACAAGGCCGAAGCCCTAGCTAATCTCATAGGAGCGAACACGAGGCCAAAGCCCTAATTTCAGAGCAAAAGAGGAACAAGATAGGAGCAGCCATTATCACATACGAGAAAAGGGGATCTACTCTAAACTAGTTTAGGTGGTAAAACGAAATTTTGGGGCAAATTGCAGTGGTGATCCATTTTAACAACCAGATTAAATGTAGACCGTTGGATCGTATTCACGCGGATTGCTAATTTTATTAATTTTTTAATTTGAATACATCTATAGCTACTGCAACATCTTGTTGATACCTATGCTAACACCTTGAAGCGAGTGTTGTAATAGACAAAAATCAGCATACCTATCGTTACATTATAGCTAGCAACACCTTGTAATTTCGTTGCAGTAGGCCATCTATGGCGTAGTGCTGGGAGATGTTAAGTTAGGGACAGACTGTCCATAAGATAAGTATTTAACAGATTGTCTAGAAGAGGTGTCTAACCGATGTTAGATTATTTTGTTATATCGTCTGGTAGGCCCGAGTCAGCCAAAGGTTAATAGTAAGCCAAGCAAAACTATAGTGTTCGGACAGATAGTTCATTTGTTACCTAAAATGTATGTTTATATAATATAATGATGCTTTACAGTTTTATCTAGTTTTGGTTGCAAGATAAAGGTTTGCAAAAGATATGTTTTAAAAAGGATATTAGTGAGGGAAACACGTTCCGCTAAGCGGCGTGGTCTCACTTAATATCAAATAACCGAGATGTAAAGTATTATTCACACTAGGCTTTATGTCTGACTCAAAGTTTATGTTTTCCTCTTAAACTCTCGGGTGCTCAAAATTGATTTGAGTAGGTTGAGGGTTGAGGTTCTTTCAGGTTTTAGTAGGATGACAAATAAAGCTACCAGAGGCGAGCAGGAGGCTAACAGATAGCTATTTAGGAGTTGTTGTTCTTTGTTTTGTCATTTATTTCGGCTGTGTATGTATTAAGTCAATTATGACTATATGACTCTGATCATTCAATCTGGCATCTTCATATGTTGCTCTTGGTGTATTTTCTAATAAGTATATTTTATCATTGCCTGGGAAATGTTTTGAGATTATATAATCTGAATATGGAACATCTGTTTTGAAATGTAATGGAAAAAATGTTGTTTTGAAATCTGTGATTTGTTTCATATTCAAGTGCTTCTGATATTATAGATACTATTAACATAGCCGTATTTAGTCGCCGGAAGTTAATATTATAGATGACTACAGCATCTGTAGCGCTTAGCTTTGGACCTCTAGATAGGGGATGTTACAATCAATGTGAACTGTTCGCTCTATTTCAACACGGACGCTGAAAGCGATGGACTAGAGACGCGCAACTGAGCTCGTCAAGTAGATCAGCTGGGTTGGAGCAATCGCTGTCGATGGTTATGCCAAGGCGAGATTTGATTTGGTCGAAGTTTGGTATCGAAGGAGCCGTTCATCGAAGTTGAGGAATTGGAGCTTCAACGGGTTGGATAAGAGAAGAAAAGTGTCGTCAGAGCTTAAGCAAAGTTACTGAATTTTAAAATGAAGACGAGATCTCGTAATTTAGGGTTTTGGAAGTGAAAAGAGGAAATCGTGGCGGAATAGGAATTTTGAGAGAGGGGGGAGAAAAAATATACTGCCAAAATTTTCTTTTCGTTAATAATAGCGTGAACTAGGAGTATATTTTAACCTAAATGACCAACAATTGCAAGTCATGTTCTGATGCAATCCCCCTTTGCTATAAATAGACCATTTTCTTGTAGTGCTCCTTGCTGAATGCTAGCGTTCTCGTTTCCTTCTACGTTTTGAGATGTAAATATGGTGTTCCTAACCATTGTTGATAGTTTCCCTTAGACTTTTGCAAATCTAAATAGGATGAATAAACTACTTGAAGATAATTCTGGATCTCTTCCAGGGATTTACACAATCCAGTAGCGGCAAAGGGATTCAAATAGAGCCGAAAATCTTCTCTCTCAGTGAAAGCACTAAAATGTTTGCACCAAAAATTGGCACAGACAGCCAATAGAGATTGCATAGAGAAATAAATGAGGAATATCAAATGTAAACAGAGGAAATAAATAATTAAATAACGAGAATACAACGATTTATAGTGGTTCGGCGCTGTTTGCCTACATCCACTTTGAATAGATAGCTTTATTAATCGCTTTGTAAACTGAGTACAATAGGGATCGGATGAAAATTCTTAGTTACAATAGAGTAAAAAGCAAAACGCAACGTAAAAGTTCTGAAAATGAACAATCAAGCCTGTATTTATAAATGAAGATGGCGAAACATCTCACTGAAATTTCGGCAGAAGAATATCCAAAACCATATGGACCCATAAAAGGGATCACATGGCCTAAATCCCAAGAAATAAGGGCTGGTGTCGATCCCTGTTTTGAAGGAATTTGAGGGTCTGATCCCTATGATGCTTAGCTTGAAATATAACCTACTACAGATTTATTCAAAAACAAACATATCATATCATGTTTACTTCAAAATAAAGGAGGATTAAATTTCGTAATGACTGCTGTATATGGCCTACACACTCAAACTCAGAGGCAGAAAATTTGAGCTAACATAAGAGATGCAGAAAAAATATAAAAATTCCATGAATAATATTAGAGGACTTTAACTGTGTATTATACAACTATGCTAGAATTGGGCCTATTAACAACACATGCAACGCTGATAGCATGGAATCATTTACATAGATGCACGAGCTCTCTTCACCTTGTTAATTTATATACAAAACCACGAGCATACCTACCTCAAAGGAGAGTGATTTTGTTCACATTTTTTCAAAGTGTGAACAAAACACTCGGTTTCTATTGGAGGAATTCATAAGGGTCCTATATGTGATCCACCAAATTCATCTAATAGAAGGAAAGTGTTTTGTTCAAACTTAAAAAAAAAGTGGGAACAAATTGTATTTAACTCAAATAAATAAGACCTCATGTGTTGAAAAGTGTCATTAAAATCATTCTGTAAAATTCTTAATCATGTAAGAACATATGAACAACTTAATCAAAAGCTAAACCGTCCTTTCCTATGTAGAGTTCGATTAGTTGTCAGCATCAATGCCACTTTAAAATCAGTAATGTTGCACATAGGTATAGCACTAGAAATTCCAAGCTATCATTGTCTTCCCACAACTAATCCAACATTAATTTATCTATGTAATATATCAGTTGACCTGTACAGTATACATTCATAAACATAAGATATTTTAAGAGAATGGTTAATTGCACTCTCATGTACTAATGCATTTCCCTCTTAATGATGTATCTCTGCTAATTTCAGAATCACTACAAGAACGGCACCTGATAGCGACGGCTTTTAGCCGTCGCCGGCCGTCGCAAGCCGACGCTAAATGTCGTCGCTATTTACCTCGTCGTCCAATAGAATCGCGACGGCTCCGTCACCTAAATAGCGACGGCTCGCGACTGCAAATGTGCCACGTGGAAATTTTTCAACGTCTAATTGGCGTCACTAGCCGTCGCTAAGCGACACAAACCTTTTGCACTTTGGCCGTCGCTAGCCGTCGCTAATCTGAACAAAATGGCCATCGCTATACTGAACAAAATTCTGTGCACTTGCACAGCCCATATACACTTCAAACAATAACCATCAAATACCATCATCACAACCACTATACACTATATTCATCAACTATAACCATCATATATCCATCATATAACATCACTATACATTCAAACAATATAAAATCCAACAAAACCAAACAAAATCATATACAATCCCAACAACAATACATATCATGTCAACCAATACAAGTCATCAAAATATGTACATAGTTTCCCAACCAAAATGTGTACATAGTTATCCAACCACAACTACAAACCGTTAACCCAAACAAACCGTTAACACAACTACAAGTCATCAAAATAAGTACATAATATCCCGAAATATATATACACCAAACCAACCAAAATGTGTATATACCAAACTGTAACATGAGCAAACAAGCATACCCACTCCTCACCATCGCTGCCATCCTCTCCAAGCATCCTCCCATGCTGTTGCAAATAACCTGCAATCCGCTCATCCAGCTGTTGCTCGAAGAAACTCTTCCTCCAATCATTTATTTCATCCACTGTTTTCTTCAACTGAGCAATCTCCTCTTCTTGCTGGGACCTCCTGTATGCACTCTGCGATCTCATCGCCTGTAAAATAGTTCATAATTATTTATATATTAGTATATATATAATATTATTAAAATTATTTAACTATTCATATGCATGTGTAAATTTATATATTAGTACATGTCAAAATTTACCTCCAGATTTCCATAGCTATACCGCACATTGGTCCGAGAAGGCGAGTCAATAATAGCATCCTAGATATTGTTCGCCTCCTTTAGCGTAAGCTCTTCCCGACCAGTGGACTGTGCTACCCGAGCCCGCTCAGCTTCGTACCTCTCCTGCGATTACAAACAATTGTTTTACACGATAAAAACCAAATTTCAAGTTTTTAAAAATAAAATAAGACAAAATATTGTTATTAACAATAAATAATTTTACCATTACGGATTGGGATTTGTCATCCGTCCACTCGTACGAAACATTGCCTTCTTCATCAGTCCTCTCCACGGCATGCGTCACCTTGAACAACTCGGCCATAGTGGGCTCGCGGTTGTATCTCGCGGCCTGAAAATATATAAATATTATTGCTAATCTGATTATAAAATATTTTAATAAAATGTAAACACGGTTTATAAATTTAATTACCAGCTCTCTCTTATGCTCCTGGAAGGATTTGGAGCCACCACGGTGCAATGCAGGATTTTTATTCCTGTTAGCCCGGTTCCGCGTAGATAATTCCTACAAATTAAGATAAATTATCACGTATATATCTTGCGAGATTTATATTAGATTTAAATAACAAAGCAAACATATATTACTTACTTTTGCTGCCGGAGTGTCCCAAAGCCGAAGAAGATCAGTCCATACACCGTCACCCATCCAGTTCGGCTTTTTGCCTGAATTCTTAGCTTTGGACAATGTATCCCTGTAATTTTTCCTCATTCTTTTGTTCCAGTGATTTAAGAAAACGTCCATGTCGTCAGGGTCAACGCGGACTGCAGCCTGTAAATTGCAATTATTTTAAGTTATATAGATTATATTAATTACAACTGAAATTCAAACTACTACTTACAAGTAAATCAGCCTGTATTGCGTTCTTGACATGAGGGTGGATGTCGTCCCAGCGAGGCCAACAACCATCCATCCGGCTCTGAAAAGCCTTCCTCGAAACCTATAGAATATAATCTGATGGCTCCACCTCAAAGCCCCTGCAAAAGTTATGATATACATGTTTAGTGGATTTTAAAACTTATACTTTAGGAAACATTGATCGTGCTGCATCATCCACCATATTTTCTATCGGATTCGTCATCATATTACCGTCCTCTAACACTTCAGTATTAGGTGTAGGTTCAACAAGTTCTCCATGACGATCCCAGAAATAATAATCAGGCACGAAACCATATTGATACAAATGTACTTCAACTATATCTGGTTTCCAATGCTTCAAATGTTGGCACTTACTACACGGGCAACGAATTTCTTTGTTGTTTCGGTTATTAGATTTAGCAAATCTAATAAATTCGTGTACACCGTTGTAGAAATGTTGCTTTATTGATCCCTTCTTTCCTGTTCTGACTTCATACATCCAAGTACGGTCGAGAAAATAATTGAACATTTTTCCTGATTTGAAAATGTATGTTAGACAATTTAAATCATTAATTTTCAACCATTCTCCATTGTAAACAGTTCATCGTTGCAGAAAATTCAAAATAAAAACTTCACTTTATTTTTTTATTTTTTGGTATTTTGGTTTTCACTTCGGTGGTCAGTCATCCTACTTCCCATTACAAACACAATAATGTAATTACATTTTATAAATCATTTCAGATTAAACGGTTCAACAAAATTTCGGCAGCACTTCCCTTCTGTTCCCTGTATCGTACACAAATGCGTGTACACAGGGAACGTAAAGGAAGTGCTGTCGAAATTTTATAACCGTTTAAAATGAAATAATTTATAATATGTAATTACTTTATTGTGTTTGTAACTTGTCCAATACAGGGACAAATCCGACAAATATTGTATCAAATGAATATAAATGTGCGTTCCGTTACAAAACGAACATCCATATAACGATCATATACAACACATGCCAAACGGGGCCAAAGCCAATCTAAGGGATAAAAAAATTTCTTTAATTTTTATCAAATATTGTTGTTCTTTTCAAATTTTGACAATGTTTCAACTATTTAAATTTTATTTCATAAATTTGTATATTTAAATTTTCACTACAAAAATCGGTTCGCATAGCGTCGGAGAGGGACGACGGCTAAGAAAAGCGGCCGTCGCTAGCCGTTGCTAGCCGTCGCTCGACCTGTATATCAGCCAAATCCGAGCCTTCTTCTTCCCCATTCTGCAAAACCCAAAAAAAAAAGAACCTCCCCCCCCGTCGCCCCGCCGATTCGGTGCTCAAACGTTCGCTCCCTACCTCCCAAATTGATCCGGTATGTATTCTAACCCTATTTCCTATTCAATTAGGGTTTAATTAGGGTTTATTTGCATGTTTATTGGGTTTAAAAATTGGTTGTTAATGGCATGTTTATGGGTTTGAGATTGGTAGTTACGTGGTATACGTATGGTGATAGTAGTATTGTAGGTTGATTTGAGAATAAAATCATTTTATTTCGACGTTGAAAACGATGATTAAAGCATACTATTATGATGTTGGTTATTGTAGAATTAACGATTGGTGATGTGATTTGGATTAAGATGGTGATAACATGTTTAAGATGCTTATTGATAAGTTTATGCAATGTCGGTTGTCGATTAGGTGAAAAATTAATTATTTAGCATGCGTTAGTTATAAGTGTAAGTACACTACAACTGTGTATTTTGTTCAAATATATCATTTATGCTCACTTGCAATGGCCATGCTAAAGTACTCATAGCCTAAAAGAATTACAATGATTCACTTTTGTCTCATTGTGGAATTTCCAATTAAACGTATATAGTTTAAAATAAAAATAATTCAATTTATTATAAGTGCTAACTTCTAATTTGATTTAAAAAAATTCGTTATTTAAAATTTGACTTAGTTAGCCAAATTTTAAAGTACGTGTTAAAATGTGAAATTTACTTGACAAATATTTATTGAACGTATTATTAAAAAATTTATAGTTGTTAAAATATAAATTAGAAAATTTGTTTTATTTGTGTGAACCCCTTAGACAATTTTTGGCCCCGTCTGACAAGTGTTGTATATGATCGTTATATGGATGTTCGTTTTTACACAGAACGGACATCTGTATTCATCTGATACAATATTTGTTGGATTTGTCCCAGTATTGGACAAGTTACAAACACAATAACGTAATCGCAGTTTATAAATCATTTCAGTTTAAACGGTTAACGAAATTTCGATGGCACTTCCTTTTTTTCCCTGTGTACATGCATTTGTGTACGATACAGGGAATAAAGGGAAGTGCTGCCGAAATTTTGTTGAATCGTTTAATCTGAAATGATTTATAAAATATGATTACGTTATTGTGTTTGTAATGGGAAGTAGAATGACCGACCGTTAAACAAGTATTAACAAGTGTTGTATATATATGATCTGTATTTTATAAAACAATCAAATAATTTATTAAGTGCAATTTACTAAAGTAATAAAATTTAAAAGTTAGTTTGAAACTAATAAATTTGTTCAGTCTAATTTATTAAAGTTTGTTTAAAATTTACTAAAGTTAGTTTAAAATTTCCCAAATTAATAAAGTTAGTCTAGTTTACCAAATTATTAAATTTACTGAAGTTCGGTCTAATTTGTCAAATTAATAAAGTTTCAGTGAAGTGTTTGTTTGAATTTTCTAATATAATTTTTGCAAATCAGGAGATATGTTCGATTATTTTCTCGATCGTAGTTGGATGTATGAATCCTGAAAAGGTATGAAAGGATCAATAAAGGAACATTTTGTTAACGGTGTACACGAGTTTATTAGATTTGCTAAATCTAATAATGGAAATAACGTAGACATTCGTTGTCCGTGTGCTAAGTGCAAACATCCGAAGCATTGGAAGGCAGATGTAGTAGAAGTTCATTTGTATAAATTTGGTTTTGTACCGAATTATTATTTATGGGATCGTCACGGAGAGTTTGTTCAATATACACCTAATCCTGTAGTGGAAGAGGATGATAATACAGCGGCAAATCCAATAGAAAATATGGTGCAAGATGCAGCCCGATCAATGTTTCCATCCATTGATCAAGACGACATTGAAAACGAAAATGGTGAAGAACCGACTATGGAAGCTAAAAAAATTTATGATTTATTGGATTCCGCTAAGAGACCATTGTGGGATGGATGTGAAAGTGGAACCGAATTATCTATAACCGCTGAATACATCATGATGAAATCAAAATTCAATCTTACAGAAGCATCGTTTACAGCAATTGTACAAACTGCTAAACGACACATGCCACCCAATAATTTGATGTGCGATAGTCATTATAAAGTTAAAAAACTTATGTCTGCTTTTGGATTGCCATACCAGAAGATAGATACATGTGTTAAAGGTTGCATGTTATTTTGGAAAGACGACGCTCACCTTAAAAAATGCAGAATATGTAACGAGGAAAGATACAAACCAAGGAAAAAGAAAGGAAAAGAAGTCCCTTATAAAAGAATGCATTATTTACCCATCACTCCCAGACTTCAACAGCTATATGCTTCTTCTGCTACAGCATGTCATATGCGATGGCACAGCGTGAGAACACCAGTAGAAGGAACATTGATACATCCATCTGATGGAGAAGCATGAAAACATTTCGATAGGACGTATCCTGAATTTGCTCGAGAGAGCCGTAATGTTAGGCTCGGTTTATGTACAGATGGATTTTCGCCATTCTCTCAATTTGGTAGTAAATATTCATCATGGCCTATTATTGTCACTCCTTATAACTTACCTCCATGGATGTGTATGAAAACTCCATATATGTTTTTAACGATTGTCGTTCCCGGTCCTGATGATCCGACTCAAGGAATTGATGTTTATCTACAACCGTTGATCGAAGAATTGAAAACACTATGGCGTGAAGGAGTTGAAACATATGACATTTCGAGAAAAAGAAATTTTTGTATGTTCGCTTCTTTATTATGGACTATTATTGATTTTCCCGCATATGGCATGCTTTCAGGTTGGAGCACAGCTGGACGTCTAGCTTGTCCATATTGTATGGAAGAATCACGAGCATTTTCATTAAAGTACGGCAAGAAAATTTCCTGGTTTGACTGTCATCGGTGTTTTCTACATATTAATCATAAATTCAGAATGGATAAAAAGAACTTTAAAGCTAACAGAGTAGAGAATATGCTACCACCTAAAGTTTGGACAAGTGAAGAGATATATGAAATCGTGAAAGACTATCCTAAGATTCATGAAACTGGAAAACAGGTCGACATTCCGGGTAAATCGAACATTCATAACTGGTGCAAGCAAAGTATATTTTGGGAGTTACCTTATTGGAAAAATCTCTTACTGCGACATAATATTGACGTCATGCACAATGAAAAAAATGTGTTTGATAACGTTTTTAATACAGTTTTGAATGTAAAGGGGAAAACCAAGGACGATGCAAATTCGAGACGTGATATATTACATTTCTGTAAGCGGCCCGAACTTCAGTTGTACGATGATAACAAAAAACCCAAAGCATGTTATGAGCTAGACAACAAGCAAGCAAAACTCGTGCTCAAATGGGTGGAAGGACTAAGATGTCCTGATGGGATTCCTTCTAACCTTCGCAGATGTGTTGACTTGAAAATCAATAAATTGAGTGGGATGAAAAGTCATGATTGCCATATCATGATGGAATATTTCTTACCTGTGATATTCAAAGAACTGTTGCCAACAAAAATATGGAGTGTTATAACAGAATTAAGTATGTTTTACAAACAGCTTTGTTCGACCACGTTAAAGGTAGATCATTTACGTAAACTTGAAGTAGAAATTCCTGTATTGCTCTGCAAACTCGAGAAAATATTTCCGCCCGGTTTTTTTAATGTAATGGAGCATTTGCCTGTGCATCTGCCATCCGAAGCACTCCTTCGAGGTCCTGTGCAATATGGATGGATGTATCCATTTGAGAGGTGATTTTAAACTCCTTAATATTCTTGTTGATTAGTTGAAAATGTATATTCTTGTACCAATATACAAAATTAATTATTTTTGTTATAGGTACTTGAATCATTTGAAGAAAAAAATTAGACAAAAAGCATGAGTAGAAGGTTCGATTTGCAAATCGTACCTTGAAGAGGAAGCTTCTTTTTTTTTCTCACACTACTTTAGTGACGATGTGAACTTATCGTTTGTAAGTGTTCCCCGTAATGAAGAAGCTGTTGAGCATGATTCTTCTCAAACAATGTTATCTATTTTTAGACAACATGGAAGACCTGCCGGAAAATGTGTGGAAATATGGTTAGATGATAGAGACTACCATGTGGCACACACATATGTTCTTTTAAATTATGTTGAAGTTGGACCATTTATCAGGTAATACTGAATGATTGTACAGTTCAATTATACGTGTATTTATATATTAATAATTAGGGGAATATAATACATTTATTTGCAGCATATACGAATCACAACATCCATCTGGTGATTTCAGTAAACAATTTGCTGGGTGGTTTGCAAGCTATGTTCACGATCCGAATAACAGTGTTGTTGACGAAGGAATACGACACCTTGCTATCAGACCAAGAAGAAATGTCAAGACCTATCCTATATACTTCGTCAACGGATTTAAATTTAACACCAAAGATTATGGAGCTGAAAAATCAACGTATAATAGCAGTGTATTTGTCAAAGGCAGCGATGATCCAGAAGAGCATATAAAAGATTTTTATGGAGTCTTAACACAAATTTTAGAGTTGACTTATTATACACAACCGCTAGAGAAATTTTTTTTATTCAAATGCAACTGGTTTAGCAACGTTCCCAGTTCTGGAATTAACGTACATAAGGATTATAAGTTAATTGAAATAAAGCATACGTCACATTACTATAAATATGATCCTTTCGTGTTAGCTAAGCAAGCATTACAAGTTTATTTTGCTCCGTATCCATCCTTAAAAAAAGATAAAGCAGACTGGTGGGCTGTTTTTAAAACAAAGGCAAGATTTACATTTGATGGAAATAATATTCCAGATGAAGCAGCGTATCAAGCAGATCTTGAGCCAAATTCCGAAATAATAATAGCCGATGACATCGATGTAGGATCGTTGAATGATGAAGCGAATGTTTTAATAGATGCATTTGTTAGTAACGAAGAAAACGATATAGAGTATGAGACCGAGACGTCTGAATCAGAAGATGATGAAGAATAATCACAGATGGCATCGTTTGTTGTATTATGTGATGTACTATTCTGAGTTATGTCATGTGTTATATTGAGCTATGTATTCACTTATGCAATGTACTATTCTGAGCTATGTATTCACTTATGCAATGTACTATTCTGAGCTATGTAATATTCTGAGCGATGTACTATTCTGAGTGATGTATTATTCTGATTTATGCATTATCGTTTTATTGTATGATTATGTGATGCTCATTTGATCATTATGATTTTATATATAATATATGATTGTGGCAGATATGGCTGATAGAAGAGGTAGGAGTACATCTCAGCCTTCTCCATCTCAGTCTCCTGGAGCTGCAGCGGGTCCTAGTAGCTTAGAGGCAGATACACGCCGAGTTGCAGAGATTATTCCGAAGAGTGTTGGGTAAATGTTAAATTTATTTCAATTATATTATTTAAAATATATAAACTATATAAAATATGCACGTTAACAATTACAGGGGGTTCGAGGTGGAACCATCACAGTTTATTTTAGATGTCTCGAAGAAATCATATAAGGGTCGGATGTCAGCAGTTTGGCCGCATTGGGATAACATTCCAGCTCATATTAAAAATGCTATATGGGCCAACTTGATGGTAATTACAATTTATATATTTCTACTGAAAATAATATGCTGTATGTAATTCAAAATAAATTCAATATGCAGGCTGTTGTACGAGTGGAGCCGCATGATTTAGATGTTTTTAGCAATAATTGGAACCAAAAAATGCGGAAGAATTATAGAGAGACAATATCAAGGGCGAAGAAGGCTGGCAAAAAGCCAGGTTGGATGAGCGATGAAGTCTGGAACGGATTTCTCACATATTGGGAGTCAGAAGCAGCTAAAGTAAGCTATGATGAGAATGCTTACAATTATGTTAGTTGCATTATTTTAATCGTGTATCTAACTTAATATAGGAAGTAGCAGCAAGAAACCAAGCCAATAGGAATAAGAATCCTGGTTTACATCGAGGTGGCTCTAAATCTTTCCAACAACATAAGAGAGAATTGGTAATTATAAAATATATTTAGCATATGGTGATGCATATCTTCATGTATAACATTTATGCTTATTTTCAATATATCTTATTCGTGTATATCTTCAGTTTGCAAAGTACGGAAGGGAGCCTACAATGGCTGAGGTTTTTAGAGCCACACACGCAGTTGAGTCTGTTGATGATGAGGGGAATGCGACCTATGATTGGACCGACAGCAAAGCTGAAGCAGCGATGGTAAATATGCTAACTCGTGATTCAAATTGTATATATGTAAATTGTATACCAATTATTTCAAAATTATGTTTGTAATTGCAGAGGCGATATGAGACAAAGGCATCGACATTGGCACAGGCGAGTGGAAGAGCAGAGCTTACAGTTGAGGAGTCCAACAGGATTTGGGATTCCGTTATTGCACCGCCTACTCGAAATAGGTGTTATGGTTTCGGCAATCAAGAGGTAAACCATTTCACTAACTTCATATTAAAAGATCCACATTATTCTCACATCAAAAGAATTATTTATATACTATCCAATTCATTCAAAATTCATGTGAAATGCTATCGTATTAACTTCAGTTATTTCACAGGCTGTTAATTTTCAAAGAGCTTATGGCAAATCGATGGAGGAGGAACGTATTGCTCAGATGCAGAGGCAGCTGGATGAGCTCAACGATTGGCGAAAGGGCCAACTGGCACAGCAGATAGATGAGCGCATTGCAGCATTTTATCAGGAGCACGGCTCTATGCCTGGGGAGCAGGGAGATGGATCTGATGATGCCGAGGAGGATGATGATGCATAGTTTTACTATTCTTGTGGGTATGTATTTATGTACGTATTTAGACTAGATTTGATACTTGGGTTTGGATACTTGGTATATTGGATGATGTTTGGGTTTGGTTATATTTAGATTGATCCTTGTACCTTGATACTTGGTTTGGTTTTGTATACTATGTTGGTTTGGTTGGTTTTTGTGTTTTTTTGGTTATATTGTTGAATATTGATGTTGTGGGTATTGTTGAGATGTGTTGTTGTTGATATTATTGAGGTTTGAAAAGACGGTTTGAGGTTTGGGACGAGGTTTGATGGATGGAAGGATAGCTGTTGTATGCACAGCAGATTTTGCCCAGAAAAGCGACGGCTAGCGACGGCTAGTAACGGCTTTCTGGGCAAAAAATAGCGACGGCTAGTAACGGCACGTAACGGCGAGTAACAGACTTGCTATTGAAACAACTACCTGCCACGTGGCGTTGACACGTGTAAGGTACCGTCGCTTGTCGTCGCTATCTTAGCGACGGAGCCGTCGCTTCTGCCGTTGCTTTTCCTGATGGCAACGGATTGAATAGCGACGGCAATTAGCGACGGCTAGCAACGGCTAGCGACGGCCGCCGACGCATTTTTGCCGTCGCTATACGCTGCCTTTGTTGTAGTGTTTAGTTCAACATTCAATTAACAATTTTAGTTCAATATTCATTTCTTTATTTTTTTACGACATAGATTTTAGCGTAATATTTGTTGTTGTTATATTCATTTCTTAATTTCTTTACAAAATTGATTTTAGTACAATATCAGTTGTTTTTAAAGTCATTTTCTAATTTTTTTTAAAAAAAATTAGATATTTGCAGAATTTTTAATGTTCTCATATTCATTTTTTAATTTTTTGTATAAACTTTATTTTTGTACAATATATACAACCTTTTGCATTTTGGCCGTCGCTAGCCATCGCTAAAATTATTAAAATGGCCGTCGCTAGCCGTCGCTAAATCAACAAGATAAATAGAAGAATTATCAATGAAGATAATTAGAAAACAACAAAATCTAATTATCAAATAGATAATTAGAAAACAATAAAAATCTAATTATTAAATAAAAATTTGTCAATTTAAATTCACTTAACAACTTAAATTTGTAATTTATCAATTTTATAAACTATGAAATACTTTCATGTAAATTTATCAATAACCAAGTTAATCATTAATATACACTAATTTTTCACCTAACACAACTAACCATCTTAATCGCCAACACTAATTATCTACGTCAACCATTTATTCAACTTCATGATAAACTAATTAATCTAATACCTAATTTAACTTCATGATAATAAACTAATTAATCTATCAAATCAACATACAACACTACTAATACCTAATTTAACAACACTACTAGTACCTAATTTAACAACAAATCCTAATTTAACAAAAATCCTAATTTAATTAGGATTTAAACTAAACCTAAAAAACATCAAATTTACATTCAAAATAGAGATTAGAAGCATACCTAGACGAATTTGGGTGATTTGGAGGCGGCGGAAGGCGGGGCGGCGACTGCGGTGACGGGGGGCGGCAGATTGGGGGAAGGAGAGTTTAATTTTGATGGGAAAGGAATGAAAGTTCTGCTCACGGGAAGCAGCCTGTATATTTCGTATAGCGACGGCCGCATTTTTTAGCCGTCGCCAGTCGTCGCAAACGCCTGCCGCTATACGAAGCCGTTTTAGCAGTGAATGCACCAGTCTGTCGAAACAAGAAACTGTAGAAAAGTTAATCTTCAAAGCCCAACCATCGAATTACTGAATCTTATTGATTTAGCTGAGCTTAGTGCTTCTTGTTTTAAAGAGCTTATACAAATTCCCCAAAAAATCAACATTTTAGACAAAAAATTCGTGTCTGTTGTTATAGATAGATGGGTGCTAAAAGTTCAACATCATTCACTGACAGCCCATTATAGTTGGAAGAGCGCGAAAAGTTCAACAGCACCCTTTGTCTAGATGAATTATGACCATGCTATGCCACTGCAACATTGTTTTTGTTGCCATCAGAGAGACCATTACATGCCAATATGTATGTAAGTCATAGTTATTAGATATTGACTGAAACATGCAGGCGAGCATTAACTGAAGCTTAATGCCTAAATGTCAATGCATATGAATCATCCAACTTAATGCCTAACGACTAAGGATATTACATACATGCAAGGCAGTCCAAGGATGAATGGTAAACTAATCTAAGTTAAGACTGGCTAGTCCAAAGTGTGAGCTAAACGAGTAATATACTGAACTGAATATGTGTTTGATTGAGGAATTATAAATTAATATTAAAAGACCTAAACATATAGTTGTCATGTTGTTAATATGTAGATACCGGAGCAATTCTAATTTGTTGAATGACCAAATTAAAAAATGTCAATATTATAAATAAAAAGCTACGGTACCCAAGTTATATAAGCTCTACTTAATTATTCTCCTAATCTCTTCTATCGAAACAATTCATATTTACGTTTGGATCAATTTGAAAGATCAAACCAATCTTTTTTCTATTTCAATCAGCAATTATAGATTTAGGTATGTCTTCCGTTAATTTATTTTTCCTACTCTGATTTCTTCTCAATCAAATCAATGTACGTCATATAATCAAATATAGGATTTCATGATTAATCTATCCTAACGTATATTGAAATCATAACACCAAAGACTTAGTCATCTAGTAACTAAAAAACATGCAGTATAAAATACTAGAAGCTCCAACAGTTATAGCCACTATTGCAACATTCAAATATTAACTAGTAAATATATAAAATAAAGATGCTGCAAACTCATGGTTGATTGATTAGTATAAAAGCTATGCATCTTGTCAGTATTGATGGAAAAACGATAAATATGTACTTTACTGGTAAACTTTAGAAAATATGATATGAATGTTCCAAACGTTCAAATTTACATTGGTAGGGGCAAATAAATAGTTAGAAACGGTGGAATGATTATATATATGCAGTCTACATATAATCTTATTGCTTTTGTCAGGAATTCCTACAACAATTGAATACCATAAGCTGATTCTTTATGTTGAGGTTATGGCCTTGAGAAAAGAACAGTTTTTATAATTCTCAAATTCACACTGCTGTGGGGCAAATAACTCGTAACTGTTTTTCAAGTGGTATATATAGTGTTCTATATTGTCATTCTGGGTGTTGATGTCAGGAATTCAGATTATAATTAAGTAGATTCTAACTTTTATACTATTTCTTGTATTTGGGGGTTGCAGGACTTCAGAAATGGGAAACATGAGGCAGAATTGGCTGTTGTGAGTACAATGCACATTTAAAGCTTTCCATATTCTTGTCTAACTGTTAATTATATTGATACATAAATATCGTAATAAACAAAAACTTATTAATTTAACATCCTCCAATCTCATGAAATATTGCATTTTAGTTTTCAAGCATATATGTTTATGTTAATTTGTATAGCAACTAAAATATATTTTGGACATCTATGGCATATTCTAACGCTATTTTTATGGCAATGCAGTCCCAGAAGTTGGTGGTACTCGCGACGGAGTGAGAATGAGCTAGTACAAGCGCATAGGATGCAAACATTGATGATTTATAACTATTATTTTATTTGCATATTGGAAAAAGCGTTCTGAGGTGAGAAAGAGAATAATACGGACTGTGATAGCCAACATTTCACCTTTTTTGTTTCTTTTCTTTGTTTTTTAGTTTATTCATAGTTAACAAAAAGGAGACATTAAAATGTGCATGTATGCATGACGTGTACCAATTTGATTTGTATTGGAAGATGTCTGTAATGTTTTCAAGGATTTGTTGAACGTTATATTTAATGTTCCCGGCTAATTATTTGGTCGTTTACTATTTTACTAGTTTAAACCCCAAACATTGTCTTGGTGATGATAATTCCTTCTTCTTTTTTCCCTTTTCCTTTTCTTTTAAAACGAACAAAATCTGTTTTAAAAGACATATTGAATGAACAAAAACAGTGGTAAAAATCTTTATTATCGACAGTCACTAACAGTTGTAAAAAGCTCCGAACCTAGTACAACTTAGTCTAAAATGACTTTTCCAAAACCACTATTTTAAACCTATTACAGGGTTGTTGTTGGTTGCCATATGAATATTTTGTTGTAGTAGTCATTTCCAATTTTACATATGTAAAAATTTCTGCTAAAATAACATCTTTTGGTTCATCTAAAATCATTAAAATATATCTGTTTCATTATGTATATCATATTCACACTAATAAAAATAATACTTTTTTCTACGGTATAATAATATATAAGCTACATATATAACATAAATTATAGACAAATCATATTGATAATTTTAACTTATAATTCGTTTATTTCACTGAATTTATCGTAAGTTGCATAGCAAAATTTTAATCTTAACATTAAAAGTATAAATGTTATATTTTACAATATTATACGAATTGCCACACACGGGTTACATACTAATTTTCATACCGATGAATATAAAGGTCAATTTTCTCATGATGTTGTAAACTGAAACTTTCTTAACTCAAATATTGAAAAGGGGTATTTTTTATCTTTAACATATCTAGTTAAATCGCTTAAATCATACATATTTTGATATTTCAATAATGATAATATAATATAGAAGGATTAGTCTAAAGGAAAAATATGAAAACAATTTTAGTTTGAAAGACACAAGTTTTTAAATTTAATCTGAACGACAATAGGATGATACATTCATATAACGTTATACATATAGAATGTTATACTCGTATAACATTACACGTATATAATGCTAAGTTAATACAACATTACACGTATATAATGCTAAGTTAATACAACATTACACATATAATGCTAAATTCATATAACATCACATATATAGAATGCTAAGTTCATATAACATTTATTTTTCCAGTATATTTCAACACCGTTGATTGTCATCACCATCTTCACCACCACCAATCACCTTCACCTCCACTCCGTTGCTCGCTTGAACTTCACCATTAAAGTCATCACAGTCACCATCGAAGTCGTTATTGAAGTCACAAAATGTCTTTGAAGTCGTTATCATCGCCTACACTGCACCGCCACGCCTTCACCTATGCTGCCGCCGTCTATGCTTGCACCACCGCCGGCTGTGCTTGCGTCGCTACCGCCTATTCTTGTGTTGCCGTCCCGCTACACCTTTTAACATTTTACTTGAGCCTAACTTTTTAGCCCGCGTGCTCTATTCAAAAAAGTCGTTCATCTTTTTCCTTCTCCCTATTTTCATGTATTTATACCGTAAACAAATGGGTTTATTCTCATTTAAAAAAATTCAAATAATATTTTTGGAAGGAAAATATTTTCTCGAAAAGTTTTTTCCCCATCAAATAAGTTTATGAGAAAATGAAATATTTTAAAGTAAATATTGTTATATTCGCCATTTTATTTAAAAGTTCCGTTTGGAAAAAGAAATCTAATTTTTCTAGAGAAAATTTTAGTTCTTGTTTAAAATGTCTGGAAATCTTCAATAAAATAGAAGAGAAATGTAAACAAAAGAACTTAATTTTACCCCAAGAAAATGTGTTTAAAAAGTAAAAGATACCTTCCCAAAAGCATGGTAAACTTAAATTTATTTGTAGATATCTGAAAATATTTTTTTGTTTATGATTTCATATACCATAATATTACTGTGTGTTTGATTGAAGTTGGTTAAAATGGTTAAGAAAAGTTGTTTTTCTTATCTTTTATAGAAATTTTACAAACAATATATAGCACATCGTATTGTTCTACTATCTGTAAAAAAACGTATACTGATCGATTTATCTGAATTATGTGTTGTGAGTTCGGTACATACTTCTTTAGAGTTTACCAGCAAATTAAGTTTGGTTCGCTAGGTAAAAAAAAACACCTATGTTTAGCAAACAATGACAAATTTTCTAGCGCAAAGAAAGAAGCAATAAGAAAGTGATATTTCAATTCTACACTGCCACTGGAGATGAACATCAACTTAAAATCTGTAATTTTTCAAACTTCGTGGTGACCCAAAATTTACAAGAGCAAAAAATAAAAAAATTCCTTGTCATGAATTAAAATACATGGTAACAAATTCACATACTGAATTCAAAATTCAGTCATCAATGTTTGCAGTTCAATGTCGTACATCATACATGGAACAATCAAGAAAGAAGCATGAATATTAACTCCCTTTTGTCCGTGTCAGAGAAATCAAAATTTCAAACATCCCTGGGGAACATTCTATGCAATAATTTAGCGATGAACAAACAGGGTATGCTCGTCATTCACCAATCACCAGGACAAAGCTCTTCTATTTTGAAGAAAAACCGTGGACTTAATTTTGACGCCCTTCTCGATTATTGACCTTCTCGTTCAATGTATATATCTTCGAAAGTACCACTTTGTTGCTTTATCCAAGATTCCAAAGTTGTCTGCACCCTCATATTCTCGAATTTTCAAACAGTGCTTATTTTTTAAGCTAAAAATAGAATCTGCATTTCCATTGTACAACGCTACAGATTTTGAAAATAAGAAACAGAATGAAGCTACACACTACCCAGGATTCTTACACGTTATAATTAACACTGATGCTTTTAACAAAAAATACAGCATGTACTATAAAACCTAACATACTTCTTGTTCTGTGTTGAATGGTAGTGTAGTCAGTTTGCAGTATAAGGTCCGTTTTATGAATATTCATCATGACAATTTCGGTTTCAATTTTTTTATGTTAAAATTATTGCAGTTTAAAATATTATTGATCGACATGCATATGCATACATGTGCTACGGACTCGTAAAATTAGTTGCGTAATGACTGAATATGTACGTTTTATAATAGATGCACAAATGTGAATTGTAATATTTTTACTTCTTTCGCTCTCAATTATGCCACAACTTCTATGGTCGCGGGCATCTTTTGATTACAGGTTAGAAATTGTAATCTTCGTTTCTCAAAGTTTGATTAGAGATTGGTCAGACGGTGGATAGAATTTAGTTAAACATTGTATAGGAAGTAACATGTAATGTATATTATTTATTTTTTCACAAAAATTATTAATTATTTTAATTATTAATATTTATCAAACAATGAATTAAAAATCAAATTCAAATGAAAATTCAAAAACTATATAATAGTAATTACGACTGATTTATCTCAAACGAGTCGACGTAATTAATACGTCCTGTCGCGACACTACATTTTTGAAAGTCCAAACACGGACCATTAAACTGAAAACATTTCGAACGTAATTCTCGCTAACCGCCTTTTGATTAGCGTTCGCGGTCTCCGTGAATGGTGCAAATAAGATCAGTTTTGCACAGTACTACATATATACTAAAAAGGTACATTAAATCAATTTAGTTTTAATGTAACTTATTTCGCTCCGATTTGCATCCGCATTACATATATTAAAGAACCTTTGATAGTAATGCACAAATGAATACACAAATTAATGGTACTCCATTTTGTTTTGAAGTCTGTTATTAAGTATTTATTATAACTCATAAGACATTAAACAATAATAATATGGAACTAAGTGTTCGTAATAATTTATTTGTTGATTATCTATAAAATTGCTAAAATTATTCGCTCAACTGCACAAAATAGTCCTAGGGAGTTTAATACGGTTGGTCTCAAAATCCAAATCACAGCCAAACTGTATTGAATCAGATTGGTCTATTTTAAGATATTTCTTTTAGAAAAATAACATAGAATGATTTTCTACACCGTTTAACTTGTTTTGTGTAGTTGGTTTTCGTAGCATCCCCACTCAACATCCCCACTCAACGCCCTAAGAATGAACCTCAATGATACCGCAGTCATCAGTAGAAATATTTTTAAGTGATTTGAGTGAGTTCGGTGTATATTTATAACCTTCTAAGTAAACGGAGCAGCTAACATGGTCACATTAAAGATAAGTCGACATAATATTCATTATATACAATTCTTTTTCTATTTAAAAGATGTACCAACGCAGGGATCAAAATACAATAGAAAATAACACAGAAGAGTTTCAGGTCGACATATGATGAGCCGCCCGAACTCTAAAACCAACGGAATCAACCATTTTTATTAGCTATCTATGCCTCCAGCACTATCTTCGATCCTCATACCATGACATCTATAATGACCTATCTATACCATAAACTCGACGTCCTTAAACGAGTACCGTGACTTTATGGAGAAAACAATAATAAAAACACGGATCAGACATGAAGTCTGTTGTCAATGATATCTTAATCATAAACATAATATGTAGTGAGATCTGGTGCCATGTGCGGAACTGCTTTCCCCCTCACTAGTATAAACATCCATCATAGAAGCAATCATCAACAAAATATAAGTTAAAACTATGAATTAAACACCTATCTACAGCAAGTACCCTACCCTTAGTTCACCCTAGCGTGGCTCTTTTCCTTCCTTTTTTTTGCTGCAAAGACTCAGCCACATACAGCCATGATTTCATTCAATTTATACTGCGAAGAACCTGCCCCACGCGGTCTCATTTCATTTCATTTTCTTTATACGGCAAAGTATCTACTATATACGATTCCACTTTATTTTAATTTACGCGGTAAAGAATCAGCCACCTGCACTTTTTATTATTTTAATTTATACTATAAGGAATCAGCCATATGTTGTTCCACGTATTGACATCGCATATCATTTGGAAGTTGAATGTCTCTCCTCACCTTTCCAAGATACGTGTTCGTGTAACGGCCTGCAAATCTGTCCAATTCAAGCTGACAATAAACCACACCTGTCCAATCCAAATTAAACGGAAGAACGGATAATTATAGGGAAGAAAGAACAAAAAAGAGAAGAAGAAGAGAAATAGAAAACTGAAACAACACAGAATCTCATAATCGTAGAGGATAATATATAATATAATATCAATGATCTTTACAAAAGAGAAATTGTTATATACATACATCAATCAAAGTACAACAACAAATCACAATCATTAGCTGGACAGTTATAACAACATGTCCTCACAAATGCTGATGATTTCAACAACAAAGCAGCGGAAAATGAACATATACGTGAATACGACTTAAAGACCTCCAACTCGTCTTTTGAACTCCAATGGATCCACGACAATCCGAAAATGTGCTCGGTCTGACCCGAGCATTATAATAAAATAACACCCGAGTCGGTCTGGTAAACCAGCGTGAAAAAAAAACGCATCCAACTGGATTTTTAAGTTATAAAATCATTTTAAATCAAAAGTATCTCATAAGACCACACCGCACATAAACACAGACGGGTTTTTACCTAACAATAACCAAAACATTTCATATGAAATTCACTAATATTATAATAGCACAAATACTTATTAATCGTAGCCGAAATTGTTACATTATTAAATTCCAGCATACTAGGTTCTACAATCAAAACCATAAAGGCACGTATTAGAGATTGGATTCCATACTATGACAAGGTAAGGAACTACCTTCGGATGGTACATCTCTAAATAAAATGCACCGGGGCCTGACAAGAATATCTTGTACCCCTGCCGCACAGGACTGGCCTACCACTTGACTAATAGTACTGAGTATGACTACCTGTTCCGTTAATGGACCCTGAAGCATAAATGAGTATATAGTATGTGACGACCGCCCATGACCCCTGCACTGAACATAGAGATAGTGCGCTGTAAAGTGTGCCAGGCAGCCATGGACGGTTGCCAAGGTAAATTGAAACAACAGAATCTATCGTATTACTCACAGCGCATGGATAAATACAATAGAGAATATATATAGTGAAGCATCTCAAAATAGAATCTCATTAATTAAGCTTCATAATAGTTGAATACAAACATCTGAATAGTCAATACATCAAGCCTCACTACATATCACTCAGAGAATTATACAAAGCAGCGGAACATCCAGTACATATAGTAAGAAAATAATATGCAAGCCTCCAGCTCGTCTTCGTCATCAGCATTGTCGGAAACTAAGAACAACACCTGTCACCTGCTACCTAGTATGCCCATCCCAAAGCGGATGAACAGCCCAAGGCAATAAGAGTTAAACATAAAGCCTTGAGTCAGACAACAGTCTTAGTGAGCGGTAAATTAACTAACAACATACCAAAAAAGCATAAAGGAAAAAGGAATAGGAATCCAACCCTCCCACTCCACCTCTTTCTACAGTGATAGCCCCCAGACACACTAAGCAGAAGTAAACATAGCAAAGCAGGCATTTAAAGTAAAGCAATTATCACTCGAGTCAAGGTCAACATTTTCCAAGTACAAACCCCCAAGGCCTAAACCAAGATCAGATAAGCACCCAGAAAACATTGCTCTTGAGACCGAATGACGATACAACCAAACATCCATGACTCTGGCTATCACTGTTATCTTTGCTTCGATACCACTGTTAATTGAATGACCGGCACATTCTTTCAGCCGTCCGTCAAGGGTTAATGGCAACCCCGGTTCTAGACAGAACTCCGCACGTCGTTGCAGCCCGTGCCTAGGACTATCGAATCTGCCCAGAGTACTCGACTACAATCATAGTCTTTAGGGACTATCGAATCTGCCCAGCGTACACTTGCTTTGAGTCTGCTAGAACCTTCAATAACGATGAAACCTCAGCCTTCTAGTCATCCTCCTCGACGACTATTTCCATACTAGTTCAAGCACCTCTCGAGCAAACCATTATCCTCAAACCCGAACCATTTCACCGAGTTATCAACATGCTTGGAATGATCCCGTCTGGATTAAACCAAGGCTATCTTATACCATGCCTCGCTTCATCTCATCATAGCAAAGACTCATCTCAACATCAACATCATCAAATCTATCCATATGAGCTTCATCATCCGCCACATATGCCACGAGCAGCTTTTCCAATTCAAGAGCCTTTCCCTTAGCTTTTGAATCATCTTCGACCATCTTGTCCAAATCAAATCATCAATCAACTAATTTATAACAATCAATTAAGTCAATCATTAATCCAAGTAATCAAGCATTCAAACATGATCAAATAAACAATTATAACAATAATGGCAATCTTGTAAATAAAGAGTCCAAATCTAACAAGCATGAATTATGAGCAATATCTCTACAACTTGATGAATGAACTTACATAGGTTAACATGTAGTAAAATGGATGTCAAATCATCATGATCAATAGATCTATACTTAAGTTTAAGGAAATGCATGGAAATCACTATTTTAACACCAAATCAAGCCAACAATCCGATATACTCCTTTGGATCCGTGTGAGAGATAATCACCACTCACCGAATCACCTAAAAACTTCAAAAGCAACACACTTCAGATCTGGACAGCGAAGGATCTAACTTGATTCTCCAAAATTCTGCTTCAAACGATGAAATCTCTCTTCGATGGATGTAGATCTTCAATCTAAGCTCTTGGATCTTCGATTTGGATGGAAGGAATCACAAGATTAGAGTGGAGAAAAGTAGTGAAGAAGTGTAGAACTCGAGCTCTCAAAATAGCAGCACTTCGTCGCTTCAAAACCCGGATCCCAAAAAGTGAGGAAATGGACGTGTATTTATAGGCTGATCCTTAAGTCGTCCGCTCCTTAAGTCGTCCATGACTTATAAAAACCTCACGACTTACGACTTAACAGATCTCACGACTTACGACTTAACAGATCTCATGACTTACGACTTAACAGATCTCACGACTTACGACTTAACAGATCTCACGACTTACGACTTAACAGATCTCACATGCACGACCTAACGACCCAACGACCTAAGCCTCAACATTAATGCGCGACCTACGACTTAACTGAGATGCGACTTAACGACTTATCATAAGTCGCGACCTAACTGTACACGACCTAACGACTTAACTGCTTAAGCCCTTACACGACTTAACTACACACAGGGTCTTACGACCTAACACTAAGCCAAGTCCCAACGACTTAAGTCCTTACGCGACCTAACGACTTAACTGGGATACGACTTAACACTTTTAGGTCGTCTAACGACCTATCTATACGCAGGGTCACAACGACCGAACTATAACGACTTAAGCATTCTATCTTAAGTCGCTTACGACCTATTCCTTAAGTCGTTAACCCGCTTAGGTTACTCATTTCCTTAAGTCGCCAACTACTACCCACTTCCTTAGGTCGTTGCCGACCTATCCTCCTTAAGTCGCTCACCTATGCCACTGATTTCCATAGGTCGTTTACCCTTCTTAAGTCGGTCAATTCCTTAAGTCGTCTACCCTTCTTAAGTCGCAAACTTCTTTAGGTCGCTCCACGACTTAAGCTACCACACGACTTAACTTCTAGACGTCTTAACCTCTGAACGACTTAACAACACTAACAACCTAATACAACTGTTTTACAAACATTCGATCCGTAAAAATACGGGTCGTTACATTCTCTCCCCCTTAGGAATTTCGCCCCCGAAATTCCAAACAAACAAGAGCAATAAAAAACTATTCTGCATGCCTACCATCCATAGCAATCAACAAACCATGCGTCCAATTCTAGCCTAGCATGCAGAATTCTAAAACTAGAACAAGTTACAATGTCGTGAGATGACACGACACCTCATGGCCATACCTTGAAGAGTTCAGGATGAGCTGCCTTCATCCTCTCTTCCACCTCCCATGTACAGTCGTTAACATCAACACTCCATTGTATCTTGAGCAACCTAACTACCTTCCTCCTAAGCTGTTTCGTGTCAATTTCCACAACATGAAGCGGCTTACGAGGTCTCTTCTCGACTGGATAAATCTCAAAATCTTCACAGCTATCTGCAGAAACTACTGTATTCGAGTCGTGCACATACTTCCGTAGATACGATACATGAAAAACATTGTGCACACCCGCCATCTTTTCGGGTAACTCCAATTTATAGGCGAGCTTTCCAATTCGCTCGATGATCGGGAATGGTCCAACAAATCTCGGAGTCAATTTTCCTTTCTTCCCAAATCGAATAACATTCTTCAGTGGAGAAATCTTCACAAAAACCATATCACCTACGTCGAATTCCAAATCCTTACGACGCTTATCGGCATAACTTTTCTGACGGTCTTGGGCTGCCTTCATTCGTTGCCGAATGATCTCTATATAATCCGAAGTCTGTCGAATCATTTCTGGCCCAAGTATCAACTTTTCTCCTGTTTCTAACCAACATGTCGGAGAGTTACACGGTCTTCCATACAATGCTTCATACGTTGCCATACCAATGCTTGACTGGTAACTGTTATTATACAAAAATTCTACCAAATGAAGGTGATCTTCCCATGATCCTCCGAAATAAAAAACACAAGCTCTAAGGAGATCTTCCAAAACTCGGTTGACTCTCTCAGTCTGACCATCTGTTTGGGGATGATAAGCTGTACTCAAACACAACTCGGTTCCCAAAACTTCCTGAAAGCTCTTCCAAAATCCACTAGTGAACAATGGGTCTCGATCGCTCACTATACTTTTCGGAATACCATGGAATCTAACTATCCACTTAACATACAGCTCATCCAACTTTGATGCAGTCCTAGTTGATCGAAAAGGAATGAATCTTGCACTCTTAGTCAAATGATCTACGATGACCCAAATCCCTTCATTTCCCGCTCTGGTTCTAGGTAACCCATCAATAAAATCCATCGATATTTGCTCCCACTTCCATGTAGGAACTTCTAATGGCTGAAACAATCCACTTGGCTTCTTCTGTTCGGCTTTTACCAACTGGCAGTTCATGCACTTGGAAATAAAATTTCCAACATCCTTCTTCATACCTTCCCAGTAATAGGTTCTCTTCATATCCCGATACATCTTATTTCCACCTGGATGAATTGTCAACTTCGAGTGATGACTTTCCTTCAGAACTTCATTTCTCAATTCATCTATATCGGGAACAACTAGTCGTCCTTGCTTCCGAAGCCAACCCTCTCGATCGACCTCGAATCCTTTATCCTTTTCTGGGTCCAATCCAGATTCCAAATCACGGATAATCTTGACAAGCTTATCGTCTCGCTTTTGGCTCTCTCCAATTATTTCCACAAGAGTTGGTCTTATCGATAAGTTTGCCAACATCTCAGGTTCCAATTCACATCTAGGCCTGAAGTCAAATCCAGCTAAATACTCGAGACTCTTCCATTCTGAAACATGGCTCCTAATCCTGCATGTCTTCGACTTAACGCATCTGCCACTGCGTTACCTTTTCCCGGAGTATAGGCTATACCAAAATCATATGATGCCAAAAACTCTAGCCATCGCTGCTGCCTAAGATTCAAATCCTTTTGGGAGAAAAGATACTTCAACGACTTATGATCTGTAAACAACTCGAATCGAACTCCAATTAGATAATGTCTCCACATCTTCAGAGCAAATACAATCGCTGCCAACTCCAAATCATGAGTTGGATAATTCCTTTCATGCGGCTTCAGTTGTCGACTTGCATACGCAACAACTTTCCCCTTCTGCATCAGCACTGCTCCAAGTCCAGTACCACATGCGTCGGTGTAAACCACCATCTCATCATTTCCACTTGGAATAGTCAAAACAGGAGCACTTGTCAGTCGCTCTTTAAGGATTCCGAAAGCTTGCTCACTCTTAGCATCCCATCTGAATACTTGATTCTTTTTCGTCAATCCTGTCAATGGTGCAACCACCTTGGAAAAGTCTTTGATAAATCGACGATAGTATCCTGCTAATCCAAGAAAACTTCTCACATCAGATGCATTCTTAGGTCTAACCCAATCCTGGATTGCTGCTATCTTGGCGGGATCAACCGCTATTCCGCTTCCAGAGATAATATGGCCTAAGAACCTCACTTCGCTCTTCCAGAAGTGACACTTCGAAAACTTAGCCTTCAGCTAATGTTTCCGTAAGATTTCCAAAACAATACGCAAGTGCGTCTTGTGCTCTTCTTCAGTTCTGGAATAAATCAAAATATCATCCACGAACACTAGTACGAACTAGTTCAACTGATCTCTGAACACTCTATTCATAAGATCCGCAAAATATGCTGGCGCATTGGTCAATCCAAATGGCATTACCAGCCACTCAAAGAAACCAGATGGTGTCCTGAAAGCAGTCTTCTGCACACTATCCTTAGCCACTCTTAACTGGTGAAATCCCGTTGCCAAATCCATCTGAGAAAACACCTTAGCTTCGTGAAGCTGATCAAATAAGTCATCTATTCTCGGCAATGGATACTTGTTCTTCTTAGTCACTCTATTCAGCTCACGATAATCCACACACAACCTCAACAATCCATCCACTTCGGTTACAAACACAACTGGTGCACCCCATTCAGACACACGCCGAATGAATCCTTTCTGGAAAAGATCATCAACTTGCACCCTCAACTCTTGCTGTTCCCTAGGCGCCATCCGCCTAAGAGGCATCACAACAGGTCTGACTCCTTCAACTAGATCGATACGAAACTCGATCTCTCTATGCGGCGGTAACCCTTTGACCTCATCAAAGACATCCTCGAATCCATTAGCGATTGGCACCGATGACAGTCCATCCCGTGGAACAACCAGCGAATACATGAAGCTCATGAAGACGCCTTCCTCATGCTTACATCGTATCACAACCTTTCGCCCCTCCACATTCTCGACTGTCACCTCCAACCTTTCACAATCAACCTTTGCCACATACTTCCTAAGCCAGTCCATACCCAAAATAATTCCGAACCCCGCAAAGTTCAGAACAAAACAATCACAAACAAAAGAGCAATCATGACTCGATACAATCAGACCACGGCATAGCATACACAAACAAGACGAACCCCCAACTGGATTAGTCACAACCAATGGCCTATCAACAATATCTGGTTCTAAACCCAACCGGCCTACAAGTTCATTACAAACAAAAGAATGCGACGCCCCAGTATCAAATAACACTCTAACTGGAACACCACAAATGGAAAGAGTACCCTGAACCACCACACTCTTTCCTTTCTCTTTAGCGGTAGAGGCTTTCGAAGATGATGGAACAGCCCCCAAAGCATAAGCTTGCACAATCTACTTGTCCTTTCGCGGTTCTGGACAATTCCTCTTGATATGCCCCGGCTTGTCACAGTTGTGGCACTTCACCGGTACCTTCGGATTCTTGCAATCTCTGGAGAAATGGCCCTTTTGCTGACAATTGTAGCAGGTCATTTCGCCCTTCGGCTTCTTCTGGCCATCCTTACCCTTTTGCTGCTACTGCTTCCTCTTCTTGTTTCCACCCTGCTGTGGTTTAGACTCTTCCTTGGTCATAGCAACAACAGATCCTTCTTTAGGAAACAGATTCTCGTGCCTGAGAGCCTTCTCCACAAGCTTCTCAAATGAATCGTCTAAATGATCCACCAACTGCCTCCCAAGATAACTGTCCAAGCCTGTCACAAACTTCTCGTTCTTCTGATATGAAGATTCAATATACGACCGAGCATACTTGGACAAAGCTTCAAACTCAGAAACATACTCAAGAACTGGTCTTCCACCTTGCTTGAGCTCCACAAACTTATTGAATAGAACAGATTTCTGAGCTGTAGAAATGAACTTAGCTTCAAATCTGGTTTGGAATTGCACCCAAGTAATTTCTTCATCCGGAGTATTAATGGTGATAGAGTTCCACCAATCAGAAGCTCTTCCTTGAAGCTGTCTTGATGCTAGCATCCTTTTAGTTGCATCCTCGATTCCCAAATCACCAAAGATCCTTCTACAAGCATCTATCCATCTCTGGACTTCAATAGTTGACTCTGTTCCCAAGAAAACCTTTCCTCCAAGAGCAGTATAATCTTTACACAGCTTAGCAAAATCCACCGGTTTTGGAGTTTGAACTTGAACTCCAACATCTACTGATGGCCCCGGAGCTGGCATCCTTCTCATGATCGAAGTCACCATAGCCTCGAACACAGCAGCATAATCAGCAGCCCCTTCAGCATCACGGCCTTCCCTAGCAGCTGGTCTCCCTCTTCGACTCATTCTTAATATCTATAAAAGAAATGATCAGCACACCTTGAGAAACAACTGCATAAAAGACTCACACACTTTCTAAGCTACTATATTATATATAGTAATCATCCATCAAAATACAATTACGTCTCTCATACGTAGTTACGTCAGCGAGCGTTGGGTAAAATCGATTAACCAAAGCTCTGATACCAAATGTGACGACCGCCCATGACCCCTGCACTGAACATAGAGATAGTGCGCTGTAAAGTGTGCCAGGCAGCCATGGACGGTTGCCAAGGTAAATTGAAACAACAGAATCTATCGTATTACTCACAGCGCATGGATAAATACAATAGAGAATATATATAGTGAAGCATCTCAAAATAGAATCTCATCAATTAAGCTTCATAATAGTTGAATACAAACATCTGAATAGTCAATACATCAAGCGTCACTACATATCACTCAGAGAATTATACAAAGCAGCGGAACATCCAATACATATAGTAAGAAAATAATATGTAAGCCTCCAGCTCGTCTTCGTCATCAGCATTGTCGGAAACTAAGAACAACACCTGTCACCTGTCACCTGCTACCTAGTCTGCCTATCCCAAAGCGGATGAACAGCCCAAGGCAATAAGAGTTAAACATAAAGCCTTGAGTCAGACAACAGTCTTAGTGAGCGGTAAATTAACTAACAACATACCAAAAAAGCATAAAGGAAAAAGGAATAGGAATCCAACCCACCCACTCCACCTCTTTCTACAGTGATAGCCCCCAGACACACTAAGCAGAAGTAAACATAGCAAAGCAGACATTTAAAGTAAAGTAATTATCACTCGAGTCAAGGTCAACATTTTCCAAGTACAAACCCCCAAGGCCTAAACCAAGATCAGATAAGCACCCAGAAAACATTGCTCCTGAGACCGAATGACGATACAACCAAACATCCATGACTCTGGCTATCACTGTTATCTTTGCTTCGATACCACCGTTAATTAAATGACCGGCACATTCTTTCAGCCATCCGTCAAGGGTTAATGGAAACCCCGGTTCTAGACAGAACTCCGCACGTTGTCGCAGCCCGTGCCTAGGACTATCGAATCTGCCCAGAGTACTCGACTACAATCATAGTCTTTAGGGACTATCGAATCTGCCCAGCGTACACTTTCTTTGAGTCTGCTAGAACCTTCAATAACGATGAAACCTCAGCCTTCTAGTCATCCTCCTCGACGACTATTTCCATACTAGCTCAAGCGCCTCTCGAGCAAACTATTATCCTCAAACCCGAACCATTTCACCAAGTTATCAACATGCTTGGAATGATCCCGTCTGGATTAAACCAAGGCTATCTTATACCATGCCTCGCTTCATCTCATCATAGCAAAGCCTCATCTCAACATCATCAAATCTATCCATATGAGCTTCATCATCCGCCACATATGCCACGAGCAGCTTTTCCAATTCAAGAGCCTTTCCCTTAGCTTTTGAATCATCTTCGACCATCTTGTCCAAATCAAATCATCAATCAATTAATTTATAACAATCAATTAAGTCAATCATTAATCCAAGTAATCAAGCATTCAAACATGATCAAATAAACAATTATAACAATAATGGCAATCTTGTAAATAAAGAGTCCAAATATAACAAGCATGAATTATGAGCAATATCTCTACAACTTGATGAATGAACTTACATAGGTTAACATGTAGTAAAATGGATGTCAAATCATCATGATCAATAGATCTATACTTAAGTTTAAGGAAATGCATGGAAATCACTATTTTAACACCAAATCAAGCCAACAATCCGATATACTCCTTTGGATCCGTGTGAGAGATAACCACCACTCACCGAATCACATAAATACTTCAAAAGCAACACACTTCAGATCTGGACAGCGAAGGATCTAACTCGATTCTCCAAAATTCCGCTTCAAACGATGAAATCTCTCTTCGATGGATGTAGATCTTCAATCTAAGCTCTTGGATCTTCGATTTGATCTACGATTTGGATGGAAGGAATCACAAGATTAGAGTGAAGAAAAGAAGTGAAGAAGTGTAGAACTCGAGCTCTCAAAATAGCAGCACTTCGTCGCTTCAAAATCCGGATCCCAAAAAGTGAGGAAATGGACATGTATTTATAGGCTGATCCTTAAGTCGTCCGCTCCTTAAGTCGTCCACGACTTATAAAAACCTCACGACTTACGACTTAACAGATCTCACGACTTACAACTTAACAGATCTCACGACTTACGACTTAACAGATCTCATGACTTACGACTTAACAGATCTCACGTGCGTGACCCAATGACCCAACGACCTAAGCCTCAACATTAATGCGCGACCTACGTCTTAACTGAGATGCGACTTAACGACTTATCATAAGTCGCGACCTAACTATACACGACCTAACGACTTAACTGCTTAAGCCCTTACACGACTTAACTACACACACAGTGTCTTACGACCTAACACTAAGCCAAGTCCCAACGACTTAAGTCCTTACGCGACCTAATGGCTTAACTGGGATACGACTTAACACTTTTAGGTCGTCTAATGACCTATCTATACGCAGGGTCACAATGACCTAACTTTAACGACTTAAGCATTCTATCTTAAGTCGCTTACGACCTATTCCTTAAGTCGTTAACCCGCTTAGGTTACTCATTTCCTTATGTCGCCAACTACTACCCACTTCCTTAGGTCGTTGCCGACCTATCCTCCTTAAGTCGCTCACCTATGCCGCTGATTTCCATAGGTCGTTTACCCTTCTTAAGTTGGTCAATTCCTTAAGTCGTCTACCCTTCTTAAGTCGCAAACTTCTTTAGGTCGCTCCACGACTTAAGCTACCACACGACTTAACTTCTAGACGTCTTAACCTCTGAACGACTTAACAACACTAACAACCTAATACAACTGTTTTACAAACATTCGATCCGTAAAAATATGGGTCGTTACATAGTAATCGATCTAGATTTGGAATGACCATACCCCGATGAAAACAAACCACTTGGCTCCGCTGCATGCTTGATTTTTGTCATTTCCTGGATGATGAGGCTCGAAGCTATGTTTTACCTTTATATAGCACTTCCTACTTGGAATGCTAACACTATCCTCTAGGCAATAATGCAATGCCATCATTCATCCATATAAGTTCGTTTTTGGACTGAACGAAACGCTTGAGAGCACCGTCTTCAATTCCATCATCTTCAAAATGTCTTCACTTCGAAGCGCATGGGTTGGATCGAAGTGGTTTTCGGATAACATATCTGATCCCGGTCTCTCCGAAAAAACATTCGATAATTCCCGATAAAATCAACCTCAGATTTTTAGGAAATAAACAGTCAAAGATAAGAGCGAAAATCGCCTCCTAACCGCTAATGGATGGGTTTCCTTACCACTGTTCTAGGAGAACGAAACGAGATTTATACGCACAGTACAACATCATCGGAGATGACCGTGCCATATAACTCACGTGTTTCTCCTAAATATTTCCAAAGTTACGTTTTGGGTCCAAATTCGATACTCGGTTATTTAACGATCGAATAACAGACATTCAAATTAGGGATTTAATTCCATAGGGAAAACCAACATTAGTTAAACACATAAGTAACCACTAACCTCTTTAATTAATCTTTTCATTAATTAAATCACTTGTATAAAAATATCTTTACAAAGATATACTCACAATCCCTATATTTTCAATATTTAGAGAATATCCATATACTTATTTCAACGGTGTAAGTATATTCACGAACGCGGAGGAAGATTTCCTTTCTTATACAATTATAAATCATTTATAAACTCCATTATAAATTTCTAAAATCATTTATAAACCATTTCATAAATCTCTAAAAATCATTTATAATCTCCTTGATCAATTACAATCACTTATAAATTCTTTTTACACACTTTTAAAATCATTTATAAACCCTTTATAAATCCCTAAGACCATTTATAAAAATCCTTTTAACCCTTTTCAAACTTGCTTTAAGTTTTCCAAACCATGTAATAAGGTTCCTCTTATAAAACTCACATCTGTTTATAAAACCCTATTTATAAATCTTGAAACAATTATAAATAAATTCTAATCATTTACTTCAAAACACTATTATATAATAATAAACATTATAAATAAATAAATATTAACTTTAAATCATTTTAAGATAAGAATTAATAAATTTCAAAACATTTTTAATAAAACAATAATAATTTATCTTCAACATTATCATAAATAATAATAATTAATTTCCAATACTTTATTGATAAATAACTATATTTAATTTCAAACCATATTAATAATTTAAATAATTAACTTTTCAAAATATTGATAAAAAACTTTTAAACAATATTAATGTAAACAAAGAACCTTTAAAACATAAATATACTTCCTTGATAAAAATCCATATTTAAATTCCAACACGATCATTTCCATATTTATAAAACTGTATTTATAAATTTCCTTCTATTTCATAACATATCGTTTAACATCTCCAAATCTATCCTCACTTTCAATTCCCAAAATAGAATCAACTATTTTTCTAAAGTAACATTCTGCATCTCATTATAAATTCACAATTTTGATTTATTTTTTTAATTTATCCAGTGATAAATTTATAGACACCGTTTATAAATCTATCCTTTTATTAATAAAATATGATTTTACAAATCTTCACATTATTAATAAAATGCCACATTTATACATTCTCACCTTTATAAACTCCCACGTTTATAAATAATCCTTAACATATGTGTGTGTGTATTACTTTATATAAATGGTTAATTAATATTTATATCAAATATTTCCATCTTCTTTTTAAAACTGTATTCCTTTGTTATAAAGACTGACTTATTCTTAAGATTTTAAAAATCTTTACTTTATAGTTCAAAAATCTCTACTTAAAATATTTCGTAAACTATTAATTTATACTATTTAAAATCATACCTTTTATTTTATTTAAAATTAAATTCCTTCTTTTAGATAATTCAAGAATAACTATTAAAACACATATATTTTCAAAATCACTTAAAATCCTTTAAAACTAAGCCTTCATCTTATAGTATTTCAAAATACTAAAAATATGACCCAGTGTTACTATAGCCCTTCAAGGTATGGCCCTAAGGTGTCGTGTCATCTCGCGATATTGTAACTTGTTCTAGTTTTAGAATTCTGTACGCTAAGCTAGAATTGGATGCATGGTTTGTTGATTGCTATGGATGGTAGGCGTACAGAATAGTTTTTGATTGCTATGATTGTTTGGAATTTCGGGGGCGAAATTCCTAAGGGGGAGAGAATGTAACGACCCGTATTTTTACGGATCGAAAAGTTTGTCAAAATCTGGAATTTTAGCATTTTTAAGTCATTTCAGATTTTAGGCATAATTTGTCTAAGTCCTAGGTCGTGAACGACCTAAGAGCTAAGTCGTGACCGACCTATAGGATGTTAGCGAGTTAAGAAGGCTTGCGACTTAGAGGTTAGGTCATCTTGGTTTAGGTCGTAGACGACCTAAGAGGTAGCGTGACCTAGAGGGTGAGCGACCTAAGTTTGAGAGTTGAGTTATTAGGTCGTCTGGATGGCCTAAGGTAGTGAACCGGTTAAGTGTTAGGTCGGTTGGAGCGACCTAGAGTATTGGGCGACCTATAGGGGAGCGACCTAAGGAACATGCGACCTAAGAGATAGAAGTATAGTAAACAGGGTAAGTTAGCGACCTTAGAAGGATAGGTTGGCAACGACCTAAGGAAGGAGTAGTTAGGTCGTATGACTTGTGTGTAGTTAGGTCGCTAGGCTATTTGTGTGTTAGGTCGCGTGAGTGTTAGGTCGCGTGGGATTTCTGAGTCGTAGGCAGTTAAGTCGTAAACGACCTATGTAAGGTCGTTGAGTTCTATAGTTGTTAGGTCGCTGGGTTTGGTTTAGTATTAGATCGCGCATAGTTAAGTCGCGCATTGTTTTAAAACGTTGGATTGATAGGTTGCATGGAAGCGCATCTGTTAGGTCGCTTAGGTGCGCTGAGGTGCTAAGTCGCATTTGCTTAAGTGTTAGGTCGTGACTTTGTTAAGTCGCGATGGTGTTAAGTCGTAGGTCGCGTGAATGCGCATATGCGGTAGGTCGCTGGGTTGTTGAGGCACGTGAGTATTAGGTCGCGTAAGGACTTAGGTCGTTAGGTCTCATACCTGCGATATGTTAGGTCGTAGGGTGTTAAGCAGCTAAGTCCTAGGTCGTAACTTTGCTAGGTCGAAGTCTTTAGGTCGGTTGGTTTTAGGTCGTAGGTCGCAGACGACCTAATTCCGAGCTAGCAACTTAGAGAGATTTCTGCTATAAATAGAGGGGGTTGTTCTCACTTTTTGGGATCCGGATTTCGAAGCGACGAAGTGCTGCCATTTTGAGAGCTCGACTTCTACACTTCTTCACTTCTTTTCTCCACTCTAATCTAGTGCTTCCATCCATCCAAATCGAAGATCAAGATTGAAGATTCAAGAGCTTAGATTGAAGATCTTCATCTTTTCTAGAGAGATTTCATCGTTTGAAGCGGATTGGTGATTGATCAAGCTCGATCCTTCGCTGTCCAGATCTGAAGCATGTAGATTTGTGGTTGTTTAGGTGATTTGGTGAGTGGTGATTATCTCTCACACGGATCCAAAGGAGTATATCGGATTGTTGGCTCGATTTGGTGTTAAAATAGCGATTTTCATGCATTTTCTTCATCCTAAGTGTAGACCCATGTAGATCCATTGTTCATGACGATGTTACATCCATTTATCATATGTTAACCTATGCAAGTTCATTCATCAAGTTTGTAGGGATATAATTCATGCTTTCATGCTTATTGGACTTTCAACTCTTTAATTACGAAAATGCCATTTTTGTGATAATTGTCTATTTAGATCTTGTTTGAATGTTTGAATGCTTGGATTAATGTTTGATTGGATTGATTGCTATGAATTATATGATTGATGGTTTGATTTAGACCAAAGGTGATTCAAAAGCTAAGGGAAAGGCTCTTGGATTGGGAAAGCTGCTCGTGGCATATGTAGCGGGATGATGAAGCTCTTATGCATAGATTTGATGATGTGATGTTAAGATGAGGCTTTGCGAGGATGTGATGAAGCAAGGCAATCATGTGGTGAAGACTTGGTCTAATCCAGACGGGATCATTCCAAGCATGTTGATAACTCGGTGATATGATTCGAGTTGAGGATAATGAACGGATATGAGAATAGTCGTCGAGGAGGATGACTGGGAGGCTTGGATAGCATCGTTGTTGAAGGTTCTAGCATGCTCTAAGCAAGAGTACGTTTGGGCAGATTCGATAGTCCCAACGACTAACTGTTGATGGTCGAGTACTCTGGGCAGATTCGATAGTCCTAGGCACGGGTTGCGACGACGTGCGGGAGTTATGTCTAGAACCGGGGTTTCCATTAGCCCTTGACGGACAACTGAAAGAATGTGCCGGTCATTCAATTAACGGTGATATCGAAGCAATGATAACAGTGATAGCCAGAGTCATGGATGTTTGGTTGTATCGTCATTCGGACTCAAGAGCGGTATTTTCTGGGTGCTTATCTGATTTAGGCCTTGGTACTTGGAAAACATCGCTCTTGACTCGAGTGATAGTAGCTTTACTTTAAATTGTATGCTCTGCTATGTTTGATTCTGCTTAGTGTGTGTCTGGGGGCTATCACTGTAGAATGAGGTTGGAGTGGGAGGGTTGTATTCCTATTCCTTTTCCTTTATGCTCTTTTGGTATGTTGTTAGTTAATTTACTGCCCACTAAGACTGTTGTCTGACTCAAGGCTTTATGTTTTAATTCTTATTGCCTTGGGCTGTTCGTCCATTTTGGGACGGGCAGACTAGGTAGCAGGTGACATGTGCTGTTCTCTTCTCACGATGCTGATATCGAAGACGAGCTAGAGGGTTGCATATTATCTTCTTATATGTACTGGATATTCCGCTGTTTTGTATTCTCTGAGAGATATGTAGTGAGGCTTGATGTATTGACTATTTGGATGTTTGTATTCAACTATTATGGAGTTTTATATGATGGCATTTTGTTCTGTAAAGCTTCACTATACATATGTTCTATTGTATTTTGTCCATGCGCTGTGAGTAATACGATAGATTCTGTTGCTTTAATTTACCTTGACAATCGTCCATGGTCGCCTGGCACACTTTACAGCGCACTTTCTCTAAATTCGGTGCAGGGGTCATGGGCGGTCGTCTCATTTGGTATCAGAGCATTGGTTAATCGATTTTACCCAACGCTCGCTGACGTAACTACGTATGAGAGGCGTAATTGTATTTTGATGGATGATTACTATATATAATATAGTAGTTTAGCAGTAAGTTAGTCCTTTATGCAGTTGTTTCTCTAGATGTTCTGATCATTCCTTTTTATAGATATTGAGAATGAGTCGAAGAGGGAGACCAGCTGCTAGGGAAGGCCGTGCTACTGAAGAGACTGCTGATTATGCAGCCATGTTCGAAGCTATGATGACTTCGATCATGAGAAGGATACCAGTTCCGGGGGCGGTAGTTGATGTTGGAGTTCAAGTCCAAACTCCGAAACCAGTGGATTTTGCTAAGTTGTGCAAGGACTATACTGCTCTTGGAGGGAAGGTTTTCTTGGGAACAGAATCAACTATTGAGGTCCAGAGGTGGATAGATGCTTGTGGAAGGATCTTTGGTGATTTGGGAATTGATGATGCAACTAAGAGGAAGTTGGCATCAAGACAGTTTCAAGGGAGAGCTTCTGATTGGTGGAATTCTATTACCATCACTACTCCGGAGGAAGAGATTACTTGGGAGCAATTCCAAGTCAGATTTGAAGCTAAGTTCATTTCTACAGCTCAGAAGTCTGTTCTGTTCAAGAAGTTTGTGGAGCTCAAGCAAGGTGGAAGATCTGTTCTTGAGTATGTTTCTGAGTTTGAAGCTTTGTCCAAATATGCTCGGTCATATATTGAATCTGCTTATCAGAAGAATGAGAAGTTTGTGACCGGCTTGGATAGTTATCTTGGAAGACAGTTGGTGGATCATTTGGACGATTCATTTGAGAAGCTTGTGGAGAAAGCTCTTAGGCATGAGAGTCTGTTTCCTAAGGAAGGACCTGTTGTTGCTGTTACCAGGGGAGAGTCTAAACCACAGAAGGGTGGAAACCAGAAGAGGAAGCAGCAACAACAGAAGGGTAAGGATGGCCAGAAGAAGCCGAAAGGCGAGGTGACTTGCTACAATTGTCAGCAGAAGGGCCATTTCTCTAAGGATTGTAAGAATCCGAAGGTGCCAATGAAGTGTCACAACTGTGACAAGCCAGGGCACATCAGGAAGAATTGTCCAGAACCGAGGAAGGACAAGCAGATTGTGCAAGCTTATGCTTTGGGAGCTGTTCCGTCGTCTTCGAAAGCTCCTACTGCTGAAGAGAAAGGGAAGAGTGTGGTTGTTCAAGGTACTCTTTTCCTATGTGGTGTTCCAGTTAGAGTTCTGTTTGATACTGGAGCGTCGCATTCGTTTGTTTGTAATGAACTCGTAGGCCGGTTAGGTTTGGAACCGGATATTGTTGATAGGCCATTGGTTGTGACTAATCCAGTTGGGGGTTCGTCTTGTTTGTGTATGTTATGCCGTGGTCTGATTGTGTCGAGTCATGGTTGCTCTTTTGTTTGTGATTGTTTTGTTCTGAACTTTGCGGGGTTCGGAATTATTTTGGTTATGGACTGGCTTAGGAAGTATGCGGCTAAGGTTGATTGTGAGAGGCTGGAGGTGACAGTCAAGAATGTGGAAGGGCGAAAGATTGTGATACGATGTAAGCATGAGGAAGGCGTCTTCATGAGCTTCATGTATTCGCTAGTTGTTCCACGGGATGGACTGTCTTTAGTGCCTATCGCAAATGGATTCGAGGATGTCTTTGACGAAGTCAAAGGGTTGCCGCCGCATAGAGAGATCGAGTTTCGTACAGATCTAGTTGAAGGAGCCAGACCTGTTGTGATGCCTCTTAGGTGGATGGCGCCTAGGGAACAGCAGGAGTTGAGGGTGCAAGTTGATGATCTTTTGCAAAAAGGATTCATTCGGCGTAGTGTGTCCGAGTGGGGTGCACCAGTTGTGTTTGCAACCAAGGCAGATGGGTCGTTGAGATTGTGTGTGGATTATCGTGAGCTGAATAAGGTGACAAAGAAGAACAAGTATCCATTGCCGAGAATAGATGACTTGTTTGATCAGCTTCACGAAGCCAAGGTGTTTTCTCAGATGGATTTGGCAACGGGATTTCACCAGTTGAGAGTGGCTAAGGATAGTGTGCTGAAGACTGCTTTTCGGACACCATCTGGTTTCTTTGAGTGGCTGGTAATGCCGTTTGGATTGACTAACGCGCCAGCATATTTTGTGGATCTTATGAATAGAGTGTTCAGAGATCAGTTGAACAAGTTCGTACTTGTGTTCGTGGATGATATTCTGATTTATTCCAGAACGGAAGAAGAGCACAAGACGCACTTGCGTATTGTTTTGGAAATCTTGCGGAAACATCAGCTGAAGGCTAAGTTTTCGAAGTGTCACTTCTGTAAGAGTGAAGTGAGGTTCTTAGGCCATGTGATTTCTGGAAGTGGAATAGGGGTTGATCCCACTAAGGTGGCAGCAATCCAGGATTGGGTTAGACCTAAGAATGCATCTGATGTGAGAAGTTTTCTTGGATTAGCTGGATATTATCGACGGTTTATCAAAGACTTCTCCAAGGTAGCTGCACCGTTAACAGGATTGACGAAAAAGAACCAAGTGTTCAGTTGGGATGCTAAGTGTGAGCAAGCTTTTGGAATCCTGAAAGAGAGATTGACGAGTGCTCCTGTTTTGACTATTCCAAGTGGGAATGATGAGATGGTGGTTTACACCGACGCATGTGGTACTGGACTTGGAGCAGTGCTGATGCAGAAGGATAAAGTTGTTGCGTATGCCAGTCGACAACTGAAGCCGCATGAAAGGAATTACCCGACTCATGATTTGGAGTTAGCGGCGATTGTATTTGCTCTAAAGATGTGGAGACATTATCTGTTGGGAGTTCGATTCGAGTTGTTTACGGATCATAAGTCGTTGAAGTATCTTTTCTCCTAAAAGGATTTGAATCTTCGGCAGCAGCGTTGGCTAGAGTTTTTAGCATCATATGATTTTGGTATAGCTTATACTCCGGGAAAAGGTAACGCAGTGGCAGATGCGTTAAGTCGAAGGCATGCGGGATTGGGAGCCATGTTTTCAGAATGGAAGAGTCTCGAGTATTTAGCTGGATTTGACTTCAGGCCTAGATGTGAATTGGAACCTGAGATGTTGGCAAACTTATCGATAAGACCTTCTCTTGTGGAAAGGATTGGCGAGAGCCAAAAGCGAGACGATAAGCTTGTCAAGATTATCCGTGATTTGGAATCTGGATTGGATCCAGAAAAGGATAAAGGATTCGAGGTCGATCGAGAGGGTTGGCTTCGGAAGCAAGGACGACTAGTTGTTCCCGATATAGATGAATTGAGGAGTGAAGTTTTGAAGGAAAATCATCACTCGAAGTTGACAATTCATCCTGGTGGAAATAAGATGTATCGGGACATGAAGAGAACCTACTACTGGGAAGGCATGAAGAAGGATGTTGGAAATTTTATTTCCAAGTGTATGAACTGCCAGTTGGTTAAAGCCGAGCAGAAGAAGCCAAGTGGATTGCTTCAGCCATTAGAAGTTCCTACATGGAAGTGGGAGCAAATATCGATGGACTTTATTGATGGATTACCTAGAACCAGAACGGTAAATGAAGGGATTTGGGTTATCGTTGATCGTTTGACCAAGAGTGCAAGATTCATTCCTGTTCGATCGACTAGGACTGCATCAAAGTTGGCTGAGTTGTATGTTAAGTGGATAGTTCGATTCCATGGTATTCCGAAGAGTATAGTGAGCGATCGAGACCCATTGTTCACTAGTGGATTTTGGAAGAGCTTCCAAGAAGTTTTGGGGACTGAGTTGTGTTTGAGTACAGCTTATCACCCTCAAACAGATGGTCAGACCGAGAGAGTCAACCGAGTTTTGGAAGATCTCCTCAGAGCTTGTGTTTTGGATTTCGGAGGATCATGGGAAGATCACCTTCATTTGGTGGAGTTTGCATACAACAACAGTTACCAGTCAAGCATTGGTATGGCACCGTATGAGGCATTGTATGGAAGACCGTGTAACTCTCCGACATGTTGGTTGGAAACTGGAGAAAAGCCGTTACTTGGGCCAGAGATGATTCGGCAGACTTCAGATTGTATAGAGATCATTCGGCAACGAATGAAGGCAGCCCAAGACCGTCAGAAGAGTTATGCTGATAAGCGTCGAAAGGATTTGGAATTCGACGTAGGAGATATGGTTTTTGTAAAGATTTCTCCACTGAAGAATGTTATTCGATTCGGGAAGAATGGAAAATTGACTCCGAGATTTGTTGGACCATTCCCGATCATCGAGCGAATTGGAAAGCTCGCCTATAGGTTGGAGTTACCTGAGAAGATGTCGGGTGTGCACAATGTTTTTCATGTATCATATCTACGGAAGTATGTGCACGACTCGAATACAGTGGTTTCTGCTGATAGCTGTGAAGATTTCGAAGTTGATCCTGTTGGTAGAAGACCTCGTAAGCCGCTTCGTGTTGTTGAAACTGACACGAAACAGCTCAGGAGGAAGGTAGTTAAGTTGCTCAAGATACAATGGAGTGATGATGATAACGACTGTACGCGGGAGGTGGAAGAGAGGATGAAGGCAGCTCATCCTGAACTCTTCAAGGTATGGCCCTAAGGTGTCGTGTCATCTCGCGATATTGTAACTTGTTCTAGTTTTAGAATTCTGTACGCTAAGCTAGAATTGGATGCATGGTTTGTTGATTGCTATGGATGGTAGGCGTACAGAATAGTTTTTGATTGCTATGATTGTTTGGAATTTCGGGGGCGAAATTCCTAAGGGGGAGAGAATGTAACGACCCGTATTTTTACGGATCGAAAAGTTTGTCAAAATCTGGAATTTTAGCATTTTTAAGTCATTTCAGATTTTAGGCATAATTTGTCTAAGTCCTAGGTCGTGAACGACCTAAGAGCTAAGTCGTGACCGACCTATAGGATGTTAGCGAGTTAAGAAGGCTTGCGACTTAGAGGTTAGGTCATCTTGGTTTAGGTCGTAGACGACCTAAGAGGTAGCGCGACCTAGAGGGTGAGCGACCTAAGTTTGAGAGTTGAGTTATTAGGTCGTCTGGATGGCCTAAGGTAGTGAACCGGTTAAGTGTTAGGTCGGTTGGAGCGACCTAGAGTATTGGGCGACCTATAGGGGAGCGACCTAAGGAACATGCGACCTAAGAGATAGAAGTATAGTAAACAAGGTAAGTTAGCGACCTTAGAAGGATAGGTTGGCAACGACCTAAGGAAGGAGTAGTTAGGTCGTATGACTTGTGTGTAGTTAGGTCGCTAGGCTATTTGTGTGTTAGGTCGCGTGAGTGTTAGGTCGCGTGGGATTTCTGAGTCGTAGGCAGTTAAGTCGTAAACGACCTAAGTAAGGTCGTTGAGTTCTATAGTTGTTAGGTCGCTGGGTTTGGTTTAGTATTAGATCGCGCATAGTTAAGTCGCGCGTTGTTTTAAACCGTTGGATTGATAGGTTGCATGGAAGCGCATCTGTTAGGTCGCTTAGGTGCGCTGAGGTGCTAAGTTGCATTTGCTTAAGTGTTAGGTCGTGACTTTGTTAAGTCGCGATGGTGTTAAGTCGTAGGTCGCGTGAATGCGCATATGCGGTAGGTCGCTGGGTTGTTGAGGCGCGTGAGTATTAGGTCGTGTAAGGACTTAGGTCGTTAGGTCTCATACCTGCGATATGTTAGGTCGTAGGGTGTTAAGCAGCTAAGTCCTAGGTCGTAACTTTGCTAGGTCGAAGTCTTTAGGTTGGTTGGTTTTAGGTCGTAGGTCGCAGACGACCTAATTCCGAGCTAGCAACTTAGAGAGATTTCTGCTATAAATAGAGGGGGTTGTTCTCACTTTTTGGGATCCGGATTTCGAAGCGACGAAGTGCTGCCATTTTGAGAGCTCGACTTCTACACTTCTTCACTTCTTTTCTTCACTCTAATCTAGTGCTTCCATCCATCCAAATCGAAGATCAAGATTGAAGATTCAAGAGCTTAGATTGAAGATCTTCATCTTTTCTAGAGAGATTTCATCGTTTGAAGTGGATTGGTGATTGATCAAGCTCGATCCTTCGCTGTCCAGATCTGAAGCGTGTAGATTTGTGGTTGTTTAGGTGATTTGGTGAGTGGTGATTATCTCTCACACGGATCCAAAGGAGTATATCGGATTGTTGGCTCGATTTGGTGTTAAAATAGTGATTTTCATGCATTTTCTTCATCCTAAGTGTAGACCCATGTAGATCCATTGTTCATGACGATGTTACATCCATTTATCATATGTTAACCTATTCAAGTTCATTCATCAAGTTTGTAGGGATATAATTCATGCTTTCATGCTTATTGGACTTTCAACTCTTTAATTACGAAAATGCCATTTTTGTGATAATTGTCTATTTAGATCTTGTTTGAATGTTTGAATGCTTGGATTAATGATTGATTGGATTGATTGCTATGAATTATATGATTGATGGTTTGATTTAGACCAAAGGTGATTCAAAAGCTAAGGGAAAGGCTCTTGGATTGGGAAAGCTGCTCGTGGCATATGTAGCGGGATGATGAAGCTCTTATGCATAGATTTGATGATGTGATGTTAAGATGAGGCTTTGCGAGGATGTGATGAAGCAAGGCAATCATGTGGTGAAGACTTGGTCTAATCCAGACGGGATCATTCCAAGCATGTTGATAACTCGGTGATATGATTCGAGTTGAGGATAATGAACGGATATGAGAATAGTCGTCGAGGAGGATGACTGGGAGGCTTGGATAGCATCGTTGTTGAAGGTTCTAGCATGCTCTAAGCAAGAGTACGTTTGGGCAGATTCGATAGTCCCAACGACTAACTGTTGATGGTCGAGTACTCTGGGCAGATTCGATAGTCCTAGGCACGGGTTGCGACGACGTGCGGGAGTTATGTCTAGAACCGGGGTTTCCATTAGCCCTTGACGGACAGCTGAAAGATTGTGCCGGTCATTCAATTAACGGTGATATCGAAGCAATGATAACAGTGATAGCCAGAGTCATGGATGTTTGGTTGTATCGTCATTCGGACTCAAGAGCGGTATTTTCTGGGTGCTTATCTGATTTAGGCCTTGGTACTTGGAAAACATCGCCCTTGACTCGAGTGATAGTAGCTTTACTTTAAATTGTATGCTCTGCTATGTTTGCTTCTGCTTAGTGTGTGTCTGGGGGCTATCACTGTAGAATGAGGTTGGAGTGGGAGGGTTGTATTCCTATTCCTTTTCCTTTATGCTCTTTTGGTATGTTGTTAGTTAATTTACTGCTCACTAAGACTGTTGTCTGACTCAAGGCTTTATGTTTTAATTCTTATTGCCTTGGGCTGTTCGTCCATTTTGGGACGGGCAGACTAGGTAGCAGGTGACAGGTGCTGTTCTCTTCTCACGATGCTGATATCGAAGACGAGCTAGAGGGTTGCATATTATCTTCTTATATGTACTGGATATTCCGCTGTTTTGTATTCTCTGAGAGATATGTAGTGAGGCTTGATGTATTGACTATTTGGATGTTTGTATTCAACTATTATGGAGTTTTATATGATTGCATTTTGTTCTGTAAAGCTTCACTATACATATGTTCTATTGTATTTTGTCCATGCGCTGTGAGTAATACGATAGATTCTGTTGCTTTAATTTACCTTGACAATCGTCCATGGTCGCCTGGCACACTTTACATCGCACTTTCTCTAAATTCGGTGCAGGGGTCATGGGCGGTCGTCTCAACTTCTTGCGTTCAATGGACCCCGTATGGAAAAGTTATGAATTAACGAACGATTGAAATAATTAAACTATAATTAACTTTTAATTAATAAGCTTTTAAAATTAATTTCCCTTTTCTTCTCAACTCTCGTTCAATTTTCCAGGTCGATAAAACTTCGATCACGCCTCCACGCCTGCCACGCCGCCACCGCCGTGACATCACCCAAGCGCGCGCCGACCTCACCGCCACTATTTCCACCCATGCGCGCCCTCCAATCACCAAAAACTTGAACCCATGGCTGACATGAACACGCCAAATTTCGGCCTCCATGCCACGCCATACAACAATCCAACCGTTGAAACCCTTCGTTGCCTCGAGCTCCACACTTTCCTAGTTATGGTCGAAGGCTAATATCACCTCGATTGGCCCCGACGAATTTTGGCCGTGGGATGGGAGGAGTGGGATTTTAAAAAAATTTGAACCAATATTACTTTCCTGGATGCGATTTTAAAGGGGCAGGGGTATGGGCTAGGTATGCAAAGTATAGGCATGACGATAGGTATGGGTCTGATATATTATATGTTATATATATATATATATATATATATATATAATTAAAAATATCTAGTTTTAAACGTTTGAAAATCTCGAACTCCTATCGAGGCGTGTCACCTGGCGTTCTATATGTAATACCTCTATTCAGAACATAGTGGAACTAGTATCGAGGCCTAATTCGATTATCTACAGAAGATATCTTATTAAATCGAATTATATTAATTCAAATTCTTTTAATTAATTTCTACGCATTTCGATTCGCACGACCAAACGTTATGTCCAATCGCCATGAAATTCGACGGCATACAATAATTCACTATTACGGATCTAATGGAACTAGTTTTGTCTAATCCCGAGATAGTGCCCCGGAAGGCATTTTCACACGTTAATTTAAAACGAAATATTTTAAAAACCAAATTAATCACTTTTAAATCTAAAGTAAAAGTTTATTATTACCATTCTTAATCAACAGAATTTAAATAAGCTTTGAAATCAATTTTTTTATCCAAATTAATTCCAAGATTCAATTATTTAAACAATACCAAATATTAAATTCACCATCCTCATATTCAATTAAATCGCTATATTTGAAATTTAAGCTGTTTGTCTTATAAAATTAACTTTTAAATATTTGAAATCAATTAAATATTCCAAATTCGAATGATTGAAATTCTGGGTCGTTACATTCTTTCCCCTTAAAAGAATTTCGTCCTCAAAATTGCCAAGGTAAGAAAAATGCCCCAGACCCATTAACTTTTCAAAACCAATTAGTTGAAATAGATTATAAAATTTCTAAGTCTTTTAGATTCACCTACCTATACCATCTAATTTTCATCCATTCATTTATTCCAAGTTATAACTCAAAATCAAATTTTAGTTATCATAAATTTCCTTTTCAAAATTCTCAAAATTTTTCTAACACCTTAAATTTTCGAAAAATTTCGCCAGCATCTCCTTTACGCGACTCGATCGGAAAAATTTATAGTATATATATAATATCACAAATATACATCTCATCTTCAAGGATGAGGTATCTCGTAGGGAAAAATATAAACATATGATATGTAATCCAAGATATGTACCTTATTTTAGCATTAGCAAGCACATACAACCAATATAATGCGAAAGCGAGCTCCAAATCGAAGCATACGCCATCCGCACCTACTAATCACTTAACAACAATGAGAACAAGTATAGGAAAAGTAATATCAATATATAGCATACACTATACAATAACTATACGAAAATGTAACAATGTAACAAGAGAAACAATCAAACAAATAATATCCATCCAATTAATTCATATCCATATCAATTTGCATTTTCCAATGTCAACATTATATTTCTACATTTCTATTTCTTATTAACATTCAATTGATTCGTTTACAATTTATTTACATCCAATTAATTACATTTAATTTCATTTACATTGAATTAATAACATCCACTTTATTTTCATTCACTTTACTTACATTCACTTTAAATTCAGTTTATGTTTAACAACATTTCATTGCATACAAAATTCGTTTATGGACCATTTCATAAAATCGTTACATTTTAACTTTCCTAAGTAAATCTTATTTCATCATCACTTAGTATATTTCTTTAATATTAATATTATTTATGAACCATCCCATACAACAATTACTTAAGTTCATTATAAACATTTTTTACTACACCATTAATTTTTATTATCACTTCAATACTTAAGTTCATATTCAATTCTATCAAACCACATTTCAAAATATATTCAATTCATTTTACAACTTAAGTTGAATTTCATTTTATAACTCAAATTCATATTCATTCCATTACTTCATTTCATTAATTCACTTTATTAATTCATCTAATTTATTTCAAATCCAATTCAATTTCATTTAACCTTTCTTAAGTTAAACTTCATTTCATTTAATTCTTTAACTCAATTTATTTTAATTTACTTAAGTTAAGTTTTAATTTCATATCTCAATTCCACATTTTCTTTCTTATCTATACCATTGCCAAATTATAAGTTCAAAAATTTATTTTCATATGCTATCAAATCATACTTTAGATTTTAAAATCAAAACTTGTTTTACCAAAACAAAACTCCAATGGTAGCAATCCATCACTTAGAAACTCAAAAATGAATGCCGATGATGTTGCAGTCATCACCAGAATTATTTCCTAGCGATTAAAGCGAGTTCAGTGCTTTCTATTTCTTTTAAATCCCATTTTAAAATATTTTTAACCCAAATATTTTCAAAATAATACTATTATTATTCTTCCAAACTTTTGAAAAATAACTTTCAAAATCAACGAAATCTAAATTCTAAAATTTCTTGTTTTAAGTCCATTTTTATTTAAAAATCATATTTATAAATATACTTATACAGTTTCATTTCCTTTCCATTTATAAATCTTATTTGTATAACCTCACTTCTTTTGTAATATCATTTCACAAATGTCGATTATTTTAATTATAATCAATACTCTACAATTCATATTTATAAATTCACTTTCTTATATACCTCATTTTACAAATGTTTATCCTTGTTTAGATTATAATAATCACAACTTTTATTAGAACACAAACAACAATGATAATAATCAAATATTATCATTCACTAACAACCTAACACACCATATATAACTATAATAATTTCTAAAAAATTATTCTTTTATTTATAAAATATATTTTAGGTAAAATTATTTCATTTACCAATTCTCAAAATAATACTGTGTCGATTTGCCTTGTTTAAGTGTTTAGAAACCTCTATTGACATCGTGGAGTCCCACATACCGACCAGAATTCATAAGCCACTCAATAGATAAATTAACACAATATAAAACATCTTTATAATCACTAACAAATACGCGCTCATATCTATAATATACTCAAACTCATAATTAGTCATTCCATTACATCATCTCTTAATAAGTTGCCCCACTAAAGCCAAGGTTCTCGCTTAACCTTGCGCTCTGATACCAAGTGTAACGAACTAGGCTTTTGAACCATCGACGTGATGACCGGTAGGCTTTTCAATCATCCCAACACCACCATGGCATTACGCTGGTACCTCGAATTGGCTTTTACGTCTAGCCTCGCGACTGTAAGCACCTAGCAAACCAACCCATCAAGGCCTTATACTACCTCTCCGAGATGTGTAGGAGTAAGAGTCCCTTGCTCGCCACCAAATAGATAGCGAGAACCCCCTATCACGTTAATCCAACCAATGGAAACAAATCTGATCCCGGTCTCTCCGAAACAACATTTGATAATTCCCGGTAAACTCAACCTCGGTTCTTTAGGAAATAAACAGTCAAAGATAAGAGCAGAGATCACCTCCTAACCATTAGTGGATAGGTTTTCTTATCATTGTCCTAGGAGAACAAAACGAGATTTATACGCATAGTACAACATCATCGGAGATGACTGTGCCATATAACTCATGTGTTTCTCCTAGATATTTCCAAAGTTACGTTTTGGGTCCAAATTCAATAATCGGTTATTTAACTATCAGATAATAAACATTCAAATCGGGGATTTAATTCCATAGGGAAAACCAACATTGATTAAACACATAAGTAACCACTTACCTCTTTAATTAATCTTTTCATTAATTAAAATCACTTGTAATTACTTGTATAAAAATATCTTTACAAAGATATATCCACAACCTCTGTATTTTCAGTACTTAAAGAATATATATCCATATACTTATTTCAACGGTGTAAGTATATTTATGAACGCTGAGGAATATTTCCTTTCTTATACAATTATAAATCATTTATAAACTCCATTATAAATTTCTAAAACCATTTATAAACCATTTCATAAATCTCTAAAAATAATTTATAATCTCTTTAATCAATTTTAATCACTTATAAATTCATTTTATACACTTCAAAAATCATTTATAAACCTTTTATAAATCCTTAAGACCATTCATAAAAATCCTTTTAACCCTTTTCAACCTTCCTTTAAGTTATCCAAACCATGTTATATGATTCCTCTTATAAAACTCACATCTATTTATAAAACCCTCTTTATAAATCTCGAAATAATTATAAATAAATTCTAATCATTTACTTCAAAACACTGTTATGTTATAAAAAATATTATAAATAAATAAATATTAACTTTAAAACATCTTTAGATAATAATTAATAAATTTCAAAACATTCTTAATAAAACAATAATAATTTATCTTCAACATTATTATAAATAATAATAATAAATTTCCAAAACCTTATTGATAAATAACTATATTTAATTCAAACCATATTAATAATTTAAATAATTAACTTTTAAAAATATTAAAATATTGATAAACAACTTTTAAACAATATTAATGTAAATAAACAACCTTTAAAACAAAAATATACTTCCTTGATAAAAATCCATATTAAATTACAACACGATCATTTTCATATTTATAAAACTATATTTATAAATTTCCTTCTATTTTATAACATATCGCTTAACATCTCCAAATCTATCTTCACTTTCAATTCCCAAAATAGAATCAACTATTTTTCTAAAGCAACATTCCACATCTCATTATAAATCCACAATTTTGATTTATCTTTTTAACTTATCCAATGATAAAAGTTTCCCTTTAGTTATAAACAACATTTATAAATCTATCCTTTTATTAACAAAATACGATTTTACAAATCTTCACTTTATTAATAAAATGCCACATTTATACATTCTCACCTTTATAAACTCCCACATTTATAAATAAATCATAATATATGTATATATATATATCACTTTATATAAACGGTTAATAAATATTTATACCAAAATATTTCCATCTTCTTTTAAAAACCATATTCCATTATTATAAAGACAGACTTATTCTTAAGATTTTAAAAATCTTTACTTTATAGTTCAGAAATCTCTATTTAAAATATTTTGTAAACTATTAATTTATACTATTTAAAATCATACCTTTTATTTTATTTAAAATTAAATTCCTTCTTTTAAATAATTCAAGAATAACTATTAAAACATATATATTTTCGAAATCACTTAAAATCCTTTAAAACTAAGTCTTCGTCTTATAGTATTTCAAAATACTAAAAATATGGCCCAGTGTTACAATAGCACTAAATATGGAAAAATCATCCATGTTATCAAATATGGCATTCAACACATCATATATCAAAATATATGAAAAGTAAAATCAACATTGTGAGGAATCCTGTTGGATCTCTCCAACCTGTCCCCTTGCATCACATACAATATATAATCATAAAATATAAATCAAATGCTTCAAGGCTGGATCGTATACAAATGGTCATCCGCTCTTACACGGGAATGCAATAGGGTCTCATCCGCTCCAGGGGTGGGGATTTATCCAATCCAACAATATAAAATAATAAATCATCTAAACATTCAATCATCAATTTTTATCAACTATATATCACATTAGTTAACCAAAAGGTGAATTTAACTCACCATTGATTCCAAGTTTCGTCAAAATGCTTTGGTTTGAATAAAAATTGAACAGACGTCCAATTTTAACCCAATCTCCCACTGGCTCCAAATCCATCCAATCCAACTTCATAACGTAGAATTCGTCGATACGATCGCAAAACAACTTGCCACGTTCAATTTGGACCCATATGGAAAAGTTATGAATGATTGAAATAATTAAACTATAATTAACATTTAATTAATAAACTTTTAAAATTAATTACCCTTTCCCTCTCAACTCTTGTTTGTTTTCCAGGTCGATAAAACTTCGACCGTGTCTCCACGTTCGCTGCACCGCCACGCCCACCATCGTCGGGACATCGCCTAAGCGCGTGCCGACCTTGCCGCCGCTATCACCTCCCACACGCGCCCTCCAATCGCCAAAAAAATCAAACCCATTACTGCCACGAACGCGACCGAATTCCGGCCTTCACGCCATGCCATACGACAATCCAACCGTTGAAACCCTTTGTTGCTTTGAGCTCTACACTTTTGTAGTTTTGGTCGAAGGCTGATATCGCCTCAATTGGCCCTGACGAATTTTGGCCGTGGGATGAGAGGAGTGGGATTTTAAAAATTTTCGAACCAATATTACTTTCCTGGATGCGATTTTAGAGGGGCAGTGGGTATGTGAAGTATAGACAGCACGATGGGCATGGGTCTGATATATCATATATATATATATATAATTAAAAATATCTAGTTTTAAACGTCCGAAAATCTCGAACTCCTATTGTGATGTGCCACCTGGCGTTTTATATGTAATACCCCTATTCTGAACATAATGGAACTAGTCTCGAGGCTTAATTCGATCATACACAGAAGATACCTTTTTTAAATCTAATTATATTAATTTAAATTCTTTTAATTAATTCCTACGTGTTTCGAACTCGTACGACCAAACGATATATCCAATCGCTGCAAAATTCGACGGCAACGATAATTCACTATTACAAATCCAATGGACTGGTTTCTTCCAATTCCGAGACAATGCCCCGGAAGGCTATTTTCATACGTTAATTTAAAACGAATTATTTTAAAAACCAAATTAATCACTTTTAAATCTAAATTAAAAGTTTATTATTACCATTCTTAATCAACAGAATTTAAATAAGCTTTGAAATCATTTTTTTATCCAAATTAAATCCAAGATTCAATTATTTAAATAATTCCAAATATTAAATTCAACATCCTTATATTCAATTAAATCACTATATTTGAAATTTAAGTTGTTTGTCTTATAAAATTAAATTTCCAATATTTAAAATCAATTAAATATTCCAAATTTGAATGATTGAAATCCTGGGTCATTACAGTTCGAGTAGGCATCCCCACTCAGCCTCAATAGCCCTTCCTGACAGAAATCCCAACGCAAGATCTTTTCCTACTTAGCTAATTTAAACTTCTTGAGCTCTTCTTATTAATCATACATTAGGTTTGGGTTTCATTTTGTCTTGGCATAGTACAAACCTATCCCTACTTATATGGTGGCATAGTACTTCTCTTTTATATTGCGATGCAGCATAATTTCTTACTTAGTCCCATTAGCTCCTCGAGCAAAACCTAACCATATATATTAAGTTTCCACTTACTCATGCTACGACGTAGTACTTCCCGACTTTCTTTCGGCTTTAGCACATTATACATTACTTTATTCTTAGTTTACATGACCTTACTTCCCTGGCGCAGTCGCATTTACATCTTCTAGCTCGAGGCCTTTTCCTATGTTACATCTTTTAACATAACAATCCATAGTGCAGTACCGACCTTCCACTGAAGGAGTATGAGTTCCCTTGGCAATTTCAGTACCTTTTCCATAAAGACTCGGTTATCTTCTCACCTCTCACGTAGTCTCACTTTGCATCCGATAGTGTCTGACACGTCTACCGTCGCCTTTACACGTCCTGCCATCTGATATTTTAAGACTCCAATTTCAATTATTAACATTGTCCTTTCTTTAGCTGTTTAGCATTTCTGCATATCTTGTTCCTTATTTATTTAATGTTTATTTCCTCAATGTATTAATAAATGCACGATACTTGCGTAGGTCACTCTAGTAAAAATTCATTTTTAACTTGGAAACTTATATAATTTCCAAAAAACTTGTGTATTATTCCCTTAAAGTAATTTTCCCTTTTTAATTATATTTTCTAGTTGTTTCTCATATATATTTACTAGGTATTTCCTCCAACAATTCATAATAATTTTATTTCAATGTTGAAATTTCTTTAAAATAAAAACCTGTTTCTAAAATCATGATTAAACCATCATATTAAATTTTTGTGACATTTCGAAAATGCTAGAGTAGGAAAGCATGACCAAACATCCTATGTAACGCTATTTTCCACAAAACATTCATTATCATATCATTTATTATTTAGTCATTATTACATATGAAGCTTCATCATTTTTAAGTCACAACCGAAATCAAATATAATGTAAACGGCAAAAAAAAGTTTTGTATTATTCGTCTAGATCTTTGAAATGTCTTTTAATCTTCTTAATACCACTTTAGCTTGCATTTTCTTCTTCTTCTTCTTCTTCTTATCTACTCTTTTTAGGCCACCTCCATTAATGTTCCTCTCAAGCTTTTATTTCATTTTTAAAATAAAATCAAGAAATAAAAAAGAGTCATGCTTCTTGTCCTACAAAAATTTGGGCCTCGGCCCTCATACCCTCTTTCATTAATTCATTACCCATTTCCTTTGTTTAACTATACCTTATAACATTTTCAAGCTCATGTTAATTCTTTAATTGATCAATCAATTAATTAATTAATTAGCAATTATGGGGTGTTACACGCTTCCCTCCTTAAAAGAATTTTGCCTTTGAAATTCAATTAAACTATGGTAGTGGCCACCAACTCAGATCGTGTTTACTCTAGCATACCCACATGAATTCCCACCCATGTGTCACAACAAAAAGTACTAGTGTATCCAATACTACGATCTGCCTTTCTTACACTAAAAGACGACACTTAATACATCCTCGGTATTCATGTGTCGATCATTTAAGTGCCCAAAAGACAGGTCATTTGGGGTGAAAGAAAGAAAAAGGAAGAATAGAATCTCATGAAACGTGACGAGTAATATATAATATGAACAAGTCTTTACAAAAAGAAATCATTTTTATTTTACACAACATTAGAGTATATTAACCTATTATCAGTCTGGACAGTTATAACATCCCGTCCTTATAATTTCTAATAAATACAACAAACAGTCATTAAGAACAACTAAACAACAGAAGAATAAATGTTACGTGAATATGCCTTGGAGAATCCAGCTCATCTCCTGAAAGCTCCAAAGGATCCAGCTAAATCTGAAAAATATGCTCGGGCCGACCCGAGTATTATAGGAAAACAATGCCTAGGTCAGTCTGGTAAAACTAGCGTGAGAAAAGCTCAAAACAAATCATATGTGTAACGACCTAGAATTTCAGTCATTCGAATTTGGAATATTTAGTTGATTTTTAAATATTGAAAAGTTAATTTTATAAGTTAAATAACTTGAATTTCAAATATAATGGTTATTTGAATATTTGGAATTGTTTAAAATAATAAAATTCAGAATTGTATGTGAATGAAAATGATTTTGGAAGTGGATTTAAATTCTATTCGGATAATAATGAAGATATAAACTTTTGAATTTGAATTTAAAAGCGATTAAACTTGTTTTAATAATAATTGTTTTAATTAACATGTGAAAACAGCCTTCCAGGATACTGTCTTGGATTTTGACGAAACTAGTTTCATTAGACCCATAATAGTGAGTTATTGTATGCCGTCAATTTTCATGGCGATTGAATGTATCGTTTTCTCGTGTGAGCTTGAAACGCTTAGAAAACTAATTACAGAATTAATATAATATAACTGGTTTGAAAAGCTATCTTCTGCATATGATCGAATTAGGTCTCGAAACTAGTTCCTTTGAGTTCGGAATAGGGGTACTTAGTATGGAACGCCAGGCGGCATGCCTCGATTGGAACTTAGGGTTTTCGGTACGTTTAGGCAAAATATTATAATAATATATATATTCACCATACACTTACCCCATACCCCACCAAATATGCCCATAACCTTGCCCACGTTCAAACCCATAAACTTCCCTCCCTTATTTTATCGCGTCTCCAAACCAGAGAATGCATTCTCATTTTGTTTTTCAAAATCAAAGCCCTCTTCATCCAACGGCTCGCGGTCATCGACGCCACCACGAGCAATTTCATGCCTCCACCCTAACTAGGAAGTTATAGAGGGGAGTTAGGTGAATGTTATCAACTGTTGGCTCATCGCCTAGCGATGCGAGATGGCCAGAAATCTTTGACGAACGGTACAATGTACCTTGCCGTTTTCTACCGAACGACGACGATAGGGGCGATGAGGCTAGTGGAAAAGGGTAGCGGTTGGACGAGGCGGTCGGCGGCGAGTTTGTAGCGGCGTGTGATCGACCATAGTGGCGACGGTGGCTGATGAAAGTGCGACATCGAGTACGAGCGGTCTATGTTATAAATTTTGAAAGAGATTAATTAGCGGCTAACTAATGTAATCAAGAAATTAAATTATTTAATTAATTCAAATGTCGTAAACTAATTATCTCTTTCATACGAGGTCGAAATTGAATGCAACGGGTTGCGTTGCGATCGTAACAGCGAATACTACAAAATGGAATTGGTTTGGTGATGAATGAAGCTTGTTGAATTTTACACTAAATTCGAACGTCGTTCAAATTCGGACGAAACCGGAACGCCTCGACGACAACTGGAATTTAGGTGAGTTAAACTTACCTTTTTAGCTAACCAGTATGTTATATAGTTGATAGAAAACGTTGATTGGTTATTTGGATGATTTACTGCTTTTATCAGTTGGTTTGGATTTATTACCGCCCCTAGAGCAGATGGCTTTTTATATATACCTGCCTAGTAGTAGATTACCCATAATATATGATTTTATACAGTTTGTAATGCCGGGGGACAGGTTGAAGGGATGCTATAGGATTCCTCACCAATATTGAATTTTATTTATACATAGATATGTTGATATATATATATATATGGGCTGTGATGCAGGGGGACAAGTTAGAGGGATCTAACAGGATTCCTTGCCATTGTTGATTTTAATTTCAATAATATTCTTGTCATATGAATTATAGGATATTAAACTTGATTTTTGACTCTTTTGATTATGACATTATTATATATTCAAAACTTAAACCCTTTAGTGATAGAAAATCAATCTCGATATTGGTTAAGCGTTGGGTAGTTATTGGCCTTAAATTGGTATTTTAAAAGTACTATAAATTGCCATTTAGGTTGGAGTTGGTTTTTGAGACAGGAAATGATTTTAAAATTTTGAATTTAGGGTTTCAGAAATATTTTGTTTAAAAAAAGATTTAATTTCTAGTTTACTCCAACCTTTTTATCTATCCATTCTGAATTATTTAGAAATGATTTAAAATGTCGTACTATATTTAATATTGTTTAAAAAGTTATATATTTATATTTAACATTGTTTAAAAATTATATATTTATATTTAATATTGTTTAAAAATTATATACTTATTTATATTTAATATTTTTTTAAGGTTATTTATTTATTTATAATTAATATTGTTTTAAGGTTATTTATTTATTTATAATTAATATTGTTTTAAGGTTATTTATTTATTTATAATTAATATTGTTTTAAGGTTATTTATCAATATGTTAATATTTTAAAAAGGTTAATTATTTAAATAATTAATAAGGTTTGAAATTAACAATATTGATTTATTAATACTGTTTTGGAAATTAATTATTATTTTTAGTGTTTTATTAATAATTTTTTAAAATTATTAATTATTATTTTTAGGATGTTTTGAAGTTAATAATAACTATTTATTTATAATGTTTATTGTTAATAATTATTATTATATAATATTGTTTTGAAGTAAATAATTTTGTTTATTTTCGAGTCTTATAAATAGAGTTTTATAAACGGACTTCGGTTTTATAGGGGGAGTCTTATAAAATGGTTTAAAAGCTTAAAGGAAGATTATTTACAAGGTGAAGGAGTTTTATAAATGGTTTATGGATTTATAAAGGGTTTATAAATGATTTTAGAAATGTATGAAAAAGAATTTATAAGTGATTGGAATTTATAAAAGAGATTATAAGTGATTTTCAAAGATTTATTAAATGGTTTATAAATGGTTATAGAGATTTACAAGGACTTTATAAATGATTTTAAAATTGAATAAAAAGAAAATCTTTCTCAGTTTTATAAATATGCTTATACCACTGAGATAAGTAAATGAACACATTTTCTACGTTGTGAAGTGTTATGTTTGTGAATATACTTATATCGTTGAGATAAGTATATGGATATTTTCCAAGTATTGATAATATAGGGATTTATGGATATATCTTTGTAAAAGTATTTTGATACAAGTGTTTACAAGATGATTTTGATTAATGAAAAGAGGAGGCTAGTGGTTACTTATGTGCTTAACCAATGTTGGTTTCCCCTTTGAAATAAATCACTGATTTGGATGTGTGTTTATGGATAGTTAAATAACTGACTATCAAATATGGACCAAAAATGTAACTTTGGAAATATCTAGATGAAACACATGAGTTACATGGCACAGACATCTCCGATGATGCCGCACTACGTGTATAAATCTTGTTTCGTTCTCTTAGGATAAATGATAAGGAAATCCGTCCACTAACAGTTAGGAGGTGATTTCCGCTCTAATCTTTGACTGTTTATTTCCTAAAGAACCAGGGCAGAGTGTAACAACCCGATATTTTCGACGCTCGAAAATCAACATCAATACGTTCACTGTATTACATGCCAACAATCGAATGCCAGAAATACTAGATAGTTAGGGAAAAGAAGAAAGAGGTAGAAGAAGAAAGAGGTAGAAGAAGAAAATAGAAAACAACATCAGAATCTCTCAATCACAGCGGAACAATTTATAATAGATAACAACGGATCTTTATACAAAAGTAGCTATAACTGTTTTTATACATTACATCATCAGAGAACAACACAATCACTAACACAACACTGGACAGTTATAATACCTTGTCCTCACAAAAGCGGACTATACATCTTACACTGCACAGCGGAATACACATCAAGTACATGTGATACGCCTCGTCATCCAGCTCGTCTCCCGAGCTCCATAGCATCCTATCATGTATCTGTAATACTCGGTCTGACCTGAGTATTATAATAAAATAACACCCGAGTCAGTCTGGAAAACCAGCGTGAGAAAACACACTCAATTGAATTATTAAAGTCTTCAAAATCCTTTGAAATTAAAGGTATCTCATAAGACCACGTCACAAATAAACATGCCGGGTTTTTACCTTACGATAACCAAAACGTTTTATATCAAAATCCTCTGATATTATAATAGTGTCCAAGTACAAATACTTATTCAAATAGCTGAAATGCTTGCATCTCACGTTCCAGCATAGTTGGGCACAATCAAGTCCGTACGGCGCTTATTGGAGATTGGGTTTCCATACAATGGCAGGGCTACTGGGGTACCGCCCGTCACAGTACCTGGCCAAGATCAGCGTACCGAGGACCACTCCCGATCCCCTGCAACACAAGACCGAAGCTACCCCTCACTGGATAGTCCGAATAAGATCACCCCATGGTTGGGATCAGCAACCGCCATACAGCCGAAATAAAAGAAAGGGACTCTAGACAAGGATGACCTTACCCTACTTGAGTGCTACCCACTTAGCCTTGCTGCACCTTCCTTGTTTTAGCCATTCTCGGTTGATGAGGCTTGAGGCTACGATTACCTTTTTAGCACACATTCACTTAGAATGCTCATCGTCCTCCAATGACGATGTACTGATAGCATTCATCCGTACAAGTCCGTTCCCGGTCCGAACGGAACCGAAGGCACTACTCCTACTACATCCATTTTGGAATCACCCTCAGGATTAGTAGCGATTAGCCCTTGCACTTCACTGCTCCATCTTCGACTCTAAGCTCTTGTCTTCATTTCGAAAACGTACTCGTTGGATCGAAGTGGTTTTCGGATCGCAAATCCGATCCCGGTCTCTTCGAAACAACGTTCGCTATTCCCGGTAAACTCACCCCCGGTTCTCTAGGAAATAAACAGACGAGAATAATATCGGAGATCACCTCCTAACCATTTGTAGATGGATTTCCTTATAAAAGTCCTAGAAGAATGAACGAGTTTATATGTACAGTATAACACCTCGAACGGTAACCGTACCATTTAATTCCCGTGTTTCCTCTAGATATTTCCAAAGTTATATTCAGGTCCAGATTTGATAGTCGGTTATTTAACTATCTAATAAACAATCATTCCAACCAAATATTTTATTTCCACTGAAAACACCAAGTCTTATATTTAATTTAGATTTTAGATAAATTAAATCACTTTATTCAAAAATATACACTTAAAATATTTAAAATAAAGCTGCTTAGATTACCTTATTCAAAATAATAGTTATGAAATTCTCATATAATTTTCCAAGTAAAAACTTCAGCCAAAAACTACTTATTAAAATAAAACCCTTATATAAAGTATAAATATTAAATAATTATCCTTTAAATTATAATACTAATTTAACCTTTAAAAATAATTAACTACTATAGTTAACTTAATTAATATTTACTTTAACAATTTTAAAATAATTAAATAATAAATTTTTCTAAAAACATTCTTTTAAAACATCTTAAAACTTCTAATTTATACTTAAAAATCTTTCTTTGAAAATATACTTAGCTTTTCAGGAAAATACACTTTTCACTCCAACAGAGCCGGTCTTGTCATTTATAAATCCTTCTCGATTTATCACCAGTTTAATTTACGTCTCGACCCCGTAGATTTTCTTTCTCACATTTTCTAAAAATAAACCACCATTTATTTTTTTAAAAACGATTTACCAATTCCTTATAACTTCCCACCGTGAATTTACAATCTCAAACATCCACTGATATTTTTACTTCACTTATATTATAAACCTCGTTTATAAATCCCATAATCTAATTCTTCTTTAAATCACAGTTTCAAAACACTTAATCGATTTTCAAATCGATTTTCTGAATTAAATTCCCTTTAAAATTTATTTCCCGATTTATCCAAATTAATTCCAAACCACGAGTTTCAGATTTACTTCCCTTTCGGATTTAAAATCTTATTTAAATTTGGAGCATCGATTTCATACTCTATTTCCAAAATTCTCCTTTTATTTTTCCCAAAACATTTAAATCTTCAATTTAAAATATATTTTCTTATTCTCAACAATACCGCTTAAGTCCTTAAAACTCGTTAATTCACATTTATTCATAATCTCTCTTTTCCCATACCACGGAATTTATTAAAATAGGATTTCAAAATCAACTATTTACTTTTCCCCAAATTCACCCTTTTTATTTACTCAACTTCACTATAAATATTTTACTTAAAAAAATCCCTTTTTATTTTCTTCCAAAACTCAATATTTATATTTTTGATATTTCAAAATGCCAAAAGTATATCATATCATCCAATAATTAAATTCTCCAACATAATCTATCACATATTATCAAATGAATCATATCACTGAATATGAAAATAAATTCCAATATTTTTGAGGAATCCAGTTGGATCCCTCCAACCTGTTTCCCTGCATCCACATATGTTAGCACAATATAAAAATACCAATCCCACTTCGAGGGGGATATCGCAGTTTATAGGGTCATCCACTATTATGCGGGGTGCATAAGGTCTCATCCGCTATATAATGCGAGAATATCAATCACTCCAATATATATACTACTACTATATATATAATATCACACCAACTGATAATAATTTATAAATTCAACAATCCATCAATCAATAATAAATTTTAACTATTTAAAATTTACCGGTAGTCCAATTTGAGTGAGATTAACTCACATTTATTTTTCGAATTTGCTGATCGATCCAGCTTGACTCTACTGCACACAATTTGCTCGGTTTCACCCTTGTACAAGCAAATTTTGAAGCGTATAAATTAATGATTTCAGCTTAATTAGAAAGTTAATTCAATATATATATATATATTTTTTCTCCCTTATATTTTTTTTCACATACAGTAAACATCATTAACATAAATTTTTTTTTCTGTAATAAGCTGCTTCATCACTTAAGTTTTAAGCATTCGAAAAGTTTTAAATTTACTAGTTAGCCTTACTTACTGTAATGAAGAGAAAAAAACAATACCCTATCAAACAGCACGAGCCGGACCACCGAAAATGCGTTCTTCCCCCAAATCTGCCGTCCCCCTTGATCGCGACCCACGAACCCTTCGGCTACCGCTGCCTCATGCCACCAGATGCTTGAAAGGATTACAAAACCCCTACGTCACGATGCCAATCCACGCGCCTAGCCTCGCCAAAGAACAGTGTCGCCCTCGACCCTCGATTCCCTTAATTAGCTCTGCTTCAACACAAACTCGAACAGGAGAAATGGAGATACGAGATCGGTAGTGATTCTCTTGATGTTCACGACTGTCGAGTCTGCCCAATTGCATGCATGCGACTCTCGATATCCCTTTCGAGAGTCGTGAATTCAACATTTTTTCTTCTTTACTTACTCCGAGGATCGAAATCGAATTGAGGCAAACGGTTTTATATATATATATATGTATGTTCACTGCTTTGAAACTTTGCACTCCTCTTGTCTGCCTTCGTCCCCTTTTCATATATATATATATTCTTTCCCGGTCTCCTTTTTTTTCTTTTTTGAAGTTTGATTTTGTTCTCTTATCAGAGTTCGGCCTACTGAATAAAAAGGAGGGAGGAAACGTGTTCTGAAATGCTTGTGTGAAGAAAATGCATTGCTATAGTGATTGAAATGAAAGGGGAAAATAGACGTGACTATATATGTCAAACAATGAATATAATTATATATTTAAATTTAAATGGTCTTGATTTCGCAACTTAAAATCTTGACCTCCTATCGAGGCGTGCCGCTAGGCATTTATAATGTTATACCCCTATTCCGAACGCAATGGAAAAGGTTTCGAGTCCTAGTTCGATCGTATGGAGAAGATAGCTTTTCGGACTTAATTATTATATCGAATTTTCGATATAGATTTCAGTGCGTTTTTATACCGTATGGTCAAACGATAACTTCAAACGTTACGAAATTTGAAACCCGATAATAATACACTATTACGGATCCAATGGAACTGGTTTCGTCCAAATCCAAGACTGTGCCCCGGAAGGCTATTTTTAAATATCAATTTAAACGATATATTTTTAAAACCGAACAAATCACCTCCAATTTCAATTTTAAAACTTTTATTACCCTTCAGTATTATCAATATAAATTTTACAAGCCTTCAAATTATTTTTAACGATCTTAAAAACCAAGATTTCATATTTTACCCAATTTCCAATTATTAAATCCAATAATTAAATTATCCAATAAATAGAGATATTTGAAATTTCAGTTAATAATTAACTTTTAAATATTTAAAATCAATTAAATATTCCAATTTCAAATATCCAAAGTTCCGGGTCGTTACATTCCTTCCCCCTTATAAGAATTTCGTCCCCGAAATTGCTAGTTAAGAAGAATGGTCCAATACACGTTTACTATTTTCCCAAAACCAAACAGTTTTTAACAACTTTCCAAAACAATTCTTTTTATTAAAGATACATTATCACTCTTACTAACTTCTCAAACTCACCCATAGGTTCCAAACAAAATTACTTACTCAACCATTCAAATTATAATTTAAAACCAAATTTTAAATTATCAAAATTTCTTCAAAATTTTTCTAACTCTCTAAATTTTGAAAAATTTCGCTAGCGTCTCCTTTGTGCGGCTAGATCGGAACAACTACAAAATGCCTCTACGGGCCCCAACTTTCAAAAGAAAACAAAAGGCCAAGTGGCTCAATTAGAAAAACATCAAATTTCATACGACAATTTAAATACATACCTTTTTGTTGGGCAATTCAAATTTATCTTCCGAAATCAAAACATCAATTTAGCTTTGTTTTTAATTTCCTGCACCCTACTTACCAATAATATCCAATCATAGAATTCAAAATCATTTTATTCATTTCTTTGCAAAAATTTCAATATCTATTCCATTCAAGCCTGTACGATGTACATATATCATTCGTACACAACATTAAATCTGATCGCTCACTCGATCATACAATTTCACTTCCGAACTAGTATCGTTCACCCGACTCCCTAGTGCGGACTCAGAACTGGTTTCTTAATCAGAAACCGTCATTCTCCTTGCATAGTCATATACTATGATAGAGAATTTCCAGAATCAATCAAAAATCCATATCCAGGGTTCGCCGTCGAAAATCGAGTGAAAAATCCTTACTCAGATTGATATAACTATCTCGAAATTCTGTGCTCGAATCTAGATCAAATCGTTATGCGAATAAAATAATATACGTACATCATACGTATTTATCTAAATTGATTATTAGCTATATTAATTCTCTTTTTTATTCACATTTATTATTGATTTCCATCACTACTACAAAACTGGCCATTTGCATCGGTTGTTTACCCCCCTTTTGCATCAGTTCAACAACCGATGCATATGCAACCGATGCAACAGGCTTAACACTTTTGCATCAGTTCTGAAACCGATGCAAAAAATTCCTTTTTGCATCGGTTGTTACTAACAACTGATGCAAAATATCATGGTTGGTTGCTTGAACACAGCCCCCATGTTGCATCGGTTTTTTTAACAACCGATGCAAACTAATCCCTTTATTGCATAATGCTATTTATACCTGATGCAAAAAAACCATTCTCAAAAACCATTATTACAGTACTCAAATAGACTATATATATATATAATTGATTATAACAAACAATTATTGCATGCAATATTACAATCATTCAAAATTAAATTTGATGGCAAATACAAACTGAATAACATTATACCAAAATAAACATATATCAATTAAAGTGTTAATAATCTATACAAAATAATGGTTCATACATTCATTTTTGCAGCATAATTCAGATCTTTTGTACAAAATATGAATGGAAGATTTTCACATGTTTGAAATTATGAAATGACGGTTCTCTTTCAACTACCATCCACCACCAACAAAACTGTGCAATGCAAACCATCTCACTACCCCTACCTACCCAGAAACATCATTTACGTGCCTACCATCCACTGCCCATTACTTCTACAACGACCACAACTTCTTCAACTGACCACAACGAACATCAACAGTCCCATACTTCTTCATATCCATTTACTGCTGCTATACGCCTACAACCACTAAACCACTTCTCTGCCAAACACTATTGTCAAAAACATCTGCACTTCATTCATCAACTGCTCCTCCGCATACTCAAAAATCCTTCCTCACTGTCACATTTTGCCATTCACAAAGCAACCCACCTGCTTAAAGCAATCCTCATAAATCATCCATAATTTCCATTCTGAACCCATAATCTCCATTCTGAACCCATAATCTCCACCTAATTCCTTCCCTGGTCACAGCACAAACCACTGTTCATTCCCCTTCAACTTAATTCCCTACAGCACTTCCACCATCCAAACGCAGCAATACCATCACTACAGTAGTCACCAAAACAACATATCGCTCCCTCCCAATCCCCACTGCACACTCAACCAAAACGACTAATACAACAACCCATCGCTCTGCATCACTTTATTCCACTACACAAAGCAACCACCATCTCACCATTTCAACACGCAACCAGAACCATGGCAACCCATCCTCACTGTCAAAACTGCTTCCTATACAAAACTGCACTCCTTAGCACCACTCCCTATACAACTCCCATTGCCAATACATCCACATTCGTCACCTGCTTCTAAACTGCATTAAACGACAAACAAAAACTCCATTAAATATTTGAATACATGCAGCATATCAGTAATCGAAGCTTCATTCCCATCCAGTGGCTGCAGGAGCAACGCCTTCTGCTGGAGGTACTACTGCATCCCACTCAGCTGCCACTGGAGCTGCACATTTTTTAGTCACAAACTCATCAGAATTACTGCTTTCTTCAACTTTAAATCATACCACGATAGATACACATCAAATTCCTACAGGAACCATAGCAATAACGTTGCTTCCTACAATCATTCTATAACAACACAGCAAACAATAAGCATATTGTTTAAAACAACATTGTAGCATGCTACACATACCGAGAGGGTCCACCTTGCTTCTCAAAATACGCACCAAGCGTTGCAACATCAGTAATCGTAAATTTTGATAGATCAAAATGGAGCTGTTAAGGTTCTTTGAAGCTTCTTTTCTTTGGAGACATGGGCATCCACTTTTGGACGTAGCTGCACCAACAACGAAATCCAACATGATCATATATACATACATACATACATACATACATAGTAGCATGAGCATTTAGAAAAGAGGACGTTATACTATTCTACGTTAGTTACCTCATCACATTGTATCCTGAGTTTATCATTCTCCGCGACTAGTCTTGCAACTTCCATTTCTAACTGATTTGTATAAGCCTGTTTTTACAAATACATAGTTTAAGTTCAACATAAATCACTTATGGACAGTTCAACGAATAACCATTATATATTTACTGCTTTTAATTTGTAGTAAGCGAGGAGAGTAATCAAAAAAATACAGTGTTGCTATATAATGAAGCAGACCTGTTTTCTAGCTCTGGATCTAGCAGCGGACTGTCTGTTGTTCATCATGCGTTTATATTTACGGTGCAACCACGAGTGCTGGTAGATCTACGGATAACAACTCGGCTGCCTGGAATATCTGCATTGATAAAGGAAAATAATCCGACTTGGCCTGTTTTCACGTTGTCATCAGCATAGTTCAAGCGCAAGGCGGTTGAGCAATGTTTCCCGCACACTATAAGGAATCTTACACTAATTTCTAGGTTGAATCGAATGAAAAAATCAAAACCAAAATCTATGAATAGCAATTATTGTTGCCATGCATTTTATTTTCACTCAAACTTTGTAAATTTACCACTCATATGAGGAGTGTGATAACGTAATTTCTCTTATATTGGTGGAAAATACACTATTTCAATTAATATTTATTTCATCAATAACTGGGACTCACACTCCCCTTCAGTGAAAGAGCATGGTACTCCTCCACAGAAATGAGAGTATCAATACATTATGGAACCAACAAGTTTTGACGAGATAAGTTCCTCTAATAAACAATTAAAATTGGCAAAAATGCGCCCATTATTTTATATATTGACTAAAACAGAGTTGCAAAAATCAAAGGCTAATCGTGAAGATCTAGAAACTGTTGGTTTCTGTGATCATAAATGCAATGTCTCCTCTAAATATCAGAGTATAGTAGTATCTACTATTATACATTCATTAAGTAAATGATTTTAGTACAAGTTGTCCTTAGACTATTGGGATCACATTAATGTACAAAGATGCGGCATATGATACTTCTCCATCTAATCTACAGTCAAGCATATTAATGGCAACATAGTAATATTAACTAGGACTATTCATTGTATAATAGTAGTCATTGTCACGTGCAAATTATATTAATTAGCAAAAATTATGAGATATCCTTAGCTAATAGAATAAGGAATTAGTGCCACCATACTGGTAGCTCGCAAATTATATTAATTAGCAATAATTATGAGATATCCTGAGCTATTAGAATAAGGAATTATTGCACCATTACTGGTAGCTCTTTTGTGTACCTTGATATTGGTTCATATTTTTTTTAACAAGAGCACATAATATAACTAAGTAGATATTTTCTTAATATTAAATTTATATTAATACCATTTGTGTCCAGGAGCAATAGTTCCTCGCGTCTGAAGAACCATTCTAGCCAACAACCAGAAAAGGCATCTAATACTGCGCTTGCCTTTGTTGTTCGCTGGAATGCCAATATCAACATGCCTCATTGGTGAATCAATATCATAGAAAGCAATGGTTGGAATATTTCCAAGAGCTGCTTCTTTGATTGGCTGCAACAATTTGTATTCCCTTTTGTTAAAATAATAATCATTATTATATATATATATATATATGTATGTATGTATGTATAAATTGAAGTTATTTCATTATGTGCAGGTCTAAAGTAATTTTCTTGAAATCCAACGAGGCTTTTCCAGTGTTAACAAATTATGTCATTAACAAGCAAGAAGGATACAAGGATGCCATTTTAACATAAGTATTGAGTAATAGGGAAAATGACCTGATGATCGGTTCTAGGGTCAGTGAGAATAAGTAGGCGAGGCTTACAAAAGGAAGTATGGAGTTGATTGGTGAAAGTACCAGGAGTGTGTCTCCTAGCAATAGGATGAGCACCAGTGTACTGGGCAAACTTCAAAACAGCTCTCTGACCATATGGCCTTGCAGACTGAACAATAATATCTTGAGGATTCTCAATAGCAACGATAACCCTTGCAGCAAGGTAAAGCTTTTCCCATGTCTTGCCAAGGTTGATGATGAAAATACCTTAATTATTAAATTGAAAACTATTATAGGGCCAAATATATACACACAACAATAACCTTATGGGTGCCAACTGAAAATGTATTTTAATCGCAAATCCGTTGGCACCATTAGACCACAAGCAACGTTAAAGTATTAAAACATCTTAACTTGTAAGGAATACAGATATATTTTTTCTCAAGTTGACTTTACTGATTCTTACAGTTTAACTTTGACGTTGTACTATGTCAAATAATTTTATTCTTCCATGGATAAAACTATCAAAAATTCATGTCAAAAATTTTTATGCTTCCAGGGATAAAACTGTCAAAAATTGTGGCAATGTGTTCACTCTACTTAAACATCATATTCAGGTAAACTTCTACCATTATTACATCGCAGTTATCATAAATCAGCCAACGCATATTAACATGTACTCTCCAAAGTGCAAAACATTGTGAAATTTTCAATAATGTCATAGTTATAATTTTTTTTACCTTTGATATAATTAAATTAAAAGCGTTTTGCGAGTAATGGGTATTTCAATAAACCTTTCTGTATATAATATAATTCAGCTGACAAGAAAAAGTGAATAGCGTATATTTCACCACTTACAACAATTCAACCCATTAAACATTAACGAAAATAGCCCAAGTTTTGGATATTTTCAACCGATACTGCAAACTAAGATTTACGTGTGCATGTAGTACTTTCTCAAAATCAAATAAGACAATAGTATAGAAACGATACCATCAGATCTGCGCTTGAAGACATATCACTCCATTTGAAAATCGCAGTTCTTTGTACCCAAATGAATGTCGGCGGCCAGCATCATTTGGATGTCCTTTTCTTTCTGTGAAAGTGCTCTAGTAGCCATGATTGCAAGGAATAAGGTGTAAAATACAAAAACCGCCCAGCTTTTTTGTATTGATTTGCTTGGAGGAGGAGGCGGCGGTTGGAGAAAAGGATAAGAATATTTATACTAAGAGTTGGAAACCTAAATGCGCTAATTAAAGAGAGCTCAGTATTTATTTAGGCCAGTTAATTAGCAAGGTTGTAGCAGAATTTAGCTTGAAGCAGACGTTAATTAGCAGCAAAAAACCCATTTTAGCATCTCGTTTAATTTGTTGAAGAAGAAAAGAAGTAAAAAATAAATTTTTTGGCACCGAGGATTCGGAGGAGGAGAAGAATTTTTTTTCGGGAGTAGGTTATTGAGGAGGAAGGAGTACATTTGTCCAAAGGAGTAACTTTGGAGCCAATTTTTCATTATCTCCCACCTAAATTTCATATTGTCATCAACATGTAGTTGCATCGGTTGACTTTAAAACCGATGCGACTAAAACTATTTGCATCGGTTGTTGGTGTGAACTAATGCAAATTTGATTTTTTTATTACCTATTGCTTTCCACGTACCAATTGCATCGGTTATTAAGATAGAACTGATGCAAATAGTTCTATTTGCATCAGTTTTTACTTCAACCGATGCAAATGAGGCGAAGCAATATGCACTTTTTGTACTAGTGCATACACTTATCCAAAATTTTCTTTTTACCCAACTTTTATTAAATCTTCATTCAAATACTTACTCAATATTTTTTTTTCCAATACCAATTTTACTTAAGAATTTCACCCCTAACTTTCTTAAGTCTATAAATATTTTATACAACTTCTTATATTTATTTCCACTTCATCACTTAAGCCCTTTTTATCTATTTTCATTTAACTTAAATTTTCAATTCCATTCTAAATTCAATTTACCTTTCAATTTTTAAATGTTGAATTCTATTCACCTTATCCCAAACCATATTTAATTAACTATTTCTTTAATTAGTTCCACTCACTAATTTATTTATATCTCAAACAATTTTTGTTTCCAAACTTTTATTATTTTTAGTCCATTTCGAACTAATTCTTCAACTTCTCTTTACTTTAACACAATTCAAATTGAATTCCAATATTCAGTTTCAATTCCATTTACTTATAATTTAAATTAGTTTGTTCATTCACAAATTTATTTCCAACTTAATAAATTTTATTTCAATGTCCATTCCATCTAGCTTACTTAGATTCATTTCCTCAAAATTCACTTTTATTTAACTTAATTCAGTTAAATTCCATTTCCATTCAAATTTTTTAAACTTCCATAAGTTTTCCAATCTTATTTAAATTCCATTCACTACTCTCTTCCAATTTACTTCATCTAATTGGCTTACTTTTCTAACTTATTTCGTTTTCACACTTATTTTAATTTAACTATTCTTCAAGTTAAATTTTGTTCTAATGAATTTCAAATTTTTATAAGTTCCCAAACTTATTTATACTCCATAAACATTTTTAAATAACTTCCAGAATTTAAGCAATTGCTTAAGCATTTCAAAATCATTTTTTGAAAACATATATATCCAAGTCCTTTTGTATATCAAATTATTCTTTGAATTTCAAAACCAAACCCAGTTTTGCAAACAACTCCAATTTAAACATTCGGGTAGCAATTTCTCCCTTGGAAACTCAAAAATGAACATCGATGATGCCGCAGTCATCATTGAAATTATTTTCTAGCGACTGAAGTGAGTTTAGTGCTTTAATTCTTTTTAAAAACCTTTCAAATTTTTTTTTCTCTTCCAAATCTCACCATATTTCATATCCAATTCAAAAAAAATATTTTCGAATAATATCACTATTATTCCTCCAAAACCTCTGATAAATCATTTTCAACTCAAAGGGAATTAAGTTTCCCAAATTTTCGAATTTCAAATCCTTCCAATCTATATTCTAATATTACTCTGGAATTTTATCCCATTCCAATTATAAATCGCATTTATAATTCACATTTACAAATTCCATTCTGTTATGTGAATTTATTTCCTTAACTTTTGGTTATAATATCAAACTTTTATTTCAATTACCACAGCAATAATGATAATAATTTAATATATCATGTCCTAATAACCAAGCAACCATATATACCTATAATAATTTACGAAAATTATTACCTTTATATATAAAAATAATTTGGGTAAAATTATTTCATTTACCCCATTTTAAAACAATACTATGTCGAATTGTCCTATTCAAGTGTTTAGAGATCCTTATCAATAACGTTAATTACTCGTATTGACCAGAATCCATAAACCACTCAACAAACCAATCAACACAATATAAAACAATTTTATATTCACTAACAAATACGCGCTCATATCTACCAATACTCTCAAACTCATTCTAGAGTGCTACTGACTCTATCTCTAATGAGTACTCCCCACCAGAGCCAAGGTTCTCGCTTAACCTTCAGCTCTGATACCACTGTAACAACCCGATATTTTCGATGCTTGAAAATCGACATCAATACGTTCACTTACATGTCGAACAATCGACTGCCGGAAATACCAGATCGTTAGGGAAAAGAAGAAAGAGATAGAAGAAGAAAATAGAAAACAACATCAGAATCTCACAATCGCAGCGGAAGAATATATAATAGATAACAACGCATCTTTATACAAAAGAAGCAATAAGTGTTTTTATACATTACATCATCAGAGTATAACACAAACAATAACACAACATTGGACAGTTATAATAACTTGTCCTCACAAAAGCTGACTATACAGCTTACACTGCACAGCGGAATACACATCAAGTACGTGTGATACATCTCGTCATCCAGCTCGTCCCCCGAGCTCCATAGCATCCTATCCTGTATTTGTAATACTCGGTCTGACCCGAGCATTTTAATAAAATAACACCCGAGTCAGTCTAGAAAACCAGCATGAGAAAACACACTCAATTGAATTATTAAAGTCTTCAAAATCCTTTGAAATCAAAGTTATCTCGTAAGACCACGTCACAAATAAACATGCCGGGTTTTTACCTTACGATAACCAAAACGTTTTATATCAAAATCCTCTGATATTATAATAGTGTCTAAGTACAAATACTTATTCAAATAGCTGAAATGCTTGCATCTCACGTTCCAGCATAGTTGGGCACAATCAAGTCCGTATGGCGGTTATTAGAGATTGGGTTTCCATACAATGGCAGGGCTACTGGGGTACCGCCCGTCACAGTACCTGGCCAAGATCAGCGTACCGAGGACCACTCCCGATCCCCTGCAACACAAGACTGAAGCTACCACTTACTGGATAGTCTGAATAAGATCACCCCGCGGTTGGGATCAGCAACCGCCACGCTGTTGAAATAAAAGAAAGGGACTCTAGACAGGGATGACCTTACCCTACTTGGGTGCTACCCACTTAGCCTTGCTGCACCTTCCATGTTTTAGCCATTCCCGGTTGAGGAGGCTTGAGGCTAAGATTACCTTTTTAGCACACATTCACTTAGAATGCTCATCATCCTCCAATGACGATGTACTGATAGCATTCATCCATACAAGTCTGTTCCCGGTCCGAACGGAACCGAAGGCACTACTCCTACTACATCCATTTTGGAATCACCCTCAGGATTAGTAGCGATTAACACTTGCACTTCACTGCTCCATCTTCGACACCAAGCTCTTGTCTTTATTTCGAAAACGTACTCGTTGGATCGAAGCGGTTTTCGAGTCGCAAATCCGATCCCGGTCTCTTTGAAACAACGTTCGCTATTCTCGGTAAACTCACCCTTGGTTTTCTAGGAAATAAACAGATGAGAATAAGATCGGAGATCACCTCCTAACCGTTTGTAGACGGATTTCCTTATAAACGTCCTAGAAGAATGAACGAGTTTATACGTACAGTATAGCACCTCAAACGGTAACCGTACCATTTAATTCCCGTGTTTCCTCTAGATATTTCTAAAGTTATATTCGGGTCCAGATTTGATAGTCGGTTATTTAACTATCAAATAAACAATCATTCCAACCAAATATTTTATTTCCACTGAAAACACCAAGTCTTATATTTAATTTAGATTTTAGATAAATTAAATCACTTTATCCAAAAATATACACTTAAAATATTTAAAATAAAGCTGCTTAGATTACCTTATTCAAAATAATAGTTATGAAATTCTATAATAATTTTCCAAGTAAAAACTTCAGCCAAAAACTACTTATTAAAATAAAACCCTTATATAAAGTATAAATATTAAATAATTGTCCTTTAAATTATAATACTAATTTAACCTTTAAGAATAATTAACTACTATAGTTAACTTAATAAATATTTACTTTAACAATTTTAAAACAATTAAATAATAAATTTTTCTAAAAACATTCTTTTAAAACATCTTAAAACTTCTAATTTATACTTAAAAAATCTTTCTTTGAAAATATACTTAGCTTTTCAGGAAAATACAATTTTCACTCCAATAGAGCCGGTCTTGTCATTTATAAATCCTTCTCGATTTATCACCAGTTTAATTTACGTCCCGATCCCGTAGATTTTCTTTCTCACATTTTCTAAAAATAAACCACCATTTATTTTTTTTAAACGATTTACCATTTCCTTATAACTTCCCACCGTGAATTTACAATCTCAAACATCCACTGATATTTTTACTTCACTTATATAATAAACCTCGTTTATAAATCCCATAATCTCACTCTTCTTTAAATCACAGTTTCAAAACACTTAATCGATTTTCTGAATTAAATTCCCTTTAAAATTTATTTCCCGATTTATCCAAATTAATTCCAAACCCCGAATTTCAGATTTACTTCCCTTTCTGATTTAAAATCTTATTTAAATCTGGAGCATCGATTTCATACTCTATTTCCAAAATTCTCCTTCTATTTTTCCCAAAACATTTAAATCTTCAATTTAAAATATATTTTCTTATTCTCAACAATATCGCTTAAGTCCTTAAAACTCGTTAATTCACATTTATTCATAATATCTATTTTCCCATACCCCGGAATTTATTAAAATTGGATTTCAAAATCAACTATTTACTTTTCCCCAAATTCACCCTTTTTATTTACTCAACTTCACTATAAATATTTTACTTAAAAAGTCCCTTTTTATTTTCTTCCAAAACCCAATATTTATATTTTTGATATTTCAAAATGCCAAAAGTATATCATACCATCCAATAATTAAATTATCCAACATAATCTATCATAGATTATCAAATGAATCATATCACTAAATATGAAAATAAATTTCAATATTTTTTAGGAATCCAGTTGGATCCCTCCAACCTGTTTCCCTGCATCCACAGATGTTAGCACAATATAAAATACCAATCCCACTTCTAGGGGGATATCGCAGTTTATAGGGTCATCCGCTATTATACGAGGCGCATTGGGTCTCATCCGCTATATAATGCGGGAATATCAATCAGTCCAATATATATATATATACTACTACTATATATATAATATCACACCAACTGATAATAATTTATAAATTCAACAATCCATCAATCAATAATAAATTTTAACTATTTAAAATTTACCGGTAGTCCAATTTGAGTGAGATTAACTCACCTTTATTTTTCGAATTTGCTGATCGATCCAGCTTGACTCTACTGCACACAATTTGCTCGGTTTTACCCTTGTACAAGCAAATTTTGAAGCGTATAAATTAATGATTTCATCTTAATTATAAATTTAATTCAATATATATATATATATTCTCTCTTATTTTTTTTTTCACATACAGTAAACATCATTAACATAATATTTTTTTCTGTGATAAGCTCCTTCATCACTTAAGTTTTAAAGCATTTGAATAGTTTTAAATTTACTAGTTAGCCTTACTTACTATAATGAAGAGAAAAAAACAATACCCTATCAAACAGCATGAGCCGGCCCACCCGAAATGCGTTCTTCCTCCAAATCTGCCATCCTCCCTTGATCGCGACCCACGAACCCTTCGGCTACCGCTGCCTCATGCCACCAGATGCTCGAAAGGATTACCAAACCCCTACGTCGCGATGCCAATCCACGCCCCCAGCCCCGCCAAAGAACAGTGTCGCCCTCGCCCCTCGATTCCCTTAATTAGCTCTGCTTCAACACAAACTCGAACGGGAGAAATGGAGATACAGGATCGGCAGTGATTCTCTTGATGTGCGCGACCGTCGAGTCTGCCCAATCGCACGCAGGTAACTCTCGATATCCCTTCCGAGGGTCGTGAATTCAACATTTTTTTTTACTTACTCCGAGGATCAAAATCGAATTGAGGCAAATGATTTTTTTTAGCAATGAGGAAAAGGGGACGAAGGCAGACAAGAGGAGTGTGAAGTTTCGAAGCAGTGAACACAAATATATATATATATATATATATATTCTCTTTCCCGGTCTCCATTTTTTTCTTTTTTGAAGTTTGATTTTGTTTTCTTTTATCTGAGTTCGGCCTACTGATTAAAAAGGAGGGAGGAAACGTGTTCTGAAATGCTTGCGTGAAGAAAATGCCTTGCTATAGTGATTGAAATGAAAGGGGAAAAAAGATGGACGTGACTATATATGTCAAACAATGAATATAATTATATATTTAAATTTAAATGGTCTCGATTTCGCAACTTAATATCTTGACCTCCTATCGAGGCGTGCCGCTAGGCGTTTATAATGTTATACCCCTATTCCGAACGCAATGGAAAAGGTTCAAGTCCTAATTTGATCATATGGAGAAGATAGCTTTTTGGACTCAATTATTATATTGAATTTTCGATATAGATTTCAGCGTGTTTTTATACCGTATGGTCAAACGATTACTCCAAACGTTATGAAATTTGAAACCCGATAATAATACAATATTATGGATCCAATGGAACTAGTTTCGTCTAAATCCGAGACTGTGCCCCGGAAGGCCATTTTTAAATGTCAATTTAAACGATATATTTTTAAAACCGAACAAATCACCTCCAATTTCAATTTTAAAACTTTTATTACCCTTCAGTATTATCAATATAAATTTTACAAGCCTTCAAATTATTTTTAACGAGCTTAAAAACCAAGATTTCATATTTTACCCAATTTCCAATTATTAAATCCAATAATTAAATTATCCAATAAATAGAGATATTTGAAATTTCAGTTAATTTTTAACTTTTAAATATTTAAAATCAATTAAATATCCAATTTCAAATATCCAAAATTCCGGGTCATTACACCGAGTTTACTGGATACTGTCGAATGTTGTTTCAAAGAGACCGGGATCAGATATGTTATCCGAAAACCACTACAATCCAACTCAAGCATTTTGAAGTGGAGATATCTTGAAGATGATGGAATTTTAAGACGAAGCTCTTTGAAGTGCAAGGACTGCTTGCTACTAATCTTGAGGTGATTCCAAAATGGGTGTAGTAGAAGTAGTGCCTTCGGTTCGTTCATCTCTTGAATGACTTGCATGGATGAATGCTGACATTGTGTCGCTGGCTAGAAGGCAATGTAGCATTCCAAGTGGAAAGTGCTATATAAAAGGTAAAACATAGCCTTAAGCATCATCAACTAGGAATGACTAAAACAGAGAAGATGCAGCAGGGCTAAGTGGGTCGCTCTCAATTGGGGTATGATCATCCCTATTTAGAGTCAATATTATCTCTCATTTGGATGCTTTGGGGCCCATTAACCAAGGGCTGATCATATTCGGTACTACTAGTCAAGTGGTAGGCCGATCCTGTGTTGGCAGGGGATCCTAGCGAAGTCCTCGAGGTTTTTTTAGCTAGAGATGCACTGTGACGGGCGATACCCCAGTAGCTCAGTCATTGTATAGAATCCATTTTCCAACATGTGCCTTTAGGATTTTAGTTGTATACCTATTATGCTGGAATTTAATTAATGCAACAATTTCGGCTATGAATAATAAGTATTTGTATCTTAGACACTATAATAATATCAGAGAATTTCATATGAAATGGTTTGGTTATCGTAAGGTAAAAACTCGTCTGTGTTTATGTGCGGTGTGGTCTTACGAGATACTTTTGATTTTCAAAGGTTTTCTATAACTTTAAAATCCAGTTGGGTGTGTTTTCTCACGCTAGTTTTCCAAACTGACTTGGATGTTATTTTATTATAATGCTCGGGTCAAACCGAGCAATAACGACCCACCTTTTTGGACGGTTTAAATCAACAATAAACCACACATGTCAAACTCAAACCATTCAAAAGGGAGGATTGTTATTGGAGTAAATAAGAAAAAACAGAGAAGAAGGAAAAACATAACACAGAATCTCATAGCGGAATGATAAAATATAATAATCAAATAAACAGTTCATGAAGCTATTTACAAATAATACTTGATTACATTTTATTCCAATTAATTATATTCTAATTCCAATAAATTGATTTAATTAGATTTCAATCTTTTTATTCAATCAATCATTACTCTATGGGCATAGTTAACATTGGTTTACATCTTATTATATTAATATTCTCCAATTTCATCTTTTACCATATTAGTTGCAATATTTTAATTATATTGAATTTTTATCGATTTTCACATTAATTATAATTTAAAGTCCCACTAAATTCATTTATCTTGGTTTCGCTCTTATTATTAAATCAATTATTGCCTTATGAATATAATTGACATTTCTGTATATTTAATTACATTCACATTTTCAGTTATCGTTTTAACTCATATTAACGTATATTTAATTGTAATTGATTTCTAATTTAACTCAACAGATTGAATAAATTGTTAACAAATAACAATTGTTCCCTTTTCTAAATTTAATCACATTTATAAGTTTATTATCTACAAACAAATGTTATAACTACTTACACAACACTGATTTTATCCAGTTACAATTAATTACCTATTATTTCACTAATTAATGTAACATTTAGTTTATTTCCTCATTTACAATTTATAGCCAATTATAACTTTCCAATTATTTTAATTACTTGAGATTACATTCAAATAGTCATCCATCACCTTAAATTAACATTATTAAAATTACATTCTAGGTATTTTTCCCATTATTAAATCTTAAATTTTTAATTTTTCACAACATTAAATTCCAAAATTTATTTAATTAATAAATTTAATTATCGAAAATTACGGGTTGTTACACGAGCATTTTACAGATTGCTTTGGATTCGTTGGATCTCAGGAGATGAGCTGGAGGTCCAAGACGTATTTACTTATTTCTTCATGTTCCACAGCGTTGTCTATTGGTTGTATTTATCAACAATTGTAAAGGTAGGCAGTTATAACTATCCGGGCTGAAATAGAATAGTGTACTCCGATTGGTGTATGTATATTACGCTCTTCTTTGTGAAAAGATTTGTTGTATATTATAGATTATTTATTCCGCTGTGAGATTCTGTGTTGTTTAATTTCTTGTTGTCTTCTTTCTTATTTCTTCTTTCTTTTCCCTAACTATCCACCTTTCCGTTCAATTTGTGTGGATCATGTGTGGTCGATTGTCTGCTTAAACTGTACGGAAAAGTTGGTTGTTACAATATGGATTACTATATTTGAAAAACCTTTCAAAATAAAAAGTATCTCGTAAGACCGCGCCGCACATAAATACGGACGGGTTTTTACCTTACGATATTTAAAATATTTTAGTATAAAAACCTAGTGATATTATCATAATGTCTAGGTTTAAAATAAATGTGGAGTGTAGCTGAAATACTTGCACCTCACATTTCAACATAGTTAGGCACATTTAAATCCATAAAGATTCATATTGGAAAATGGGTTCCAAAAATGGCAAAGTAAGGGACTACCTTTTGATGATACACCTTTAGAAAATGTAGCTGAGGGCTATAGATACATCTGCCCCTCTGCTACATAGATCTGGCCTGCCCCTTTAACATGACAAGCCGGATTACCTCACCCCTTTGACATCGAGGCTGCTTTATTTTGCCCCTCGATGCCTGCACGCAAAACAACTCTAAGGGACAATCTAGAAAGGGATGATGGCTCTTAATGGTAGCTAACCATATGGCTATGTTGCATACCCAGTTTAACCATTCTTCTGGGTTGTGAGGCTTGAGGCTACGCTTTTACCTCTTCTACTAACATACCATCTTGGAATGCTAACAATGCCCTCTAAGCAGAGATGCAATGCCAGCATTCATCCATACAAGTTGTTCTGGGATCGAACAAACATTTAAAATTTACCATCTTCGATTTTGGAATCACCCTCAGGAAGAATAGTATAGCTCCATATCATACTTCATCACAAACGCTATTAGTTTGGAGTGGTTCGAATAAATTCGGAAACTGGTTTCTCCAAATTAAGCGATAATTTCTGGCTATCTCAATTTCAGTTCTTTGGAAGTATGAAATAAGTGTTCGGGTCCTCATTGGGGAACTCGAATATACCTGACATACTTCCTGAGTTAAAATAGGTCCAGATTTGACAGTCGGTTATCTAACTATCAAAAAACAAACAACAACAATTCAAAATTTAATTACCCATAGCAACCATTAAGCCTCAAAACAATTCTTTCATTTATTAAAATCTCTTTTCAAAAACATCCATATACTTATCTCATTGACATAAGTATATTCACAAAACATTTGTGAAAGATTTCTCATTTACAAAGCATATTAAAGGATCAAAACAAAATGTTATTTAAATTGGAGATAAAGATAAACTCAAACAATATTCCTTCGATGTTAAGTGTGGAATGAACGTCCATACCACCAGAATTAAGAAGGTCGGTTAAAGGAAAGCAAATCTCAAATTCTTTTATAAATTTCCTTCAATAAATCCTTTTAACAAATCTCTTTTGTTTATGAAATCTCCTTTACTTGAATTCCAAACCCATTTACAAAACTCTTTATAAACCACCAAGTTAATTTAAAAAACTCTTTTATAAATATCAAAACCATTTATATAACTCTTTATAAATCTCCAAAATCATTCTATAGAATTTCTTTTATAAATATGCAAACCATTTATAATAAATCTTTTATAAATATCCAAATCATTTATAAAATCTCTTTTATAAATTATCCTTATTTAAAACAAAACTTCTTTAATACACTTTATAAATTAGGTTCCCTTGATAAATTCAATTATTTAAAACACTTGAAATAAACATGTTGTTATTTAAACATTCTTCATTTAATTAATCTTTAAACCACATTAGCAAAATAATGATTTTAAACAATCATTTAAAAAGTATCAAATTACTCCAAACACCTTTAATAAAATAACTGCTTAATCCTTTAAATATTTTAAAATGGGATAATTTTAAACCATTATCAAAATGGAAAAATGAAATATTTGACTTCATAAAAATTAGGAAACAGCTTAGTGACCATAATGGTTCGTTTAATTGAGTTTAGCTTATCCAAGTTATAACATGAGTACTTATATAACAAGCAGATATCTGAAAGGAAACAACACATAACAACCAATCACATATAGGCGAATGTCCAAATTACTATAATAGGAGACAGAGATTTGTTCTACTAAACACATGTCCAAGTTAATATAATAGCAGAATGAGTTTTTATTCTGCCTAAAAGATGTCAACACATAACCTACTTGGTGATTTATGGCACAACTGTGATTTATTCTACCAAACAAATATCATATACAAATTAATTAGTGGAACGATGATTTATTCTACTAACAAATGTCATTGGGTTTCATATTCATTTGAGGTTACTTAAGGGTAATCGACAAAGGAATCCCTTGGATTTAAAATATTCTTTAAAAGAGAGCTTGATTTAAAACAAAACTGATCTTTAGAAGTATAGTAGTTTAAAACTTTAAAACTCTTATTTAAAAATCAAATAATAATTAAACTCTTTACTTAATAATAATTAAACCTTTAATTAATAATTAAATAATAATAAACCATTAAATAAATAATTAAATAATAATTATCCTTAAATAAATAATTAAATACTAGTTAACCTTTAAATAAATAATTAAACCATATTTAATCTTAATTAATTATTAAATAATAATTTAAACTTTTAAATAATAATTAAATATTATTTAATCTCAATTAATTAATTAAATAATCCTTAATTAAAACTTAATAATAAATTAAACCTTCATTTAAAAATAAATAAATCTCATTAATTAAATCTTAACTTAATTGGTAGTTAATTAAATATATAAACCCTTTCTTAAATAATAATTTAAATTAATTAACCATTAATTATTAATTTAATAATAATTAATATTTAAATAAATTATTAAATAACAATTAATCTTTAATCAATTAACTAACTTAATTTATAATTAAGTAGTAATTCCCTTTATTAACTAATGATTAAGTACTAATTATCTTAACTTAATTAATTAGTTAAATAAATAAATAAATAATTAATAAATTTAATAATTACTTTTATTACCTAATTATTTTTAAAATCACTTTAAGTGAAAACATTTTAGATTTCAAAAAGAGTTTGTTTTTACAAACTGCATTTATAGCGACTATCGCTAAACGACCTATAATTTTCAAAACTTGTTTAATATAACAAACGACTTTAAGTTTCTCAGTTTTCACATACTAAACACTTTTATAACTTAATATAATATTTTGAAAACAAAAGTAAGGTTTTGGGAACTAAATCATAGTTTAAAACTTATAACTTTTCAAAAACAATTCTTAAGTAAGCTAGTTTTTAAAACAAAGGATTTCTATGTCGCTACCTAACAAATTCATGTCTAAACTTTCCTTAACATACATTCATGTATTCATGATTACAACATACTTAGACTCATCCAAACATAAATACAGAAAAGATCACAACTTTATATCTTTCTTATTATTTTGAGATTACTCTTTCAAGTCTACGTTAAATTTCCATACAAACACATACAGATTATCATCCAAGCAAATACACACGCGCGCGCGCGCGCTCGCGCGCACACACATATACATACATACATACATACATACATACATACATACATCAACATCTGAAAAATCAAGCAATATATTTTCATAAACAAAATAAAAATAATTTAAAGTTTGGAACTTTAAATAAATACAAGCTTTTCTCACCTTAAGATATCCAAAATAACGCGAAAATGGGTCATCTTCCAACTAATTTTTGAACAAGTTACTCATGGAATTTGGAAAATTCGTCAAAGGTAAAGTTGTTGGAAATTATTTTCTCTATCATTTTAGAAAAAGAATCACTCAATTTGGATCGGTTTGAGGTGGATATGATCAAAAGAAGAAGATGTGTTTACGGACTTGAAAATCTACGTCCGTAATGAGTCTAAAAGAAATGTGTTATTGACCCACTAACACTCAGAAATTGAAGAAATGGTTTGAATTAAAATTGTAGCCAACTCACTTCTCTTGAATTTAAAAAAAACAAAATTTCTTTATTTGATGTAGTTTAGTGGGAGTTATGACCGTGAGAAGAGGATGCAAAATTGAAGAAATGAAAGGGGTATTTATAAGTGATAAATTTAAGGTTTTTAAAACTATAAAAGTTCTTTGGTTGCCATTAGAGAACTCATGAAAGCTTGGAGGAGTTTTATAAAGTAGGGATGAAATGAGAAAATGATAATAAGAATTACGAGATTTGTATATATATTAAGTGTATAAATTAAATTACCAATTTACCCCTTGTACTTTACTCTCCACCTCCTTGCGCCACCTCACCATGCTTGCCCCCACCCTTATACCTCATGCCTTCCTCCTTGTCCCTATCATGTACACCTTAGCCAACATATCTAAACATGTTTTAGTGCTTAAATGTACTTATGTTGGCTTATGATGTGACATTTTCTTTTATTAAATTATATTTTAAACCTTATATACCTAAATATAAATACATATGTATACACATACACACACTAATATATATACACCCTAACTTGTTTATAAATGTCTATAGTTACATTAAAGAGTTCACAATGTTTCCAATAACCTTTAGTCGACGAAAAGTCAAAAATTCGGAAAACGAATTCCAGTCACATTTTCGACTTTCCTTCAAACTATATATTTTTTTAAACAAATTTGAAAATAATTTCACCATCATTATTTATTATTTAAAATAGTTTCATTTTAATTATAAAGTTTATTATTTGAATATTTAAAATTAACTAAATATTCCTAAATTAAAGCAATGAAATTTCGGGTCGTTACACTCTCCCCCTTTAAAAGAATTTCATCCCTGAAATTTTACCTCAACCCTAACCTAGACACACTGAACCCTATTCATCGGTCCGTATGATGTACATAGATCATTTCTACAAAAAATTCTGATTTGGTCACTCACTCAAATACATAGCATTACTTCCCAACTAGTATTGCCCACTCGACTTTCTAGTCTGGACTCTGATCAGGCTTCTTAATTAGAAACCTCTGTTCTCCTTACATAGCCGTGTACTATGATATAAAACTTTGGTTCCATACTAAGAACCCTCACCAAGTGTTCGTCATTAAAAATTGAGTGATAGATCTTTATTCATAATGGTGTGAAATATCTCAAGTCATCTGCTTGAATCTTGGATCGAGAATTATGTGAAAAGGAGGAAGGATCTACGTACAACTTATGCACTGATCTAAAGATTCTTACTACCCAACTACTCTCTACTCTCCTAAAATATTTATGAAAATATTTCATAACAATTCCAACTTATGTTCAAGTTTTTTTTTAAAAGATACAACTTATTTATGAAATCCTTTCACAAAATCATTTTACTTCATTAAATTGTATAATACTCCCCTACGTCCTAAGAGTATATATAAAACATATTAATTTCATTCACTTTTAACTATTCAGATGTAGGCCTAAAATAATTTGGATCTCAAAACTGAGGCGACCGATACAACTTCAGTACCCATTTGGTCTGGTAAGTAGCAAAGAAGAGTAGGATACTGGTATCCAAACTCTGTCCTAGAGTCTACTTTGTCTTAGACACCTCTAAGGTAAAGTCGTTTATTAGCCGACCCAATAACATCAGATAACTTTTAACTTCCTAGATGTTAAAATCAAAAGATATGGTTTAAACAAGCAAAGTTTATTAAACCTCATTATTAAATATAACCCAATTAAAACTTCATTAATTAACCCATTTTAAATCAAGATACCTTTACATTTTGAAAACTTAAGGGCCAAATACCGGGATTTTATTTCAAAAAATCTTTTTCAAATGATATTATATATCTAACCCATGGAAACATACATATAGCTCGAGTAACTTAAAAATGATATCAAGGAACCAGGTACTACCAAATAGTATCATATATCCCTTTACAAAGAAGGGTAATACTCAAGAGAAGTGTTTACCATCCGAACACATCTCATGCCCATTTTTAACCACTTCCGAGTCACTTGAACTAGTTAGTTATAAAAATATTTCTTCTTTTCAAATCCCTTTTTGAAACAATATTATGTATATATTTCTAACTAAATAGTTTTTACCAAAATATTTATCATGCACTTGCTTTGGATTGATTCGGATTCAAACTCGTTTTGATCATACAATGACAAAGAGAATAATTCACTAAGTGCCCCATCACATCCGCCTAAGCAAACATCTAATTGTCACTTAGAAGACTATTTTGATCATCACAAGACAGATCTAGATTCATTCCCTGAACTGTCCAAAGAAAAATCTTACCCTCAAATTTCATTTCAAAATATTTATACCTTAAAGTATTTTTAGGCAAAATCATTACTACTTCTCCAAGAATCGTTTGAAAACTTTATCAAAGCCAGCGGGATTTAAATCCTCTGAAAATCCATCTTATTTTCAAAATATATTTTATAATCCTGATTTATAAAATCATATGAAATATTTCTTTTAATAAACACCTTTTATTAAAATCCAATTTTTAACCCAACCTTATCATCGAACGCCTTATAGTCAAACTGTGAAACTTAATTCACAAAGTGTTCGATTCAATGTTCCCACAAATTCTATCTACCCAACCTATACTTAAAAGGAAAAACTACTAATAGATTAGAAAATAGTCAATGTTCAAAAGTGGACAAGCATGACTAATCAAATCCTATATGATAATAATTAAATATTATCAACTTCTGACAACAATCATATCATAGACATCTATATAAATATATGAATTTTTTCCTTTATATATATAAAATATAATCCTAGATAAAATTATTTCATTTATCAATTTTAAAACAATATTGTGTCGATTGGACTTGTTTAAGTGCTTAGGAAATCCCCATCGATAACGTTGTCTAAACGCATCAATCAGAATTCTTAAGCCACTCAGTAGATCAAACAACATGATATAAAACATTTTGTAATCACTAACAAATACGCGCTCTTATATATATAATACACTCATACTCATTCTAGGGTCTCACTTACCCCATCTTAAATGAGTATACCCCACCAGGGCTAAGGTTCTCGCTTAACCTTACGCTTTGATACCAAATATAATGATCTGCCTTTCTTACACTAAAAGATGACACTTAATACATCCTCGATATTCATGTGTCGATCATTTAAGTGTTTGAAAGACAAGTCATTTGGGGTGAAAGAAAGGAAAAGGAACAACATAATCTCACAAAACGCGGCGAGTAATATATAATATGAACAAGTCTTTATGAAAAGAAATCATTTTTATTATACACAGCATCAGAGTACATTAACTTATTATCAGTCTGGACAGTTAAAACAACCTATCCTTACAATTTCTGATAAATACCACAAACAGTCATTAAGAACAACTAAAGAGTGGAAGAATATAAGATACATGAATACGTTTTGAAGAATCCAACTCGTCTCCGATCCAGCTAAATCTGAAAATATGCTCGGGCTGACCCGAGCATTATAGGGAAACAACGCCCGGGTCAGTCTGGTAAAACCATCGTGAGGAAAGCTCAAAACAAATCATATGGATTACTATATTTTAAAAACCTTTCAAAATAAAACATATCTCGTAAGACCACATCGCACATAAACATGGACGAGTTTTTACTTTACGATAACTAAAACATTTTACTATAACAATCCAGTGATATTACCATAATGTATAGGTTTAAAATAAATACGAAATATAGCTGAAATGATTGCATCTCACATTTCAGCATAGTTGGGCACATCTAAATCCATAAAGGTTCGTATTGGAAAATGGGTTCCAACGATGGAAGGCAAGGGACTACCTTCCGATGACACGCCTCTAGAAAATGTACTCGAGGGCTATAGATGCATCTGCCCCCTGCTACACAGAGCTGGCCTGCCCCTTTAACTTGACAAGCCGGATTATTTCACCCTTTTGACACCGAGGCTGCTTTACTTTGCCCCTCGATGCATGTGCGCAAAACAACTCTAAGGGACAATCTAGAATGGGATGCCGACTCCTAATGGTAGCTAACCACATGACTCTACTACATACCCTGTTTAGCCATTCTTCCGGGTTGTGAGGCTTGAGGCCATGCTTTTACCTCTTCTACAAACATACCATCTTGGAATGCTAACACTGCCCTCCAAGCAAAGATGCAATGCCAGCATTTATCTATACAAGTTGTCCAGGATCGAACAAACATTCAAAATTTACAATCTTCCCTTTTGGAATCACCCTTGAGAAGAATAGTATAGCTCCATATCATACTTCATCACAAACGTTATTAGTTTGGAGTGGTTCGAATAAATTCGAAAACCGGTGTCTCCAAACTAAGCGATAATTTCCGACTAACTCAATTCCAGTTCTTTGGAAGTATGAAATAAGTGTTAGGGTCCTCACTGGGGAACTTGAATATACTCGACATACTTCCTGAGTTAAAAAAGGTCCAGATTTGATAGTCGGTTATTTAAGTATCAAAAGACAACCAACAACAGTTCAAACATTTAATTACCCATAGCAACCACTAAGCCTTAAAACGAGTCTTTCATTTATTAGAATCTCTTTTTAAAAGTGTTTATCAAAAACATCCATATACTTATCTCACAAGACATAAGTATATTCACAAAACATTTGTGAAAGATTTTTCATTTACAAATCATATCAAAGGATCAAAACAAAATGATATTAAAATTGGAGATAAAGATAAACTCAAATAATATTCCTTCGGGTTAAGTGTGGAATGAACATCCATACCACCAGAATTAAGAAGGTCGGTTAAAGGAAATCAAATCTCAAATTCTTTTATAAAATTCCTTCAATAAACCCTTTTAACAAATCTCTTTTGTTAATGAAATCTCCTTTAGTTGAATTCTAAACCCACTTACAAAACTCTTTATAAACCACCAAGTTAATTTATAAAACTCTTTTATAAATATCAAAACCATTTATATAACTCTTATAAATCTCCAAAATCATTTTATAGAATTTCTTTTATAAATATACAAAACCATTTATAAAAGCTCTTTTATAAATATCCAAATCATTTATAAAACACTTTTATAAATTATCCTTATTTAAAACAAAACTTCTTTAATACACTTAATCAATTAGGTTCCTTTGATAAAATAAATTATTTAAAATAGCATGAAATAAACAAGTTATTATTTAAACATTCTTCATTTAATTAATCTTTAACCACATTAGCAAAATAATGATTTTAAACAATCATTCAAAAAGTATCAAATTACTATAAACACATTTAATAAAATAATTGCTTAATTATCCTTCAAATATTTTAAAATGGAATAACTTTAAACCTTTATCAAAAAGGAAAAATGAAATATTTGACTTCATAAAAATCAGGAATAGGCTTAGTGGCAACAATGGTTCGTTTAATCGAGTTTAGCTTATCCAAGTTATAATATGAGTATTTACATAACAAGTAGATATGTAAAAGGAAACAACACATAACAACCAATCACATATAGCCAAATGTCCAAGTTACTATAATAGCAGACGGAGATTTGTTCTGCTAAATACATGTCCAAGTTAATATAATAGCAGAATGGGTTTTATTCCGCCTAAAAGATGTCAACACATAAGCTACTTGCTAAATTATGGCAGAACTGTGATTTATTCAACCAAACAAATGTCACATACAAATTAATTAGCAGATTATGATTTATTTTGCTAAACAGATGTCATTGGGTTTCATATTCATTTGAGGTTACCTAAGGGTAATCGACAAAGAAAGCCCTTTGATTTAAAATATTCTTTAAAAGAGAGCTTGCTTTAAAACAAAACTGATATTTAGAAATAAAGTGGTTTAAAACTTTAAAACTCTTATTTAAAAATCAAATAACAATTAAACTTCTAATTTAATAATAATTAAACCTTTAATTAATAATTAAATAATGATTAACTATTAAATAAATAATTATCCTTAAATAAATAATTAAATAATGGTTTGCCTTTAAATAAATAATTAAACCATAATTAATCTTAGTAAGTTATTAAATAATAATTTAAACTTTTAAATAATAATTAAATATTATTAAATCTCAATTAATTAATTAAATAATCCTTAATTAAAACTTAATAATAAATTCACCTTCATTTAAGAATAAATAAATCTTATTAATTAAATCTTAACTTAATTAGTAGTTAATTAAATATTTAAACCCTTTCTCAAATAATAATTTTAATAATAATTAACCTTTAATTATTAATTTAATAACAATTAATCTTTAAATAAATTATTAAATAACAATTAATCTTTAATTAATTAATTAATTAACTTACTAAATTTATAATTAAGTACTAATTCCCTTTATTAACTAATGATTAAGTACTAATTATCTTAACTTAATCCATTAATTAAATAATCATTAGATAAATCAATAATTAATTAAAAAATTTAATAATTACATTTATTACTTAATTTGTTTTTGAAAACACTTTAAGTGAAAACATTTTAGATTTAAAAAAGAGTTTGTTTTTACGAACTGCATTTGTAGCGACTATCGCTAAACGACCTATAATTTTCAAAACTTATTTAATATAACAAATGGATTCAAACTTCTTAGCTTTCAAACACTAAACACTTTATAACTTAATATAAGATTTTGAAAACAAAAGTAAGGTTTTGGAAACTAAACCAAAGTTTAAAACTCATAACTTTTCAAAAACAATTCTTAAGTAAACTAGTTTTTAAAACAAAGGATTTCTATGTCGCTACCTAATAAATTCAAGTGCTAAACTTTCCTTAACATACATTCATGTGTTCACAATTACAACATACATAGACTCTCCAAACACAAACATAACAAAGATCACAACTTTATATCTTTCATACTACTTTTAGATTACTCTTTCAAGTCTACGTTAAATTTCCATACAAACACATACATATTACCATCCAAGCAAATATATATATACACACATACATCAACATCCAACAAATCAAGCAATATATTTTCATAACCAAAATGACAAAAATTTAAAGTTCGGAATGTTAAATAAAAACAAGCTTTTCTCACCTTAAGCTATCCAAAATAACCCAAAAATGGGTCATCTTCCAATTAATTTTTGGACAAGTTAGTCACAGAATTTGGAAAGTTTGTCAAAGGGAAAGTTCTTGGAAATTCTTTTCTATACCATTTCATAAAAACATCACTCAATTTGGTTCTATTTTGAGGTAGATATGATCTAAAGAAGAAGAGGTGTTTTAAGACTTGAAAATCTGGGTCCAAAATAAGTCTGAAAGAAATATATATTTGATCTACTAACACTCGAAAATTGAAGAAATGGTGTAAATGAAAATTTTAGCCAACTCTATTCTTTTGAGTTTGAAAAAAGAATTTCTTTATTTGGTGTAGTTTATAGAGAGTTATGGCCGTGAGAATATGAGGCAAAATTAAAGAAATGAGAGGGGTATTTACAAGTGATAAATCTAAGGTTTTTAAAACTGTGGAAATTCTTTGGTAGCCATTAGAGAACTCATGAAAGCTTGGAGGATTTTTATAAAGTAGAGATGAAATGAAAAAATGATAATAAGAATTAGGAAATTTGTATATATATTAGGTGTATAAATTAAATTACCATTTTACCCCTTGTACTTTACCCTCCACCTCCTTGCGCCACCTCATCATGCTTGCCTCCACCCATGTACCTCATGACCACCCTCTTATTCCCTTCATGTACACCTTTGCCAACATGTTTAAACATGTTTTAGTACTTAAATGTACTTATGTTGGTTATGATGTGACATTTTCTGTTGTTAAATTATATTTTAAACTTTATACACCCAAATATAAATACATATGTGTATATATATATATACACACACACAAATCAATACATATACATATATACCCTAACTTGTTTATAAATGTGTATAGTTACACTAAAGAGTTCACGATGTTTCCAATAATTTCTAGCCGACGAAAAGACGAAAATTCGAATTCCGATCACATTTTCGATTTTTCTTCGAACTATATATTTTTGCAAACAAATTTGAAAATCTATTTCACCATCATTATTTATTATTTAAAAGATTTTTATTTTAATTATAAAATCTATTATTTGAATATTTAAAACTAATTATATATTCTCAAATTAAAGCGGTGAAATGCCGGGTCGTTACAAAAACTAATTAATCAACCATAATACTCTTACATATACATGCTCTAGCACAATACATAACTGACACATATGCCAACCTAAAAACAACTTCGGATAAGTTCTTCTAATCTTATCCTCTATTTTCCATGTACAGTCTTCTAGGTCCTCATTCCACTGGACACTAACTAGCTTCACGACTTTGTTCCGAAGCCGCTTCTCATCTTGGTTCACTATTTGAACTGGTTTCCTCGCATAGTTCATGTTTGACTCTATGACCAAGTCGTCTACTACCCTCGAACTAACTACTACCCCCGAATCACTAATACACTTTCGTAAATATGGCATGTGAAACACATTATGGGTCCCTGCAAAAGATCTTGGCAGTTCTACTATAACGATCTTACCTCTATATCCACATTATTAAAAAACATTACAGGTAATATCGTCTAAGAACTCGGAGAATATGGCTATTTAAGAGCGATCAAATGTGAATATATTTTTATACTAACACTAACACGTCTTTATTACCTTTTTCTGGATCTGGAGTGAAATTTGGATGTGTACAATATTAATACAGAGTAATAAACACACCGATAAAAAATATTCAGAACAATATATAATATAAATAAATTAGAGTTAGAGTCACATAATATACATAGGTTAATGTTAGTCTACAAAATATCAGTACCAGACTCACATAATATATACATCACATCGAAAAGTACCGTATCAGGTGCACAACGACTACTAGATAATATACATGACATGTACTTCTGGGTGTCAATATATACAAGGATGAAGTAAACTAAAATGGTTAAAATAGTCTACTTCAATTCTAGCTCAAAACCCAGAGGTTAACGAGTCCCTGTACCTGCAGAGTCTCGGCCTGACCCGAGTATTTTAAAATAAAAGGGTCGGATTATATCTAATAAAGGTATGAGATAATTATATCGAAATTTTATGGCTTAATAATAATTATAATCCATAAATAAAATATGCCTAGAACTAAAATCATAATAAGGCATATAAATCATAATCACCATTTCACAATTCCATATCTAGTCTCAAATGGACTATCGTCAAAAATATGGTAATAACAATTCAAATTTTCTTCAAAGCCTAAAGATACTAAATATCCATCGAAAAATCTCTGAATAACAATCATCACTAATGATAAAATTATGGTAGTCAACTATCAGTTTAATACAGTGCGATACAGGTCTAACTAAAATAAATAAATTCCACCACATAGTGCAATAGTCTAATGAAAATAAATAGACTACCAGGTACACACCCCGACTCCAAAAAGGTAACTATATTTATGATAAAACTAAGCAAATTTACCTAACGAAAATAAATAGGTAAACATTGTCCGACTTTATACTAAAAACAAACCGATAGGTATTAGTCATTAGGTTTAAAGACTAATCATGCATGCAAACACCTGTCCAAGAAACAAAAGGGTAGTCATGTTACACCATAACAAACCAAACTAAAAAAATAGGTCTGCCTACCCAAATTTAAAAATGTATCGATTTGCAAATCAATGAAAAATGAGTTTTCGTCTCTCGGGGATCTATTGGCCTGAAATCCGAACACCTTAAGATAGTATAACTCTAAGTGTTAATTACTTTCACTCAAGTAATCACAAGAATTTAACTAACTATCTCATAACACATTGTAAATTCAAGTATTTACTAAAAGTAGTAAATTCCACTCAAACTCTATTTACCAAAGTATAATAATAATCGAAAGAATGGCATGAAATGTCCCATACCAATTCGATAGTTCAATCATTTATTAAAATTCTTTGTTTCATAGAAAAGTTATAAAAATGAAAACATGTTGTACAAGCAATAGAATAAGGCAAAGACGAAATCAAAGCAACAAGCTGACTTGGAAAACAACTTAAAACAACACAGCAAAGTGTAACGGCAGAGACAAAAATATTCAAAGCAAGAATGCTTGCATGGGTATGTGAACTTCAAAGCAATAAAATAAAATAAATAAGTAAATAAGAAAGAAAGGACAGGAATGTATTAATGCAACGCGTGCTCATATTTTAACATGGCAGGGACGAAAATTTTCAAGGCAAGAAAGCATGTATTGGTGACTATTCTTCAAGGCAAAGGATAATTAAAGTACATGTCCTTGATGTATTCAATTAGACAAGGCAACAGGGTAATAAAAATATGTGTACCTGATGCATTCAATTAACAATTCATGTAGCTTGAAATAAAACTAAACTAAGGGCATCTCCAGTGGTAGAATTCAATGCTGAATTTGACAAAAAAATTTCTCCAGTCGTCCAATTCAAGCTGAATATTCAGCTGAAAGTTCAGGATCCAGTTAAGGATCCTGAACTGGGCTTGGGCGCCCAAGCCCTGGCGCCCAAGCCCAACCCCATACCGTCCCCCTCCCCACTAGCGAGCGCCTTATTCCGACATGTAACCGCTATAAACGACCGTATTTTGAACTCCAACGGCTATAAACGGTCATATTTTGACCCTAATGGCTATAAACGGTCATATTTAAAATTACAACGGCTATAAACGGTCATATTTGTGATTTCATTACATATATCAGACTATTTTTCAGATTGTAATTCACACATCTCTTCTTCTATTACAATTATATTCTCAATTCCATAATATTGAAAGTATGTATCATCCTTTTCAATCATATACCGAAGCGATGAATATGTATAGCCGGGATTTTGATTCCCAACCCTTTCAAAATGTTCATCCCCAGACCGCTCCCCCTCTATCCTTCCATTCTTCCGCTCCATGGTCCGGCGATGAAGATAAGGATTTGTGTTATATTTACTGTCATTTTTCTAAGGACTCGGTAAAGGGGAATGACCAAAGTGGAGAGGCGTTTTGGGCAAAAGTCATGACTGCGTACAATAAAAAGCATGTTGAAAAGACGAGGTCAATGTCTGCAATCACGGGTCGTTTCAGGAAGATTAATCGACAAACACAATTCTACGAGTCGTAGATTCACAAAATAAGAACAGCAAATCCAAGTGGAATGGGTGGCGAAGCTGAATTGGTAGCGTTTTGAAATATTTCATTTTTAATTTATATTCATTCCGATCACTTTGTTAATATATAATTTTGTGTTTCTGTTTTTTTTTAGAAGAGAATGGCGAACGATCAATTCTTGAAATTATTTCCAAGAGAAAATGGTACGAAGAAACCATACTACTATCAGTTTGCAAACTGCTATGATTTGCTTGTTAGTCAACAAAAATGGAGCTCAAATACCGCAAAAAGCTTAAGAGATGTCCAGACGAAGTCGAAGGGCAAGAAAAAAACAAGTCAAACTAATTATAATTCTAGCCCAGGCAATTCTTCTCATATGGACTCTAATGTTTGCCCAGATAACGAAGACGAAGAAGCAGAACCCGCATTTGATGAAGATGCTAGACCGATGGGGCAACGAGCAACTAAGAAGAAAATTGATGTTCAATCTCAAATCGATTCTCGTTTAGCCCTAATGCATGAAAAACATGCGAGAGAAAATGCAGAACGTCAAAGAGGGAGTGCAGAAAAGCTTGCCGTGTTAAAAGAACTGACCGAGACTGAGAAGGGCCGGTTTGAGCTAGAGCGGCAACGCCAAGAGACCTTAGTAATGGAAAAGGATGTCACCGGAATGGACCCAATTACAATGCAATATTGGATGGAGTACAAACAACGCATTGTTGAGAGTAGATCGGGAACAAAACATATGTAGTTGAAATATTCATGTGATACTTTTAGTTATTGCAGTTTAAATATCCATGTACCTTCAGTTTATATTTTCAATCATGTGTTATTTTCAATTTTAAAATATTCAATGGGATATCATATATTTCGATGCATTCTGTAGACATCAATAAAGATTTACTTCACCAAACATAAATGATATTACAAACATAAAAATTATAGCATTCTACACTTCGTTACAGAAATAAAAAGACAAATAGATGTAATTAAACAAAGATCCACCATCCCGAACTACTGATTTCCATAAGAATTCCAAATATGCTCCATTAAATCCCTTTGGAGTCTATTATGAAGAGCAGCATTACGATATACTTCATGATGATCATCATGAATTACGTATTGTCCTTCATTTTGTACCGTGGCTGTGCGAAACAATTCGGGGGGTTGTATTGCCCTATCATACTCGAAATCGGGATAGTCCATACCGCGTCCATCTTCAATGATCATGTTAATCAGAATTATACAACAGAACATAATTGTAGACATTTTTGATCTCTTCCATAATCTACATGGATTGCTGACCATTGCAAACCTTGCTTGAAGGACCCCAAATGCCCTTTCTACGTCCTTCCTTTGTCCTTCCTCCATTGCAGCAAATTGTTTTTGTTTTGCTGTCATTGGATTTGCAAATGTCTTTACAATCGTACTCCATTTAGGATAAATTCCATCTCCAAGATAGTATCCATGCTCATATGTGTTATGATCAAGAGTAAATGATACAGGAGTTGACTTACCTTGCGCCAAATCATTGAATAAATAAGATCGTTCGACAATGTTTAAGTCGTTAAGAGAACCTGGCATTCTAAAGAAAGCATGCCAAATCCACAAATCATGAGAGGCAACCGCTTCTAAGATGATAGTAGGGTTTTTTTCTTTGTCGTTATATGCTCCATGAAAAGCTTTTGGACAGTTCTTCCACTCCCAATGCATACAATCTAGACTTCCAAGCATTCCAGGCCAGCCTTTGCTTTCATGCATTTCACGCAAGCGCGTTACATCTGCCTCGTTTGGAGAACGAAGATATTCAGTCCCATAAATGTCCACAACTGACTGGCATAAGTGATCTAGGTTTTCCAATGTCGTACTCTATGCAATACGATATGCGTCGTCAAGGGCATCGGCGGGTGTACCGTACGCTAACATCGTCAAAGCTACGGTCATCTTTTGATGCCCACTTAAACCTTGTTTTTTTGCAGCGTCCTGCTTGTAAACAAAATTATTATTATTCTACCGAATACTTTCGAGAATTCTTAAAAACAATGGACGACTCATTCTGAATCGTCGTCTAAACATCTCTGGACCGTAAGTTGGATCACGGGCAAAGTAATCTTGCATAAGTGTTTTCTAAAATGCTTGCTGGTTACGGTTGATATATTTCCGACCCACAACTGAACCGCCATGTTTTCCAGAAGTTGAACCGTATGCTTCACAGTATATCTCCATTAGTTCCTCCTCCTCTTGTTGATGCGCTAACGCATACGCTTCTTCTTCAGAGTCACTGTCGCATAGCAATATATCTTTTAGTAAATTTCTAGACACTGTTTGATATTTGAGGATGGTTGTTTGATATTTGAATGTTTTGTTAGACTTAATTGTGGAACAAGTATTAGATCCAAATGGTTATATATATAGGAAAAATTCTTGAGTGGAGAGAAGGTGGCTCAGTGTGCGGTCAAATCACGTACTGTAGCCACGTTCATTTGCCGGTCAAGATTCTCTGCTTTGTTGAGTGGAGAGAAGGTGGCTCAGTGTGCGGTCAAATGACGTACTATAGCCATGTTCATTTGCCGATCAAGATTCTCTACTTTGTTGAGTGGAGAGAAGGTGGCTCAGTGTGCGGTCAAATCACGTACTATAGCCACGTTCATTTGCCGGTCAAGATTCTCTGCTTTGTTGAGTGGAGAGAAGGTGGCTCAGTGTGCGGTCAAATCACGTACTGTAGCCACGTTCATTTGCCAGTCAAGATTCTCTGCTTTGTTGAGTGGAGAGAAGGTGGCTCAGTGTGCGGTCAAATCATGTACTTTAGCCACATTCATTTGCCGGTCAAGATTCTTTGCTTTGTTGAGTGGAGAGAAGGTGACTCAGTGTGCGGTCAAATCACGTACTGTATCCACGTTCATTTGCCGGTCAAGATCCTCTGCTTTGTTGAGTGGAGAGAAGGTGGCTCAATGTGCGGTCAAATCACGTACTGTAGCCACGTTCATTTGCCGGTCAAGATTCTCTGCTTTTTTGAGTGGAGAGAAGTGGCTCAGTGTGCGGTCAAATCACGTACTGTAGCCACGTTCATTTGCCGGTCAAGATTCTCTGCTTTGTTGAGTGGAGAGAAGGTGGCTCAGTGTGCGGTCAAATCACATACTGTAGCCACGTTCATTTGCCAGTCAAGATTCTCTGCTTTGTTGAGTGGAGAGAAGGTGGCTCAATGTGCAGTCAAATCACGTACTGTAGCCACGTTCATTTGCCGGTCAAGATTCTCTGCTTTGTTGAGTGGAGAGAAGGAACATCCATTATATAAATTAACAAATCGTTATCTGTTTAAATCATTTAAAAACTTAACATTATTCAAACTACATTGTCCAACATGACATTTAAGTCTCATGAATTGAAGTTGCTTATGCAGTACTACATACAAACCGATGAGATGTGCGACAATCAGGAGTTAATGGTAATTCATTTTTGGGACACTCTGGCTAAACTGTACAACAACGACGTGGGCTGTCAAGTTAGACGTACGGCTCAAGAGGTCAGGACTGCATACAGAAACTTTACTAAGGCATGCACGCATTACACAAAGATTATTAATGAGGTAATATCAGAAAATGTGTTCGAGAATACACGTTCGACTTATGACGGTCGATACAATTTAAAATACCGCACTCCGTTCATTGGCCATGATGCGTACTTCATAAGCCAAAATTGGCTAGAAAGATTTGGATGGCCTTAAGATAACAATATTGCTAGTTGGTTATGTAACGGTCGTTAATGTGTGGAGAGCTTTCTGAATTGTCTTTTCAAATAATAATGTCTGTTGCTGTTGTCAGATCAAAAAGTAGTGGTAGCACATAATTTTAATAGACCTGTTTGTTTATATATGCGCTTTCTAATTTACTTATTCATCATTCATAATCATCTTCTTCCTCACTCACAACAATAAATTATTCATCGCAATGCCTTCTTGGCCTTCTTCTATCGATTCAGATGCAGGTTACGTGCCTACGGAAAGTCCACATACTGATGAGGATTGGCTTACCAATCATCAAGAACAACACTATGAAGATGTCCGCGGTCAGTTTCAAAATCTTGAGCAGTTGAGACTTCAGGAAGTGCTTGAACCACCATATGAACAACATGTTGTTCGTCATGCATATGAACAACCTGAGAACCAGGTTCTAGTAGTTCAACCTCCCACTGAGCAAGAATTTGAATCGTACCCAGTTTGTTGTCAGTGCGGGTATGGAGTTGAAGTTTTAGTACGTGCGGATGGAGAAAATATTGGTCGTCGAATCCAAATATGTCAATTCTGGCCGAATGGTTGCAATTACGCGGAATGGTTGGATGATCCTTTATGTCCAAGGGGCATAACCTATGCAAACGAACTAGAACAGGAGATAAGACGTCTTCGACTTTCTTTACATGAGTTGCAATTTAATCGTCACGTCTAGTTTCTTCATATTTGTGTTCTATTATTACTGTGTCGTTTTTTATTAGTATTCTATGTTCGTATATCTTCAATTCTAATGTCACTAGTAGTTTTTTTTATGTGTATATGTCACTAGTTGGTGCTTATAAGTATACACAAACATATAGAATTCACAGTATACACAAACATATATAATTCACAGTATACACAAACATATAGAATTCACAGTATACTCGAACATTATCATCCAAAATCCAAGAAAGTGAAATTATATAAACATAAAGAATACACAGTATACCCAGACAATGACATAAGTACATAAGCTATATGAACTGCAACATATAATAAAACGTTCACTATGCATATACTAAAAGGTATACAACTAAAGGGATGCAACGTCGTCGTCGTCGTCAACATCATCACCATCATCCCCCTCACCATCATCATCACCTCCGTCATCGTCATCATCATCCCCATCACCATCATCATCATCTCCGTCATCATCATCGTCATCCCCATCACCATCCTCCCCCTAGTCCTCATCATCCCCATCGTCCTCATCCCCATCGTCCTCATCTAAACCACCAGCATCATACCCACTGGGACCAGCATCACCTCCGCCTTGTGATCCGAAAGGCTCATATACAACAAGTCTAGCTGATAGCCGATCAATCTGTGCCTCTAGCATCTGTGTATGCTGCATGTACATATCATGCATGGTGTGTGTATGTGCAAGAGTCATATCGCGAAACACACTAAGTGAAACTCTGGCATGGTCCAATCTAGCAGCATACTACATAAAGATGATATTTGACATAGTAAGAAACTAAGCATAAAATAAAGGGAGAATGGAAATAAACAACAAACGTACCTCATACGGAGGATATAACCCGACTGAAGGCACACTAGGAAAGTCGGGGTGATCTGGAAAGACTAAAGGCTGCTCAATCAAAGTACCTGTCACGTCATATGCTCTAAAAGTAGTATCAGGCTCCAACTGCATGGGAGTCTGGGAGAACTGTGACGGAATCGGGTCAAATGAAACCTGCGGTACCTGAACTCTACCGGCTTCCTTGTGAGGTCCTATATGATCAGAGTTGACCCCACGAACATAATCTGGTACGATGAATCTACGAGGTGCTACTCTAGCCCAATAAGCATCGTAATCTCCATCGATGAAGAAAGTACTGCTATCCACCCACCCAGCCTGTCGTAGAGCATCTAAGTAATGATCGCCAATCACCCTATGTCTACCAAACATGTCCTCACAAGATAAAGGATCATATGGTATACGACGATCACCCGTAATCTGATAAGCACACCTCTCTCCCAAATACCACATTGGCATAAATGCAGGTGTATGCAAAGCAACCCTACGTCTAGATAGAGAATATGCAACCATCATGGGATGGTCGTCCACCATAAGACTTGCATCTGCTAGATGAGTCCAATGTGAGGCCCAAGGAGTCCGAATGATGTTACCTCGACTACGCATATCAAGCTGTGACCTAGCCTCCATCAAGTCATGCTGTACACCTAAGGGAACATGATGTACGTACTGCATAGTCTCCCATCGTCTCATCCTAGGGAAGTACTGCTCAGCATCTTAACTAGCCATGTCCTGGATGCGGGGATGCATGTTTGTCGTGTACTCGTAGTAACATAACGACAAAATATACCAAAAAGCATGCATCTGCTTGACATCGCCAAGCGCAAATGAATCTAGAGCGGTATAAAGGGTGCCTAATATCGCTGTGCCCCAATCAATAGTATGTAGCTAGTCTAATCTGGCAAGAGATGCTAAATAGCCTAGTCTAACCGTACCTTTTTGGTTCGAAAAAAAGGTCGAACCAAACAAGTACAGCAGAAATGCTCTAGTAACTGCATCCATCATATCGGCTCTAGCTATATAAGTGGTGATGTACTGCTGCAGGTAAGTCAACTTAACAGAACCACTACTGACGCAGGTAACATCTATCAATGGTAGAAAAACAGTAAACAGATTGGGGGACTCGTATAAATCATCAAATGGAAAAGGTCGAAGACCATGTCGTCCAATCTCAATGCCAGTAAACATGTAGAAATCAACTGGGGTGATACCAAGCTTAAAATCTGAAAAATGAAATGTATGTGTGGTGGGCAACCACCTCTCAGCTAATGCCTGAATGAGAGGTCGATCAAAGGACTGAACAGGCCTAATCGACAAAAAAAGACCAAAAAGGCTAGCCTGTAGCCTCTTAATAATAGGACCGGGAAGAGAGTCATAAAACCGGGTAATGCACTTAGCCCAACTACCCCGACAATGAATGTAATGGTCCTAAAGATAATTTATGAATTAATAATTTTTGATAGAGTAACAGTTATTTAATATGATTATGTGATGTACATATAAAAATAACCAAATATATTAATGTGCAATTTATACCTGTACAGTCGTCAAAGCGGATTCGGCTCTATGCCGATAACCATCTGGAAGCTCGTGTAGTACACATAGATCGTCTGGTGAAACTCCAGGTGGCGGCGGAACATGTAATGGTCCAGCTTGCTCCGCTAGATGTCTGTGAACCGTTCTTCGGGCGATTTTGGTTGGACACGGCGGCATTTCGTTTAGCTTTTTTAATTTAAAAAAAATTAAAATAAAAATGAAGGGGGAAAGTGCGGATGGGAGGGGAGGGGATGAGGTATATGTAGGGGGGTGCTGGCGCCCATTAAATGGGCGCCTGGCCACTGGGTTCCCACCCCAGCTTCAGGGCTGAATATTCAGCGGGCTGAATATTCAGCCCTGAAGCCGCTGGAGATGCCCTAACAAGAAGAGTGTAAAAATCAAGGCAAAGGGCAGATAAAGGATGTGCCATGTAGCTTGCGAGAAAAAAACAAAACTAGAATTGAAAAGTTAAGTGGCAAAGCATGATCAATGCGTGACCAACAAAGTCAAGGCAAAAGGGCAGAGATGTACGCAAGTCACAGGGGAAAGGTGCAAAGCAAATTCAACTGACAGGGCAAATTTCAAAACCTGACAGTACAGAATTCAGAAGTTCAAATATTTCTAATCGAATTTTCACTAATCAATTCATCCTATTAGCAAATCAATACCAAGTAGTAAACATCTCAGAAATTATAGATATAGTAATGTGAGATTCTTATCTCACCTTGAACCCAAAACGAGAAGAGATGGACTGAATTTGATTAGGCTGAATACTGACAACTACTGACCTTTCTCCCTACTTCAAAACCCCTCAAAAAAACCTAACCATCAATAATTCAACATTACAAACTGAATCACAATACTAAATATAAGGTATCAATAGGTAGAGAAACACTACGCCATAGATGACCTTCTGCAACATTTTTGCAAGGTGTTGCCAGCTAAAATATTGCGATAGATATAAAATTTTGGTCCTACTGCAACGTTGAATTTATGGTGTTACCTTAGCCATAAAAATGTGTTGCTCTAGCTAAACAAGTGTAACACGATGCAACATTTTTATATAGTGTTGCTATAGATGTATTCAAATTAAAAAATTAATAAAATTAGCAATCCGCGTGAATACGATCCAATGGTCTACATTTAATCTGATTGTTAAAATGGATCACCGCTACAATTTGCCCCAAATTTTCGTTTTCCCGATTTACTTTTCATATCATTTCGTTAACACCCCCAATTTTCAAATCCCTAATTTCCAAATCATATTTTCGTTCCTTTTTTTCTTCCAAAAACAAAATCACGTCCTTTTTTTAAAGTTTGGTAGTGATCTCAGACAAGCTTCGTTCCCATTTCGTTCTCACCCCCAATTTCGCTGCTGTTTGCCTACATGTCGAGCGCTGTTTGCTTTGTTGCCGAGATCTGGAAATGTCTGTCGTCTACTGAGGTGAGCGAGACTACTATTGCCAGAGGTTGCATTTGTGTATAGAGGAGATTCGGGTTTGCTGAGATAGGAATTTGAGTGAGGATTTGTCGATTTGTGTATAGAGGAGATACGGCAGTTTGCAGGCGATTTCAGTTGTGCTTTGGAGGTGGTTCGGGGTTCAGATTTGGGTTTGTTGATTTTGTTGCGAATTTGTAGTGTGAAAGTTTGGGTTGTCGGAATGGGTAACCAGCGATTGCGATTAGGTGATTAGGCGATTATGCGATTTGGCAACTGAAATAGTTTGTTGGTGAGGCAATTAGAGGATGGAGGCTGGTGGTTTAGAAGTATGTGCGGGTTTGGGTGAAGATTTGGAACTGTGAGATTTTAGTTGGCAGTGGCAGCGGGTTGGTAATGAGGTTTGGTGAGTGTTTTGGCATAGGTTAAGGGTTGTAGGGGATGTAAGTTGCAGCAGTTTGGGGAGTGGATGGTGGCAGTGTAGAGGTTGAAGTTTGGTAGTGTTCAAGTAGAAGGAGTTGCTGTCTAGTAGGAAGTTTGGATGAGTGAACTGTGGTTTGGATGAGGCGGTGATTGCCGGTGATGGAGGATGGTATGCCGATGCTGCTGCGGTGTTGTTGATGATGTAATTTGATGAGGCAGTGAGTGGATGTTTTGTGAAAGAGGTTGGGAGTGTGGTCAGTGTTTGGTAGATGGTCAGTGTTTCAAGCAACTGTATTTCAGGTAAGTGGTAGATGGGCAGTAGTTCCGATGGGTGATGAAGTTGCTGAGGATGGGGTTTGCGGGTTTGCTAAGTTCAGTCTTCATTTGTGCATCATTTTACGTCGTTTCAAAGAAGGCTCGATCTTCCGAAATCGGATGAATCGGGCGGTGCCCACTTGCGGGTTTGCTAAGGTCGATCCCCGCCGGGACTGCGGGGCCCCGGACCCCCACCGTCGCTGCGCCCGGACCCGCTACTCGGCTTGCCTTCGGCTCGACACTCGGCTCGTCATATATTTGTCAGTGTCGGTGTCTGTATAAATTGAAACTGCATATGTAATGAGTGAACTGAGTGATGTAGTGAGGAATATCTATATATGTGAATATCAGTGTTATATATCATTGAATTGTAAAATAGTGGAGTCAGGAATTTGTACTATTTCAAATGTTGAAATAAAATATTTATTTAAATAAATTACTGTTTAAATATCAAATTCTGTGCAATAGCATTTTATTAAATAAATATTTATTTTTATTAAAAAATCAAATAAGCTCTACATTGTGGGCCCCACAAATTCAGAAAGTTAATATTTATAGCAACATTTTGGAATGTTGCTACAGATACCTATGGGTGTTGCTATAGACACAAATAGGGTTCTATTGCAACAATATTACTTATGTTGCCTTAGATAGTCAAAATGTTGCCTTTGAGGTCTAAGGCAACGACAAAAATTGCATCACCTGAAAAGTGTTGCCATAGACCTATGGCAACATTTTTTGGGGCTGACCCAACATTTTTTTTGTGTTGCAGAAGGCCATTTATGGCGCAGTGAAATAAGCAAGGAATTCATACTTATTTATTTTGAAATTTAGTCATATTTGCTTAAATTGATGAAGACTAAATTAGGCCTGTAATGATTTCATTTTCACATTTTCTTAGTTTTATGTAGAAGGTACGTAGTTGAATTTTTAGGAAGAGGCTTTTGATTTGGGGATTAGGCTAAGGAAATGACTTATTATTTTAGGCTAATGGGCTTGAAAAATCACTAAGGCCCAAGTTCTCTAAAATATAATTAGATTAATTTCTTTTTAGCTTAATCACACTTAGCAAAGAAATTCTAATCAAATGAAAATAAATTCTTCATCCATCAATTTATTTCATAAATAAATCAGTTTATTTACAAAATCTAGAATTCTTTTCACTTTACCTAAAATCTATAAAATAAATAATTATTTCTTTAACATTTTTCCAAAAATTCAAACCAACTCAAATTTTAAGTAAGAAATCTCAAATTTTAATTATTCAAATTTCCAAAGTATATTTTATTTCATATTTTTAAATTTGACTTGTATTGATATTATAAGATATCTAAATTTGGAATAAACTTTTCTTTTTGATAATAATAAATTCAATTCACTTATTTAAATTAAATTTTAACTTCTCAATTAAATTCTTAAATTCAAAATTAAATTTATTAATCATTTATTAATTTGATAATTATTAACCTAGTTGTTCATCTACGTTATATGCAACCTTTCCCACCTTTCTTATAATCGGGAACTGTCCTACATATTTGGATGCTAACTTCATAGCCTTCCAAAAGCGCATCACTCAACACATTAGAGAAACTTTGACAAACACCCAATCGCCTACTGCGAACTCAAGTTCCTTCTTGTGTCGGCATAACTCTTTTGCCTAGACCGTGTCGTCATCATTCTAGTTTGTATCAGCTCTACTCTGTCAGCAGCATCCTTAACCACATCTGGTCCTCACATGAGCCTCTTCCCCGCCTCTAACCAACATGTAGGCAATTTTCACGGCCTTTCATACAAAGATTCAAACGGGGCCATCTTAATACTACTCTGGTAGCAGTTATTGTATGAAACTCTACTACGTGTAAATGATCTTCCCAAGATCCCCCAAAATCTATGTATATAGGCTTTCAACAGATCTTTAAAAATATGTTGATCCTTTTTGTCTCCCCATCCATTTGTGGATGGTATGCAGTACTCATGCGCAACTTCGATCGTAAAGCACTCTGCAAACTACACCAAAACTCACTAGCAAACAGTGGATCCCGATCACTAACAATAGTATGAGGCATTCCGTGCAGTCTCACTACTGCCTTAACATATATCTCAGCCAACTTCGGCACAATTCTTCTGGCCTTTACTGAAATGAAATGAGCACACTTTGTTAGTCTATCAACTATAACCCATATACTTTCATTCGTTGTTCTAGACCTTGGTAACTAATCAACGAAGTCCATGGACACTGAATCCCGTTTTCAAATTGGAATCTCCAAAGAATGCCAAATCCCACTTGGCCTCTAATGCTCTACCATGACCTACTAGCATGTAAGACATATCCTTACATACTCTTTAACATCTTTCTTCATTCCTTCCCAGAAGAAACTTCTCTCCATATCTCGATACATCTTAGTACCCCCTGGGTGAATGTTGAACTTTGAATGATGATATTCATTCAATACTTCTTTCCATAGTCCTACTATACTCGGAACATACAACCTTCCATTCCACCTGCAGTCTACCTTCTCTATCAACACTGAGCCCCTTTAGCTCTCCATAGATCTGATCCCCCTTCTGTGGTTTTGCAATTTTCTTTATTAGCGCATGCCAAACTTCCAAGCATTCTAGTATTCCGCTTGTGTTGCTCGGGCTTGCACCAAAACGAAACTACACATTACATGCAGTCAATGTCTCTAAGACATTTTACTCCTCCATCACAGTCAAAAAAAATTCTATTGTTTTCGGTTTAAGGCATCAACTACTTTATTTTCCTTCCCTAGGGATACTCTATCCCAAAATCATAAGATGCTAAAAACTCCAACCACCTCTGCTACCTCATTTTCAACTCCCTTTGGGAGAGAAAACATCTCAAGGATTTATAGTCAGTAAATAGCTCGAATCACTCTCCTAAGAGATAATGTCTCCAAATCTTTAATGCATAGATGGCAGTTGCTTATTATAAGTCATGAGAAAGGTATCAAATTTCATGAGGTCACAACTGCCTAGATTTATAGGTTAATACTTTGCCCCTCTGAATCAACATTGCTCTAAACACCGAGCCTGATGCGTTAGTATATACAGTCATCTCATTGTTCCCTTCCAGTTTCACTAGAAAAGGAGCATTCATCAATCGATGCTTCAATTCCTGGAATGACGCCTCACACTCCTTTATCAAAACAAACTTCTCGTTCTTCTAAGTTAATTTTGTCATTGGTACAACTACATGAGAGAAATCTTTGATGAATCTCTGATAGTAGCCAGTCAAACCTAAAAGATTGTGCACCTTAGCCACAGTCTCAGGTCTATTGCACTCATTTACTACATCAACGTTTGTGAGATCTATTTCTAAACCTTCTTCTGAAACCACACAGCCTAGGAACTTCACTTTTCTTCAGAAACGACACATAGAAAATATCGCTTTCAAATTGTGTTGTCTCAATGTCTCCAACACAAGCCTTAAGTGAACTGCATGTTCCACCTCATCCTTCGATTATACTAAGATGTCATATATGAACACCAACATTGTTATCCAACTGGTTTTGGAAAATTATATTCATCAAGTCTATAAAGAATGCAGGTACATTGGTTAGCCCAAACGGCATTACTAACCACTCATATGAACCGTACATCGTCCTGAACGCGGTCAAAGGAATGCTTTCTTCTGCAACTCTCGGTTGATGGAATTCCAAAGCCAAGTATAGCTGTGAAAATGCCTTAGCTCCATTCAACTGATCAAATAAGTCATCAATTCTTGGCAAGGATATATATTCTCCACCATTCATTCACTCAGCTTCCGATAGTTCATGCATAGTCTTAAAGATCCATCAGACTTCTTCATAAATATTATCGTAGCTCCCCAAGGTGAGCTACTTAGCCTTATAAAGCTCTTACCTTACAACTCTACCAACTGCTTTTTCAACTCCTCCATCTCCTTCGGAGACATTATGCTAGGGGGTCGACTAAATGGTTCAGCTCCCGGTAGAAAATCTATATGGAACTTCACCGTTCCAGCGAGTGGAAACCCCAAAATTAGTTCAAAGACATCAAGAATGTCCTTCACCACTCGTACTGCTCCAAGATCCTCCTTTGAAGCTAAAGCAAATAAAATGCCTCTGCGACCAGTTTTGAATCCTTTCAAAACTACAAATACTCTTTCATTCCAGCCTGAGTAACTCAAGGTTACCATCCTCTCTGCACAGTATAATCTAGTGCGGTACTTCTCTAACCATTCCATCCCAAAAATAACTCCAAAGCCTATGAAATCAAACTCATTCGGGTCACACAAAAACTTACACTCACCCAATTCTTCTTCTAGGTTAACACATCTCAACCAGAGAGTGGCAATTACTGCACATATGGAAGTGACTAAATTAGTAACCCATAACCCAAGTCTATCAACTAAATCTTTAGCTATAAAGGGGTGTGTTGCACCAGTATCAAATAATATCTAACTGAAATACCAAAAATCAAAGACATATCTTCTAAGATCTTTCCTTTACCATTCTCTTCAGTAGATGGTCCTTCAAAGCATAAACCTATGCTTTGATCTCTGGGAAGTCCTTCTTCAGATGCCCGATGTTGTCACACTTGAAGCACTTCACCCTTCCAAGATTATTTGGTACTACACACTTTGTCGTATAGTGCCTCTTCTGTTCATAGTTGAAACAAACAACTTCTACAGTAGTATCTCCGCCCCTTCCCTTCGGCACGCCCTTCTTGCTTTTGGTATGTGGCATAAACTTTTTCTTTTGCATCATCTTTGGTTTCATTTCTATTCTCCTATGTCCCTAATACATCATATCATACCTTAGGGCCATATCAACTATGAATTCCAAAGGAGATGCTAAGTGAGCCTTACCTTATGATCAAGACCATACTTCAATCCACTAATGAACTTCTCATTCTTCTTTATTAGAGTATTAATGATCTCCATACCGTACATAGATAAAGGGTTAAATTTTTGGATGTACCTCTCCATTATAAGGTCACCCAGCTTCAAATTAATGAATTCTCGCAATAATACACTCTGCTGAGACTCTGATATGAACTAAGCCTCAAACCTCTCTTTAAACTGCACCTAGGTAATCTCCTCCTTCGAGGACTTTGTAATTACTATCTCCCACCAGTCCAGTGCATCATTTTGCAACTACCTTGATGTTGGCCTTCTCTTCTAGGCATCATTTAACCCTAGGTCTCCAAATATATGCTTAAATATTCTCAGCCAATTCAATACTTCAATTGCAGACTCCTTCCCTATAAATATCTTCCCTCCCAAGTTCCTGTAATCTTGGTTCATCTTTAGGAAGCCCTCCCTCATTGCAGCCGGCCTTACCTCAAAATCCTCTAGCATGGCTTCCCTCACGATATGCATCATAAGCTATTTGGATAAGTCATTCGCATCCATGTTTGCCACATTATCAGGATGAGCAACTTTGACCATAACTTCTCTTGATACTGCTTCTTCATTCCTTCCATTGGTCTGCGCACTCCCAGTTTATCTCCTTGCATTTGCTCCTCCTATTGTTACCCGTCCACTTCTCAAATCCATATTTCTTTTTTCTATTAAGCAACTCTTCATTAAAATGATAAAAAAGAGAGTGGAACGATAATAAATGGATAGATTATCTTCCTATGTATATCTATACAATAATATACACGTACATTATATATAATAGTGTATAACCTCTCCTAGTGTTTATTTTATTCTAAGTACCATTCCTATTCTCAAGTTCTATTTTATTTAGGTATCCACTAACCTATGCTTTGATACTAATTTGTAACATCCCCTAATCAGCATCTTGAAAATGAACGCCGATGATGCTGCAATCATCGCCAAAATTATTTTCAAGAGACTTAAATGAGTTCGGTGTATATGTATAACAGTCTAAGTAGAAGGAGATGCTAAAATCTTTACATTATAGATTAGTTAGGAAAATATTCGTTACATACAATTCATTTTCTATTTAATTGATCAAAATACAATAAAATAATATAGAAGAATGTCAGGTCGACTGAAGATGCGCCACCCGATCTCTAAAACCAGTAGAGTCAACCATCTTTATTAGCTATATATGCCTCCTACACCATCTTCAATCCTCATACTACGGCACCTATAGTGACCTGCCTAACTATAAAATCAGCCTACTCAAATGAATACCGGTGAGTTTATGGGGAAACAATAATAAAAACATGGATCAAATAAAAAGTCTGGTGTGAATAACACCTTACCCATAAACATAATATGCAATGAGACCACGCCGCCATGTACAGAACGGGTTTTACCCTCACTAGTATATACATCCATCATAGAAGCAATTATCAATAAAGTAAAAATAAATACAGTGCAAGGAACATCTATCTACATTAAGTAACCTACCTGTATTTCATGTTAGCGTAGTTCTTTTCCTTCCTTAGTTTATGCTACAAAGATTCAGTCACATACAACCATCATTTTATTCAATTTATATTGCGAAGAATCAGCCTTATACAGTCCCATTCATTTTACTTGATTTATAACGCAAATTATCGGTCACATGCGGTTCCACTTTATTTTAATTAACACTACAAAGAATTGGCCACATGCAGTTCTTATTATTTTAATTTATATTGCAAGGAGTCAATCACATACAACTCTACTTTTGGACATCCCATGTCCTTCAGAAGTTGAATGCCTCTCCACACCTGCTAAGGTGTGTGCATTCGAGTAATTAGGTTTGGGTTTCATTTTGTCTTGTGCATTACAACCCTGCCCCTACTTATATGACGACACGGTGCTTCTCTTTTATATTTTGGTGCAACATAATTCCTTACATACTTTGCTCCCCGAGCTAAACCTAACTATTATATATTAGGTTTATTCTTACTCATGTTGCAGTGTAGTACTTCCCAGCCTTCCTTCATCTTTAACACGACATATGTCACTTTACTCTTAATTTAAGCAACCTAACTTCCTTGGCGTTGTCCTCATTTAAACCTTCTAGGCTTAGGCCTTTGCCAACGTACGTCTTTTAATATAGCACTCCTTAGCGTTGTACTGACCTTCCCCCAAAGTTCTATGAGTTCCCATAGCAATTCACTACCTTTTCTCTAAAGGCTCGGTAGGCTCGGTTATCTTCTTAACTCTCACACAGTTCCCATTATGCGTTGGACAATGTCTGACATGCTTACCATCGCCTTTACACATCCGGCAATCTAATACATTAAGACTCCACCTTCAGTTATTAACAGTGTCCTTTCATTAACTTTTCAATGTTTGCATAGATCTTGTCCCCTATTTATTTAACGTGTTTTTCACTAATGTATTAATAAATTCCTATACTTACACAGTTCACTCCAGTAAAGATGTTTTTTTAGCTTGGAAACTGTGACGACCCGCCCTTCACAGCCCTCGAAAATCGACACAAAATACTCAACAGTATAATATGCCGACGATCGAACGCCGGAAAAGACAGATTGTAGGAAAAGAAAGAAGGTAGAAGAAGAAGAATGAACTAAACAACATCAAAACCTCACAGTCGCAGCGGAATAAAATATAATATATAGAACAGAACTTTACACAAATCAAAACTATATCTGTTTATATACAATACATCATCATCAGAGTATATCAATACAACCAACCATAGCCAGTCAAACAATCTCAACAATCACAGCAGCGGAATAATACAAGTATGAGAAATACGTCTCGAACTCCAGCTCCTCTCCTGAGCTCCATAGCAACCTATCCTGTAAAATACTCGGTCTGACCCGAGCATTATAATAAAATAACACCCGAGTCAGTCTGGAATACCAGCGCATCATAAATACATCCAAACTGATTATTAAAGTTTCAAAAATCCTTTGAAACAAAAGCATCTCGTAAGACCACGCCACAAATAAACATGTCGGGTTTTTACCTTACGATAGCTAAAACACTTTTATATTAAAATCCTCTAATATTATAATAGTGTCTATAGAAAGTAAAATAGAATCTAGCTGAAATGCTTGCATCTCACATTTCAACAATAGTTGGGCACAATCAAAACCGTACAGGCACGTAGGGAGAATGGATTTCCAACGAATGACTAGGCACTGGGGTACCACCTGTCACAGTACGTGGCCTAGATCACAGTACCGAGGAGTACGCCCGCTCCCCTGCAACACAAGGCCGGAACCATCCCTTACTGGATGATCCCGAATAAAATCACCCCACGGTTGGGATCAGCAACCGCACCACTAAGCCGAAATAAAAAGGGACATCTAGACAGGGATGACCTTACCCTCCAGTGGGAGCTACCCACGAAGCCTTGCTGCATAACCCCTGATTTTCAGTCATTCCCGGTTGATGAGGTTCGAGGCTAAACGATACCTTTTAGAGAACATATCCCTTAGAATGCCCATCGTCCGCTGACGATGTTTCGCAAGCATTCGTCCATACAAGTCCGTCCTGGGTTTGAACGGAACCGAAGGCACTACTCCTACTACATCCATTTTGGAAATATCCTCAGGATTAGTAGCGACTAGCCCTTGCACTTTACTGCTCCATCTTCGACTCCGAAATCGTTACACGAAACGTACAAACCGAATCGAAGTGGTATTCGAGTCTCCAGACCTAGAATCCCGGTATACGGAAACTCGATCCCGGTCTCTTCGAAACGATCAGCGCATTGTCCAATATTGATAGTCGGTGATTTAACTATCAATTAATGTTCACAAACATCCATACACATCCATCACACAATAAATAATATCACACATTATTTATTCTTTCTCTTTAATATCTTGAAAAGATATATTTTCACATTTCAAAACTCATTTGAAATCAATTTTCCAAACTCTTCCTTTACAAGGTAAATCCTTTACCCTTTATTCCCATCGGGAATAACCAAGTATAAAACAATTTGCATTTAAAACAGTTAAAAATACTTATACTGAAATATACTTTAAAATATGAAAATTACTTCTATTTATTTACTCAAAATATAAATTTTAAACCTTTACATAGAAAAGATAAATTCCAAACTAGTTTAAATAATATATTTAATAAGATCTAAACTCGATTTAAATAAAGGTTTGATTTACTAAATATATAGGTAGAGTTTAAAAGATAATACTAACGTCCCAATAACTTAAACAAATAATTTTAAAAGCAAATTTACTAACTTCTCCTTTTAAAATAATAATTTCTTAAAAATACTCTTTGAACAATTTAAACTTTAACTTTTAATTAAATAGAAACCTTTAAAACTTTAACTTGGTTTTCCTAGAGAAACACTATACCGTTCAACATTCCAAAGTATCCTTTATATAAATCCAAACGATTTATTTCAAATTCAATTTATGCTTACAACATAAATTCCCAATTCCATACTTATCTATAACTTCATCCGAAGTTCAGACTCAATTCCCATATCCGGAAATTCAATTTAAAATACAGATTAAAACATTTTTAAGTAAGGTAAACTTAGAGAATTCTTAATTGAAAACCATATTTTCAATCTACTTAAATAAAATCCTAATGGAGAAAACGGCTTTCCAAAATATTGTATTTACAATTAAAACGATTAATTTATATTCGGAAGCTTCATTTTAACATATTTTACTTTTCCGGATATCACTATTCATCATTAAAATAAACCACTGTTATTTTACTCAATTTATAATTTCATAGAATTCATTTCCAGAAAATTTATATTTCACATTTAACGATTGATAAATTTTCCCCAATATTTAAAATCCCAATTTACCAATTTACATTTTCCATTCCAAAACAGATTCTAATTTTATTATCCCTTAAATTCTTTATTTATCAATTTCTTTGATTTCTTTTTAAATCCCCAATCTATTCATTTATAATTTAATTCTGGAATTATAATTTATACAACAATTTCACAGAACAATTTAAAATTCCAGATTTTATCAATCACAACATATAAACAGGTATCACTATCAATTATAAAATAATTGCTACATTGTGAGGAATCCAGTTGGATCCCTCCAACCTGTTTCTCCCTGCATCACAGATATTAGCACATCGCAATATAAATATCAATCCAGACAGATAAACACAAATATAGACAATAAACCACACAGATATTTAAATATCAATTATTTATAATGCCTAGCATCCAGATGTGAGTGAGAAAAACTCACTTTGAGTTTCGGCGAGCGTTCGAAATTTTGAATTAAACCGGACGACGTCCAATTTAACCCAAATTTCTACTTGCCCGGACTGGCTCCAGATCTGCATCACAGCGTAGTGTTTGTCTCTGCGATCCCGGCGTTTCCAGTTTCGTTAAAATCTGAGTACGTATGAGTTCGTTATGATATTACAAAGTTTTGAATTGAAATTTAAAAACAATTTCTTTTATTTAATTTATACCAATCACGGCCCACCCTCACGAAAACAAGCCCGCTCCTCTCCTCCTTCCCCTTGCGAACTCGTACAGGAAACAAGTCGAACCCAAAATCACGATTAGGGTTTGTTATCGCTCCACCCTCGATTCATACGAACTCGATCAACAACCACCATGACGAAGCCCACTACCTCCTTCACCATCGCCCACGAACACGTGCAGCTCGGCTGCCTCCCAAGCTCGAAAAACGAGTACAAACGAACCCCACGTCGGCCCAATTCCTGGCCATCCTGTCGCATCGCGAACCACTCCACCGTACGGATGTGAAGCTCGCGTCGATCCCTTCGAATCTCCAGTTGGAAGTTTCTGAAATTATTGAGTGGCTTGATCACGATTTGGAGGAGAAAATCGTTGATTTCCGGCCATTGAAAGAATATGGTGGCGGCCGGTGATAAAAGTGATTAGGGTTTGATAATAATTGAATATATATAATGGTTAAAATATTATTATATTAATATAAATTCTCGACTTAACAGTTAATGCAAATGACCTCCAATTCTCGCGTTCCGACAGGCTATCCTGGGGTTTTCCTGCGTTCCGGACACAATGGAATTGGTTTCGTAAGCTAATTCGATCGTATGCACGAGATACGAAATTAAACGATCAATTTAAAATTAAATCGGTTAAATCGATTTCGATGTGTTTCGAGCTGCCACGGTCAAACGACAACTTCGATCACTACGAAAATTAAAATCCGATAATAACTAACTATTACGGATCCAATGGAACTGGTTTCGTCGAATTCCGAGACTGTGCCCCGGAAGGCTATTTTAACTCGTCTATTAAATCAGGCGATTTCTGAACATCGTCGAAAACGCTTCAAATTTCACCTTTAAAATTTTATTAACTTAACAATAAATCATATAAAATTTATAATCACATTAAAAATCATTTTGGCTCATCCCAGACTCAAATCTGATTAATTTGCATTTTAATAATATTAAATTCATTTTTAAATTAATATAAAATTCCAAATAATAATTTGTCGACTTTTAAATTCATCTAAAATTACCACCACACTATTTACACTCCAATAACTCCAAATAAATTATTAAAACTATTTTTATCACTATTTACACTCAGATTTACCTTTTATCTCAATTTTGAATATTTAAATAGTATCTTCCCGTTATTCAAATTCAACCCGAAATTACTATAATTAAAAATTACAGCTTATTTCATTGATTGAATCTGAATCTATTCATTTTAAAATCAATTAAGAATCCACATTAACATTTAAAATGAATTAAATGTTCAAATTCAATGGCTTAAAAATACGGGATGTTACAGAAACCTTATATAATTTCTAGAAAACTCGTGTATTATTTCCCTTATCATATTTTTCCCTTTTTAATTTTATTTTCTAGTTATTGCTTTATATATATATATTTACTAGGTATTTCCTCCAAAAACTCATAATAATTTTATTTCAACATTGAAAATACTTCAAAATAAAAATCCATTTCTAAAATCATGGTTAAACCATCATATAAAAAATTTGTGACATTTAAAAAAAATTAGAGTAGGAAAACATAATCAAACATCCCATATAAAGTTATTTTTTCCTAAAACATTCATTTGCATATCATTTATTATTTAATCGTTATTACATATGAAGCTCCATCATCTTTAAGTTACAACCGAAATCAAATATAATGAAAAAGGTAAAAAAAAAGGAGTTTAGCATTACTTACCTAGATCTTTGAAATATCTTGTTTAATCTTATTTATCCCTCTTTAGCTTGCGTTTTCATCTTCTTCTTCTTCTTCTTCTTATTTTCTCTTTTTAGGCCACCACCATTAACGTTTCTCTCAAGTTTTTATTTTAACTTTAGTAAGATGAAATAAAGAAATGGAAAAGACTCATGCTTATTATCCTACAAGAATTTGGGTCTTCGCCGACATACCCTCGTTCATTAGTTCATTTCCCGCTTCCTTTGTTTAATTTGTCCCTTATAACATTTTCAATCTCATCTTATTAAAGAATTAATTATTAGCTATGAAGTGCTACAGTTTCCATTAGGCATTCTAGTTTATGCCCAACCTTAATATTAATAATGCCGTAGTACCACTGGTTTTTATAATAAGGTTATTTACACCAAAAAATAAGCAAACATCCGAAGAGCGATTGTTGACTGAGCTAAATATCTAGTTTATGATCATGGACTTAAATTTAAATGCAGTACATATTATCAAATCATTGAATGGTTTGTTTTCAACCCTAATCATACTAGGACATCGAAGACCGCCAATTTAATATAAGAAATTATAACATCTATAGTGAAGAATAAGGATAGAAAAGTAAATAACACAAAGATATTTACAGTGGTTCGATCGCAAAATCTGCACCCACTTTATAGTTATTACTGTTGATTTCACAATATCTGGATTGTTTAGAATGTGATATCCTCAAATACAATGTGTAAAAAAATTAAGACTTCGGTTCGGTAGAGTTACACTAGTGCAAAAATCAACTATTTTTAAGTTGGTGTTGGCATAGTATTTATAAGCATAGCAGATGTCTATGGGATGACTTTTATGTTGAAAATATCTCCATTTCCTAATATAAATCACATCTGCTCAAATCTATGTAATGTGAAGAAAGAATTAATCTCAGTTGATTAATTCTTCTTGTTTATGGAATGGCTCAGGAAGTAAAGTGGTCTGGTAGGGAAGTGGAGAGAAGATGCTTGGGAAGTAGAGGAAGTGGCAAGCTCAACTATGCCATGGGAAGGCTTGGCTAGTGTGCATGTGTAACATCTCCCATTTCGAGGCTCAAAAATAGATTCTAGTGATGCTCCAGTCATCCTTAATATTATTTCCCAATGATAAAATGAGATCAGTTATTATATCATTAACATCAAGAGCACCAGAATTCATAAATTTTAACAAAATAATTTCATTCATCAATTTGCAATTTCATTCATCAATTTTCAATTTCATTACAATTTAATCTTATTATCCCACGATTATATCATTCAGATAAACTATAATAATTACATATATAATCCCAACAGTGACATATGAAGATGCCTCCATGGATAATCAGAGTCTTAACTACGTAGATGGTTATAGTATCCCTCATTACATACATCCAACGACAATAAAAGTAGTTAAACTATTGCACAATGGAAATAAACTTTTAAAAAGTAGTTTGCCTCCTACACGTCTCCAGAAGCTTATTCACTAAAACTTGAAAAAGCCTCACTCCCAGCCTACTCAATGCCAAATTGAGTATCCGAGAGTTTAGAGGGAAATCAAAAACTTTGGGTCAGACCAAAAGTCTGACGTGAATAATATTATTCCATCTTCAATCAAAATTTTGGATACTTAGTGAGACCACACCGTAGAGCGGAACGGGTTTCCCCTCACTATTACCCTATCAATCGATATGTCATCCATAACTTATCCTGCATCCAAAATGATTAGCACATAATTATAATAATTTATCGAGCATGTATACATTTAAAATGAGTAATCTGTTATTCACATGGTTAAGGGTTAAACATTTCCCAAAACTACCTAATCGCATATATGGTTTGTTCCATAACATAGTTTTCCTAGGGTCACTATGAACCTATATTAGTTTTCCCAAGGCAACTAAAAACCTATTGGTTGACTCAGGCCAAGAATAATCAGATAATTCAACTATCTTCTAGTACGGTCCGAAGGAATATCACCAGTCTCTTAAGATCGATGGGACAAGATAAAAATGGTCTCTTAAAAATGATAGGAGAAAAGAATAACGGTCTCCTGAAAATGGTAGGTGAAAACATAGGTGAGTCAACTTCTACGAGTTCCATCGGATGCTTAACTCCAAAATTTGGTCTTAATCGAGAAAGCCCTATGCATTAGAATCGCGGACCTGACCAACCAGAGGCTTAACAGATGGAGGATATGGCACGAACCTACCCTAGTTTCCACCCAAAATCTGGGTTTTCAAAAGATATTCACATATGTTGAGTCAATTGATCAATCCAAGGCATCCTAACACAGTTTGATCTTCTTGATCTCCTGGATGCAATTCTACTCACTTAGGAGTTTAAGTCTAACCATACCACTACTAGAACAATCTTAACTCAATTGAACAATCTCCTGGATGCATTCATCAATTATGTGAGTATGTAAACAATTCATCACATGAATTGTAGCTGATTAATATGCAAAATGAACATATAACATATCAACAATTATTTAGATATACACTACAAGTAAACCTTGATTTTGCAGCGGCGAAATCCGTCGCTAAACCGTCACGAAATTACATTTATTGATGGATTTATAATGGTTAGTCCAGATCGGTAAATTCATAGTCGGTAAACTAGTGTCAATTTAGCAACGAAAATTAATGTGAAATCACCGACGTTTATCCAATGTCGATATAAAAAATAATATTTTGTGTAAAAATATATTTTATAAATAGTTGTCTGTAAACCCTAGTTATATAGTACGAGATTAGCAATGGATGTAACAAGCTTCTATCGCTAATCACATGCTGATTTGGGAAGGTTTAGCGGCAGATTTTGTTATTATTGTGTAACCATTCACTATTATCTATGACATATTAGTGATGGTTTGGTTTGAAATTTTTGCTTGTATTCTCTTTCCATTCCCTCGATAACTATAATTTGCTATACTAAATTTTTATTTTTTCACAGATTTCCCTGTACAATAGGTGTCAAAACTTCGACAACCAATAATAAAATCATCTATGGATTTATGTACTTGTACATTTTATATAAAATGAATAGCATAAAAAAATGAAAATGCAATTATAAAACATTAATCCATATACAAACTAAGTTGAATTCTAAATAACAAAGTTATTCAACTAGTGCTAATATCCCATACAAAAAATAATACCATCCACATCCATGACTAATTTCCTATACAAAAAACCACATAAAATTTTGAAAAACAAAATGTGTGTACCTGTCACATCCATGGTGCTTAGGAAGACGACGACGACGAAGTGTAGTTATTGTGGTTGCCCATTCCTGCAATTTCATTACATCGTGGAATTCGTAAATTTTCAAATTGAATAGGAAAATTTATACAACAAAAACTAAAATATAAAAGTATTGGGATGTGATAAAAAAGACAACAAATCAAGGAACTAACTCAACACCATATACAAAGCAAGCATAGATAGTACAAACATAATTTTTATCATATAGGTTAACTGTAAAACATAATTAATCTTACTTCAACTTCTACCGCAGTCAAGAATACATAAAATTCAGTTTCCAAATCTGTTATGGATTTAGATGTTTATTTTATATGCACCAGCATCCCTTATCAAATTGATCACCCATGTGGTGGGACAAAGTAGTATACATATTATCTTTCTAGATGGATCAACTCTATTAGAACTTCGAAATGAAGAATTAGAGCATTGATTAGCTTCAGCTAGCATATTTGCAAAGCATCAATGAAAACAAACTCGAATCCTAGTATCATTTTTCAAATGCAATTCACATTCTAGGAATACTAATCAATAAGGAAATATTAGAGCTCAATACAATCAGATAACAAATTTTAGAAGTCACCTTAGACAAATGTGGATCTGTGAGATATAGGTCTCCAGTGATATTTTTCCAAGCCAATTAACAACAAAAACCACGATTTAGGTATATAGTGAGTTAGATAACACATCAGAATACATTAATCTTAAAAATAATTAAATCAATAACATGGGAGTTGATTCAAGAATTGTAGAAACAAAATATAAATTTAGATTTATACTTCACATTTCAAAATCAAACATTCAATCACTTACATCAAATCAAACAAACTTTCAATTCACCCAAATTCAGATTTATACTTCATATTTCATAATATATACTCGTGTTTTTCAAAATAAAAATATTTGATATTCCTTTTCCAAATTCATACTACAACCATTTAATAAATCATGTATTTTTTAATTCTACTTGGAATTTATATCATTTCATGTTTTTATATGACTTGATAAGTATAACAGGCCAACATAACAAACATTTATAGCAATGCATATAGGATATATAATCCATGAGTATATAGCATGAGTGAGAAATAAAATTCAATCATAAAATCTCAATATTTAAACAATCATTAAATCACCCAAAAATATTTAATTATTTTAGTCTATATTTTATATTCATGATTTATAATATAAATTGTTTTAGATTTCATATTCCTAATCAAACCTTTATACATAACTTAACCAAGTTTTAATTAAATTCAACTTGGCTTTTTTCCCTTTATATCTTTGTATATACACCGTCATATAAAAAAATTAATATAAAAAGTGAATCACCTTCCTTTTCCAAAATCATTTAATAGCGAGTTCAAATTCCATAATTCCATTTATAAAATTTTACAATATCAAGAAAAATTGAATTCATCTTTCAAATTATATAAACTCCAAATATCCTTGCCTTCTCTTTTACCCACTGTTTAATATGTTAATTGAAATATTTTTCATTTAATTATATATAATCAATTCAACGATTTGATTAATATAACATATATTTTATTTAATGGCAGGTAATACTCATTCATTCAAGCAAATAATCATTGAATACTATCGACATATACACTTATTTCTACAACCAAAGTATATATCTAAATCGTTAAACATTGGCTTAAAAATTCAAGAGTTTTATGTTAACAGAAAGTATATATTCATCAAGCTACTCTGCCATCAATTTCTAATGAAACATCACTAACATCAACATCTATTGATAGTAACTTAAGCATATCATGCTACCAACTCATTCAATATGAAATCAAATTAATTAAAATAGGAATCAAAATGAGAAAATTATCCCACTATAAGTTGCAACCTAATTTGTATACTCACCTTGCTTCTCCATCCCACCATGACTCAGCCACAAGGCACACTTTCCTAAAACTGTGACGTCCCACCTCTATGCTCACAATAACAAAGAGTATTAAAAGAAATACTGTCTGTTATTACGAAGAATAAGGCTGGATAGGAGCGGCCATCCGTAGTTGGGCCTTACACTAGTATTGGTTACCTCGATAGGAATGGTATATATTTTTATTTTTCATCTCTTGTTTATTTACTCCCATCGACATACCCAATTCCAGTATAAAACAAACTACAATGGTTCATAATAGTTTAGGACAATATATATAATAATAACACAGATAAGCTAAATGCGGAACACAGATAATAAAAGTCTCATATATATAAATAACTGATGTCAGTTACAATACATTTGACACAGTACATATGATACAACTACAACTGTCGACTCTGGAAGTTATATATACAAGTACATTATCGAATAATATACATGAATACATATCAACTTAGATCAGATACACTGACTACTACAAAATGACGACGACTACCCCAAAAGATATGAAGAGACTTCATAGCTCAAGCAGCAACCCAAAGCAAGATATCTACAACCTATAATAACTCGGACTGACCCGAGTATTAAATTCAAAAGAAAATAATACACGGGTCAGTCTAATTCAAACTCAGTTATTAATGCATAGAAGCAGTAATAATAAATAGCAAATAGACGACAGTCACAATAAATCTCGTCCATCCAATCCTTTAATAAGAAATCAGATAACGGTAAATATAACAATTAACAGTGTTAAACAACAAATCAGCAATTTCAAATTATCAACGAAGATAAATGAAAGGATTACCAATGAAGATAATATGAAAACCACAGAATTGCCTAAACGGCAATTATCAACAAAAATCTAATTATTAAATAAATAATTAGAAACTCATAATCTAATTATCAAATAGATAATTAGACACAACAAAGTGATCAATCAAACCAAATCAAATACCATTTCAAAATATTGAATTGAACCCATAAAACAATTCAAACAATTGAAATAACACTTAAAAAGTAAATATTGTGTGGCTGCAGTACACGCACGCGTGCACTGCCTCGCCACAACAGCATATGAAATCATCACAACACCAAATGCCAACAACTCATCGAAACTGCAGAGGTCAAGTCACAGCTAGCATGAATCAACACAACTGCAAACAAAATGAAACTGCAGCCACCACATGAATACAAGGGCACAACTGCACAAATGAATCAGAGAATCCCAACCAACATCTGCAACCTTTAAAAAGGGGCTATAGTAAAATTCATGAAGCTACATGGCGACATGCATACTACATGTCTGAAACTCAAAGGCAACCCAAACTCAACTGGACAGAGCAACAAAAGCTCCAAGCAAATGAACATAAAATGACCAGGCCAGATCACAACGCTACACAAATAAAGATGCCACGAAGTATACCACACATGCATATACATACATATATGTATATAAACATATGGAGATGATCACTAAGAATGGAAAATAAGTTATCCACTTCAAAGTCTCAAAGTAAGAAGAATGGTTAGACCAGAGAAAGGTGCAACTAAACCTACCTGACAAAGTGTGATGACTAAAAGTAACAAATACATGAAGATCTGGCAACCAATGAAACACATGCACCAGCAAATTAGACAACTGCATAACACAGCAGAACCATAGCGAACAAGCAGTTGAAAAGGTATATACATCAACAAGGACACATGTACATAACGCTACATCAATGACTGATACAAGTATTATCAGATTAGTGATGCTCAAACCCAAGCCAACTACAATGAACAAGTGGATAGAACAAATGCAGCCCCTACATGAAGTGGAAGTGAAACAGTATCACTAAATGAAACAGGAAAAATGCAAATGAAATCAGTGGTCATTGCAATGCAAGACCCAATTGTACAATCTGCCTCGGCTCGGGGCAAATGAAAATACAATGCCCCAGTACACATGAGTATTAACTCAGTGCGATACAAACCAACTAAACAGACCCAAATCAATACATGCATCCACACATACATATGTATGTACATACAGGGATACACATATGTGACAGCAGTGCAAACCGTCAGAGGCAGATCAGTAAAAAGAAATGACAAGAGAGGCAAGTGCTGCACTTAAAGGATAGTGAGTTATAAACAACAAGACCAAGAGAAGTGAACAAGGAAGTGCACTGACCACACATCAAACCAGGCCAGCGGAAAGATTATTCAAACCAAATTAGGACAGAAGTACAGCACTACAACAAACCACCAAATATGCTAAAACAAAATCAGGTTCAAACCATTTACAACATCACTAAGACTAGTGAAACAGAAGCTCAAACCAGAGCAAATGTCACAGCATATACACATATATATGAACCAGACTCAAGATCTCAATGAACAAGTCGAAGTTTTCAGAAAGCAAATGCAAACTACCTCGAATGAAGTCTCATAACAACTCGAAGAATATTTACATACGAGAACATATATGTGCAGTGAAAATCAACAGCGAGTGTAGACAAGACAACAACAGAGTGAAATCCAGACCAGACTTCGAGATAACACTACAGATTCAAATGAAAACAGTGTGACACACACCTACATCAATAAAACTCGAAGCAACACTCACGTGCAAACTTCAGCTACAAAATGTACGCATATAGTCAAGCAATGTCAAAGACAAAATAGCGCAAAACTTCCAGATGAATACAAGCATCATGTAGCAGTTCCAAAATAATAATATACAGCAAGTTCGAACAAATCATGAATCAATCGTTTCATCTCAAAAATCTCAAGAGCCGATGCCAACAAAGAAAATACCATACATGCTAAAGTCACAATAAAAATCAATTCAAAGTCAAGGCCGATGTCAACAGAGAAATGCACGGAGCAAGTTCGAACTCGTCAAAACAGTGATAGCCAAGAAGCAATGGCCAAAACAAAATAATTGACGAATTCAAAAATATCAAATAAACGAAATTAAAGAGATAAACACATATAAACAAAATCAAGATCTCGAATCATATATAACAGAAGGCTGAATTAGATGTGAGTGAAAAAGAATCACTCACCTTTGTTTCAACGTGCGCCAATTCCAAAGATCGATCGTCGAAATTGAAGCCGTGGCATCACGAAGATGAGCGAACCTTTAGCAGCCATTTTCGATTTTCTTGAAAACCCTAATTTCGCAAAGAGGACGAGGCCGCCATTTATTTTCTTTTGTTTTAGTTTTAGGGTTTTTCACGAATGAAATTGACTGGAGGAACCGGTATAAACAATGGATAAGTATCATGGTCCCAAAATAAAACATGGGCCAAGATTCAACTTTTAAAGCTCACCAATAATCAATGAATTATCAAAAGAATTTCAATTCGATTAAAATTCCAATAGCAATTAACAAATAATATAATCGTCATTTGACGATAATTTATTGTTACCAAACTCCGGGTTGTTACAGCCTCCCCTCCTTATAAAAATTGCGTCCCCGCAATTCTCATAATTAAAGTCGTCTATAACAATTATTTTTCTAACATGAACTGGTTAAGCTAGAAAAATAAAGATCGAGAACACAAACACCAAAGAAATCTTTTAATTCCATAAAAGAAATTAACAAATTCTCAACAAAATCTAATTATCAAATAGATAATCAGAAAACAAGAAAACTGAATACATACAATTATCAGCAATATTTAATTATCAACTAGATAATTAAAATACAGAAAATCACAAAACAGTTATATCTAATTATCAACACGATAATTAGAAAACAACAAAATCTAATTATCAACAAAGATAATTAGAAAACTCAAATCACAATTCACAAAACCACAAATATCTAGTTATCCAACAAATAACTAGAAAACACGAACTTCATAATCAGCTAACTCTAACTATCAACAGAGATAGGTAGGAAACAACAATTCAATAAAATCAACATAATCTAGAATCAATTAGAGACTAGAAAATCTCAAAATCAGCAAAATTAGCAAACATCCAATTATCAAAACGATAATAAAAAACATCAAATATCTAAATATTAAAAACGATAATCAGAAATCTCAAATCAACAAATATCTAATTATCAAAAACGATAATCAGAAATCTCAAATCAACAAATATCTAATTATCAAAAACGATAAGCAGAAACATCAAATATCTAATTATCAAAAACGATAATTAGAAATCTCAAATCAACAAATATCTAATTATCAAAAACGATAATCAGAAATCTCAAATCAACAAATATCTAATTATCAAAAATGATAATCAGAAATCTCAAATCAACAAATATCTAATTATCAAAAACGATAATCAGAAATCAACAAATATCTAATTATCAAAAACGATAATCAGAAATCATCAGATAATCAGAAATCTCAAATCAACAAATATCTAATTATCAAAACGATAATCAGAAATCAAGAAATATCTAATTATCAAAAACGATAATCAGAACTCTCAAATCAACAAATATCTAATTATCAAAAACGATAATCAAAAATCAACAAATATCTAATTATAAAAAACGATAATCAGAAATCTCAAATCAACAAATATCTAATTATCAAAAACGATAATCAGAAATCAACAAATATCTAATTATCAAAAACGATAATCAGAAATCAACAAATATCTAATTATCAAAAATGATAATCAGAAACAACAAATATCCGGTTATCAAAAACGATAATCAGAAACAACAAATATCCGATTATCAAAAATGATAATCAGAAATAAAAAATATCTAATTATCAATAACGATAATCAGAAACAACAAATATCTGGTTATCAAAAACGATAATCAGAAACAACAAATATCCGATTATCAAAAACGATAATCAGAAACAACAAATATCCGATTATCAAAAACGATAATCAGAAATCTCAAATCAACAAATATCTAATTATCAAAAACGATAATCAGAAATCAACAAATATCTAATTATCAAAAACGATAATTAGAACTCTCAAATCAACAAACATCTAATTATCAAAAACGATAATCAGAAATCAACAAATATCTAATTATCAAAAACGATAATCAAAAATCTCAAATCAACAAATATCTAATTATCAAAAATGATAATTAAATCTCATAACAGCAAATATCTAATTATCAATACGATAATTAAATCTCATAACAGCAAATATCTAATTATCGATACGATAATTAAATCTCAAAACAGCAAATATCTAATTACCTACAGATAATTAGAAACAACAAATATCTAGAAATCAATTAAGATAATCTAGAAAATCAACATAAAAGGTTGGATCGATCCCATCAGATGGCGAGTTTTAGCTACGCCGCACGTGCAACAACATATGGCCGAAGCCTACCAAGTACTATAAAATTTTGGCGCCCATCAGATGACCCGAAGGTCCGCAGAGTGACCCGAAGGTCTAGTACTGGTATTTGACCCGAAGGTCCATCATATGACCCAAAGGTCCAGCAGAGTGACCCGAAGGTCCAGCAGATTGACCCGAAGGTCCAGCAGATGACCCGAAGGTCCAACATAGTGGCTCGAAAGCACACAAAATCATCAGAATCATCAAACAGCAGATGTTTCAATTAACGAGTCCGGAATTAAACGAAATAGCAAACGCACATGTCCCATACCACGTGTTTTACTAAATCGTTTGATTCTCTTCATCGTTTCCTTGAATGTGCAAATTGTGTATTTTGTAAAAATGACATTTTACATTCTCAAACGGACAAGTCCGGAATTAAGCAAATCAGTAAAAGAAAGGGTTCATAGTCCTCGATTTTGCTGAATCGTTTAAATCGCTTCCTCATTCTTTTGAAAGCGCAAACTGTAAAAAAAATTATTTTATATAAATAACATTTTACGTTCTCAAACGGACAAGTCTGGAATTAAGCGAATCAGTAAAAGTAAGGGTTCATAGTCCTCGATTTTGCTGAATCGTTTAAATCGCTTCCTCATTCTTTTGAAAGCGTAAACTGTAAAAATTGTGGAAGAAATTTTTATTTTAAAACGATTTTTAAAATACGTGATTAAAACAGCAACATCAGTAGCAATTTCGAAAAGGAAATTGTACTTCCCAAAACACCGTAAAAACGAATCTCAAAATCAGCATTGCGGGCTAACTGCTTGAAAATCCACTTTTAAAATTTGACGGTTACTGAAGTCAAAGCGACAATAATTTTTATACATCAAAATCTCATCAAAATAATTCACATCAAAATATAATACCAGTGAATTTTCATTCATTAAAAATGTCAACAAAACACCGTGCTTCAAAAATTTAGCATCGATGTAAAAATACCGTTATAAGAATAACGGCAACAAAATACGTTTAAACCAAACACCGGTTCAACGTATAATTAATGTAGTAACGTGCAACTCAAATTTGCACGTATGGTACAAAATGAACAAAGAAACCATTTGAATGTATCTTTAATGAAGATAATTCAAAACAACAAAAATCTCAACAAAAATCACATAACTGCAATCGCTTCGAATCCTCAAATCGGATTCGAAATTTTCAAAGAAACAAAATAAACCCAGCTATGTAATCAACAAAACACATTTTCACCTTTTATTTTTAAATAAAGATATTTAAAAATTTCATCATAATTTCAAAACTTTAGTTTTGACTCAAAGCACAATAAAACATCAACAATTAGCTGTAACACATGTTCCATCTAAGTTATGTTTTATATTATGTCCATAAATCTCACTCTGATACCAACTGTGACGCCCCACCTCTATGCTCACAATAACAAAGAGTATTAAAAGAAATACTGTCTGTTATTACGAAGAATAAGGCTGGATAGGAGCGACCATCTATAGTTGGGCCTTACACTAGTATTGGTTACCTCGATAGGAATGGTATATATTTTTATTTTTCATCTCTTATTTATTTACTCCCATCAACATACCCGATTCCAGTATAAAATGAACTACGATGGTTCATAATAGTTTAGGACAATATATATAATAATAACACAGATAAGCTAAATGCGGAACACAGATAATAAAAGTCTCATATATATAAATAACTGATGTCAGTTACAATACATTTGACACAGTACGTATGATACAACTACAACTGTCGACTCTGGAAGTTATATATACAAGTACATTATCGAATAATATACATGAATACATATCAACCTAGATCAGATACACTGACTACTACAAAATGACGACGACTACTCCAAAAGATATGAAGAGACTTCATAGCTCAAGCAGCAACCCAAAGAAAGATATCTACAACCTGTAATAACTCGGTCTGACCCGAGTATTAAATTCAAAAGAAAATAATACACGGGTCAGTCTAATTCAAACTCAGTTATTAATGCATAGAAGCAGTAATAATAAATAGCAAATAGACGACAGTCACAATAAATCTCGTCTATCCAATCCTTTAATAAGAAATCGGATAACGGTAAATATAACACTTAACAGTGTTAAACAACAAATCAGCAATTTCAAATTATCAACGAAGATAAATGAAAGGATTACCAATGAAGATAATATGAAAACCACAGAATTGCCCAAACGGCAATTATCAACAAAAATCTAATTATTAAATAAATAATTAGAAACTCATAATCTAATTGTCAAATAGATAATTAGACACAACAAAATGATCAATCAAACCAAATCAAATACCATTTCAAAATATTGAATTGACCCCATAAAACAATTGAAATAACACTTAAAAAGTCAATATTGTGTGGCTGCAGTACACGCACGCGTGCACTGCCTCGCCACAACAACATATGAAATCATCACAACACCAAATGCCAACAACTCATCGAAACTGCAGAGGTCAAGTCACGACTAGCATGACTCAACACAACTGCAAACAAAATGAAACTGCAGCCACCACATGAATACAAAGGCACAACTGCACAAATGAATCAGAGAATCCCAACCAACATCCGCAACCTTTAAAAAGGGGCTATAGTAAAATTCATGAAGCTACATGGCGGCATGCATACTACATGTCTGAAACTCAAAGGCAACCCAAACTCAACTGGACAGTGCAACAAAAGCTCCAAGCAAATGAACATAAAATGACCAGGCCAGATCACAGCGCTACACAAATGAAGATGCCACGAAGTATACCACACATGCATATACATATATGTATATAAACATATGGAGATGATAACTAAGAATGGAAAATAAGTTATCCACTTCAAAGTCTCAAAGTAAGAAGAATGGTTAGACCAGAGAAAGGTGCAACTAAACCTATCTGACAAAGTGTGATGACTAAAAGTAACAAATACATGAAGATCTGGCAACCAATGAAACACATGCACCAGCAAATTAGACAACTGCATAACACAGCAGAACCAAAGCGAACAAGCAGTGGAAAAGGTATATACATCAACAAGGACACATGTACATAACGCTACATTAATGACTGATATAAGTATTATCAGATTAGTGATGCTCAAACCCAAGCCAACTACAATGAACAAGTGGATAGAACAAATGTAGCCCCTACATGAAGTGGAAGTGAAACAGTATCACTAAATGAAACAGGAAAAATGCAAATGAAATCAGTGGTCATTGCAATGCAAGACCCAATTGTACAATCTGCCTAGGCTCGGGGCTAATGAAAATACAATGCCCCAGTACACATGAGTATTAACTCAGTGCGATACAAACCAACAAAACAGACCCAAATCAATACATGCATCCACACATACATATGTATGTACATACAGGGATACACATATGTGACAACAGTGCAAACCGTCAGAGGCAGATCAGTAAAAAGAAATGACAAGAGAGGCAAGTGCTGCACTTAAAGGATAGTGAGTTATAAACAACAAGACCAAGAGAAGTGAACAAGGAAGTGCACTGACCACACATCAAACCAGGCCAGCGGAAAGATTATTCAAACCAAATTAGGACAGAAGTACAGCACTACAACAAACCACCAAGTATGCTAAAACAAAATTAGGTTCAAACCAGTTACAACATCACTAAGACTAGTGAAATAGAAGCTCAAACCAGAACAAATGTCACAGCATATACACATATATATGAACCAGACTCAAGATCTCAATGAACAAGTCGAAGTTTTCAGAAAGCAAATGCAAACTACCTCGAATGAAGTCTCATAACAACTCAAAGAATATTTACATACGAGAACATATATGTGCAGTGAAAATCAACAGCGAGTGTAGACAAGACAACAACAGAGTGAAATCCAGACCAGACTTCGAGATAACACTACAGATTCAAATGAAAACAGTGTGACACACACCTACATCAATAAAACTCGAAGCAACACTCACGTGCAAACTTCAGCTACAAAATGTACGCATATAGTCGAGCAATGTCAAAGACAAAACAGCGCAAAACATCCAGATGAATACAAGCATCATGTAGCAGTTCCAAAATAATAATATATAGCAAGTTCGAACAAATCATGAAACAATAGTTTCATCTCAAAAATCTCAAGAGCCGATGCCAACAAAGAAAATACCAGACATGCTAAAGTCACAGTAAAAATCCATTCAAAGTCAAGGCCGATGTCAACAGAGAAATGCACGGAGCAAGTTCGAACTCGTCAAAACAATGTTAGCCAAGAAGCAATGGCCAAAACAAAATAATTGACGAATTCAAAAATATCAGATAAACGAAATTAAAGAGATAAACTCATATAAACGAAATCAAGATCTCGAATCATATATAACAGAAGGCTGAATTAGATGTGAGTGAAAAAGAATCACTCACCTTTGTTTCAACATGCGCCAATTCCAAAGATCGATCGTCGAAATTGAAGCCGTGGCATCACGAAGACGAGCGAAACTTTAGCAGCCATTTTTGATTTTCTTGAAAACCCTAATTTCGCAAAGAGGACGAGGCCGCCATTTATTTTCTTTCGTTTTAGTTTTAGGGTTTTTCGCGAATGAAATTGACTGGAGGAACCGGTATGAACAATGGATAAGTATCATGGTCCCAAAATAAAACATGGGCCAAGATTCAACTTTTAAAGCTCACCAATAATCAATGAATTATCAAAAGAATTTCAACTCGATTAAAATTCCAATAGCAATTAACAAACAATATAATCGTCAATTGACGATAATTTATTGTTATGAAACTCCGGGTTGTTACACCTCAATGCGCCAACTTGAACACGAGAATCATACATCTGCACTACGCCGCTAACCATCAACCGCTTGGCGCCAGTCGCATCGCTCGAGTCTAATTCGTTGCCACCAGAGTTTGTGTAACAACCCTGATTTTTCAGTGTTGTTAAATTAGATTTAATAAAGATTTAAACTTGTAATTTTAATGAGAAATTGGATTTCTCATTTATTGAAGTAGATTTGAATATTTAGTGTTTTATTTAAATAATAATTGGAAAAGCAAAATATGGAATTCATTGATGTTAAATTCTTGTTTTAAGACTTGTTAAATAATGCGTTAGTGTTTTCTAGATATGGTGTAATTTTATTTAATAAGAAAATGGGGATTTTAAAATTTAAAATTAATTTATTTGTTAAATTTTCATATTATAGAAAATGCAAAATACCATGTTTTCAATAAGGAAAATATGGGTTTATAAATTATTAAAAATTATGTTTTATTAATTAATCATGAAGAATAGGTGGTGAACTTAATTTTAGTATATTAACTTGAATTTTTCTAGGTTGAATTGAATAAATTATTAGTGTTTTAATAAGATAGAAAATGAGAAAGTGTGTAAGTGTTTTATTGTTCTAATTAACTAATAGGTTTGGGCTTAGGATGATTTCAGCCTACTTAAGAATAAGGTGGATTTCTTTCTTCTGCATTTAGATAAAGAACATCACGTTCATTTTTTTCTTTACAGTAAACAAAAGCTCTTCTCCCTCCTGTTTTCTAAAACATAGTTCTCTCAAAATCAGAGTTTTAAAATCCAATAAATTCCAGAAAATTAAGAGAAAATCAAAAGTAAGTTCTCCTAACTCTAATTCACTATTTAGACACGTTGATTTTCAGTATCTAATAGGTTTTGATTGTTATTATTCTTCCTTTGTTTTGAGACAAATTATTAGGGTTTTTTCAAAATTGAATGCAAGATTGATAAAAATGGTTGTAGCAAGCTAAGGAAGAAAGGTGAGTAACCTCCTAACTATCTCTATTTTAATTTTTAGATGTATAAATACAAGTCTATTGCTTGCATATATGGATGTGATTATTTATGCACTTGTTGTTGTGGTTATTTTGATTTTGATGAATGTTAGTAATGAGCATATAACTAAACCATAACACATGAGGTCTAAAAGAAAGATTTATTATGTTAGTCAAAATGTGAAATTTACAAATCGATAGCTAAAAATTATTTGTAGAAATCATTGTGGTAAAACAACGATATTTTGGTGTAGAATGATCTTAATTGCCTCAATCTTTTTATAGTAGAAAATCCTTTAAATAACCTAAAAATTCTATTTTGGTCATTTTTTTGAAATACTGTATTTAAAGGGGTTTAAATTTAATTTGAAACTGATGTTATAGCATAGCCATATAACAAATTTCTGAGTTAATACCTGAGAGTAAAATGGACATAACTTTTGATTAATGAATCAAATTGTGTTAAAACTTTTTGTAGTAGAAAGATAATCCCATAGGGAAGAACTTTTGTTTTAATCAGATTCTCAGCTTTTTGAAGATTTCTGGGTCGAAATTGGGTTTTTAACAAAGTAATAGTCTATGTCCTGTCAAAGTTTTTGAGCTAAAATATTGTTAGTAATTTAAGCATAACATTCTCATTTCTTATCGGAATTCGATAATTCTCTAAGTCCTGGAAAGTATGAACTTTGTGCTATAACTTTCATGTTTTGCATAATTTTGAATTTTAAATGGTCAAAAAACTCGTTTCTTTTCGCTGGCCTGTCAATGAAAAACAATGTTAATAAATTTAAATATGAGAAATTGTTTTTGCCATAACTTTTTTATTCCTTATCGAAATTTGATAATTTTTAAGTTTCTGGAAAGCATAGACTCTATGCTACAACTGTTATGTTTTAAGTTTTGTAAAATTTTGAGATTTAGGTCATCGAAACTAAAGATCTTTAAATCCTAAATTTGAGCTAAATGAAATAAATATATATGTATATCTAAATGGATTTTGAAGAGTAATTAAATATGGTTTTAAAATATGGAAATTTGGGATAACTTTGTGAAGTTAAGTGAAATCTTGGAATAATTCAAGTTTATGGAATATTCTAATTTAAATGAATATTTCACCTTGTTAAATAATAAATTGTTTTTTTACAATAAAACATGTCAGTAAAATAGTTGTGGAATTTGGAAATGTGGAATTAAGTTAATATATCTTTTGAGAATAAGGATAATATAAATTGTGAACCATATTAATATTTGGAAATTTAATCATTAATATGGTTTTGGGAAACACGAAAAAAAAATCTTGGTTTTATAATAAATGTTTTTGGAAATAATAAATAGATTTGTGAAGAAAAATTAACAAGTGTTTTAAACAATGAAAATCAAAGAGGAATTTTTTTTTGAGAACCTTAGTTCTATAATGTGGGGAATGCTAATAATCGACTTAGTGTTATTGATTGGTTTAAATGCTTTCGTATAACTCTTCATCGAATATGGCATAAACTCATTGAATAGAACACTTAAGTGGAATTTACTAACCATTAGTGAATACATGAATTTCACCAGGTAGTATGGGATACTTTTGTTAAATTCATGTGATCACTATAGGGAAGTAATTAATACTTTAGAGTTGTTTTCTCTTCGGGTGTGTGACAATTTGTTGCGAGATCCGGAAGAGAATACAATTCAGGTTTTCCAATGGTATCCGTAAGAAGTGATATTTACTAGATTTTTGTAAATACTTGGATTTCACTATACAGTATGGGCCGTATTGGTTAAATTCTACTTATTACTGAAGGTGATAGTATTTGGCACTTTAGAGTTTGCTCTCTTTTGGTGTGCCATAAGTGACTGCTAGATCCTTAATAAGTAACTCCTAGGTTTCTTTTCAAGTGTAATAATCTAAAATAAATCTGAAAGATTCAATCATGGCTGCTATTCTTGAGATCGTCTTGTGATCTTGTGATTCCCGTCCTGTGTACGGTCCCCGATATTGGATCGGTTCATGTGATACTAAATTTTTTAATTGTTTGTTATGGTTCTGTGTACAATCATTATGATCATTTTGAGTAAGATCTCTTGGATTCTGGATATTTGGATTTTGTGACTATTCTGTGTTTGTGAAATAAATATATATTCTTGGTTCTTGTGTTCGATTTTGTGACTATTCTGTGTTTGAAAACATTCTCGGATTTCGATTCTGGATATTTGGATTCTGGATATTTGGATTTTGTGACTATTCTATGTTTGAAAACATTCTCGGATTTCGATGAAACCAGTTTCATTGGATCCGTAATAGTAAATTATATTATGCCGTCGAATTTCAGGGTGATCAGACATATCGTTTAGTCGTGCGAGATCAAAATGCGTTGAAATTAATATTGAAAATTTAATATAATAACTGGGTCTAAAAAGTTATCTTCTGCATATGATCGAATTAGAACTCGAGACTAGTTCCATTGTGTTTGAAATAGGGGTTTAACATATAAAACGCTAGGTGCGTGCCACGCCTCGTTTGGAGTTCGAAATTTTCGGGTATGTTTAGTTGAATATTTTAAAATTATATATATATATATATCTGTGTGTGTACATACCCAACATATCAGCCCATACCCTTCCATTTCCAGGCCATACCCCTACGTACAACATAACCATGTCTTTTCCTTCTATTTAACTTGCCTGTAAACAATAGAGTCTTCTTTCTTTTGGAATTCAAGAATTCAAAATATAAAATAAAAACCCACACTCATCTAAAAAATCATACAAAAAGTATATTTGAGCTCGTATGGCCATATGCTTCGATCTGAGTATGCCTTGGTGATGATCGATGATGTTTTGGGAAGGTCGACCATAGAGTAGTGAACTAAGGGTTGATCTAAATGGATTTTTAGGCGGTTTTAGGTGAATCGAAGGTTGGAATTGGGTTTAGCATTGAAAGATGCTGCTTAGGCCAAAGTTTTGAGGGGATCGGTGATGTTTTTAGTCGCACGACCTAATGGGACACGTTAGGTGCTGTGTCAGGTCGGATTTTTATGGGGCTAGGTGGAGGAGAAGCAATGGTGATGTAGAGGTAGCTCTTGCGAAGACGGATGCGTTGGCGAAAACGAGAGTAAATTCCGTCGAGACACGAAGGAGTTATGGTCGTTTGAAGATTTGTGGGGATGGGTTTGTGCGTATCACTATTGTGCACGGGTAGGGTGGATTAAGAAAGTAGGGATGATGGATTAGTGACTGATTAGGGTAATGAATATTTTAATTATGTTGTTAGTGGATTTAATTGTTTAATTTAATTCGATAACTTATAAATCGAATAAATTTTGCCTTCAAGGTAGGATTCGAACGCCCTTTTTTTGCATTGGACTCATGTCGTCAAGATCTTTGCAATGGAGTTGGTTTGGTTGGATGGAGTAAGTGAAAATTTAGGCTAAAATCGAACAACCGTTCAGTTTTAGTCCAAAATTGGGATGTTTCGACGAAATGAAAATCAATGTGAGTTTAACTCACATAAAATTTTTATTATATCATATCTATGATGTTATAAACGTTTATTGATTGCATGGATGTTAATTAAATTGTTTGATAAAAATATTTGTTTGAATTTCCATTTGGAAAATGGATGACATATTAAATTGATCGTTATAAACATATATGATTATATATATATATATATATATATAATCCATAACCATTGTTTTGCACGAAAAATCTGTATAGAGACCCAAAGGAGGTTTCTCGCCAATAATTATTTATTTACATCGTTATGCTATTATATTGATGTTTAATTGAAATAAATCCTGATATTCCATTAAATTTGTTAAGTGTCGTTATAGCGATGTCACTATATCGTCATTTATTCAGTTTCATCCCCAAAACCCTGTCGTATGAACTTGAGCTTGTGTTTCCGCTAAACAGAATATTTAAATTTATTAATCATTTTAATTAATGATAATTGAAATTGACTTATCATTTTAGCTAATGATATTAAAATTAATTAACCAATTTAAGTAATTGTGTTTTAAGATTGGTTTATGTTTAGGTTTAATTAATCATTTTTGCTAATGATGTTTTATACTTAATTGGTCGTTTTAACTAATGATTATTTTAGTTTAATTAATTCTTTTATAATGATAATGGAGTTTAGTTAATTTATTGAACTTAATTAATTATTTCAATTAAGGATAATTGAAATTAATAATCATTTTAGTTAATGATATTTAAAAGTAATAAACCATATTAAATAATGATATTTGAATTTAGTTAATCATTTTAATTAATGATTGTTTTAAATTTAATTAATTGTTTTAACTAATGATATTTGGAATTTAGTTAAATCATTTTAATTAGTGATGTTATATAGTTAAATAAATCATTTTAACAAATGATGTTTTAATTAATTGTCCTAGCTAATGAGGTTTAAATTTAATTATTGGGATTTAAAATTACTTATCATTTTAATAAATGACGTTTTAAGATGACTTATTCATTTTAACTAATGATTATTTGAATTTAATTAATCTTTGTAATTAATGATATTTAAAGCTAATTAATTGATTTAAAAAAAGTGATTTAAGTAAATTAACTAATATAATAAAATTGCTTTAATCAGCTGATTTAAAGTTAATAAACTGATTTAATAAAGATTTTATAGTTAATTTACTAATGTTATAAAAGTGTTTGGAAATAATTATCTATTTTATTAAAGATAATGATTTGTTTATTTAGAAGAGATTTTAAATGTGATTATTTATCTTTCGGGATAACTTATATTGTTTTAAGTTATAAATAGGAATTGGAACTCGATTATTGGGATGTTAAGTTGGACAATCTTCTGGGTGCTCGGTCTGATGTTAGTTTAGGTTTTCGGAGTCACGCACTTGGAAAAATTATTCTCTTAATGTTTTAACAATCAGGAACTAATACTAATAGTGTTTTACCAATATGGAAACATGGAAATCAAGCACAAGTTCAGTTCGTTTTACAAGAAAAAAGTTTGATTCGTTTATGAAAATGAACTAATTTCGGTAAAGCGAATCACTTATATAGAAACAATTATTTGTATAATTAGCACTAAACATCGAAGAAGTAAACTTGTCGCTATTTCAAAATTTAAGAATAATCGTTGGACATGACTTTGAGGTAACACTACCTTGACTTGTCCGGTATTATTGTTAACCAAGAACAAGTACAAGTTTGAATTCAATGAGTGGTGATAGGTATACAGGACTTAAAATCCATATACGATCGGTTTATATCCTTGATAGTTGGAATCTCAACTATCGGTTACTTCAGCTACTTTATTAACATCATTCTAAGACGATTTATTGCTCCGTTGAGCTTTGTTATCCTTTATCGAAAACCAAGGTGCAAAAAAAGGGGATGCACCCTCCAAGTCATTATTGGGCTTTGTCATTCTAAGACGATTTATCGCACGTTTTGAGCATTGATATCCAACATCGAAAAAACTAAAATCTAGGTGTAAGTGGGAGCCAAGCTATGTGGGTCGCACCCATCAGGGTATGTTCACATCATCTAGAGAGGTTTCATCATGCATGCATTGATGTGAAATATTCGGATGCTCGTGTGAAGCGGGGTCCAACTTGGATTTTCCCGAGAGTGACACGTGTGCTCTCAAGTATATTTTGTCTAGAGGTATACTTTCGTGGAAGGGGGGAGCACCCTCCTAGTTATGTTGGATAAATTCATTCTACTTATTTGATTCGAACCTTTGAATCAGTTTTTCTGTAATTGTAACGGGAAGAGTCAACCACTCTTCACGATGTTTGATTATAGTTTTTTTTGTCCATTCGATCAAGTTTGGACAGTTATGTAACAGCCCACACCTCACTTAACGCAGATATTGTCCCCTAACTTAGTTACCTTCGCCTCAGGGGCCAAGCCAAGGTGTGGGGTTTTGTTCCTCAAAAGGCCTTGATGTTGTTACGAGGTAAAGGCTTTGGTATATAAGCACTCACTTTATAGTATTATCCACGATGTGGGACTATTATTCCCATTTTGAAGGGGTGTTACAATCTCCCCCCTTTAGAGCCCAACGTCCTCGTTGGCTCATGAACACCACCCAAGCGTCGTGGCTGTAACACGTACAGACCACAATTCCGGCTGGGTATGGCTCTGATACAATTGTAACAGCCCACACCTCACTTAACGCAGATATAGTCCCCTAACTTAGTCACCTCCGCCTCATGGGCCAAGCCAAGGTATGGGGTTTTGTTCCTCAAAAGGCCTCGATGTTGTTATGAGGTGAAGGCTTTGGTATATAAGCACTCACTTTATAGTATTATCCACGATGTGGGACTATTATTCCCATTTTGAAAAGGTGTTACATGTTATCTTGTTTATCCATTCTGTCTAGTTTGGATTTTGCTCGGATTATTTCCATTCTTTCAAGTCTGGTTTTAATATTAATCATGCCCATTCTTATTAGGATTTTTTTACTGATATTTATTTCTGCTCTTGCCTGAATAGATGTTATTCTTGTAAGGTAAAAACTCGTTTCATGTTAGCGGCGTGGTTTCGTGGAACTTTTATATATGTTCCCATTATTCGAGTTATCTCACGCTGGTATTTCCAGACTGATCCAGGTGTTATTTATTTATAATGCTCGAGTCAGACCGAGTACTTTCCCGGGTTGTCTTTGAAGTTATGGAGATCTTGAAGGGGAGCTGAAGGTTCACCTATCGTAGTATTTATTTTCCGTTGTATTATATAGTATACCTATCGGCATTTGTAAGGTTAGGATTTTATAACTGTCCAGCTCATAAGGTTTGGAGTAATCGTTTCTACTGTCCTTGTTATGTTATATATTGTCGATTTCGCTGTGAGATTCTGTTTTTTCACTGTTCTCCATTATTTTCTTTTATTTACCCTAATAATCTGCCCTTTTGTCGATTGGCTGCGGGACATTGGGATACGGTGATAGTGTTCGATGTCGACTTTCGATGGTCAAAGAGGTAGGTCGTTACAAAGTGGTATCAGACACAAGGTTAAGCGAGAACCTTGGTTTTGGTAGGGTTTGGCTCATTAGAGATAGGGTAAATGACAACCTAGAATGGGTTTGAGAGTATTATATATACGAGAGCGTATTTGTTAATGCTATAAAAACGTATTATGTTAATTGGTCTATTGAGTTTTTATGAATTCTGGTCGAGACGTGGGACACCACGGTATCGATAGGTGTTTCTAAACACATGACCAAGGCCAACGTAAATGGTATTGAATTTTTTAAAATTTGGCAAATCAAATAATTTGCATAGGATTATATTTCGTATATATAAAGGAATAATTTTCAAAAAACTTTATATAGTTATAAAGTGTGTTGGTTCAAATGTGATAATATTAATTTATTATCACTATTGTTTGTTCGGTTGTGCTTGATTTAAATTAAAAGCATCAACTGCTGTTTGTTAGTTGCTAAATTATGCTTGGTTTATTTGGGAGCATTTATCATTTTGATTTGAAATGAACCCTTTGTGAATTAATTTTCACAATTTGACTATAAGGTGTTCGAAGAATATGATTAAGTTAAAAACTCACCATTTAACAATAGCGAGTTAAGGATAGAACTTTAATAAAAGGTTATAATTATAGTCTAAATGGTAAGATAAAACATTTAGATAACAAACATTTGAGAAAATTTGATTATAATAAAGAAGAATTATTATAATATGAAATGATTTTTATATAAAGGAAATTTTATATAAATTTAGTTTATAAAACATGTTTTAAAAAAAGAATTTATGAATTTAAATCCCGAAATTTTTGAAAATAATTTCGAAAGAATTTTGAGGAATGAAATAGAAATATCTCTGGATGTAATTGAAAGTAAAAACATTTTGGAAAGCAAGATTTTAAATGGAATGCATTTTCTTTGGGATAATTAAAAAGAAATCATTTCGATTAGTTTTATGGTAATCTAAATAATCTTCTAAGAAACAATTGGATGTTTGTTTAGACAAACGTTGTGGAGTACTTAGTAAATTATTCTCTTTATCATTGTGTGATCGAGATGAGTTCAAATCCGATAAACCCAAAGTGAGTTTTAATAAACAAATTGTTCGAAGTTATTATACATAAAAATATATGTAGTATGCTTTAAAAAGAATGAGTTTTTGAAATTAAACCCATGTATCCAACTTTTAAGTTCCCTAAAAGGAAATCAGTTTAACAATAAAAAGTATTTCTAATAAGAGATTGCTTTGATAAATAAGATTTTTCTCTTAGATAAGATATGAGATAATTTAACACAGGTTTAAATTGGGTTAAATTAAATAAGAAAAAACCATATAATTTTTTTAAAAACATCTAAGTAGTGTAAACTACTTGTTGATTGGATCAACCAATAAATATTATTCATTTTAATACTCTAAGTTAAAAAGGTTGATAGCTTAACTCAATTTTAAGAAACCTCAATATGATTTGATCTCCACATAGATCTTTGAAATTTATATGTAGTCTTAGGATATGGAAGGGTATTATACAAGTAAATAGAGTGGAATAAGTTATTATTTGACGTTTTATAAAGAAACGACTTTATAAAATATTTTAAAACTTGGGTGTAAATTTATGAAATAACTCATAAATAATTTTAGAATTGAATAAAATACTAAGTGAAAATATAAGTGATTTAGAAAAAAAATTTACTACAATTAAGAAACTAATAAAATGTAGAGTATAACTTTCCATTTTGTCCGAGTGAGTTTGGATAATCTTCTAAGCGATAACCAAAGGCTAATGGGCAAAACAGTACGCTTAGATAATTATCTATATTTTTGGACAATCAAGAAAGTTTGGAACCTAAGTTAAGATTTATTTGTTAACCATTTGACATTTTTTAACAATGTTAAGTGATAAGTTTTCCCTTATGGAATTAGATTGACTGTTAGTGTTAGTTTATTCCTTCATGGAATTTGATTGATTTGATTTGATTGAATTGAATTGATTGGTTGTATGTACCATTGTTTATAAAGTTTAAATTTATAGACAAAGGATTTAAAATTGTTGTCATTAGGACTTAAATATCGGAGATTTTGGGGAAAAGGAAATTTTTGAAGATTTTGGAAAAGGAATGATATTTGTTCACTCTAGTTGATGTTTTTAGAGGAACCGGAATACCACTTGACGCTCTATGTTGTTTTGATTCTAAAGTTTCACCATACTTTATTAGGAGAAATCCCCTCCTTGTCACTTTGATTTTTCTCATCTGAGAAATTTGAAAATAAAATTTTTAATCGAAAAGAAAAAGCCGGGTATTTAGATCTAAATTATCATTTGAAATAATTGAATGGATAACATCTATTACAGAATATTCTCTGTATTTTGTCGCATATGATTGAGATATGGTTGTTAATTGCATGTAGGTTTATATCATGCTAGTTTTTGCATATAGAATTACATCATATTGCATTTTTCAACATGATTTTCTTTTAGATTTTTGTAAGTACAGGTATGCAAGAGAGCCATTTGATACTTGTGCACATGCATTTGCATAGAAGATAATAAATTACTTGCCAAAATATAAATCAAACCCAAAAAGGTACGTAATAAATTTAGAAAATTTGAATTGATTGATGGGTTTATGCCCCAGATTTGGGAGGCCACTTGGCTTTTGTTTTCTTTGATTGGTTTGGAGCCCATAGAGGCGATTTGTAGCTGCATCGATCAATCCACATAAAGGAGACGCTGCGAAATTTTCCGAAAAATTGAAGAGTTAGAAGCTTTTTAAGAAATTTTGGAACATGTTTGATAACTAAAAATTTATTTTTGGGTTATATCTTGGAATAAATGAATAGAAGGGAATTAGTTGGTATAGGTTAGTGAATTTAAAAGACTTGGAAATTTTAAAATCTATTCCAACTAAATGGGTTTTGAAAATAAGTTTAATAATTCATCTTAATTATAGTTTTAAACTTAAGGGTTTGGATGCATTTTCTTCCTTAGGAATTTCAAGGACGAAATTCATTTAAGGGGAGGAGAATGTAATAAATTCGGGTTATTTGATTTTAAATGTTTAATTTATTTTAAATTTATAAATAATTGAATTTTGGAATTTAATAACTTATTATTCAAATATAGAGAATAATTAAATATTTGAATTATGAATTAAATGGATTTAATAATTTCATTTAACTCCTTTTAATTAATAAATAATATTAGTGAACTCAATTTGTAAAATTTGTTTATAAAATATAAATATATCGAATAAATATCGATAATTAAATATAAAACGATATTTAAATTTGTAAAATTAGCCTTTCGTGGCACAATCTCGGATTTCGATGAAACCAGTTTCATTGGATCTGTAATAGTGAATTATATTACGCCGTCAAATTTCAGGGCAATCAGACGTATCGTTTGGTCGTGCGAGATCGAAACGCGTTGAAATTAATATCAAAAATTTAATATAATAACTGGGTCTAAAAGGCTATCTTCTGCAAATGATCGAATTAGAGCTCAAGACTAGTTCCATCATGTCCGGAATATGGGTATAACATATAGAACGCCAGGCGCCATGCCTCGTTTGGAGTTCAAAATTTTCGGGTATGTTTTGTTGAATATTTTAAAATTAAAATTATATATATATATATATATATATACATGTATGTATGTATGTATGTGTGTATGCACATACCCTCCATATCAGCCCATACCCTTTCTTCCAGGCCATACCCTTACGTACAACACAACCATACATTTTCCTTCTATTTAACTTGCCTGTAAACAAAGAGGATTCTTTCTTTTGGAATTCAAGAATTCAAAATTTAAAATAAAAATCCACACTCATCAAAAATCATACAAAAAATATATTTGAGCTCGTATGGCTATATGCTTCGATCTCAGTATGCTTTGGTGATAATTGATGACATTTTGGGAAGCACGACCATAGAGCAGTGAACTAGGGCTTGATCTTGATGGATTTTTAGGCGGTTTTAGGCGAATCGAAGGTTGGAATTGGGTTTAGCATTGAAAGATGCTGCTTAGGCTGAAGTTTTGAGGGGATTGACGATGTTTTTGGTCGCACGACCTGATTGGATATGTTAGGGGCTACGTCAGGTCGAATTTTGATGGGGCTAGGTGGAGGAGAAGCAATGGTGATGAGGAGGTAGCTCTCGCAAAGATGAACGCGTTGGTGAAAATGGGAGTCAATTCCATCGAGAAACGAAGGAGTTATGGTCGTTTGAAGATTTGCGGTGATGGGTTTTGCGTATTAGTATTATGCATGGGTAGGGTGATTATGAAAGTGGGGAAGATGGATTAGTGGCTGATTAGGGGTAATTAATATTTTAATTATGCGGCTAGTGGGTTTAATTGTTTAATTTAATTTGATAACTTATAAATCGAATAACTTTTGCATCCGAGGTCAGATTTTAACGCCATTTTTCGCATTGGACTCATGTCGTCAAGATTTTTGTAATGGATTTGGTTTGGATGGATTTGGAGCAAGTGAAAATTTAGGCCAAAATCGGACGACCGTTCGATTTTAGTCCAAAATCGGGACGTTTCGGCGAAATGAAAATTAACGTGAGTTTAACTCACATTAAATTTTATTATGTCATATCTATGATGTTTTAAATGTTTATTGTTTGCTTGGGTGTTAACTAAATTGTTTGATGGATTGTTTGGTTGAATTCTCATTTAGAAAATGGATGACATATTAAGTTGATCGTATAAACCCATATGATTATATATATGTTATCCAAACCATTATTTTGCAGGGAATATTAGTAGAGAGACCCAAAAGGGGTTTCTTACCAATAATTATTTGTTTACATCTTTATGCTATTATATTGATGTATTGAAATAAACCCTGATATTCCATTTAATTTGTTAAGTGTTGTTATAGTGATTTCGCTATATCGTCATTTATTCAATTTCATCCCCAAAACCCTGTCGTATGAACTTGAGCTTGTGTTTCCGCTAAACATAATATTTAAAATTCATTAATAATTTAAATTAATGATAGTTTAAATTGATTTATCATTTTAATCAATGATATTGAAATTAATTAACCAATTTAATTAATGGTGGTTTATCTTTAGGTTTAATTAATCATTTTTGCTAATGATGTTTTATACTTAATTAATATTTTTAACCAATGATTATTTTAGTTTAATTAATTCTTTTAATTAATGATAATGGAGTAAAATTAATTTATTGAACTTAATTAATTATTTCAATTAATGATAATTGAAATTAATAATCATTTTAGTTAATGATATTTGAGAGTAATAAATCATTTTAAATAATGATATTTGAATTTAGTTAATCATTTTAATCAATGATTTTTTAAAATTAATTAATTGTTTTAACTAATGATATTTGGAATTTAGTTAAATCATTTTAATTGGTGATGTTATATAGTTAAATAAATCATTTTAACAAATGATGTTTTAGTTAATTGTCCTAACTAATGAGGTTTAAATTTTATTAATGGGATTTAAAATTACTTATCATTTTAATAAATCATGTTTTGAGATGACTTATTCATTTTAACTAATGATTGTTTGAATTTAGTTAATCTTTGTAATTAATGATATTTAAAGTTCATTGTTTCAGCAGGTTTTGCATCAATGGGGACTAGGTCTCCGTTTCAACCGCCTCTCTCTACTTCCCCTTTCTTCACTTTTCGTCCAATCCATTCCCAACTCTTTCGTCTTTCTTCCTTCTCTTCCCTCACCTAGCTTTCCTCGTTGCTGCATAACCTCATTTTCTTCGCCAGCCTTTTCGCAAGTCACAACTTCTCTTTCCCAGATCTGGCTAAGCTAGCTTCGATCTAGTGGCGCTTTCTTGCATTTGGCTGTTTCGGTGTTTACTTCCAGGTTTGGGGATTTTTTCTCTCCCAGTTCCATTTGCCTCTGTGCTTTCATGTAATCAAGTCCGATGCTATGTTTCTTCTTCCCATTCGACTCAATGCTTTTGGGATTGCTCACGCGACATGAAGTGTTCTTTTGTTGTTGGTGGTTGTCATGCTTCTTGGCTTAGTGTCGGATGTGGCTTTGGTTGTATGCTTTCATGGTTGTCAAGTAGATGTTCTGGGCTTCTGGTCAATGTGGCTGCTGGGCCGTGCTTCTTGCTGTTTATTTTGTTTGCAATTGTTGTTGTTTTTGGGATTTTGCTTCTAGCTTTATTTGCTGCTTCTTGGATGCATCTGGCTAGTGCTTGTGATTCCTTAGGATTGGTAGTAGAATTTGGCATTGTTATGTTATTTTTTAGTCAATTTGCTTTGGCAGGTTTGTTTAGTTATGTCAAAGTCTTTGTGCAAATTTCTTTGTATTGCTTGTAATAGTGATAGCTGTATCAGCTCCGGTTAGGTCAGAGTGTCTAGGGTATGGTGGTTCTCAGTGTGATTGCCTCGTGCAACTTGTATTGTGATTATGCACTTTTGGCTTTTGTGCCGAAATTGCTGGTTATAAAGTGGTCGGTCCACTTCAAAACCGTTATAGCTGTTTTGTGCATGTGCAGAACACCTGTTTTCTTTTGTAGTAAAGTGGCACGGCCCACTATAAAGTCGGCTAGCCTTGCTAAAAAATGATATTTAAAGTTAATTAATTGGTTTAATAAAAGTGATTTAAGTAAATTAACTAATATAATAAAGTTTCTTTAATCAACTAATTTAAAGTTAATAAACCGATTTAATAAAGATTTTAAAGTTAATTTACTAATGTTATAAAAGTGTTTGGAAATAATTATCTATTTTATTAAAGATAATGTATATGTTTATTTAAAAGAGATTTTATATGTTATTAATTATCTTTTGGGATAACTAATATTGTTTTTAAGTTATAAAAAGGAATTGGAACTCGATTATTGGGATGTTAAGTTGGATAATCTTTAGGATGTTCGATCTGATGTTGGTTTAGGCCTTCGGGGTCATGCACTTGGAAACATTATTTTCTTAACATTTTAACAATCAAGAACTAATTCTAATAGTGTTTTACCAATATGGAAATATGAAAATCAAGCACAAGTTCAGTTTGTTTTTAAAAGAAAAATATTTGATTCGTTTATGAAAATGAATTAATTTCCGTAAAGCGAATCACTTATATGGAAAGGATTTGTTTGTATAATTAGCACTAAACATCGAAGAAGTAAACTTGTCGCCATTTCAAAAGTTAAGAATAATCGTTGGACATGACTTTGAGGTAACACTACCTTGACTTGTCCGATATTATTGTTAGCTAAGAAAAAGTACAAGTTTGAATTCAATGAGTGGTGATAAGTATACCAGACTTAATTTCCATATACGGTCATTTTATGTCCTCGATAGTTGGTATCTCAGCTTTCGGTTACTTTAGCTACTTTATTAACGTCATTCTAAGACGATTTATTGCTCCGTTTAGCTTTGTTATCCTTTATCGAAAATGACTAAAACTAAGGCACGAAAAAGAAGGCACACCCTCCAAGTCATTATTGTGCGTCGTCATTCTAAGAGGATTTATCGCTCGTTTGAGCATTAATATTCAACATCGGAAAAACTAAAACCAAGGCGCAAGTGGGAGCCAAGCCATGTGGGTCGCACCCATTAGGGTATGTTCACATCATCTAGAGAGTTTTCGGCATGCATGCATTGATGTGAAATATTCGGATGCTCGTGTGAAGCAGGGTCCAGCTTGAAAGTTCCCGAGAGTGACGCGTGTGCTCTCAAGTATTTTTTATCTAGAGGTATACTTTCGTGGAAGGGGGAGCACCTTCCTATTTACATTGGATAAATTCATTTTACTTATTTGATTCGAAAATTTGAATCGGTTTTTCTGTAATTGCAATGGGAAGAGTCAACCACTCTTCACGATGTTTGATTATAGTTTTTTTGTCCATTCTATAACGTTTAGACAGTTATCTTGTTTATCCATTCTGTCTAGTTTGGATTTTGCTCGGATTATTTCCATTCTTTCACATCTGGTTTTAATATTAATCATGCCCATTCTTATTTGGATTTGTTTCCTGATATTTATTTCTGCTCTTTCATGTATGGATGTTATTCTTGTGAGGTAAAAACCCGTTCCGCGTTAGCGGCGTGGTCTCATGGAACTTTTATATATGTTCCCATTATTCGAGTTATCTCACACTAGTATTTCTAGATTGATCTGGGAGTTATTTATTTATAATGCTCGGGTCAGACCGAGTACTTTCCCAAGTTGTCTTTGAAGTTATGGAGATCTTGAAGGGGAGCTGAAGCTTCACCTATCGTAGTATTTATTTTCCACTGTATTATATAGTATACCTATCGGCATTTGTAAGGTCAGGATTTTATAACTGTCTAGCTGATAAGGTTTGTTTTTAACTCTGATATACTCTGTATGTTTGGAGTGACAGCTTCTACCATCCTTGTTATATTATATATTTTCGATTCCGCTATGAGATTCTGTTTTTTCTCTGTTCTCTGTTCTTTCCTTTTATTTACCCTAATAATCTGCCATTTTGTCGATTGGATGCGCGACATTCGAACACAGTGATAATGTTCAGTGTCGATTTTCGATGGTAAAAAAGGCGAGTCATTACAAAGTGGTATCAGAGCGCAAGGTTAAGCGAGAACCTTGGCTTTGGTAGGGTTTGGCTCATTAGAGATAGGGAAACTGACACCCTAGAATGAGTTTAAGAATATTATATATACGGGAGCGTATTTGTTAATGCTATAAAATCGTATTATGTTAAGTGGTCTATTGAGTTTTTATGAATTCTGGTCGAGACGTGGGACGCCACGGTATCGATAGGGGTTTCTAAACACTTGACCAAGGCCAACGAACATGGTATTGAATTTTTTTAAATTTGGCAAATTAAATATTTTGCCTAGGATTATATTTCGTATATATAAAGGGATAATTTTCAAAAAAATTTATATAGTTATAAAGTGTGTTGGTTCAAATGTGATAATATTTATTTATTATCACTATTGTTTGTTCGGTTATGCTTGATTTAAATATAAAGCATCGACCGCTGTTTGTTAGATGCTAAATTATGCTTGGTTTATTCAGGAGCATTTATCCTTTTGATTTGGAACGAACCCTTTATGAATTAATTTTCAAAATTTGACTGTAAGGTATTCGAAGAATATGATTAAGCTAAAAACTCACTTTTTAATAATAGTGAGTTAAGGATTAAACTTTAATAAAAAGTTATAAATATAGTCTAAATGGTAAGATAAGACATTTAGATAGCAAACATTTGAGAAAATTTGATTATAATAAAGAAGAATTATTATAATATGAAATGATTTTTATATAAAGGAAATTTTATATAAATTTAGTTTATAAAACATGTTTAAAAAAAGAATTTATGAATTTAAATCCCGAAAGTTTTGAAAATAATTTCAAAAGAATTTTGGGGAATGAAATAGAAATATCTCTAGATGTAGTCAAAAGTAAAAATATTTTGGAAAGAAAGATTTTAATTGGAATGCATTTTCTTTGGGATAATTAGGAAGAAATCATTTCGATTAGTTTTATGGTAATCTGGATAATCTTCTAAGTAACGATCAGAAGTTTGTTTAGACGAACGTTGTGAAGTACTTAGTAAATTATTCTCTTTATTATTGTGCGATCTAGATGAGTTCAAATCCAAATAAACCCAAAGTGAGTTTTAATAAACAAATTTTTCGAAGTTATTATACATAAAAATATATGTATTATGATTTAAAAAGAATGAATTTTTGAAATTAAACCCGGGTATCCAACTTTTAAGTTCCCTAAAAGGGAATCGGTTTAATAGTAAAAAGTATTTCTAATAAGAGATTGCTTTGATAAATAAGATTTTTCTCTAAGATAAGATATGAGATAATTTAACACAAGTTTAAATTGGGTTAAATTAAATAGGAAGGTTTTGATAAATATTGTTTTATTAAAACCGTACAAATGTTTTAAAAACATCTAAGTAGTGTAAACTACTTGTTAATTGGATTAACCCATAAATATTATTCATTTTAATACTCTAAGTTAAAAAGGTTGATAGGTTGACTCGGTTTTAAGAAACTATAATTTGATTTGATCTCCACCTAGATCTTTGAAAAGGTAAAATAAAATTTGTACGTACTCTTAGGACATGGAAGGGTGTTATACAAGTAAATAGAGTGGAATAAGTTATTATTTGATGCTTTATAAAGAAATGGCTTTATAAAATATTTTAAAACTTGGGTGTGAATTTGTGAAATAACTCATAAATAATTTTAGTATTGAATAAAATACTAAGTGAAAATATAAGTGATTTAGAAAAAAAAATTAATGTAATTAAGAAACTAATAAAATATAGAGCATAACTTTCGATTTTGTCCGAGTGAGTTTGGATAATCTTCTAAGCAATAACCAAAGGCTAATAGGCAAAACAATAGGCTTAGATAATTATCTATATTTTTGGACACTCAAGAAAATTTTGAATCTAAGTTAAGATTTATTTGTTAATCATTTGACATTTTGAAACAATGTTAAGTGATAAGTTTTCCCTTATGGAATTAGATTGACTGTTAGTGTTAGTTTATTCCTTCATGGAATTTGATTGATTTGATTTGATTGAATTGATTTGATTGGTTGTATGTACCATTGTTTATAAAGTGTAAATTTATAAACAAAGGATTTTAAATTGCTGTCATTAACACCTAAATCTCGGTGATTTTGGAAAAAAGAATTTTTTTGAAGATTTTGGGAAAGAAATGATATTTGTTCACTCTAGTTGATGTTTTTGGAGGAATCGGAATACTACTGGACGCTCCATGTTGTTTTGATTCTAGAGTTTCACCATACTTTATTAGGAGGAATCCCCTCCTTGTCACTTTGATTTTTGGTCTTTTATTTTTCTCATCTGAGAAATTTGAAAATAAAATTTTGAATTGGAAAGAAAAACCCGGGCATTTAGATCTAAATTACCATTTGAAATAACTGAATGCATAACATTTATTACAGAATATTCTCTGTAGTTTGTCGCATATAATTGAGATATGGTTGTTGATTGCATGTAGGTTTATATCATGCTAGTTTTTGCATATAGAATTACATCATATTTCTTTTGTCAACATTATTTTCTTTTAGATTTTTGTAAGTACAGGTATGCAAGAGAGCCATTTGACTCTCATGCACCAGCATTTGCATAGAAGATAATAAATTACTTGCCAAAATATAAATCAAACATAAACAGGTATGTAATAAATTTAGAAAATTTGAATTGATTGATGGTTTCATGCCCCATATTTGGAAGGCCACTTGGCTTTTGTTTTCTTTGATTGGTTTGGAGCCCGTAGAGGCGATTTGTAGTTGTATCGATCGAGCCACGCAAAGGAGACGCTAGCGAAATTTTCCGAAAAATTTAAGAGTTAGAAATTTTTTATGAAATTTGAACATGTTTGATAACTAAATGATTTTTGGGTTAAGTCTTGGAATAAATGAATATAAGGGAATTAGTTGGTACATGTGAGTGAATTTAAAAGACTTGGAAATTTTAAAATCTATTCCAGCTAAGTCCTTAATGACTTGGTTACTGTCTAGTCCTTAATAATAAGGTATTAAATTGCTTGGTTATTGTCTCTCACATGGCTAAGACCTTAATGATGATAGATGCGTTAGTAGGATGACCATTATGTATTATAAACCATAAATAGTGGTCGAAGGTCTCTGTAGCTAGGACTAATAGACCAATGATGATGATGCTAGGAGCCCGCTTCACATTTGGAAGTATTAAGTGGCTGACAGACTTATATCAGTATTTTGTACCTTAGGAAGGGTAGGTAGGTGAATCATGTTAGGTAGGAATATCATGTGTGCAATATTAAGTTAATTTGGTTAACCTGGTAGACATAACCATTAAATGGAAACCAATCGGTATAAAGTTATGTTATGGACACTGTATAGATTTTCCAATCAGTTGAACGTTGTTTCGACTCCCCCCCCCCATTACAACCCATAGGATAGATTTAGAGGAACAAGTCACTGGAGCAGGACGTGATTGGCTATTGGTGAAGCCTTCTTATCTCTTATGCTCGGTACTGATGTGGCGATTTGATATCCATGGAATACCATTAATTCCAAAGTAGTTTCCATAGTCAGTATTTATATCCTACTATTATTTCTGCTGTGAGTTTAGATTTTTATAAATCTCTGATAATGCTCATGTTTATTTGCTGGTACCAAATCCAACGATCTGTGCTTTGATGGACTTGGGTTTCGATTTTTGTCGAAATTTGGGCTCAATAAATTACGAGCTGTTACACTCGATAAGTTTGTTCTTGTCTTTACAGATGATATTTTGGTGTACTCCAAGTCTGAAGACGAACACGATAAGCATCTCAGAACTGTGTTAGAGACTTTGAGGCATAAAAAGCTAAAAGCTAAGTTTTCTAAGTGTTATTTTTGGCTGAAGAAAGTTAAGTTCTTAGGCCATATTGTTTCAGAAGTTGGGATTTCGGTATACCCGGCCAAAGTTGAGACTATTCAGGATTGGAAATGGCCTGAGACAGTTTCAGAAATCAGGATTTTTTAAGGAATAGCTGATGGCTGTCGACGATTCATTAAAGACTTCTCTAAGATTGCACAACCATTACAAATCTTTCATGAAAAGGAGTTAAATTCCAATGGACACCTAAGTGTGAAGAGGCGTACTATAAGTTAACCGTGTTTCTTACGAATGCACCTGTGTTTACAGTTCCAAAAGGCAACCAAGACCTAGATGTTTACATAGATTCTTATGGTTCGGGATTAGGTGCGGTACTAATGTAAAAAGCTAAAGTAGTGGCGTATGCATCAAGACAGGTAAGTCCTAATGATATTCGGTATGCTACTCATGATTTGGATCTAGCTGCCGTAGTTTTTGTACTAAAGATCTGGCATCGCTATTTACTTGGAGAACTATTTGTATTACACATAGATTATAAGTGGCTAAAGTACTTGTTTACGTAGGAAAATATTAATATGAGACAACAACAGTGGTTGGAATTTCTAACTGCACATGACTTTGAGATCAAATATACTCCTAAAAAAGGCAATCACATAGTAGATAGACTAAGAAGAAAACACCCAATAGTAGTCTCGATAATGATTGTTGAATAAGGATCCTAAAACACTTTCTATGTACGAGATTCATAATGGAGATTCGGTAGAAAATTCGAGAGCAATGTTGGCTAGTCTTGTGGCCATGCCATCTTTGATTGATTAGATCGTAGAAGCGCAAAGGAAAGACCCTAGAACTCTTGTACTTATTTAGAGATTGAAATGTGGAGATAGAGCTAAAGATTTGGTTAAATATTCTCTCGATTCGCATGGTTGTTTACAAAGGGGAAATAGATTGGTATTCCTGGATATTGATGGTCATCGTAAAGAGGTAATGGATGACTGGCATCATTCATGCTACACTATTCACACAGATGGTAGTAAAAGGTATATGGATATGAAACTTCTTCTCTATTAGGATGGAATGAAACATGATATTGGTAAGTTTGTGAAAGAGTGTATAACATATCAACTGGTGAAAGCTAAACATCCGAAACCCAATGATTTATCTCAACCGTTGGAGGTTCCTTGGTGGAAATGGGACCAGGTATGAGTGAATTCCACATTATATACTAATGATTTATTTACATAAACTTCTATGAGAATATTATGTGATTGTAGGTATCCATGAATTTTATTGATGGGTTACCTCGTTCACGTAGTGGTCACGATAACATATGGGTTATGGTTGATCATTTGACTAAATTAGCACATTTTATATCAGTAAAGTCAAATGGAACCACACCATATTTGGCCAAGTTACATGTGAAGGAAGTGGTTAGATTACATGGAGTTCCCAGCTCTATTGTTTGTGACCGTGATCCATTATTTACTAGTAGGATCTTGAGAAGTCTTCAATCGACTTTGGGAACATAGCTAAATTTTAGTACAACAACCATACTGAAATAAATGGTCAAGAAGAGCAGGTGAATCAGATTCTTGAAGACTTACTTCAAGTTTGTATACTTGATTTAGTGGTAGTTGGGAAGATCACCTTTGTTTCATTGAGTTTGCTTATAATAATAGTTACTAATCTTACATTGGATGGCTTCATTTGAAGCCTTATATGGAAGACCATGTCTGTCACCATCTTTTTGGCTTAAAACCAGGGATAAGTTTGTTTTCGGTCCATATTCGATTAGAGAAGCATCAAAAAAGATTGAGGATAATTAAGCGAAGAATGAAAGAGGCCAAGGATCGTTAGAAACTTATGTCGATCGTAGAAAGAAAGAGATAGCATTTGAAGTTGGAGATCTTGTTTATGTGAAAATATCTCCTCTTAATAGAGTGATGAGATTAAGTATATCTGGGAAGCTAGCGCCTCGTTATATTGGTTCATGTTTGATAGCCGAACGAATTGGGGAAGTTGCATACAGAGTTGCACTTCTTGATCACATTATAGGAGAACATGATGTCTTTTATGTATCTCAACTAAGGAAGTGTCTACGGGGTTCAGAGATTATTGTAGAGCCGAGAGAGCTACAGGAGCTCGAGATATCTCCATATCTGACTTACGTGCAACATCTCGTTCAAATAGTTGACTCAAAAGTCTGACAGCTCAAAAGCAAGAGAGTTTCTCTAGTAAAGGTACAATGGTAAGATAACCCATTGGATTGTACTTAGGAGACAAAAGAACATATGGAACGGACTTATCATAAGTTGTTTCTCGAAGCACATAAGTCAGGTATGTTTTAGTATCTATTTGTTTATTAATATAATATAGATAAGTTAGAAGTTAATTTATTCAGTTATAGATTTTCCTCTAGAAAGAATTGCGAGGACGCAATTTTTTTAAGAGGAGTAATTAACAAACCGTAGTCGAGAAGCATTTTGTTGGGAATTTGAAAATAAAGATTAATTAATTAAATATATTTTAACACAATAAATGTTGAATTATAAAGAGGATTCTAAAATGATATGAAATTATTAAGATTAAGTGGAAAGAGCTTTAAAAAGTAATAAATATTAATTTAAAATTTTATCTAGTTAATTGAATTCTAAAGATAAATAAATAATATAAAATAAAAATGATTGAATAAAATTTGTAAATGATAATTGTTGAAATTAACGAATTTATGATTTATTATAATAATAGACGGAAATCTTATTTCAATTAATAAGGGTATTTGAAACAATTTTATATAATAACAAATTTAAATGAATATTTAAAATTAATAAATTAAATAAGTTGAAATTGAGGTAAATAATTTTATAGAATACGAGTAATGTTTTTGGAAGTTAAGATAGTGTAATATGCTTTTATTTAATTAATAACTAAATTTGAATATGAATGAGAAAGAAAATTCTAAGAGAAATAAAAGAGAAAATTGAATATGAAGGAAATTATGCCTAAAGCTTAATTAGCTTATAACCCATTTAGCTTAAAATTTAAACATCACCTTGTTAAATTCCAGGCTTTTCTAAATCTAAATCCAAATAATTTATCTAATATTATAAGTACAAGTCACATATTTTGGAAGAGAGGACCCTATAGCTTAAACCACTGTCTCGTTCATATTATCTGCTAACCTTGCCTCTTCTTCTAAATTCTAAAAGAAATCCATAAAATTACTAAAAATTCCCAAATCCATGTATAAGCCTCTTGATATCCTTCTTCACTCCTAACTAATGAGAAATTCAACTTTTATTCACCAATAGCTGAAGTTGGAAATTCACAGTAGAGTGCAAGCAAGGAAGAAGGTGAAGCTAGAGGGGGTAATTGGAATTCTTCACCTTTTGGTGAGTAATTTAACTCACATCTATGAATATTTTGATTAAACATATCTGGAGTACTATTTGTGATTGTGCGAGCATGGTAAAACAAATTACTGCCACTTGAATCTGCTCTATTATTGATAAATCTTGAATTTTATGTATACATAAATGGTTATGTGCATTTATGGATTGAAGTTTGGATGTGTATTGATGTGTGCATGGAAGTAAAGTAGAGACAAGGTTGGAAATATTGTCAATGAAATGCAAAATTTGGCATCAAAACGATGCGGCGTCGGTGAAGACCGGTCGACCGTCGACGACCACTTACCGGTCGACCGCTTGGTCGACCGATGCCATGCATTGTTTAGAAGAAAAAATGATAAGAAAATATAAATACAATAAAATAAAAATAATAAGTATACGTTATATAGTAAATAAAACATAATAAAAATATAGTGTGTGTGTGTGTGTATATATATATATTTATTAGAAAATAATGAATATTAATATTTAGATTAATGATTGTACGTGTGTATATATTATAGATGTATATAGAGATGCGATATACGTTTACTTTAAATATTAAAATTGAAAATAAAATTTATTTAACAAACCTAAGTTTATTTAACACATATATAAATATAATATGAGGTAATAATTTAATTGTTAATTCATCAATAAAAGAAGTGATTTCAAAGTTAATAATTTGATAATATAATAGATATACTATGTAACACCCCATATTTTGGAGGGTTCATAACATGGAAAATTAAATCAAATTAAATTAATAATATGAAGACACTATTAGTTAAATTATTAAAGTGATTTAATGACAAGAATTTCCTAGGGGTTATTTAATTAATTAAGTTAGGGTCACTTTAAAAACTTAATTGGATAAACCAAAGGCAATTAGAGAAATTTTGTGGTCCTAATTAATGAAAGAAAACAATTTAAATGTAATATGAGGGATTTATTAAAGGGAATAAGTGAATATGGCCCAAACCACTATCCCATATCCCTAACCCCTCTTTCCATCCCACTTTCATTTCATTTTCATATACATATAAGAAAATTCCTAATAACTCAAAACAAGGCCATCATAAATTCAAAGGAGAAAAAGTGGATTACAAGCTAGAAGTATTAAGCTTTCAAGTCTAAGAAGGAAAGAAGACTAAATCTAGTTTATAGTTAATCAAGGTGAGTAGAATCTTTCTCTAAACCTTCCCTAACATATTTTAATTCGGAATTTTCTATTACGGGATATTTAAATGATATTTGAAGTGTTTGGATGATTAATTGTAATTTTTAATAATTTTTTGGAATTTAGTCAGGTAAATTAATGCATGTTTTAGGGTAAAACATGGTCAAATCACATTCAAATGCCATAGAATTTTGATATGCCATTTTTATTGATAAAATAGAGATGGATTTATAATTTTATAATTTTTTGAGTTAAAATGAATATTTTATAAATTTTCTAAGTTAAAAAAATGGTTAATTTCAAGATTAATTAATTATTAAAAATAATATAATTTATTATTTTGATCTGAAATTTTTATATGTGTTAGAAAATGACAAAAAAGTTTTTTAATGAAATTTTTGAATTTTTCTCATTAAATTTCTATTTTATATAAATTATTTAGTAAAGGAAAACACTAATTAATTAAGAGAAATTGATTAATTAATTAGTTAATTTGTTTGTTTAATCTCTTTTGAGATAAAAATGCAAGGGTAAGAAAATTTTCCAATAAGAAATTGACAACAAATTGATTTAGGTGAAAAGTGATTGCATAAGGGGAAAGTAAATCTATTTTTAATCTGATTACAAAACTGTCATTTAACCATTTGACTAAGTAGAATATAATAAAATAGGCTAAACTTTGTATTGAACCAATAAAATTTGTATATAAAAGCTAGAATAAAAGTAGTGTATGCTACACGGGGATCCAACATTTTATTTCTAACATAAAAGAAAGAGGCAGTGAAGGCATAAAAACACATAGCCACGGCTAAACTCATAGCGAAGGCTGCGATTAGGAATGGCAATGGGGCGGTTGTTGTTGGTTTCCATGCCCCAGGCGCGCCCTGGGTTTTTTAGATCCTGCCTCGGACCTGCCTCGTAGACCCGGTGCGGGTCCAGAATTTTACCCCGAACCCGAAACCCGTACGGGTCAGGGTAGACCCGCCCCGCCTCGAGACCCGATGAGGTTTTTTGTATTGATTCAAAACTATGTACTGATAAACATATATTTATATTTGTCATTACTAAATGATACATTAAATACAAATAACAATGTGTTTACAATGATAAAGGAAGATAATAAAAATGTGGTGTACAAAATAGATCAACAAAATATGCATATGTTGTTGTATAATTATCAATGATGCAGCTTTATACAATAAATTTTTTATAGCTGATTGATTGGAACATTATAATATCCATGTCATAATCACACACATACAGATATATATATATATGTGTGTGTGTGTGTGTCTGTGTGTGTATAAAGATTAACAAATCATCATTATAAAACTAAAGCGATTTCATGAGATCTCAGTAGTGCGGGTCGGGTTGGGGCGGGTCAGCCAAGCCCCAACCCGACCCTAGACCCGAAGTTCTCAAGAACGGGTCACGGATCTACCCACCCCGATGACCCAATGGTTTGAACCCTAGACCTGCCACATTGCCAACCCTAGTTCCGATAGCTAATTAATGGGAGACTTATGGGAGACAACACACGATTGCATATAAACTCTTGGCGATAGCTTGGTTTACATACAAAATAAGGCAGCGTTTGGTTTAAAATAAATTTTGTGTTTTGGGTTTTCAACATTAATTACAAAATACGAAAGGTGCGGAGGGACGACAAATAGGATGGAAGGAAGATGGATGGGACCACGGAGGGGATGGAGCAATGATGGAATGATGGATTGTTTCTCGTGCTTCTCTTATTTTCCAAAACATGGAAAATTAAAAAAAAGTTGTTTTCTATTTGATGTGTTAACTTGGTTTTCTAAATTGGTTGTTTTCTACAATATACACGTGTTGTGCGCATTTTTGTATGGACAAAAACCCAAAACTAATAACGGTAAACCAAATACTACCTAAACTTGTAGAGACCGCATGCTCCAGTAATATAACACGATGGCATTTGATAGCGACAACTCATACGTTAATAAAGCGAAGGTTAATAAAGCAATATAATTTAAGGTAGGCATTTATATCTCACAAATCAAGCATGTTATGCCAACACATGTTACCAAATGATAGAGTACAAGTATATGAAACTCGAAACAAGCATGTTATGCTAGCAAACGTTACCAGACGGTATATATTTATGAAACCCAAAACAACATTCGTATTTAAATAACATGAATGTGTAAATATATGTATATGAAGTGAAACACAAAAGCATGGAAGAAAATAAAGGCGCCTGATATGGAAAATGCCTAGAAGTAAATACATCGTGATTGCTTTGCATGGTTACTACACGTGACAGTTTGTATCGCGACGACACATGAAACTTGAAATAATGCATACGGAACCTATATACATGAAGTAACACATGCTGGGTGGAAATATACATAGATAGGCCATCACCCACATTGGCACGAAATTTTAATATGTAGACGGCCTTAAATAATTCAAGGCATGAAAAGGCAATGGACAACAAAGTGTAAATACACGAAAACTTATATGTGGGACGCAATAACTACGTTAAAATTAATGAAATAATCAGGTAGAAAATAAACACAAAGGCGATACGAGTTAGTTTGAGATTTGCACGTGACAGTTAATAACGTTTTTAATTAAACACGATGGCTATGGGAAACCAATATACAAAAAGTAAAATGCAACTTATAATAGTTTGGGGGGCTATATTTTTCTAAGTAATATACAAATACTTAAGGCACACTGGAAGACACTTTCCAAACGTTATTGAACTATTTCATAGTGATGAAATAAATAAAAGATTTTATAAGTTAAAATTATGATAACTTATTTTTGAAATGAAATAAGCTTAAAGAAGCTAATGAATGATAGGGCATCATTTAATTAATAGAAAAAAATGTTTTATCTAATGAATGTAAAGCGTACACAATTAATGAATAAAAGAAAAGAAGTGAACCACGATTGTAAAAATATACCAACTCGAAGAGTTATTAGATGGGAAGGTACCTTGACTATTAGCCTAAAATCCAATGGTACATGGCAGGTTGCCATGATATTGTTCAACCTAAGAATATTTTAGAACTCCAAATAGGAGTAAGGTAGGGTGCCAAAACATCAGGGTGATGTTATAATTGAAATTAACTAGCAGGGTGCCAAAACATCAGGGTGATGTTATAAATTAATTTGACATGGACAATAGCGGTCCAGGGACTAAGAGGGCCTATTGCCGCTTAGTAAGGATGCTTACTAGAATGTATTCAAGGTGCTTAGATTCAGCCTCTTATGAGAGTCAGGGTGACTTTAGTCAAGGTGGCTCCTATGAGGAAACGAGTCAATGCTTTCAACAGGTGAAGTTGTCTGATAAAAAAATTAAATTCGTGATGGGCAGACCTAGGGAGGTAATCACTAATAATAGTCAACGATAACTAATGAAGAAAGCATAAACCAAGAGTAGGTGACAGATGAATGATTGAAAGATGATTATATGACTTGGTCTATATTTGAATAAGTATAGGTATACTTAATTTAATTGATATATATATCATGGGTCATTGTTGGATGACAAGTGTATGGTACACTTATTAACTGGATATATGCACATGGTTTCTATCTGTGATAAATATTGTTGCTATTATATATATATATATATATATATTGATGTATATTATGTCATGATGGTGAGGTGAGGGGAAAATCCGTTCCACGTTAGCGGCGTTGTCTCACTATGGATGCTTAGGGTAAAGGTTTTACTTATACTAGACTTATCGTCTAACCCGCGTTACCATTGTTTCCCATAAACTCACAGGTACTCATTCGAGTAGGCTGAATTTATGGATTGGACAAGTATCTCTTTTGAAGATGAATAAAGATTTTGAAGACGAAGCAGGAGGCTTGCTATTTAAATAAAAGTATTTTGAAATTCCCATCGTGTAAAACCAGGATCTATAGCTAGTTAAGTGTGTTACTGGTATCTTCATATGTCGAACACACTACTCTGATTTTCTTAATATATATTTACCCCTACATGGGAACGATTTGAGTTTAATGTTGTAATGAATTATGTAATGCAATTTGATGTAATGGAAAAGATGTTTAGCTGCTATATTTACTTATGTTGTGGAAAAAATATCGAACTCACTTTTTCGTTGGAAAATGATTTCAGTGTGGCATCATTGGTGTCTATTTTCGAGTCTCGAAGTGGGAGACATTATATACTATTTAGTAAAATTAAGCAATATTTTATGAATCACGCACAATATACACACACACATATATTTGTGTGTGTGTATGTACTAGCTATTCTATGCTACAAGGAATTTATAAAAAACTAAGTTATAATACCGTTTGGTATGAGACTTTCGGTAATATTTCTCTGGTTATTCATTGAACTTGGTGCATAGATATTATGGTGATAGAGTAGTTTATAAGCAGTGAATAAACGTTTCAATATCACGTGGTGGTATGGGATGCTATTGTGATATTTATTTGATAATTCATTGTAAGTAGATGACACTCTTGTGACGGCGATAGCGATATCGTGGTAGTGATAACATGAGGTGGAGCTCATAGTGTACATAAGGCTATGTCCATATATTTTGTGAGCTTGGCTCCATGCCTACATTATAGATACTATGTGGCTATCACGATGAACTCTTTTTATTGGCGTTGGAGATGACCATATTAGGTTAGCATTCGTCCTAGCGGCCTATTCGTAGAATCGTGCCCCAGATCCGTGACACCCCTGTATTTATTTAGCTATCTTCTTTTGCTATGTGCATTCGGCCCTGTGTCACTTAGGCTAGTAATATGTTAACAATAGGGGAAAAATGCAAGGTCTAACTGAGTGCTTCACGTAGACGAGCTACTAATGGATACGTGTCATGATGATCGTCGAAGTAACTAAATTTGTAGAATTTGTGTGACTCTTGATCGGGCTCTGTGCTGGTAGTCTCTCGTCTAGTTTTAATGGAATGATAGATAGGCAGATACTATTTATATCCCTTACCTGTATATAGATATGGGTTAGCCAACCCTCTTGTTTATATATGAATTTACTAGGGACCATGTGTCTGTCTGACAATCATTTCCCCATTACTACTTATATTGAGATATAGGTATATATGTATGATTATGATGATTTAAAATTCATATAAGAATGAAATATAAAAATATACGACTAAGGATTAAGTAGTAATCACATCACATGGTAATATATTTATATACGCTTATTATCATGTGCTTATATATGTCACATTTATCATTAGCATCGATATATCATTATAGACTATTTGAACAAAAAAATGGCACAAACACCCAAGAAAAGTATGTTGTAGAGATTAAATGGAAGAATTTAAATGAAAATAGAGTAAAAACAAACGCACACAAATTTATAGTGGTTTGGCAATCTTGGCTTATGTCCACTTGAATGATTTTATTACTTTAGCACAAGATTTTGTGATTACAAGTAGGAGGGATCGGTAGGGATACCATCGTACAATGGAGTAAGAGTGTAGCGGCAGCATAAAGATCCTTAGAATGAAGCATTGCCCATGTATTTATATGAATAAACAACCAAATATCTCGCTGATATTTCACCTACAGATCCTCACGATGAAGACGAAGTCCTCTAAAAAATCTCGGCCCTAGATCCCCTAGGGTTGGGGATTGATACCGATCCCTCTCGAGGGGGATCGGTACCGATCCCTATGTACGCATCATAGGTTCTTGCGACTTCTATTGTTGGCTCGTCTTGATGTTGGTTTCATGTTTCCAAGGTTGTTTTGCATTGTTTTTTTGGTCCAAGTGATGGATCTATAGAAGGTTGAATTATTGCTTTAGGCAATATATGGAGATTGCAAATATGACGCATAGGAATTCTGGAACAACTCTTGAATCAGGCTTTATGTTGATAAAGAAGAGTGCCATAGGAGTGGGGGCCGCTCTGGTTGTACCCATACGGATTGGTACCGATCTCCTATGTAGGTTGAAGCACTTAGTGAATTCTAGCATACTGATTTTTTTAGTTCATTCGACTATCATCTCGTGCTCTTTTTTGTACTTGGTATCTAGACCCTAGGATCATCTCTCTAAACTGCTTGCCTCGATAATCGTCGAGTCTAAGTAGTCCATTCAGTTGAATATAGCTGGGTCAAAAGGTCGGATCACACTTGCCCTCCAAAGTACATCTTGTTGCAAACATGATGTGCTTTGAATCGAGACATGTCAAGATCGTCGTGAAGGATTCTATTCGATATCTCGAATTTTTACTCTCTCGTTCAGTTGATCTTTAGAAGAGTCATATCCCTAACTATTCGCTGAGATGCTTGGTCGGTATGTGACATTATAAAATCAGAATGTATTTTTATCAGAAATTGTCTATGCTCAGTTCTATTGGGCTATTTGATTGAGTTAGTAGGCCTCGATTATCTGAATTGGTTTCTTTTTCGGAAGTTCCTGGTAAGAATTCAATTCTCATCGATTTAGAAAATTGCATGTCGAGTATGAACACATGCTCGTACATCCATGAACATACTTTTTCCATTGGCTCCCAAGCATGTTCATGAGCCTATAGGTCATTGCCAAGTTCCATGGAATTGTAATCACAAGTTGTTTTGTTTATTTCTTATCCTAAGGCATCCTTTTGGTCCTAGCCTTAAGTCGTATTGAACACTAGGCATGGGCCATATTGTTAAGCTGCCGTATCCAGCTTTCAGGTGATTGTACTCCTGCCCCCAGTCTTGGGTTAACGAGGTTAGCACACAAATGGCCGAGTCTCGTTCTTATGAAGTTATATATTTCCCATCGGGTCTAAGTTATGATTTAGTGAATGGGTGATCTAGTCATACCCATCTTGAGCTTGCACTCTCCCTATCGGATCAAAGGTAGGAGTAGGTGAAACCCAGATCGTAAATAGTGTCAGCTGATGGATGGTCAGATCACATCCATCTCAGGTTATGCTTGTGCTCCGGTGTCAAGGGCAGAAACTGGTGAGTGAACGGTCAAGTCATGCCCACCTTTGTTTGGATTGTCAAAGTAAGGGAATGGATGGTCATGTCACATACATTCTAATTTCATACTCCTTATGTCAGATCAAGGGAGAGAGTAGGCTGATAAATGGTCGGATCACATCTATCTAGGATCAAACGGTCGAGTTATGCCTGCTTTATGATTTGTGCTCTTCCTGTTGAGTGAAGGAAAAGATCTAGGAGCCAAATGGTCGGGTCACATCCGCTCTAAGTTCGGTGATGGACGGTCGGTCACATCCATTTTGGTTTGAACTCTCCCCATCGGCTCAAGGGATAAAGTTAAATTGATGGATGGTCAGTCACATCCATTTTGGTTTGAACTCCCCCTGTTGTGTCAAGGGATAGAGTTGAGTTGATGGATGGTCGGTCACATCCATTTTGGTTTATGTTCTAGGCCCCATGAAGAGGCCAAGAGTTAGTGCATGGATTGTCATGTCACGTCCATAATAGACTGGATTTTGAGTCTACCGAACTCTAAGCAAGGCGTAAGTGTTTTGGAAAACATCAAGTACAAGCTTGAGAGTGGATGGTTGTAACATCCTCTATCTAGAGGCCTGAAGCTAAGCGCTATAGATGCTGCAGTCATCCACAGTATTAACTTCCGGTGACCAAATACGGTAATGTTAATGGTATCCATAATATCAGAAGCATATGAATATGAAACAAAATCATAGATTTCAAAAAACAATTTTTCTGATTACATTTCACAAAACATGTTTCATATTCCATTACATAATCCCAATCGTTTCCGAAGTTCATATCAAATATAATTATTACAATATATGCCAAGAGCGACATATGAAGATGCCTTCTTAGATTACCAGAGTATTAAATAGTCATAATCGACTTGTTCATTAGCCTCTTGCTCGTCTTCGGAAGCTTTATTCATCCACCTACTAAAACCTGTAAATCCTCAACCGTCAGCCTACTCAAATAAATTTTGAGCACCCGAGAGTTTAAGGGGGAAAACATAAACTTCGAGTCAGACATAAGGCCTGGTGCGAATAATACTATCCATCTATGTTATATGATTTAAGTGAGACCAAGCCGCTTAGCGGAACGGGTTTCCCCTCATTAATATCCTTTTAAAACGTATCATTTACAAATCTTAATCCTTCAACCAAAACTGGTTAAAACAATAATATTACAAAACTGGTTAAAACATATCTTTTGCAAATCATTAATCTTTTGGATGGTCTGTCCCTAACATACTTCTCCAGGGTCAAGTGATCCTAATGGTTTTGCGGGCTCACCAATAACCTATTTTCTATGTATATTCCTTTCTGTATGTAACATCATTTTAGTCTTACCTATGACAAAGCCCTACAAACTGGAGGTTTGGATTAAATTAGCTAGGGACTAATAGCTAATGTATAGGGCGCGACCCCATACTAGTCGCATTTTATATTCTTATATTTGAGTCATTTTACTTAGGGTTATATACCCAAAATTTTCCTTGAAAACCTTTTCTTACCAAAATGATTTAATCCTTTTAAATCATACATAAACAAGGAAAATATACTATGCTTTACTCAAATCAGTTTGCCGTGTTATATATGCTTCTCCCAAAAATAATGTTGATGAAACCATTAAACCTTTGTTTAAACCTTTAAGCAATATCATTTAAAACCATAGAAAGTACCCCTTTCGAACCCTTGAAAGTACCCCTTTCGATCAAGTAAAACCTTAGGCCGAAAGGCCAAAACATACCTTTTGAAACCAATCATATAGTCCTTTCGAAAACATTAAAACCATCTCTTTTGAAAGTTTTACAAACCTTAAACATCCCTTTTTCAAACACTTTAAATATGCCTTCCAAAACCTTTGGAAACCTTTCATTTAAAACCTTTCGAAATCATTAGGGAACTACCCCTTCGAAACCTTTCTTTTAAAACCTTTCGAAAGCATTAAATCCATCAAAATTTTCGAAAGCATTTGGGTTCAAGTAAAACACGTGGAACAACCTTTCGAAACCATTCAAAACTATGTTTTTCGAAACCTTTGGGTTTATCTTCAAAAATCTCAAAATGGTCATAAAAGAACAAGGTCGAAAGCAACACTTTCGAAAGCTATTACCTAAGTAAAAGAAGTGATGGTGTCAAAACCATTCCCTTCGAAAGCAATGGAGAAGCGGCTGGGATTTTAAAACAAAGGGACCTTTCGAACGCACCGCATCGAAAGTGTTCGAAAGGGAAAAGGCGACAGCATAGGGGGTTTCGACCTAGTCGAAGGCCATAGTTAAAACAAAAAGGCGTAACCATTCCTTTAAAACAATTTAACCCAAATGAAAACTAACCAAGTTGAAAGCTAATTAAGTCGAAAGCAAAGAAGGCGCATTCTCTTTTGAAAACGAAGACACGCTTCAACCCCTTTGGAACCCCATGCTTCGACTTACAACCTTCCACCTTAGTCCAATTCGCTACATACCAAGTATTGATACCAGGCTCATTGGTTTCGACTGAGAAGGAGGCAGAGTAAGGCATCGGAAGGAGGGTTTCGAAAGTGGTGAAACATGTAAAAAGCATGTTTAAACTGATTTTTAGCTTTTTAAAGTAATCTTTTCAACTAACCTGCCTTGTCTGTCAAAATATTATTGGTTGCTAATTTCTTTTCTAAGAGTGCTGCCAATATTTCAGAAATAAACAATTTAATTTATTTACAAAATACCCCTTATTCTTTTATAAATATATAAAACATTTAAGTCCCAACCTTAAATAATTTTATATATTCATTAAAACACTTATGAAAATTCAAAAATTCCTATAAATCATTTTTAATATGTTTTCCAACATATATAAATTTCAGACCCAAAACATATATTATTTAGCCGTAAATAATTTTAAACCCCAATAATCATTTTCTTTACTGGAAAATTAATATTAAATCCACATTAGTTTAGAAAATTATGAAAATTGAAACCCATCTCTAAAATATCATTTCTGATCATATACTAAAATCGCTAGGCATTTGGATGTTATATAATTGGTTTTTCAACCTAAAACATATAGTAATCAACAAGCATATATCTCCATTTCTATAATAAAAAACATGACAAATATCTTTGCAAAATAATTCGGATTTCATCATAAAACCGAAAATAAGAAAAATATGAGATGTAGTCATTATTCACCTTAGCTTTGAGATTAAGGTGTTGAGATTTGATCTTTGATTTTGTTGCTTAAGCTTTCCTCTTGATCCTAGCTTTGCCTTCTCTTGTTTTCCCTTAATGGTGACCGGACTCAAGTTTATGTTTTGTTTTGTGAATATGAAATGAACATATAGAATATGGCTTAAGGGGTTTAGGGTATAAGAATAATACTAATTCCTATATTGCCCTTGTCTATTTCCTAACATAGTGTTTCATTTCAATTTACTTTGTTCATTTGTTAACATGGCACGACTACCCTTGCTAATCACAAATCTCAATCCCTTAACCATTCTACATTATTTCATTTAATTTACCTAATTAAATGTTACTAAATAATGTTACTAAAAATTAGGGTCATTATAGACTCCCCTCCTTAAAGAATTTCGTCCTCGAAATTACGATAAGGTACTCGACAAATCAATCAAAAAGGTAAAACATACCATCAAACAAATTAGGATAAGCGTCTCTAATCCTGCTTTCAGTCTCCGAAGTATAGTCTTTCTCACCGCTGCTCCATTGGACTTTAACTAATCTGACTGTCTTATTCCTTAGCCTCTTCTCATCTCTCGCGACTATACAAACTAACTTTCTAACTATAGTCAAATTTGACTCTACCACTACGTCCTCTAACACAATCGGTGCTATACTAGTCTTCGGATCTAGAATACACTTCCTTAGATGACAAATATGAAAAATATCGTGGACTCCTGCCAAACTGTTCGGTAACTCTACTCTATATGCGAGTTTCCCGATCCTCTCTACAATAGGAAATGTTCCTACAAATCTTGGTGCCAACTTCCTTGATTTCCCGAATTGAATTACACCTTTCATCGGTGATACCTTAACGAACACATGGTCTTCAACAAAGAACTCTAAGTCTTTCCATCTTCTATCTGCATAACTCTTATGCCTAGACTGAGCTTCTTTCATCCTATCCCGAATTAACTCAAACTTCTCTGCAGCTTCTCTAACTAAATCCGGACCAAGAACCAACCTATCTCCGGTCTCTAACTACCAAACTGGAGATTTGCATGGCCTTCCATACAAAGCTTCAAATGGTGCCATCCCTATAATAGCATGATAACTGTTGTTATACAAAAAATTGACTAAGTGTAGATGGTCTTTCCATGATCCCCCAAAATCTAACACACAAGCTAGTAACAAATCTTCCAAGATTTTGTTAACTCTTTCTGTTTGCTCATCTGTCTATGGATGGTAAGCGGTACTCATCTTGAGCTTAGTGCCTAAAGTATCATGTAGATTCTTCTAGAACTCACTAGTGAATAAGGAATCTCTATCAGTTACTATACTACTAGGAATTCCATGAAGTCTAAATATATTCCTCATAAACAACTTAGCCAATACAACTGCTGTCCTATTTGAGTTAACTGGAATGAAATAGGCACTCTTGTTCAATCTATCCACTATGACCCATATACTTTCATTTCCTTTATTAGATCTCGGCAACTCGTCTATAAAATCCATAGAAATAGAATCCCACTTCCATACTGGAATACCTAATGGCCGAAGTAACCCACTTGGCTTCTGATATTCGGCCTTTACCTGTTGACAGTTCAAACACTGCTTCACCCATAGGTCTCCATCCCTCTTCATACCTTCCTAGAAGAAACTTCTCTTCATGTCCTGATACATCTTAGTTCCTCCCGGATGAATGGTGAACTTCGAACAATGTCATTCCTCCAAAACTTCCTTCCTAATGTCTTCCACATTCGGAACACACGATCATTCTTTCTTTCTCAACCACCTATTTTGCTCAAGACTAAAATCCTTCAATTCATCGCTCTTCGTTCTATCCCTTAACTTCTGGATCCGTCCGACTAATACTAGATTCTCCATCTATTTAGAAGCAATCCTTTCAATTATCACTGGTCGAACTTCTAAACATGAAAACATAGATGTTTCCTTACTAGATCTAGCTTTAGATCTCCACTATACTCTACATGTCTCAACGCTTCCAAATCTTTCCACTCAGTTATCATCGCCAATACCGCATTCTGATGTTTTTTGCTAAGTGCGTCTGCAACCTTATTTCCCTTTCCCGGTGTGTACTCAATTCCAAAGTCATAAGCAGCAATAAACTCTAACCATCTCTACTATCTCATATTCAACTCTTTCTGAGAGAATAAATACTTCAAGGACTTATGATCCGTATAAAGCTCAAACCTCTCTCCCAAAAGGTAATGTCTCCACACCTTCAATGCAAATATCACCGCAGCTAATTCCAAATCATGCGTTGGATATCTAACCTCATGCGGTCTAAGCTGCTAAGAAGCATAGGCAATCACTTTACCTCTATGCATTAACATAGCTCCTAATCCAGTTCCACACGCATCTGTATATACTATCAAATCCTGATTCCCTTATGGAACAACTAGTACAGGTGCATGAGTCAATAAGGTTTCAAGCTCGGGAATGCTTACTCACAATTATCGGTCCAAACAAACATCACATCCTTTCGCATTAGCTTAGTCATCGGTGCTGCTATCCACGAAAAAGCCTTTATGAATCTTCAATAATACCCAGCCAATCCAAGAAAACTTTATATCTTAGTCACTGTCTCGGGTCTCTTCCAATTATTCACCGCTTCGATCTTAGTCGGATCTACAGACAACCCTTTCTCTGAGACTACATGACCAAGAAACTTCACTTCCTTCTTCCAGAAATGACATTTTGGAAACTTCACCTTTAGCTGATGCTGACTGAACGTCTCAAGCACAACTCAAAGATGAACTTCATGCTCCCTTTCATCTCTAGAGTATATCAAAATATCATCTATGAAAACCAACACGAACCTAACCAAGTGCTTTTGGAAAATTCGGTTCATCAAATCTACAAAGAATGCTGGCACGTTAGTCAGTCCGAATGGCATCACTAACCATTCATACAATCTATATCTAGTTCTAAACGTCGTCAAAGGAATACTATCCTCTGCTACCCTAAGCTGATGGAAACCTGTTGCTAAATCCAATAGAGAAAACACCTTGGCTCCACTCAACTAATCGAACAAATCGTCAATTCTAAGCAACATATATCGATTCTTTATCGTTTTCTCATTCAACTTACGATAATCGATACATAACCTAAACGATCTGTCCGGCTTCTTAGCAAATACTACGGCTACTCCCCAAGGCAAACTACTATGTCTGATAAAATCTTGCCTTCCAAATCCACCAACTGCACATTCTATTTCCTCATCTCGGTAGGTGTCATCCTGCTTGGCGGTCTACTCACTGGTTCTGATCTTGGTACTAAATCTATCCGAAACTTGATGGCTCATTTTGGTGGCAGAACTACTACAGGTTCTAAAACATCCATGAATTCTCTAACCACGAAAACTCGATTTAACCCATCTTCTACCTCCACAACACCCAATAAAGCATTCACCTCACAACTAGGGTTTTTTTACAGTATATACAATCCGATCACTACAGTCAGGGTGTCTAAGCAATATTTTCCTATCATGGCAAAATATCATATCATCTTACTTACTTAACCAATCCATACCCAAAATAATTCCAAACCTTATGAAATCAAACACATGCAAATTGCAAACAAAGGTATGACCTAACAAATCAAACTCTAGGTGATCACACTTCATCCCAAGTGTCGCATACCCTCCTATCGGATTTGCAACCCTTAAGGAAGTAACTAAGTATGAGGGTTCTAGGTTAAGCTTATCTCCCAAAAAATGAGATATAGGAGAATTCGAAGCACCAGTATCAAACAGAACGCTAAATGACATACCATGAATCTGAAGCGTACCTCCCAATACAGCTTTTCCTTTTTCCTCTACTGTTGGCCTTGAGGTAGCTAGCTCCAATGCATACACCTTTCCTTTCCCATCCTTAGCTGGCTCTTTGCACTGGTTCTTATAATGACCAATTTGATCTCAGTTGAAACATCTCACCTCTTTCTTCTACGCAGCTTTCTTTCCTTTGCATTTTTGGCACTCATGGTCATAATGTCCCTTCTTGTCACACTTAAAGCAGACAACCTCCGACTTTCCTTTCTTGGCAGCTCCGACCTTCTGACCTTTTTACTTATGGAAAAACTTTCTTTTCTGACTCTGCCCCCACCTAGACTTCCTTTGCCTTGTTTTTCTCCAGAAAAGCAAGCATCTCCTTATTCCTCAAAGCCATCTCTACAACAACATCACATGGATCCCTAATATGCGGTAACATTGCCCTAGCAAGCTCAGGCTTCAACCCCTTGATGAACTTCTCATTTCTCTTAATATTAGTATCAACCTTAGCATAGCCATATCTTGCTAGCTCCTCAAACCTCCTCGCATACTCAAGTACAGTTATATCCCCCTGCTCTAACTCGGCAAACTTCCTAAGCAGAGTGGACTTAGCAATCTCCGAAATAAACCTTTCCTCAAATCTCCTTCTGAACTCGGCCCATGTCATCGTCTCCTCATTAACTCCTATCATCACACTAATCCACCAGTATAATGCTGCTCCTTAAAGCTGTCTCAAAGCAAGCCATTTCTTCTTCTCATCATTGAGTCCCTAATCTACAAAGATTCTCTAACAATGCAGCCACCAGTTTTCTACTTCAATAGCGTCTTCAGTTTCTATGAATGGCTTTCCTCCCAGCCTAGTAGAGTCTCTACTAAAAATAGTATAGTTGTTGACTACTGGAGCTTCTTGAACTCCTCCTCCAACTACTCCAGCAGCAACACCTACCTGCATCATGTTGATAAAGAACTGATACATTGCTCCCATGTCAACTTCCAGGACTCCAACACCTACATTTCATGCTTGTGCCTGACCTTGGTTCCTTCTCGTATTTGGTCTAGCATTTCCATTTGTTGTGGTGCTTCCCCTAAAGTTAACTCTTCCACTTCTAGCATCCATATCTATATTCAAGTCTCATGAGTTACGGAAGAATAGCCTAAGAGAGATAGGAAACTAGAGATATAGCATATACTTATATATAGCAAATACAAGTACGTTATTATAGTGTTATCCTATACCCCGATCTTATATCTAATTCCTTAGGATTATGTTTTCAAAAATCATTTTTAAGTTAAAGCTTTCCATAAACCAGTGCTCTGATACCATGTTGTAACATCCCCTATCTAGTGGCCCGAAGCTAAGAGCTACAGATGTTGCTGTCATCCATAGTATTAACTTCCGGTGACCAAATACGGTAATTTTAATAGTATCCATAATATCAAAAGCACATGAATATGAAACAAAATCACAGATTTCAAAAAACAACTTTTCTGATTACATTTCACAAAACATGTTTCATATTCCATTACGTAATTCCAATCGTTTCCCAGGTTCAGATCAAAAATAATTATTACAAGATACGCCAAGAGCGACATATGAAGATGCCTCCTTGGATGACTAGAGTACTAAATAGTCATAACTGACTTAATACAACACAGCGGAATAAAACAAACAAAACAACTCCTAAATAGCTAACTTCAGCCGCCTATTCATCTTCAGAAGCTTTATTCATCCACCTACTAAAACCTGTAAATCCTCAACCCCCAGCCTACTCAAATCAATTTTGAGCACTCGAGAGTTTAAGGGGAAAAACATAAACTTCGAGTCAAACATAAATCCTGGTGTGAATAATACTATCCATCTCAGTTATATAATATTAAGTGAGACCGCGCCGCTTAGCGGAACGGGTTTCCCCTCACTAATATCCTTTTAAAACAAATCTTTTGCAAATCTTAATCCTGCAACCAAAACCGGTTAAAACAATAGTATTAATATCATGAAAGCATATAAATCAGGTAACAAATGGACTATCTGTCCGAACACTGTAGTTTGTTTGGCTAATTACTAACCTTTGGCTGACTCGGGCCTACCAGACAAAATAAATAAATAATCTAACTTCTGTTAGATACTCCTCTTTTGGACAGTCTGTCCCTAACTTACTTCTCTAGGGTCAACTGATCCTAATGGTTTTGCTGGCTCATCAATAACCTATTTTCTGTGTATATTCCTTTCTGTGTGTAACATCATTTTAGTCTTACCTATGACAAAGCCCTACAAACTGGAAGTTTGGACTAAATTAGCTAGGGGCTAATGGCTAATGTATTGCGTGACCCCATACTAGTCACATTTGGTATTCTTATATCTGAGTCATTTTACTTAGGGTTATATACCCAAGTTTTTCCTTGAAAACCTTTTCTTACCAAAATGACTGTCTGATTGTACCCTAAATATGAGTCCATGAATGAGAGCAGTTCATGCCTACTGGTCTCGTCTACTAACTGGTCAGTTTTGGGTAGGGGAAAACTATCCTTCAGGAAAGCCTTGTTGAGGTCGGTGAATTCTATGCAAGTTCTTCATTTCTCATTGGGCTTCCTTACAAGCATTGGGTTAACAATCTATTTTAGGTAGTATACTTCCCTAATGAATCCATTCTTCTTTAACTTCTTAACTTCTTCGTGTAGAGCATTGTACCTTTCCTGGTCTAGAGTTCTGCGCTTTTGTCTAATTGGATGGGCATCGGGGTCAACTTTGAGTGCATGACATATCATGGATGGATCGATTACTACCATGTCTGAATATGCCCAGGCGAATACATTTGTTGATTTTTTTAGAAAGTCTATCAGCTCAGTATAAGCATCCACATCGGGGTTCTTTCCAATTTTGAGAATCTTTGTGAGGTCTTCTGAATCTATTTGCATATCATCGAGGTCATCTACTGACTCTAGCTCTTTCTTTAATACCCTTAATCTTGGGTCTATTTTACTTTCGTTTCGTCCTCCAGAGGTGATTTCACCGAGGATGCTTATTTCTGGGCTTGTTCAGAGAAGTACTGTGCATAAATTGAATTATACTCATCGTACCAATCACGTGCATATATGTTCTTTTTCTTTCTTTTCTGATTTCGGTGGTGCAGGATTATCCATTTCTATGCTGATTTGGGTACTTAGGATCAGTTCAGTTTTACAAACTGGTTCGTCTTCTTTATTGTTTTTGTCATTATCAATATTAGAAGAGACACCAGAATAATTTTGAACAATTTTATTGCCAGAAGTAAGGTTTACATTGTTTAATTCTCTAGCTAAATCTTGTTCACCTCTGACTGACCCTATTCCTATAGGAGTGTTGAACTTCATAAGCAGATCTTTGTGGGATATGATGGCTCCTATATCTACCGAAGCTGGTATTCCCAAAAAGGCGTCGTACAGTGAGGATTGGTCAATAACTAAGAAGCTGGCGTAGAATGGCCTATGCAGCGGGGCAGCCCCGACAGTAATAAGCAAGCGTGCAGATCCCATCGGGATGGTGGAAATGTTGTTGAAGCCAAAGATTGGTTTAGGACTTCGCTTTAGGACGTCTAATGGAAGTTTCATCTGATCATGTATGGACTTGAAGATGACACCAGAGCTCCCAAAATCAACGAAGACCTCTTCATAGTGTTGTTTGTATATGCATTGTAATAATGAGTGTGTTTTGGTGAGGTAAGACAATGCCTGCAGCATCAAATGCTGTGAGTGTTATCTATGGCATAGGCTTTTGCTTGATATGGAAGACTGACCTATGTTGGACCCTCGCCTCATACCATTCTTGTGCCCTCTTACTCATACCTACGAGGTGTGGCCCACCATGGATTGACGCTATCAGATTAGAAAGGTTCCCAGCCTGATTTTCGTTTAGGTCAGGAGTCTGACCTTCTGCTCCACCTTCGTTATTATTCTTTTAAAAGTGGCCTAGGTATCTTTTCTCGGTCAGCCTTTCAGTCTCGTTCTTCGAATGTCAGTAGTTGTCGGTTTGATGACCATTAGCTCAACGGAAGCAACAGTTTGCCCTACCCCTAATTCTCCTCTGGTTTCTTCCCTTTGTTAGTCAAGTTATAAGCAAGTTATGCCTTGGTCATCTCATATATCTTATTAAGGGTGTGATTGAGTAGGGTTTCTATTACGAAGTTGAATTCCTTCTCCCTTTTTGCCGATGTGTGATATCTTTTGCCCCTTTTTCCTATCATAGTCGGGGGTAGAAGACTTCTGAATCTGTGCTGCGGAACCAGCTTCTTCCATCCTGAAATAGCCACTGGCCCTCTCATAAAAGGCCTTAATGCTATGGCATGACTTTCGGCTATTCTTCTCCCACATTAGGGTCCCCTTGCTAATCCTGGCATAGGCCACCATCAGCAAGGCTCCTTCATCACTCACTCCAATCCTGAGGGCCTTGGATTTGAAATGCTTGATGAAGTTGTGCTGACTTTCGTTCTCGCCTTGCTTAACGCAAGACATCGTGTTTACATCAGGTGAAGTTTATCTTCCTGAGTTGAATTGCCTTAGAAAATTCCTAGATTGCTATCGCCATGAACGGACCTCCCTAGGTCCAAATCTTCTAAACCACCTAGCTATAGGTCTGGCTAAGTAGACTGACAAAAGCTTGCACCTAGCCATCCTTCCCACTTTTAAAATATCCATGTAATATTAAAACGTACAGAGGTGATTGTCTAAGTTCGTAGTCCCATCGAAATTTTCAATTATTGGGGCCTTGAAGTTTTCAGGGAAATCCATTTCGGTGATGATCGCATTGAATGGAAAAGATTTTTCCTCCCTTATCTTCTTACCAGTTCCCTGTTGGCATAGTTTGGCCAACTGCTCTACACGGGCTTTTAACTAACAAATTTCATTTTCGATAGGATTTGACTGTGATGATTCCTCCTTAAACAGTAAAGTGACCTCATACTCCTCCTGGATAGATCGAGTTTGTTTCTTAAGCAGCCAAGGGTTAGTGTTAGCTGTTTTGTCTTAATTTGTAGATTTTCTTGGATCTTGCCTTTCAACTTGATATCAATTCTTAAGCCAACGTCATCGTTCCTATCATTGGGAATGCCGTTATCTTTCCCTTGCTAAATAATCAGCATAGTAGGTGAACCAAGTCGATAAGTTATGGATCGAGGTAGAGAGGATGGTCTCTAAGAAGTCTGTTGGGAAATAATTTTCTCTAGCCCTTCCATCCATTGGTTATTTTGGATTGTGAAAGATCAGAATGCGGTCAAGGGGGATCTACTGGGACTTTAGTTGATGTTCTTGCTTAATTTTGGGCTTTTGAAGTTATGAGTGACTTTTGGGCAGCCTTTGAGGCCAAATGTAAGTGTTCTTGAACAAGTGGGATAGGTGAATCGGTGGGATTCATGGTACGTGGAATGAATGAATGTAGGTAAAGTTTAACTAGATGTAGGAAATAAACAGAGGTTCGGGCCCTCCTTCTATCGCCAATAATGTTGGTAAGACTTTTCATCTTACAACACCTCAACTGAAAATGAAGTAATTACCAAACTAATTACCTCAATAATTTTGAATTGGCGAAGTCAAGTAATATTAAATTTGTCATTAGGTAGTAATTGCGTTGCTAGATGCTTACACAATTAAATAGTTGTACTTTAACTATTTGTCAAAATGTCAAATCGAGCTAGTTTGTAATTCTAATATAGAAAATGTAAAATATGGTACTGAAAATTATGTATATGAATGATAAATGCAGAAATAGTAAAGGACGCAAGGAATTTATGGGATTGGATGCTAAGGAATCCTACGTCCATGGGGGAAATCTTTCTTTCTTTTTCTATTTTGGTACAAGTTTTCATGGTAGAGAGTATAGTAAAATCTTAAAAGTATTCAAAAAGCAAAAAAAATAGAAAGGTCACCCTTTTGCTATAGTATTTTTTTGTTTATAGTATGATGTTGCACGTGGATCGCTATCATCTGTTCTCGCTATTGTGTTTCAACCCTTGGAACTTGCCAGGTTTCATCTATCCATGTTATTTGTTTGATATACTTGAATTATTAATGTGTTCTTGGTGGGAAATTTTAGAGGAAAGTAGGAATTATTGAAAATATGGCGGGATTATTCGAAATGGTGGCAGGAAACCTCATATTTGAATTGACTCTGCATTCAAGTTCTTGGAAGGATAATAAAAGTTGCTTCATCGGTTTTGGAGCACTGCCAGCACATTTAGAGTAAGGCTATACTAATTGGCGTGCGGTTGTTCTAAGTTGTCTGTGATCTGAGTTGCGCTTGTTGCTTGGGTTACTAGTAAAGGCGATCTCATATCTTTGCTTCTTTCCTGGAAGTGTGGATCTACAGTGAAGCTTTGCTCGAGTGGCCTATGTGTAGCCCTTTAGGATGCTTTTGACTTTGCATGGTAACCTTTAGTATATGCAGTACAGATTTGACTTGAGGGTGTTAACAAAGTCTGAGCTCTGGGAATGTTGGCAGCGCAGTTCAGCATTCTTTTATTATGGCTTGCGAGTTTAGTACTTCATCATCTGTTATTGGTATTCCTATGGCTTATATTATGAGAGCAATATTTTGTTCTATTGTGGCTTCCTGTCTTTTGGCTGTAATTCTCTTGGTTGGACCGTGTATCTTGACCGCAAATCAGCCTTTATGCAGTACCAGTTTGATCACTACAGACTCTTCTCCTTTTGACTTTTTATTGTGAGGGCAGCTCTTTCGGCTTTGTTTCTTATTTAATTTCCATTTAATTTTGCTTATGAAACATGGATGTAACAGGATATACGCACATGGTTGCTTTCTGTGATAAATATTGCTGTTGTTATATATATGTGTGTGTGTGTTGATGTATATTATGCTGTGATGATGCAGTGAGGGGAAATCCGTTCTGCATTAATGTTGTGGTCTTCCTATGGATGCTTAGGGTAAAGGCTTTATTCATTCTAAACTTATTGTCTGACCTATATTTTTATTATTTTCCATAAACCAACGGGCACTCTGTAACGACCCTAGATTTAAATTTATTTAAATTTATAATTAAATGAATTTTTGAATTTAATTGAGTAACTAAATAAATTTTTGGATAAAAATTTGTAAATTAATTAGAAAATTGGAGCGAGTTTCCCCGAATACATATAAATTCTGTATACATCATTTTGAATCTTAAAAATATTGTAAATTTGTATATATGTGAACATATATTTATATATTGGATTTGAAATTTAATCTTCAATAAATGGTTTTAAAATATAAAATAAGACAATGGAACAAAAGAAATATACATTTAAAATATAAAAACCATATCTCATCAACAATTAGATCTGCATAGTCAATCTAGACAAAAAAAAAAGTAAATAAACAAAACAAAGTATAGTCAACAAAAACATAATAAAAGCAGCCACCACTTTAAAAACAAAAGAAAAGGATCTCAAATTCAATTTAAAATGAAGACAAGAAAGTGTAAGCTATAAACATAGTATGTAGATTTAAAATAAACATTTAAACAAATCAGGTAAATAGAATCTGGTGTGGAAAGTTTAGAAAGTAAATCAAAGTAAAGAAGATATCTATGTATCTAAAGAAATAATTCAAACAACAAAGTAACAAAACAAATGTACAAGCTCATAAATGCAGCCCCCAAACTTGTTACCTCAGCCGAGTAAAGTGATGTAAGGCAAGTAAATAAATATGAATTTGTACAATGTTAAATAGTGTAAGTATGTAGAGAGATCACTTCAGCCATACTTCTGTATAAACATATAAAACATCATATTGTACAAAGTAATAGCATACCCACCATCTTCTTTCTTTATACACATCAGTATCATTCGAAACTGAGAAAAAAAAATATGAAGCAAAAAAACATTATTTCATATTTAAAACAAACTTCAACTTGAATAACAACTCAAAGCAAACCAGAACTGATCAAAGCAAACATCACTCAATTCAAAGCAAGTTAAAAGCAAGTTCAAAACTGCAGCCTTCAAGCCTCAATCTTTCTCTGTTCTTCTCTGCCATTTTTCAAGGTGAGCAACCTTCTAAACAAAATCTTATTTTTTGGTGAGTAACTTTTTCTTTAAAATACTTAAGTATCTGGATGGCTTGATTTCAGTAGGAAGATAATGATGTTTTTGTGTTTATATATGGATATAATTTTGTGTGTTTGTGAAATAGGATATCTGCATGTTGTATGATCTTATAATACATCCCTGTATTTAAAATTTCAAACTCAGGTTTGATTTAAAAGTTTAATTCTGCTTGATCTACTTGTTGTTAAGACCCAGGATTTAAACAAGTTATGTTTGCTCGAATTTAAAGTTAAGTTTTAAAGTTTAAAATTAAGTTAAAGAACATTAAACTTACTCTGGGAAATCAAAGACAACAGGTAAACTTAAATAGAAGGAAACCCAACATTTTTATTTATTGATTCAGGATCACAAGTGAAATCTTTAGCCTATAATATGATTTTTAAACCAAACATTACGATTTTTAGATTAAGGGATGAGGTGCAGTTCATGTTTGATCAATTTGGGGATTTTGGGTTGCCTCTGGCAACACAGTAGATCGGAATGTTTGAGGTTCGTGCCTGTAGTAGTGGAGTGATCAAGGGGTGAGGCAAAAATGCCTGGAGGATGATCAAAGCTCGGGGGTGGCGATGGGGGGTTGATGAAGTCTGGTGACCTAGTTTTTACTGTTTTGGGTGAATCGATCACCACGGCACGTGTGGTTGATCGAGTGCGGTGAGTTTTGGCGTGATGATAGCTGGGTGGTCGATGGAGTCGTGACCGGAATTTCAGCGCTTCCGGTGGTCGAGGTGGCGTGATTGAAGTGTTGACAGGATTGAGGCGATGCTTGCTCGAGTGTTTCCAGTTTTGGGTTAGTAAGCTCGATTTTGAATTTCGAGATTTTGTCGAAGTTGGATGATCGGGAATGGATGTGGGTAGGAGCGTCGACTTGTTCGACGACGTGGGGTTGGCTGGAGATGATCGTTGGCGAAGTACTGTGCACGTGCACGTACACATTGGGATGACTGTCATTTTTGGGTGGTGCAGTTAGGACTCGGGAGGAACTCGAGTATTTCGAGAGCTATACTCGAAGCAGGGACGAAGAAAATTCGAAGTAGTGTAGTGATGGAGAGATGGTATGCTACAGGTCGAAAACTGTAAATGGTTGCGTGGGTTATTCTCAGGGAAGACTTGGGAAAATCACGAGCTAGACTCGAAGCAGGGGAAGGGTTTCTCGAAGCAATATGGGTTGGTGAGCCAGTGAGTAAATTTCAGGTTTTGAAGACATGTCTGTTTCAGTTTTAAAACATAGATCAATTTTTAAATAGGATGTTTCAGGTTGTGAAGCTTAAATTTAAGAACTTTGAACCAGTTTTAAACAGTGCAAAATTTACAGTTTTTAAATTATTAAGTTTTAAAATTTTAAATCAAGTTAAACTGAGTTTAATTTAAGTGTTAACTCCAGATTTTTGAAAAAAAAGAAAAGTTATAAATTTAAATACTCTTAAATAAGTAGATATTTTGAAAATTATATTGATTAAATTTGTAACTATAAGTTTAAAGGTATTAATTAAAGTTTAAATAATGAATTAAGTAATTAATTTGAAATTATAAGTTTAAAAAGAATTTAATTAAAAGTTAAGTAATTGATATGTTATTAAAATCATGGATTAGACTTTAATTAATTTATAGATGGTAAATTAAACTTATTAATAATTAATATGAGTTAATTACTTTAGAATAGTAACTTATAGTTGTTAATGAAGGTCATTAACTAGATTATTTTATAATTAATTAATAAAATTGATTTTTAATAGTTAATTAGATTAATTAATTCGATGATCAACATTGTAATTGTTTAAGCGTAATTAAAAATGGGAAGTAATTAAGGTATTAAATACCCATTTTAGTTAATTGAGTAATTGATTAATTTGAGTTAATTAATTAAGTTTAATTAATTGGGATAAATCACTTGATAATTGGGAGATATAATTACTTAGGAAAGTAATTGATGAATAATTACTGGATGTATTCTGATATGTGATGATTGTGATATACCCTGATTTGTGTTTTAATCTGTGATGTAATTTATTATCTGTGATATTTATATATCTGTGATCTGTGCCTAAACGATAAGCGATATAGTTTATATCGTTTATCAACTATATTTCTGTATTCTGATATGTGATGATTGATGTTGCACTATTGTGTGTTAAACCCCTGGACCACACTATTACACACACAAATATGGATTTCACGTGGAAATCGGTTAAGTCACAGATAATTTAAATTTGATGTTTTTGAAATTGAAATTTTAATTTCAATTGATTTTGAAATTAGAAATTTGGATTAAAAATGAAAAAAACTTTTGAAATGGAATTTCAAAGATAAAAGTTATTTTGAATAACTTAATCGAGTTCTAAATTTGAATTCAAGTTTGAAATTAAATCTATGATTTGGAAACTAGGGATAAAAGATGATATAAATGTGTTTGTATGAATTAAACCATTTTTAAAGTATTAATTTGGGAATTTGAATTTAAACCAAGGATTTCAACTCGTATGAATGAATCAGATTTCCAAATTGAAAACTGTTGTTTTCAAATGATAAAAGCTTTTAGATAAGAAAAGAAATTCCAGTTTAAATTAAAGGAATTTCAAGTGAATTGAAAAATGGATTTTCCAAGTTATGAATGAATTCTTTTTGAAAGCTATGAATTAAATCTGTCTATTTTTAATAGATTTAAAATGATGATTTGTTTAACCCATTCGAAATGAAATTGTTTTGAAAACTATAAGTTAAATCTTTGATTTAAAGATTTAACGAATTAATTAAACTGAAATGGGAATCGATTTGGAAAATCTGTGAATGAATCTTTGTGAAATTAAGTGAACTTTGTGAATTGAATCTTTTTGTTTAAAAAGATTAAAATGGTAATTTGATAAACCATTTGTAAAGAAAGTTTGGGTTTAAGTTGTGACTTAATTGAAATCCCAATATCCATATGTTTTTAAATATTACGCTCACTATTCGGGTTAGCCGGGAAAGGACATTTGGGTCGTATAACTCATTCCGAATAGTGATACGTCGTATATGGATAGCATTTGAAGACCGGTGTTGAAGACCGGATATTTTCGAAAATGAAAGGACAACCTGTCGAATGTCTCTGCACTGAGTCGCGCCGGTATAGAGATTTATATCACTCTTTTTGTGATGGGAAGTCCGGACGTGATTGAAAGTTATCCGGAATTGCAAGGGCTTCGTGAGAAGTGCCTTCGGTTCTGTTCGATCCCGGAACAGACTTGTATGGTTACATGTCTGACATTACACTTTGAGATATAAAGCCGATTTCTTTCAAATACATATCTGTTTGGTGGCGGAGAATTTATTCTCTTAGCTTAACACCCTTCTCTGAGACGTACGAGCTCAGAGGTTGTGTAGTTGAAATTTATCAGCGATATATCCCAATTTGGTAATGCGACATGCTGAGTGTTGCTGTGTGATGATCAGTGTTTGATCATTTGTGATATGATCATTTGTTTGATCATTTATCTTTGTGATCATAGGTTGATCATCTGTTGACCCAAAGCGTGGCTTTTTGAAAGAGCGTAGCTTTGTGGACGAGACTTCGTCGAGCCTCACAACCCGGTAATGGTCGAAACAGGAATGTTGCGGCAAGGTTTCAGGGGAAGCTCCCCTAGGGTATGACCATTCCTTCTGGAAAAGGGTAGTATCATGGTATGGAGCCCAGATACTTACTCATGTGGACATACTTTATTTATGACGTGTGATGTTGGATTCGAGGCGCCTCGGTTAAAGGTCCCAAAGGACCGGGGGTGGCATATCTGAGGTTTCTTTTATCCCTTGGGAAAAGGGGTTGCCGGCCTTGTTTGGCAGAGAACGGTGTGGTTCTCGGAACGTCCCGCCAGAGGCGTTTCTTTCGTGGAATAGGAAGTTCCTTAGCCTGACCATTTGTTGGAAATCCATCTTCCAAATACGAACTTTGTACGGTATTAGTTGTATTACCTGCCATGGAATGTGGTGGTAACCTGCTATTGAACATGGTAGCTATAGTAGGCATAAGTGCGAAATGTCTATGCTGGCTAAGATTTATATTCTACTTTCGAAATGTTTTCTGCACTATGCACTAGTTATAATATCAAATGATTTGATTTTGCGTAGTAAGCATCTTTGACTATCATAAGAAGAAATCTCCTCCAATTCTGTGTTTGCATTGTGTGTGTGGTGGGAGGTCTTATGGTAGTTTCATTTTCCAAAAGCATTACGAATTGACTTTAAAATTCTCTGCTATTTGTTTTTAAAGATAAACCGTTTTTGTTGCTCACACCAGTCCCATTCCTGATCCGGAGTTTATTGTTTCTTTCCTAAACTCTGGGTGCTCATAATTTTCTACACGAGCAGTCTAGAGTTGGGTTTTTCAGATATTCAGATTCAGTAGATTATCTGGAGCTAGTTCAGTCTTTGGATCGGACTGCACTTGCTTATCTTTGTGCCTCGTTATTGAGAGTTCGAGCTATTTATGGATTGGCGCTTTGAAGATGGAGATTATCCGCTGCTGTTGTTATCTTTTCTTTTCCGCTGCTATTTCTTGTATCATATCTCTGATGTATATTGATATTCATTGTATCACTCTGTTGTATCAGATATTATATATCAATGTATTATTCTTTTCTTCCGCTGTGTTATTTACTTAATTGTGTTATAGCTCCGGCGAATCGGATTTGAACGGTCGAATCTGCGGCATTCGAGTACGATGTAAAGTATGGATGTCGAATGTAACGAATTCGATTTTCGCGCTCGAAAATCGACATCCATACTTTACATCGTACTCGAATGCCGTAGATTCGACCGTTCAAATCCAAGTCGCCGGAGCTTATAACACAGTTAAGTAAATAACACAGCGGAATAAAAGAATAATACATTGATATACAATATCTGATACAACAGAATGATACAATGAATATCAATATACATCAGAGATATGATACAACAAATAGCAGCGGAAAAGAAAAATAGATAACTAACATCAGCAGCGGAACAAATAACTCTAAGATAGTCTTCAAGAGGGAACTCCCGCAGTAGCTCGAACTCCCAATAACGAGGCACAAAGATAAGCAAGTGCAGTCCATATCCAAAGACTGAACTAGCTCCAGATAATCTACTAAATCTGAATATCTAAAAAACCCAACTATAGACTGCTCGTGTAGAAAATTATGAGTATCCAGAGTTTAGGAAAGGAACAATAAACTCCGGATCAGTCATGGGACTGGTGTGAGCAACTAAAACAGTTTATCTTTAAACACAAATAGCAGAGAATTTAAAGTCAATTCGCAATGCTTTTGGAAAATGAAACTACCATAAGACCTCCCGCCACACACACAATGCAAACGCATACTTGGGGGAGATTTCTTCTTATGATAGTCAAAGATGCTTACTACGCAGAATCATTTGATTATTATTATTAGTGCATAGTGTAGAAATCATTTCGAAAGTAGAATATAAATCTTAGGCAGCATAGGTACCATTATAGTATGCCCGCTATAGCTACCATATTAAATGGCAGGTTCTACAACTAAAACCGTACAAGGCTCATATTGTTTCTTTGGATTTCCGACAAATGATCAGGCCAAGGAACTTCCCATTGCCACATGGAAACGCCTCTGGATAGACGTCCCGAGAACCTAACCGGATCTCTGCCAACACAAGGCCGGGTTACCTCTGCAAAAATAGGTAACTACTGACACGAGTATGCCATCTTCCGGTTGTAACAACCTTTAACCGGGGCCCCGAGCAACAAATCACAAAGTAAGATATATATATATATACTTGCGACATCCACATAAGTAAGTATCTGGGCTCCATACCATGATACCACTTCTATCCAGAAGGAAATGTACATACCCTAAGGGGCGCTACTCCCTATAACCTTGCTGCATCTTTCCTGTTTTGACCATTCCGGGGTGTGAGGTTCGACGAAGTCTCGTCCACAAAGCTACGCTTTTTCAAAAAGCCACGCTTTGGGTCAGCAGATGATCAAAGCAATGATCACAAAGATATAAAATCAAACAAATGATCATATCACAAATGATCAAACAATGATCATCACACAGCAACACTCAGCATGTCACATTACCAAATTGGGAATATATCGCTGATAAATTTCAACTACATAACCTCTGAGCTCGTACGTCTCAGAGAAGGGTGTTAAGCTAAGAGAATAAATTCTCCGCCACCAACAGAAATGTATTTGAAAGAAATCGGCTTTATATCTCAAAGTGTAATGTCAGACATGTAACCATACAAGTCTGTTCCGGGTTCGAACAGAACCGAAGGCACTTCTTACGAAGCCCTTGCAATTCCAGGTATTCACGATCCCGTCCGGACTTCCCATCACAAAGGGTGATAAAATCTCTATACCGGGGACCAGTCGATGCAGAGACATTCGACGAGTTGTCCTTTCGTTTTCGTAAATATCCGGTCTTCAACACCGGTCTTCAAATGCCATCCATATACGACGTATCATTATTCGGAATGGGTTATACGACCCAAAGGTCCTTTCCCGGTTAACCCGAATAACGAGCGCAATATTTTAAAACAAATGGATATGGGATTTCAATTAAGTCACAACTTAATAATTCCAAACTTTCTTTCAAATGGTTTAAACCAATTACCATTTCAAATCTTTAAACAAAAAGATTTATTTCACAAAGTTAACCCCATTCACAAAGATACATTCATAGATTTCAAAACAACTTCTGTTTCAATTGGATTAACTCGTTAAATTTTTAAAATAAAGATTCAACTTATAGCTTTCAAAACAATTTCATTTCGAATGGTTTAAACAAATCATCATTTTAAATCTGTTAAAAATAAACAGATTCAATTTATAGCTTTCAAAATAAATTTCATTTCAATTTCAAACTTGAAACTTCTCAACACAAATTGGAAGTTCATTACTTACGTGAAAGCTTTAATTATTTGAAACAAACAGTTTTTTATTTTTAGAAAAATCCAATTATATTTACACCAGTTAAAACTTTTGAATTTAAATTCAAATTCCCAAATCAACACTTTTAAAATAGTTTAACCCATATATAATTGGTATAACATCTTAAATTCCTAGTTTCAAATCTTAAGATCAAATTTCAAACTTGAATTCAAATTTAAAACCAATTATTTAAATTTTCAAAACTCGATTAAGTTATTCAAAATAACTTTTATCTTTGAAATTCCATTTCAAAAGCTTTTCACTTTAAACCCAAATTCCAATTTCAAAATCAATTGAAATTAAAATTTCAATTTCAAAAACATCAAATTTAAATTATCTGTGACTTAACCGATTTCCACGTGAAATCAATATTTGTGTGTGTAAAAGTGTGGTCCAAGGGTTCAACACAATAGTGCAACATTATACAATCATCACAGATTCAAATATGACAATATATTTGATAAGCGGTATAATCATATAACGCTTATCTTTATTTACAGATTCACAGACATATATATAAATTCAACATAGATAAATAATTTACGCACAAAACTCAATTCAAAACAATTCACATCACAGGATATCACAGATCAAGGATAACAATCAATTCAAGCATTCATAAGCAATCCAATCATTCAGTAATCATTTAAAAGTAGGATTAATTAATTGTTTAATCTTCATTAATTCAATTTATTTCCAAATAAAATTAATTACTTATGAATTAGTTATCCAATCTCTGATTTATTAATTACAAATCATTTGATATAAATTAATCAATCACTCATCTTAATCAATTATTCTTAATTAATAAATTAATTATAAATTTTAAATTAATTGCAAAATCATTTAATCTTGATTAATTTCATTAGATAACTATCTTTAAGTAATTAATCACCTTTAATTTTCTTAATTGATAAATTCCCAATTCATTAACCTCTAATTTATTAGTTAATCAATTATAACCATTAATTAATTACTTAATTACTCTTAAATTAATCACTTAATTAACCTTTATTCTTAATTAATTAAATTAACTAATTATACTTAATTTCCTAATTAACTTAATTAATTTCCAAGATAATAAAACTCCTTTTAACTTAAGATACATTATCTTGTAAATACACTAATTCCCATTTACATTTTTAAAACCCTTTTAAATCTTTAAAATTAACTTAAACAAATTTTAGATTAAATAAATTCTAAAACTCTTTAACAAATGGTTAAGAAACCATTGATATTAATAAAGTAGTGTTTTAGAGAAAGTTTTAATAAAATTTGTTTAAATTTCAAAAATTCTATTTTTAAAACTTTTTATAAAAAACTGGGCATCTCTCCCACTTCGGGTCCTACCCGAATGATACTCGGGACCATCCCGAGTCTTCTCCCATTCTCCCTTATATTACCAAAAAAACTTAGTAATTTACAGTTTTAAAAAAAAACTGTAGCTTTCACCTTCAACCTTCACGAGTACGAACCCGAGTTTTCTACTCAAACTCTCGATCCTTACTTCGAGGGAACTTCCCAGATACTCGAGCAAAACACACAGGGAATACTCGTCTTTCCCAAATCAACAACCAGATACCCAAAATGCACGTACACGTGCACAGTCAAACTGGCCACCTCCAACCAACACCACGATCATCCCCACATCGTCGACGTCCTAACCAAGCTTCGCAACCATCCAGCACCCTTTAATTCGCCTGGAATCGAAATCGAGCATAGCTCGAACCATCTTGACCAAACTGCCCCAATCGATCGTCACGTTGCCGTCTCGTCTCCACTGCACAGGCCACCGGAGTCGACCCACTTCCGACCACACCTCGACAACACTCCAAGCCATCCTTCCCCGAAGTATCGCGAAGCTCGATCACGAGAAGAAATCGAACTCGTCACATTTCTAGATCATAACATATACGAACCCTAAACCCTATCTCGATCTCGTTCACTTAATTTATGAAGTAGAAAAATTCTTTAACATTTTTCCTGTTATCAACAAGTGTCAAGCAAGCTTCAACCAGAGTTTCAACATCTAAAATTAGTTCGAACGTTAGAAATTGGGAAAAATACAAATTTTATTCAAATTCACATTGCTCTTGAAATACAGCACTAAAAATCTTCATTTTAATTTTAAAAATCCAAACTTGCGAAGTATATACGAATTACAATCCTGAGACTACATATTTCTATGATGGATTTTTACAGGGTCTTAAGAATTTCCCTGTTCTTCCTATTTTTACAGTTATCATTCAAATATCTTTTCCTTAACTTCATTTCTAAGTTTAATCTAAAACTAACAATCAATTCTTGTTTGATAACTAGACCAAAATAAAGATCAGCGAGGAAAAGGGATGGATTAGAACTAAATTGTTAAACTCTGTAATATGGAACAGAGGTAATTATATCAACAGTCACATAAGTTCAAACATAACAACATGAAACCCATTTATCTCTACATATAAACAGAATCATATACTTATATATATGCAAGATATCATCACAAAGATTTCACAAGCAACCATCATTTACTTAATTAGATTTTAGATAAAAATTGTTTACTCACCTGATATGGAAAAGGCAGAGACTTTTAAAACTTGATTTTCTTGAAAACTTGTATGCTTCTATTGTTTTTGACTTCCAGAAATCTTTGTCTTCTTTAAAAACTAAAAACTTGACTGCTTGCATACTTTGTTATTTTCCAGAGAACAAAAAATGGCTTGCAACTTAAAACTGAAGCTCTAAAAACTAGAACTTGAAAAGCTTTTGAAAAAGATTTGAAGATGATACTTTGAAATACTTTGATTTTCTTAAAAACTGAAATGTCTTGCTGTGTTTTCAAATGAACGAGAATGGAAAGACTTTGATATAAAATAGAACATATAGGCAGAGCCAGGTTATATTGGTGCAAAAGAAATAATCTCAGCTGGTACAAGATTTTAATAAATTAGGGTCAGAGATCTTTTCTTTTTCATGGCTGAAATGGAAACATTTTGTACAAGCATTAAATGAAAATGTCATACATATCTCCTAGCTCCATTCGTATAGTACTATATGTTATCTTGCCTCTTTTCTTTGCCTGCAAGTCTCAATTTCCATAGTACATACATTTATCTTGCTTTGAAATCTTGTATGTATTTTATTTTGTTTGACTTTCTACATCTTGCCTGCGAATCTAGACAGTGCTAGTACAAATATTTTTATTTAACTTTGTTTTGACTTGTTACTTAGAGATATAAGGTGATAGCTCAAACATATTACTTTACTTCCTGCATATACATAGGGCTATAGTTTGAATTATTAGCCTGCAACTACAAGTATAATATACATTTTCTAGACTTACTTAAACCCTTATAAGTTGTTACATGTATTTGTATTAGGTTAGCTTGTGAATTTATGCTTATTTTACATGGCTATTAATTTGTATTTCTATTTATACTTGATGTATTTAATTAATACATATTTTCTTTTTGTGGTATAATAAGCAGTGATATCTACTAGCAAATGGAGGCTGAAGTGATGTTGTTTAATTGCCTTGTCTTGCATTTCGGCTGACATATATTTTGCATTGTGTACTTTATGTTTCTTCTTATATATGTAAAGGTTGTTTGTTTATGCTTATATTTCATTGGTACAAAGATATTTACTTTATATTTTTAAACTATTTAGATTTAGATTTAAACTCGAATTCAATATACATATATATTAACTTCAAATTTTCTCATATATCACGTATACATATATATTCACATATATGTACACTATTTACAATATTATTATATTTAAATGATTTATACAAAATATACTTGAATTCGGGGAAACTCGCAACACCGCATTGATTATTTTCACAAATTTAATTCAAAAATTTATTTAGTTATCAATTTAAATAAAATTAAAATCTGGGGTCGTTACAAACTTCCCCCCTTAAAAGAATTTCGTCCTCGAAATTCGAAGGCACGAAAGCAACAAAGATAGATATTGCATTTGCTATATTACAGCATGATAGGGGATTCTCGCTTCGCGGTTAGGTGGCGAACGGGAGACTCTTACCCCTACATGTCCCTAAGAGGGATGGGTTGGTTAGGCAGAGGCCATGACAGTCGAGAGGCTGGCCGTAAAAGCAAGTTTGGGGTATCACTGTTAGCCACGGTAGGGCTGGGATGGTTGAAAAGCCTACCAGTTGTGACCGCCGACGGTAGTCCTTGACAGGTGGTATCAGAGCTTTGGTTTACACAAAGCTTAGTTTATGACGTTTAATATGAATAGTTACTAGAAACACTTTAAAAAGGAAACGTTTTTCAAATCCAAAGAAGTATAAAATTGTTTTTGAAATAAAGATTTTTTTACTTAAGAAAAGTTAAATTGAATTGAGTTGGCATTAATAAATATATGATTTGAAATTTAACTAAAGAAAAGTTAAATAAATCGAACTTGATTTGATAAATTATTGAGATGAAAAGTTAAACTAAAAAAAATAAGTGATTATATAATATGAATTGGGAAGTTTAAATTAATAAGTTCAACTTATTAAATGAGAAAGTTTAAGTAAAACCAGTTGTTAAATGGTTAAACAGTTTTGTTAAGTAAAACAAAGTCTGAATTTTTGAAATGTGATATGAATTTGACTTTAGTAAAAGTTAAATAAAAAAATAGAATCTAAAATAAATTTGAGCCGAACTTAAGCTGTATGGTGAAAATAAATGCAAGTGGAGATAAAATGAAACATGGCTTAAGTAATAGTGAATCAAGTTGAATTTGATATCAAAATGAATTAATAAAGTGAAAAATGAATTAGAATATGAATTTGAGTTATAAAAAGGAAATTCAACTTTAATTGTAAAAGTGAATTAGTGAATATGGTGAGTATAAGAATTCAATCTGAATTAGAATATAAACCAATTGAAATTAAGTGTGTTAAACCAAATTGAATGTAAGCAAAGTAAATAAATTTGGTTAAATTGAATGTGCATTGGTTGCTAGTTGATCGTATGGAAATCCATTAAGTGTTAATGAAATTGAATTAATGGAAATTGAAAGCTATGTAGTTGAATTCAAATTGAAAGATAAGTAAATTTAAATAGAATCAAATTTGATTGAATTGAAAGCAAACGAATTTGAATATAAATTAGTGAATGTGAACTAATTGAATATGAATGAATGTTAGTAAAATCCGATGTGAATGAATCCAATATGATTAAATTGAAAACCAAATTGGTGAAAGGATTTACTAAAGAACTAGTGATTATCTTGGAAATGGAAAATTGACAAATTTATATAATAGTTTGAATTATTATAAATGGTTTAAATTGAAGATTTGAAAAGTGTTAATAAAATATTGGAATTGTATAAGTGTTAAAAGTGAAATATTTAATGGATTTCATAAGTGAATGGAAATTACAGAATTAAGATTGTGAAGTTATAAAATGAATCGAAGTTGCGAAATAAAAGAATTTATAAGTAATTTACTTGTAAATTAAAATTCTGATATAAAACTGAGTTATAAAGGAATGATTAATGAAGTAAATTTTTATAAATTGAAGTCTTTATAAATAGGAATAGAATTTATAAACGTTGTTTATAAATTCGAAACTGACTTATTTTGATAAGTAAAATTCTGTATAGTTTGTTAAAAGATGTATATTCACAATTTTGGACCGTGAATATATTATTGAATAAAATGGACATGTTTGGGAAAGTGATATTTTAAAACGAAGTTAATTGTTTTAAAAAGAAGTTTTCAAAGGCATTGAATATCGAAACCATAGATTTCAACATTCATTGTTGAAATAGACGTTTTCGAGATATAAGGAAATGATGGACTATAACGGCTATTGTTATAGTAAATGATTTTCGAAAGGAAATGTTTTGTATAGTATTGGGATTTATACATCTATCTAAATTTCGAATCCCTATACTAGTGATTTTGAGTTGTCGTAACGATGTTTTACGTAACATTCGTTTTGACTCAAATAAATATGTGAAAGAGAATGATTTCCTTAATGATGAAATATATACTTAATTTTGATTAAAGTATATCGAATATTTTCAAATGTTGAAAATAAATTAGATTTGTGAATTACTTATTTTTAAATAAGTATGGAAATGTTTTTCCAAATATGAAATGTTGTGAATATATTCCGTAAGGGATAAATGATTTGAAATTCATTTTTTTGAAGTCGAAGTTGAAAAGTTAAATGAGAATTTGAACAATTAGTTCAATTTGAAATTTTTCAAAAAGATTGAATTGTTGAGTTAAAATTGAGTTTAACTTCGACATCAAAGACACTATAAGTTGAGCTTTGAATTTCAGATGATGATTTGGATTGTATGTCTAACATCGTGAATTGATGACATAGCAATTGATCTCTATTAAATATATATCTGTTGGTGGCGGAGAATTTATTCTCTTAGCTTAACACCCTTCTCTGAGACGTACGAGCTCAGAGGTTATATATCAATAGACATCAATTCTGTGTTGAGAATTGACGATGTAACGTGAAATCCAAATCGAATGTGAAAGTCGATAATAGAATGGAATTATGAATATGAATTAGGTTTGAGATAACCTTAAATTTCCAAATCGACTTAGAGGAGAATTTTGAAATCCTCTATTTTGTTATGAATATGGAATATGTAAGTTTTAGAACTTATATATATGAATACGGTAAATTTGAAACCGTTAGTTTAGAAAGACATTGTTATGGAAATCTTATGTATGTTTACATAGATGTTATATGTACGAAATGTGAAATGAAAGTACTACATATATGATATTATGTTTTCTAAACTGAGGATATGGAAAAGTACCTTCCATTTATTATTTGAGAAGGTTTTGGAACTCTCGATGAGTGTCCATTTGAAATTCGTAGCTACGTAGAATTTCCATTTAGTCAGAGTGACTATTTGAATCGGAAATCCCTCACGATGGATCATCGTGATGAGATTAGATTGATTGATGATTAGCATAATTTGAGGGGCGAGATGCCCACAGTTACAAGCGATTCCACTGGGATAGTGGCGTAACCGCCGGGTAAACTGCAATCTAATGCCAGGCGAAATTTGAGGGGCGTGATGCCTACAGACACGAGCGATTCTACTGGGATAGTATCGTAACCGCCGTGTGTACTGCAATCTATGGCGACAACCATGGCGAAATTTAAGAGATGTGAAATCTACAGCCACAAGCGACTCTACTGGGATAGTAGCGTAACCGCCGGGTGGAACTGTAATCCATGGGGGAACGTGCTGTCCATATCCATTTTTAAAAGAATTTTTAAAAGTATTTTCACTGGGAATTTAAGCAAGTATATTTAGTACTTGGAGATTTTTAGACTTGCGCCTGGCCAGCGTATGCCTAATGTCTGTGAGAACGAAGATGGACTTGTTAAATTTCGAATTAGCAAGTATTTTCAAACTATAAATAGCAAATCAATGATTTGAAAGTAAAATTTCAAAATTCCAACTTAATAAACTAAGGAAGAGGATCTTTGAAATGTTTTGAAAGTCCACAGCTTTGGAAGATATATATTATGCAAATCTCTAACGTGAAGAATTTTAAAGTTCGAATCTGAGTTTATAAATCGAGGATTTTGGTAAAAGACTTTTTGCGTTTTGATTGTAGAAATCAATAAACAAAGGAGATAATGAACAAAGCTAGTGAGATTAAATCGAATGGAATGAATTCTACATATATTCATTTATTTGTAATAAGTTTTAAGCTTAGAAAATTTTTACTAGAGTATAAATATCGATGAACTTTTAACAACTTTTCCTTTTCGTGGACGAAAAGTTTTTAAGGAGGGGAGTTTGTAACGACCCTGAATTTTGAACAATTTAAATTGAAAATATTTAATTAATTTTAAATATTTGAACGATGATTTGACTTGAATTTCAAATTATCAGAATGAATTGGCGATTAAATTTTTGAATTTACTATTGAAAGTTGAATAAAATTTGAATCTTCAATTTTAAGTCGGTTAAAAATAATTTAAAGGCTTAGAAAATTCATATTGATAATACTAAAGGTAATCGAAGCTTCAGAATTGAATTTGGAAGCGATTTGTTCCGTTTTGAAATATTGTCGTTTAAGTTGAATTTAAAAATAGCCTTCCGAGGCACAGTCTTGGAATTTGACGAAACCAGTTTCATTGGGTCCGTAATATTGAATTATTACTGGATTTCAATTTTCGTATTTATCGGAATTGTTTTATGAACATACGGTGTATAAACGCGTATAAAATTTAATTGAATTCAATTTGAATTTCTGTAACAACTGGAGTTTTGCCCAAAATTTTAATCATCAATAAACGATCTATGTTGACAGTTAAATTTCTGTTTATTGTTGGAAAATTTTATAACGATAAAACCTTCGTCAATGAACGATTTAAAATTTGTTGTTATCTGTTAGAATTTTTGAATCGATTGGAATTCTCTCTTTAAATTTTATATTTACAAAATAAATAACATACTTTATTAATGAAAGAAAAAAAATAAAAGAAATGAAAAAAATATAATAAAACCCATACCCTTACTCACGTTTAAACCCATACTCCACCCACGTTTTCTTCTGTTAAAACACGACGCACCCTCCCCTTTCTCTTCAATCAGACGAACGACGAAAAAAGAAAGAAAGAAAAAAAAATGGCGACGAGAAAGATCTAGGGCATTCGGCGATCTCGATCGATCCTTTAGGAATTTAAGGGCTTCGTCTCCATCTTCCTCTTCACTCGCGGCTGGTCCTACGTGCTTCGATCTAAGGTGAGTAACCCTAGTTACTCACATCTAATTCCAGCTCAAGTTATTCGTGTTCGATTTTCGTTTGGATGCTTGTTCGTAAGTATATGTTGGTGTTCAAATTGTCTTTGGCCATTTTTGGTATCGAGAATTTCTCGTTGACCTCGATATGCTTCCATGACTTCGGTCACTGATTTGGTGTCTTGACAACTACTGCTTTTGAAACTGTTATTGACAGTATTTGGTTTTTGTTTATAATCCCTGCGACCTTATTTGGTTCGAATTTTATCCTGTGGTTTCGGAACTGACTGGTTCCATGACCTGTGCAGCTGCACTAGCAATTTGTTTACAATATTTGAAGCAGCCGCGTGTTTGATCCTTATGAATCTAGTGCGACATGAGCCTTGCCTTTGTTTTCACTGATGATTTGGATTTTCTTTATGTTACATAACCTGTTCTTTGGTGTTGGGCAATTGTTTCTGCAATCTTTACTGCAACTAGACGTGTATAATTGCCATTATGGAATTTCTCATTCTCATGATGTTTTCCTATGTTTATTATGTTGTTGCTATGCCCTGCATAAGTTCTCTATCATATGTTGGCATTTGATTCATTTTAGAAAAGTGATGTTGTTGACCTTTATTTAAATCCATAATACATTCATATAGTAGTAAGGCCATGTTACAATCTTTTCCACTAATTACGTGCGTTCTTATGCATGCCTGGGTCATCATTTTTTTAAAAGAAGCATGAAATTATATCAAGATATATTTGATGAAAACTTATGGGGCTGCATTGTTTCATATTGTCTTCATTTTAGTCTTGTTCATCATGTAGTTGTTCGACCTAGCATTTGATTTATAGCATTGGTCTGGGTTCTCGGCCACTGTCTGCATTCCTTTAGTAGCTTCGTTCAAGTTATTTTGGGCATTGTTGTTGTTGAGCTTCTTGTTTTGGTCATTGTTGTAGTCTGCAGTTGCATGTTGTTCATCTCTGTCATGTATCAGTTGCATTTAGCTTTGAATTTCCCTCTAGTCTCTGATCATGTTGTACTGGAACTTATTGCATTTGAGTTATTGCTACTGTCTCGACCTCTGTTCTTTGCTTGCACATTGATACATTTGCCTGCAGTGTTCACGTGATCTTGTTCATGCTGTACATATGCTTGTTGAGTTTGTTAGTTGTGTAACTTGCATTTTATGTTGGGTTTGGTCTGCATCCCTTTGTTTATTGGTAGCTGGTCTCGATTCAAGTCTGGTTCATGTAGTTGTTCACTAGCTTATTGTATGGTCTATATTGCATATTGGCATGTATACAGTTATGAAACTTCGATTGTGTGATGTTGCATTACTAGTTGTTGTCATTGTTGTCTTGGCCTTGATGTTCTCTAGTCTGCATATATAAGGGTTGAAGGTGTATATCAGTATATAGGAAAATATAAACCTTTGTTTATCATTTCCAGGTTTTAAAACCTTTTCTAAAACCCAAAATTGGCTGTTTTTAAATAATTTTAGTTACGAATGTTAAAACAAAAAAAAAGGTATGAAACAACAATATATAAGGAAAAAAAAATTAATACATGTATATATATACACACACAAATGAGTGGCTGCATGTTTATGTTCCTGGAAAGTGTTCACACTCTCATATTATTCAAATAATCGCATACGTCTCTGACTTCTTCAATTTTAACACTTTCATATATTTGATTTTGATGAAAATGTTTTTCGAATATTTTGAACCTGCTTCGACTTCGACCTTGACTTGATTTTACTTTGACAACATTTACTTTGGCCACCTGTGTTCGATTTCGTGAGGACTGGTTGGTCGACATTTTGCTGTTAACTCCAGTCATTCGCTTTGTACTGTTAAGAACCGTATTGAATTCGACTTGATCTTGTAGCATTGTTGCACTTGTATTTGAGCATACTTGATGTTGCACTTAAATGAGGTTGTTTATACTTGTTTTCCTGTTCACTGGTTGAGTTCATTGCTTTTGCCCTTGATGGTTTGACCAGACTTGATTATTGAAGTGCATTCATGTAGTTTATGGTGCCTTCTTGTCTCGACTTTGGTATTTGTAGAATTATAGTTGCATCACTGTATGTAGCTCATTGTAGTGTTGCATCTTGAGTTATGTTGGTTAGTTATGTAGCATGTTTGACTTGAATTTGTTGTATTTGCTGCCTTCATATATGTGCATTGATGCTGTAGCCTGTTTACCTCAACATTTCATGTCTCCACTGTTTCACCTGAGTTGAATCCGATGGATTTGACCTTGTGTTGAGCAATGTGACTTTGAATACCTGAGTTGAACCTGTCTGTATATTTGGGTTTGACCTTGTGTTTGATTTGTTTCATATTTCGTATGTGGTATTGGCGAGGCCGTACACGCGAGCGTGTACGGCAGCCAATCGAGTTTTGATGGTTTTAAAGTGACAACTTCAATTGTCTTAAATTGATTTAGGCGATTTGATAAATTTATTTATCTATCTCGGTTGATGTTTTAAATCTGCTAATTTATTGTTAAAATTTTCGTTATCCGATTTCTTTGTTAAAAGGTTCGGATAGACGGGAATTATTGTGACTGTCGTCTATTTAAATTATTATTGCCTCTATGCACTAATAAACTGGTTTGAATTAGACTGACCTGTGTATTATTTTCTTTTGAATATAATACTCGGGTCAGACCGAGTATTTTACAGCATGAAGATTTTCGAGCAGCGAAGTTAGAGAGAGAGTAAAGAATCACTTTAGTTTTCAGAAGAAAATTGTATTTTAAGATATTCCGCTGTATCAGTATTAAAAATTGTATAAACTCTGACAATCCATAATAAATTTAATAGATTCAGTGATGAATTTAAAATTTGAATTTGCAGAGAATTAAGTTAAGTGGAAAACTTAGTATTGGAAAATTTGAAGTTGGTTTAAAACCAATATTGTGAAAAGTATGCGGAATTCAAACTATAAATTGAAGTCTTTATAAATAGAAATGGAATTTATAAATGTTGTTTATAAATCCGAAAATAACTTATTTTGATAAGTAAATCTTTATAGCTTGTTAAAGAAAGTATATCCACAATTTTGGACAGTGGATAATCTTTGAAATAAAATGTGCAGGAAATATTGAAATTGGGTTAGTGAAGTATATTCACGATTTTGGACAGTGAATATATTATTGAATAAAATGGACATGTTTTGGGAAAGTGATATTTTAAAACGAAGTTAATGGTTTTAAAAGATGTTTTAAAAGGCATTGAATATCGAAACCATAGATTTCAACATTCATTGTTGAAATAGACGTTTTCGAATAAAAGGAAATAGTGGACTATAACACTATTGTTATAGTAAATGATTTCCGAAAGGAAATGTTTTGTATAGTATTGGGATTTATACATCTATCTAAATTTCGAATTCCTATACTAGTGATTTTGAGTTGTCGTAACGATGTTTTACGTAACATTCGTTTTAACTCAAATAAATATGTGAAAGAGAATGATTTCCTTAAAGATGAAATATATACTTAATTTTGATTAAAGTATATCGAATATTTTCAAATATTGAAAATAAATGGATTTGTGAATTACTTATTTTTAAATAAGTATGGAAATGTTTTTCCAATATGAAATGAAATGTTGTGAATATATTCCGTAAGGGATAAATGATTTGAAATTCATTTTTTGAAGTCGAAGTTGAAAAGTTAAATGAGAAATTTGAACAATTTGTTCAATTTGAAATTTTTCAAAAAGATTGAATCGTTAAGTTAAATTGAGTTTAACTTCGACATCAAAGACAATATAAGTTGAGCTTTGAATTTCAGATGATGATTTGGATTGTATGTCTAACATTGTGAATTGATGACATAGCAATTGATCTCTATTAAATATATATCTGCTGGTGGCGGAGAATTTATTCTCTTAGCTTAACACCCTTCTTTGAGACGTACGAGCTCAGAGGTTATATATCGATAGACATCAATTCTGTGTTGAGAATTGACGATGTAAGCGTGAAATCCAAATTGAATGTGAAAGTCGATAATGAATGGAATTATGAATATGAATTAGGTTTGAGATAACCTTAAATTTCCAAATCGACTTAGAGGGAAATTTTGAAATCCTCTATTTTGTTATGAATATGGAATATGTAAGTTTTAGAACTTATATATATGAATACGGTAAATTTGAAACCGTTAGTTTAGAAAGACATTGTTATGGAAATCTTATGTATGTTTACATAGATGTTATATGTACGAAATGTGAAATGAAAGTACTACATATATGATATTATGTTTTCTAAACTGAGGATATGGAAAAGTACCTTCCATTTATTATTAGAGAAGGTATTGGAACTCGTGAAGAGTGTCCATTTGAAATTCGTAGCTACGTAGAATTTACATTTAGTCAGAGTGACTATTTGAATCGAAAATCCTTCGCGATAGATCATCGTGATGAGATTAGATTTGATTGATGATTAGCGTAATTTGAGGGGCGAGATGTCCACAGTTACAAGCGATTCCACTGGGATAGTGGCGCAACCGCCGGGTAAACTGCAATCTAATGCCAGGCGAAATTTGAGGGGCGTGATGCCTACAGACACGAGCGATTCTACTGGGATAGTAGCGTAACCGCCGTGTGTACTGTAATCTATGGCGACAACCATGGCGAAATTTAAGAGATGAGAAATCTACAGCCACAAGCGACTCTACTGGGATAGTAGCGTAACCGCCGGGTGGAACTGTAATCCATGGGGGAACGTGCTTTCCATATCCATTTTTTAAAAGAGTTTTTAAAAGTATTTTCACTGGGAATTGAAGCAAGTATATTTAGTACTTGGAGATTTTTAGACCTGCGCCTGGCCAGCGTATGTCTAATGTCTGTGAGAACGAAGATGGACTTGTTAAATTTCGAGTTAGCAAGTATTTTCAGACTGTAAATAGCAAATCAATGATCTGAAATTAGAATTACAAAATTCCTACCTAATAAACTAAGGAATAGGATCTTTGTAATGTTTTGAAAGTCCACAGCTTTGGAAGAGATATATTATATAAATCTCTAACGTGAAGAATTTTAAGTTTGAATCTGAGTGTTGTAAATTAAAACACTTCATTTTTGATATGATAAGATATAGGCAAGTTAAAATAATATAGATATAAATGATGATGTTTAAAAGGAAATAAATTTTATCTACAAAATTTAAATAGCACAAGTTTATTAATAAAAACAAATTATATAAAAATAATAAAAACAAAATTTAAAATGAGAAAAGAAAAAAATCACGTTTAAACCCATACTTCAGCCCATACCCTATACCCATAACCCCCCACGATCTCCTCTGCACAAATACGAACCCGACCCCCCATTACTTCCCTCATTCGAAAAACCCTAGGAAACAAATAAATCAATGGCGGCTTTGAATTAGTTTCTCATTCGATCTGAAGAGACGAGGACTTTGTTTGATTCTATTCACTCGTATGCGATTCTTCTACACTTTGGTTCTTTGCGGCATCGTCTTCTCCAGCTCTGTGAAATTAGGGCTTCGTTTTCGATCATTCGTGCTCGCCGATCGATCGTTGGTGCTTTGGGAAGTAAGGTGAGTACTTATTAGCTACTCACATCTTATTCAAAAGTCATATGATTATTATTATTATTATTATTTTTTACTTCTTATTTTCCATGAAAAACTTCTGCTTTGAATTCTCTGGTCATTTCAATTTATTTGTTGCTTTTGATATTCTCTTGTTTCCTGTTTCGTAAATTTTGAATTTGACTTCGATCTTGATGTGAATTCAATTGGGAATTTTCGTTGTTTTGTTTTGATCTCATGATAACTTCGGTTTTAGATATGTTTCTATTTGCATGCCCGGATGTTGATGATTCTTGAAGTTGCTTGTTTCACTTCATGTATGGCTGGACTGTGAGCAAATTTTTTTTAATTTAAAGTTTTAAAAGTTTGGCTTGAATAATGATCTGCATGATTGAATACATGAGTAAATCTGTAGGTCTGTATGTATTCAAGTATTTGAAGTTAAGTAATTCACTTTAAAAATAGTTAATTACAGAGATGATTTTAATTACTCAACAATTCCAATACCCTGTGAGTAAACCTATAGACCTTGATCTGCTTCATCTCTGATCCATATGATTGAAATCATGATATGAAATATGTTGTGTGAATGTAAAATATTATTGTTTGTTTGAATGCCTGAGTGTATATTTTTGGATATATGAGGATAGGCTTTGTTCTTAGTGCAGTCTGATTTGACACTTGATGTCACTGTGTATTGTTGTTGCATATTTGTAGTAGGGTCTGCAGTTTTATGTATGTCTGGTCTGCTTTGCTTGATTCACTGAATGTGCATTGCACTACCTTCATGTTTTGTTTTGAGTTGGTGTTGAAGTTGCACTGCAGTTCAATTTTCTGGTCAGTTTCTCTGTCTTGATTATGGCTTCATATATGCATTGTGTATGTATATATGTGACTGTCTGCATTTTTCGTGAGTCTTCTTGCATCGAGCTCTGTCCACTATTCTTCGAGACATTTGGTTCATGCGTTCACATACATCTGTGATCATATATGTAGTTGTTGCACTTCACTGTCGCATGCATTCTGTACCAGGATGTTAACCATGAACTTGCCTCCGTACATTCATGTAGTCTGCATTTCAATGGTATTGTGGTACCTTGTAGTTGGCATGGTTCGCATATTTTTGTCATCACATTTTGTCAGGCATGTTTAGTGGCACCTTTCTTTAGTCAAATCATTCGTATTACCTTGAGACTTTGTAGTGGATAATTCGTATTTCCATTCTTGGTTATCATCTTCATATATATATGCATTCCTGGGCTCTGTCTTTAATCTGTTTATTCGATATTGAACTAGTTTATGTAATTCCATGACATTGGCATTGGTCTTGACTTTAGTCTTGTCATTTAATTGAATCATACATGCTTGCATCCATGTAGATATTATGCATTTAGTTCCAGTGTAGACTTTAATCATGGTAGTTTGGATCCTTTTGTTGCATGCACTGTCCATTCATATGTGGATTGATGTGAGCATGTTGTTGTTGGCTCATTGTTACACTGTTTCCAGATGTGGTCTTTGATCTCTGTTGTATGCACTATTGAGATTTGTTTTGCCTCTGACTTGTTGCATTGATGTTCATTTGTTCATGCTGCATATATCACTCTGCATTTCATATGCATCTCCCTTGCATTCCATTGATTCTGTTAGCATGCACCTTTATACCTTTGACCTGCTGCTTGAAATTTTATATAGGATGGCTGTTGTGCACTTGATTTAGTTGTACACTTACTGTGCACATTTCATATCATGCCCTGATATTGTGCAGCCCACTCGACACTGTGTTGCTTTGACTGTTCATTGGCCTAGTGTTGAACCTATTTTGGGTTTGACCTTGTTTTTATTTCTGTGCTTTTTGGTTGGTGCACATGAGTTGGCGAGGCAGTGCACGCGTACGTGCACTGCAGCCACCTAGAATTGACAGTTTTGAATTGATATTTCTTTGCGTCGTGATGCATTGATTTTTATGCCATATTGACGAGGCCGTGCACGCGTGCATGTACGGCAGCCAATCAATATTTTTGATAGCTTTAAAGTGACAATTTCAATTGTTTTAAATTGATTTAGTCGATTTGATAAATTGTTTATTTATCTCTGTTGATGATTTAAATCTGCTGATTTATTGTTTAACACTGTTTAGTGTTAAATTTTCGTTATCCGATTTCTTTGTTAAAAGGATCGGATAGACGGGAATTATTGTGACTGTCGTCTATTTAAACTATTACTGTCTCTATGCACTAATAAACTGGTTTGAATTAGACTGACCTGTGTATTATTTTCTTTTGAATATAATACTCGGGTCAGACCGAGTATTTTACAGCTTGAAGATTTTCGAGCAGCGAAGTTAGAGAGAGAGAGAGTAAAGAATCACTTTAATTTTCAGAAAATTGTATTTTAAGATATTCCGCTGTATCAGTATTAAATTGTATAAACTCTGATGTATATAAAAAGATTTATAGTAATGAAATAAATTCTCATTTGTTTTAATTCAGTGTTATTATTCTGTGTTTCTGTGGCTGATTCTGTTTAAACGTTATAAACTAAAAAACAATTCGTCTTTTTGAACGTTTCTAGTTGGTTTAATTACCGACTGAAGGCGGTCAAAAGGGGGAATGTTACAAGGTGGTATCAATTTTGAATAACTTAATCGAGTTTTGAAAATTTAAATAATTAGATTTAAATTTGAATTCAAGTTTGAAATTAAATCTATGATTTGGAAACTAGGGATAAAAGATGATATAAATGTGTTTGTATGAATTAAACCATTTTTAAAGTATTAATTTGGGAATTTGAATTTAAACCAAGGATTTCAACTCGTATGAATGAATCAGATTTCCAAATTGAAAACTGTTGTTTTCAAATGATAAAAGATTTTAGATAAGAAAAGAAATTCCAGTTTAAATTAAAGGAATTTCAAGTGAATTGAAAAATGGATTTTCCAAGTTATGAATGAATTCTTTTTGAAAGCTATGAATTAAATCTGTCTATTTTTAACAGATTTAAAATGATGATTTGTTTAACCCATTCGAAATGAAATTGTTTTGAAAACTATAAGTTAAATCTTTGATTTAAAGATTTAACGAATTAATTAAACTGAAATGGGAATCGATTTGGAAAATCTGTGAATGAATCTTTGTGAAATTAAGTGAACTTTGTGAATTGAATCTTTTTGTTTAAAAAGATTAAAATGTTAATTTGATAAACCATTTGTAAAGAAAGTTTGGGTTTAAGTTGTGACTTAATTGAAATCCCAATATCCATATGTTTTTAAATATTACGCTCACTATTCGGGTTAGCCGGGAAAGGAAATTTGGGTCGTATAACTCATTCCGAATAGTGATACGTCGTATATGGATCGCATTTGCTATATTACAGCATGATAGGGGGTTCTCGCTTCGCGGTTTGGTGGCGAACGGGAGACTCTTACCCCTACATGTCCCTGAGAGGGATGGGTTGGTTAGGCAGAGGCCGTGACAGTCGAGAGGCTGGCCGTAAAAGTAAATGCGAGGTACCATTGTAAGCCATGGTGGGACTGGGATGGTTGCAAAGCCTACCGGTGGCCGCCGACGGTAGTCGTTACATTTGGTATCAGAGCTAAGGTTGAACTTTAGCTCAGGAGTATAACACGTTAAGTAGCTCATTAGAGATAGAGTGAAGTAAACTCTAGAATGAGTAATTCTCAGATATCCGTTCGAATGCCTCAGTAAATTCTCTTACTATCCACTGATAGTGAGTATGAGTGCAAGAAGGGAACGAGATAGGGGACAGGGAATACGACTATAAATGGTCAATACCCTGCAACAGTGGAAACAACTTTCTTATCAATTTTCTTTGATTTGATTTCAAATTCTTTTGATTGCTCCGTATCAGCTACAAGAAGGAGTTTCGGTGTGATGATGGCTCTACGAATCGTTGTCGAAGATGATTACTTCGTATTTCATCGGTTTCTTTTCAGCTTTTTGATTTAAACCTGAATGATTTTGAAATTGGAAATTTTAAATTGAGTTAAATTGATTAATAGAATATGAGGATAAAATTGAATTAAATCAATAAAACGATATCGTTTGAAACCAAAATTTGAAATTTTATTGAAATTTCTTGTGAATACCAAAGTCCGAAGAGGGATAAATTGGTATGTATTCTGTGATATTCCGACTTGAATTTGGAATTCATATCGTAAGTTTGAGGAATTATAGGAGATCGAATCTGTCTATCTCTGTGTTGTTTTCGTGCCTGCGAATTTCGAGGACGAAATTCTTTTAAGGGGGGAAGTTTGTAACGACCCTAGATTTAAATTTATTTAAATTTATAATTAAATGAATTTTTGAATTAAATTGAGTAACTAAATAAATTTTTGGATAAAAATTTGTAAATTAATTAGAAAATTGGAGCGAGTTTCCCCGAATACATATAAATTCTGTATACATCATTTTGAATCTTAAAAATATTGTAAATTTGTATATATGTGAACATATATTTATATATTGGATTTGAAATTTAATCTTCAATAAATGGTTTAAAATATAAAATAAGACAATGGAACAAAAGAAATATACATTTAAAATATAAAAACCATATCTCATCAACAATTAGATCTGCATAGTCAATCTAGAAAAAAAAAAAAATAAAGTATAGTCAACAAAAACATAATAAAAGCAGCCACCACTTTAAAAACAAAAGAAAAGGATCTCAAATTCAATTTAAAATGAAGACAAGAAAGTGTAAGCTGTAAACATAGTATGTAGATTTAAAATAAACATTTAAACAAATCAGGTAAATAGAATCTGGTGTGGAAAGTTTAGAAAGTAAATCAAAGTAAAGAAGATATCTATGTATCTAAAGAAATAATTCAAACAACAAAGTAACAAAACAAATGTACAAGCTCATAAATGCAGCCCCCAAACTTGTTACCTCAGCCGAGTAAAGTGATGTAAGGCAAGTAAATAAATATGAATTTGTACAATGTTAAATAGTGTAAGTATGTAGAGAGATCACTTCAGCCATACTTCTGTATAAACATATAAAACATCATATTGTACAAAGTAATAGCATACCCACCATCTTCTTTCTTTATACACATCAGTCTCATTCGAAACTGAGAAAAAAAAAATATGAAGCAAAAAAACATTATTTCATATTTAAAACAAACTTCAACTTGAATAACAACTCAAAGCAAACCAGAACTGATCAAAGCAAACATCACTCAATTCAAAGCAAGTTTAAAGCAAGTTCAAAACTGCAGCCTTCAAGCCTCAATCTTTCTCTGTTCTTCTCTGCCATTTTTCAAGGTGAGCAACCTTCTAAACAAAATCTTATTTTTCGATGAGTAACTTTTTCTTTAAAATACTTAAGTATCTGGATGGCTTGATTTCAGTAGGAAGATAATGATGTTTTTGTGTTTATATATGGATATAATTTTGTGTGTTTGTGAAATAGGATATCTGCATGTTGTATGATCTTATAATACATCCCTGTATTTAAAATTTCAAACTCAGGTTTGATTTAAAAGTTTAATTCTGCTTGATCTACTTGTTGTTAAGACCCAGGATTTAAACAAGTTATGTTTGCTCGAATTTAAAGTTAAGTTTTAAAGTTTAAAATTAAGTTAAAGAACATTAAACTTACTCTGGGAAATCAAAGACAACAGGTAAACTTAAATAGAAGGAAACCCAACATTTTTATTTATTGATTCAGGATCACAAGTGAAATCTTTAGCTTATAATATGATTTTTAAACCAAACATTACGATTTTTAGATTAAGGGATGAGGTGCAGTTCATGTTTGATCAATTTGGGGATTTTGGGTTGCCTCTGGCAACACAGTAGATCGGAATGTTTGAGGTTCGTGCCTGTAGTAGTGGAGTGATCAAGGGGTGAGGCAAAAATGCCTGGAGGATGATCAAAGCTCGGGGGTGGCGATGGGGGGTTGATGAAGTCTGGTGACCTAGTTTTTACTGTTTTGGGTGAATCGATCACCACGGCACGTGTGGTTGATCGAGTGCGGTGAGTTTTGGCGTGATGATAGCTGGGTGGTCGATGGAGTCGTGACCGGAATTTCAGCGCTTCCGGTGGTCGAGGCGGCGTGATTGAAGTGTTGACAGGATTGAGGCGATGCTTGCTCGAGTGTTTCCAGTTTTGGGTTAGTAAGCTCGATTTTGAATTTCGAGATTTTGTCGAAGTTGGATGATCGGGAATGGATGTGGGTAGGAGCGTCGACTTGTTCGACGACGTGGGGTTGGCTGGAGATGATCGTTGGCGAAGTACTGTGCACGTGCACGTACACATTGGGATGACTGTCATTTTTGGGTGGTGCAGTTAGGACTCGGGAGGAACTCGAGTATTTCGAGAGCTATACTCGAAGCAGGGACGAAGAAAATTCGAAGTAGTGTAGTGATGGAGAGATGGTATGCTACAGGTCGAAAACTGTAAATGGTTGCGTGGGTTATTCTCAGGGAAGACTTGGGAAAATCACGAGCTAGACTCGAAGCAGGGGAAGGGTTTCTCGAAGCAATATGGGTTGGTGAGCCAGTGAGTAAATTTCAGGTTTTGAAGACATGTCTGTTTCAGTTTTAAAACATAGATCAATTTTTAAATAGGATGTTTCAGGTTGTGAAGCTTAAATTTAAGAACTTTGAACCAGTTTTAAACAGTGCAAAATTTACAGTTTTTAAATTATTAAGTTTTAAAATTTTAAATCAAGTTAAACTGAGTTTAATTTAAGTGTTAACTCCAGATTTTTGAAAAAAAAGAAAAGTTATAAATTTAAATACTCTTAAATAAGTAGATATTTTGAAAATTATATTGATTAAATTTGTAACTATAAGTTTAAAGGTATTAATTAAAGTTTAAATAATGAATTAAGTAATTAATTTGAAATTATAAGTTTAAAAAGAATTTAATTAAAAGTTAAGTAATTGATATGTTATTAAAATCATGGATTAGACTTTAATTAATTTATAGATGGTAAATTAAACTTATTAATAATTAATATGAGTTAATTACTTTAGAATAGTAACTTATAGTTGTTAATGAAGGTCATTAACTAGATTATTTTATAATTAATTAATAAAATTGATTTTTAATAGTTAATTAGATTAATTAATTCGATGATCAACATTGTAATTGTTTAAGCGTAATTAAAAATGGGAAGTAATTAAGGTATTAAATACCCATTTTAGTTAATTGAGTAATTGATTAATTTGAGTTAATTAATTAAGTTTAATTAATTGGGATAAATCACTTGATAATTGGGAGATATAATTACTTAGGAAAGTAATTGATGAATAATTACTGGATGTATTCTGATATGTGATGATTGTGATATACCCTGATTTGTGTTTTAATCTGTGATGTAATTTATTATCTGTGATATTTATATATCTGTGATCTGTGCCTAAACGATAAGCGATATAGTTTATATCGTTTATCAACTATATTTCTGTATTCTGATATGTGATGATTGATGTTGCACTATTGTGTGTTAAACCCCTGGACCACACTATTACACACACAAATATGGATTTCACGTGGAAATCGGTTAAGTCACAGATAATTTAAATTTGATGTTTTTGAAATTGAAATTTTAATTTCAATTGATTTTGAAATTAGAAATTTGGATTAAAAATGAAAAAAACTTTTGAAATGGAATTTCAAAGATAAAAGTTATTTTGAATAACTTAATCGAGTTCTAAATTTGAATTCAAGTTTGAAATTAAATCTATGATTTGGAAACTAGGGATAAAAGATGATATAAATGTGTTTGTATGAATTAAACCATTTTTAAAGTATTAATTTGGGAATTTGAATTTAAACCAAGGATTTCAACTCGTATGAATGAATCAGATTTCCAAATTGAAAACTGTTGTTTTCAAATGATAAAAGCTTTTAGATAAGAAAAGAAATTCCAGTTTAAATTAAAGGAATTTCAAGTGAATTGAAAAATGGATTTTCCAAGTTATGAATGAATTCTTTTTGAAAGCTATGAATTAAATCTGTCTATTTTTAATAGATTTAAAATGATGATTTGTTTAACCCATTCGAAATGAAATTGTTTTGAAAACTATAAGTTAAATCTTTGATTTAAAGATTTAACGAATTAATTAAACTGAAATGGGAATCGATTTGGAAAATCTGTGAATGAATCTTTGTGAAATTAAGTGAACTTTGTGAATTGAATCTTTTTGTTTAAAAAGATTAAAATGGTAATTTGATAAACCATTTGTAAAGAAAGTTTGGGTTTAAGTTGTGACTTAATTGAAATCCCAATATCCATATGTTTTTAAATATTACGCTCACTATTCGGGTTAGCCGGGAAAGGACATTTGGGTCGTATAACTCATTCCGAATAGTGATACGTCGTATATGGATAGCATTTGAAGACCGGTGTTGAAGACCGGATATTTTCGAAAATGAAAGGACAACCTGTCGAATGTCTCTGCACTGAGTCGCGCCGGTATAGAGATTTATATCACTCTTTTTGTGATGGGAAGTCCGGACGTGATTGAAAGTTATCCGGAATTGCAAGGGCTTCGTTAGAAGTGCCTTCGGTTCTGTTCGATCCCGGAACAGACTTGTATGGTTACATGTCTGACATTACACTTTGAGATATAAAGCCGATTTCTTTCAAATACATATCTGTTTGGTGGCGGAGAATTTATTCTCTTAGCTTAACACCCTTCTCTGAGACGTACGAGCTCAGAGGTTGTGTAGTTGAAATTTATCAGCGATATATCCCAATTTGGTAATGCGACATGCTGAGTGTTGCTGTGTGATGATCAGTGTTTGATCATTTGTGATATGATCATTTGTTTGATCATTTATCTTTGTGATCATAGGTTGATCATCTGTTGACCCAAAGCGTGGCTTTTTGAAAGAGCGTAGCTTTGTGGACGAGACTTCGTCGAGCCTCACAACCCGGTAATGGTCGAAACAGGAATGTTGCGGCAAGGTTTCAGGGGAAGCTCCCCTAGGGTATGACCATTCCTTCTGGAAAAGGGTAGTATCATGGTATGGAGCCCAGATACTTACTCATGTGGACATACTTTATTTATGACGTGTGATGTTGGATTCGAGGCGCCTCGGTTAAAGGTCCCAAAGGACCGGGGGTGGCATATCTGAGGTTTCTTTTATCCCTTGGGAAAAGGGGTTGCCGGCCTTGTTTGGCAGAGAACGGTGTGGTTCTCGGAACGTCCCGCCAGAGGCGTTTCTTTCGTGGAATAGGAAGTTCCTTAGCCTGACCATTTGTTGGAAATCCATCTTCCAAATACGAACTTTGTACGGTATTAGTTGTATTACCTGCCATGGAATGTGGTGGTAACCTGCTATTGAACATGGTAGCTATAGTAGGCATAAGTGCGAAATGTCTATGCTGGCTAAGATTTATATTCTACTTTCGAAATGTTTTCTGCACTATGCACTAGTAATAATATCAAATGATTTGATTTTGCGTAGTAAGCATCTTTGACTATCATAAGAAGAAATCTCCTCCAATTCTGCGTTTGCATTGTGTGTGTGGTGGGAGGTCTTATGGTAGTTTCATTTTCCAAAAGCATTACGAATTGACTTTAAAATTCTCTGCTATTTGTTTTTAAAGATAAACTGTTTTTGTTGCTCACACCAGTCCCATGACTGATCCGGAGTTTATTGTTTCTTTCCTAAACTCTGGGTGCTCATAATTTTCTACACGAGCAGTCTAGAGTTGGGTTTTTTAGATATTCAGATTCAGTAGATTATCTGGAGCTAGTTCAGTCTTTGGATCGGACTGCACTTTCTTATCTTTGTGCCTCGTTATTGAGAGTTCGAGCTATTTATGGATTAGCGCTTTGAAGATGGAGATTATCCGCTGCTGTTGTTATCTTTTCTTTTCCGCTGCTATTTCTTGTATCATATCTCTGATGTATATTGATATTCATTGTATCACTCTGTTGTATCAGATATTATATATCAATGTATTATTCTTTTCTTCCGCTGTGTTATTTACTTAATTGTGTTATAGCTCCGGCGAATCGGATTTGAACGGTCGAATCTGCGGCATTCGAGTACGATGTAAAGTATGGATGTCGATTTTCAAACGCGAAAAATCCGAGTCGTTACACACTCATTCGACTAGGCTGAGTTTATGGATTAGAATGTACCTCTTTTGAAGACAAATAAAGATTTCAAAGACAAAGCAGGAGGCTTTCCATTTAAATAAAAGTAATTTGAAATTCCCACCATGTAAAACCAGGATCTATAACTATTTAAGTGTCATTTTGGCATCTTCATATGTCAGACACGCACTACTCTGATTTTCTTATAATGTATTTACCCCTACATGGGATTAGTTTTTAATGAATTATGTAGTACAATTTGATGTAATGGAAAAGAAGTTTAGCTGCTCTGTTTACTTATGTTGTGGAAAAAAAATATTGAACTCACTTTGTTGCTAGAAAATGATTTCTGTGATAACTGTAGCATCATTGGCGTTTATTTTCGAGTCTCAGAGTTGAGGATGTTACAAGTTGGTATTAGAGCTTAGATAAGGAAACACCTAAGTAAAACAGAGCTAAGCATAAGTTAGATAACTAGAAATTGAACACCTTGGGGAAGGGTATATGCTATATATAACATATTTGTATTTGATATAGATATAGATATATAGTAGGATATATCAACCCCAATATGATTGATCTCACTCTTTTTACTTCCGTTTCTTTCAAACCTTACTTATGCAGAAGGCAAGAATGGACATGCATAGCCGACGTTTGACCATAGGAGGTGCTATAGCGAATACTAGTTGAGAAGATGACAGTACCCAAACTAACAGCCAAGGAAGGAAGGAAGCTCCGGAAGATTGTACTGAAGCCGGTATTCAGCTGCCTGCCTCAGTTGAAGGAGAAATGGATGTAAATTCCTTGTTCCGCTAGTTTATGACAGTGATGATGAGGTAACAGCTAATTCGAGCTGTAGAGCCGAGGCAGGAGGTAGTGAGAGAAGTAGAGTTTTCTAAGATGAACAAGGATTTTAAGAGTCGTGGAAGAAAGGATTTTATGGGGAAGTAGTATGCATTGGAGGAGCTGAATTGGTTGAATGTGTGTGAACAAATTTCAAAGATTTGATATATGACAATGCTCAGAATAGGAGATTGGCTTCTCATCAGCTCCAAGACGATACATTGGACGGGTGGGAGGTGGTGATTGCTGACGTCCCAAAAGAGGAGATAACCAGGGAGAAGTTTAAGAAGTGATTTGAGGCTCAGTTTATTCTCAAATCTCAGAATATTGCTTTGTTCCGGGAGTTCATTGACTTAAAGCAGGGAGAGATGACTTTGGCTATGTATATCCAATGATTCAATGCTTTGTCGAAGTATGGAAATGATCATATCAATACCCCATTGAAGAAGAGTTAAAAGTTAATTGAAGGACTGAAGATGGGGATAAATAATAAGGTGTTGGCTCATTCGTTGGCTTCATTTTATATGTGGTCGAAATGTCAAGGAGGTATGGCCGCCTGTATCGGGGAGAAAAGAAGGTTGATTTAAGCTCATGGGTCAACTAGAAAAGATTCCAGCTATATCAGAAAGGTGGAAAGAATCGGAATGGAGTAAAGACTTTAGGTGGAATGACTCGAAAGCTGAATGTAGCTGATATTACTTATTATAACTATGGCTAAAAGGGACACTACTGCACCAAGTTTGCCTAGCCGGAGAATAAGGACATATCTGAGTGCTTTATCTGTAATAGGGCAAGCCATAAGAAGAGGGATTGTCCAGAAGATAAGCAGGCTAAGGCTTACGCTTTGGAAGGACCTTTGTTTGGACCTATAACTAAGGAGAAGGGAAAGAGTGCTGCACTGAAGGTATGATTTTAATTTCTAGTATATCAGTTAGAGTTTTGTTTGACACCGGTGCCACTTACTCTTTCATTTTAAGAGATTTGGTTGATAGGCTAGAACTTGACACTACCTGTTTGATTACATCCTTATGTATGGTTAATCTGATCGGTAGGTATGCCACCCTCGGGTTAAGGTGCATTGACTTTGAATTTGACTTGTATGGACACGTTTATGACCCATATGTGTTTGACTTAGTAGGGTATGGGGTAATTTTGATTATGGATTGGTTGGTGCGAAATAACGCTAGGATCTATTGTGCAAATTGGATTATCGCCTTAAGGAATCCCATTGGAGGAGAAAGAATTATGATCGCGTTGGATGTAATGAGGGAGAAGCCAGATTTAATGTTATGTGTTATGGATGATCAAGAGAATGATATATGTAGGGTGTAAGTAGTCAAATAATTTGCATATGTTTTCGATCCTGTAATGGAAATACCATCGAGAAGGGCAATCGAATTCCTGATAGATTTAATGCCGAAGGTGCAACCTGTTAGTTGATTATCTAGCAGAATGCCGCCCAAGGAGATGGAACAATTAAAGAAGCAACTGGTGGAACTTGAGCATAAGAGTTTCATTAGACCGAGTAGTTCGCCGTGGAGAGAATCCGTGGTATTCGTAAAGAAGTCGGATGGAACTTCAGGGATGTGTATTAATTATCGGAAGCTGAACGAAGTGACAATGAAAAATCATTATCCCTTGCCCAAGATAGACAAATTATTTGGCCAGTTAAATGGAGCTAGTGTATTCTTGCAGCTAGATTTGGCTACGGGATTCCATCAACTGAGGGTAGCTGAGGATAATATTCCACTGACCGCGTTTCGAATAAGGTATGGCTCATCTATGTGGTTAGTAATGTCTTTCGGACTTACCAACTCCCCTACGTTCTTCGTGGATGATATGAACTAAATCTTTCATGGTCAATTGGATAGATTATGGTCGTCTTCATTGATGATATTCTGGTATATTCTAAGATGGAGAGGCTATGAAGTCCATTTTAGATTGGCATTGGAGATGTTGAGATAGCAGAAATTGAAGGAAATTTTTTTGAAATGCCGCTTTTGGAAATAGAAGGTAAAGTTACTTAGGCGTGTTGTTTCGAAGATTGGGTTAGTTGTAGATCCATCAAAAGTAGAAATGATTAGCGGTTGGAAGAGGCCAGAGACAATCACAAAGATGAGAAGTTTCTTGGGATTGGCTGGCTGTTACCACAGATTCATTAAAGATTTCTCGTGTATAGTAGCACCCTTGACTAAGTTTCCCAGGAAGAACAAGAAGTTCATGTGGACTGAAAAGTGAGAAGGGTCATTTCAGGAGTTGAAGAAGTTATTGACGAATGTTCCTGTCTTGATCATGCATGAAGGGAACTAGAATTTAGTAGTGTATTCATACGCTTGTAGAATAGGCTTGAGGGAGATGTTGATGCAAAGAGGGCGAGTGATAGCTTATGTATCAAGGCAGTTGAGACCGCATGTAGTTAGATATCCGACTTATTATTTGGAGTTGGCAGCGGTGGTGTTTGTGCTGAAGATTTGGAGGCATTACTTGTTAAGAGTACGGTTCGAGTTGTATGCGGATCAAAAATCCCTTAAGTATCTTTTCTCTCAGAAAGAGTTGAATATGAGGCAGCAGAGATGGCTGGAGTTCTTGGTGTCATATGATTTTGGAATAGAATATATGCTAGGAAAGGGAAACAAGGTTACAGATGCTTTGAGTAGGAAGCATCAGAATACAGTGTTGGCAATGATTGATGAATGGAAGACGTTGGAGACGTTAGCCCCTTGTGGAGTGCATTATTGGTAGAATACTGGATCGAGTAGAGATTCAGGTATGTTAGCAAGTTTAGAGGTACATCCAGCACTAGAAGAGAGAATAGCTGCAAGGCAAAGAGAAGATCCATTGATTGCCGAAAGAATTAGGTGATTGGAGATGGGTGTCGATGTTGAGGACTTGAAATGATTCGAGATAGACTCAAAAGGATGGCCTAGGAAGAAAGGAAGACTGTGTGTTTTGAATATAGGAGATTTTCAGAAGGAATCTTAGAAGAAAGTGATCGGTTGAAGTTTACTAATCATCCCGGTGGTACGAAGATGTATCATGATATAAAGAGAGTTTTCTATTGGAAAGGGATGAAGAGAGACATAGGTGAATACATAAAGAAATGTTTCGCCTATCAACAAGTGAAAGATGAGCACCAGAAGCCGAGAGGTTTACTTCAACCTTTGGAAGTGCCGACTTAGAATTGGGATTCTATATCTATGGATTTTACTGACGGATAACCTAGGTCAAGAATAGAAAATGATAGCATTTGGGTGATAGTTGATAGATTGACTAAGAGTGCTCACTTTATTCCGGTGAAGTCGACAAGGACGACAGATAGCTTATCGACTTATCAGTGATAGAGTCCATTATTCACCAGTGAGTTCTGAAGAGGTTTGTAGAGTGCATTGGGTACATAATTGAACTTGAACACGACTTATCACCCACAGACAGATGGTCAGACGGAAAGGGTGAACTGTGTATTGGAAGATTTTCTAAGAGCACGTGTCTTGGATTGCGAAGGATCTTGGGAAGATCGTTTGCATTTGATAGAATTTGCTTATAATAATAGTTACCAGATGAGTATCGGGATGGCACCGTCTGAGGCGCTGTATTGAAGACCATGTAAGTCGCCAGTTTGTTGGTTGGATACAGGAGATAGACTCGTATTAGGACTCAATTTGGTAAGAGATGCTACTGAGAAGGTAGAGTTGATTCGTGTTAAAATGAAGGCAGTGCAATCGAGGCAGAAGAATTATGTCGATAAGTAATAAAAAGAGCTTGAGTTCGCAGTAGTCAATCACGTACTAGTGAAGGTTTATCCGATGAAATGAGTTATACGCTTTGGAAAGTGGGGAAGTCGGCACCTAGATACGTTGGACCATTTCCAACGACTTAGAGGATCAGGAAACTTGCGTATAGAATCAAGTTGCCGAGTAGCTTAGCAGGTATGCATAATGTTTTACATATGTCACATTTAAAGAAATGCGTGTATGACCTAATTTTGGTAGTAAAACCGAGGGCGACAGAAGACTTATCGGTAGAGCTAGATTGGAATTAAGTTAGATGACCAAAAGGAATTGTAGGTCATGATACGCAGGAATTGGGAAACAAAGTTGTTATCCCGCCTTTTGGCAAGGCCGTGACACCAAAAAGTTGACTGGAAAACTAAAGACAGTTCGTCGTAACAGTTCGTTATACACAGTTTCACCATGGATATCGATGAATTTTGTCCGAGTCCAGATCGGGCTACAATTGGTGAGACACGTCGAGCAAGGCCAGGAAAGGCAACATTCCAAATTTCGAGTCAATTCGAGTTCACACGCTCAAGATATCATCGATGCACGTTTGGGAAAAATGGCCCTAAGTTCGAACCCAACAAGATCGACTCCATCAGGATCGACCCCGATAGGTTCGAATCCATAGGTAAAGATACCATTCGAATCCCTCAAGACAAGGCTCTGTTCGAATCCATGAAGCTAAAGCCATTCGAATCCCTCAAGACAAGGCACTTCGAATCGATGAGGCAATAATCGTTCGAATCCATCAGTTCAACTCCATGTGGTTCGGAACCATCAAAAAGCATTTGTTCGAATCGATTCAGACGAGCCACTTCGAATCGATGAAGCTACACTACTCCGCATCCATCCAGGACACCACGCTTCGAATCCATCCTGCTGTGATGACTTCGTATCGATCGGCTAGAACACATCACGATCGATACGAACGAACCCTTGTTCGAATCCAGGTACGATCACTGTCTTCGAATCCATTAAATCAACGCGGCAAAATCTCAGGACGACTCGATCAAACCCGGAGAAAAAGGAGGATCGACTCGAGAGACGCGCACCACGTCAACACCTTCGCTCTCCAAGTCATCGATTCGACCCTATCGATACGAAGGGGATCGATTCGAACAGACCACATCAACCAGAAATGAAATCTTGAATCGATCATAACTTGAGATCTATAAGTCCAAATGCTATGAAATTTTCACAGTAGCTTACTAGCAACCTAAGGAATGTTCATGCCAAATTTCATCTCAATCGGAGCAAAACTTGATCGATTCGAAGCAAGGGTCGAATCGATCCCATAGTGGGCCCGGATTTCCAAAGAGCGGGCATGTGGGCCCCCTGACGTGCCAGAACTGGTCTCCCTTCATTTTAGGCGAAATATCAGCCTCCTACACCTATAAATAGAGCCCCTGGTTATTCAGAAAAGGGGTCAGACAATTTTGAGAGCTAAAGAGCACCCAGACTTTGCCAGATTTACTCAGAATCACCACTGCTTCCTTAGATTCAGATTATAATCATAAAATCAGTTGTATTACATCAGAAGAAATTGTAATCATCAAGCAAATATCAATAAAATCATCAACTTCAGAGTGGACGTAGGCAAGATCGCCGAACCACTATAAATCTCGTGTTTCTGTTCATTATTTCTGAATTGTGATACCTTGTTTACCTAGATTTGAGATTTGTGTGTGAATATTGTTGATTTATATCCATACACTGGTGCTTTCACAACATTCGGGGTTTGTGACCAATTTTGGCGCAAACACTTTGGTGCTTTCACCGAGAACTGAACTCAGGAGTTCTATCATTTGAAAGTTGAACCAAAAGCTAAGAGATTTAGATCCGAAGAATCATGACAAGACAAACAAATAGAAGGCAGAGGCCAGAGCGAAGTCAGCACGAAGGGAGTCAAGAGGCTTCCTCGGGAGCAAACCAAGCTTCAGTTTTCATCACTAGGGATGAGATGGAGACAATGATGAAGAGACAAGAGGAAATGATCCAAAATTTGCTTCAACAGATTGGACAACTCGGAGCACAAAATCAAGGAGCAAACAGAATCCAGAACGGAGCAGGACCATCTAACGCAGTGTCGGAGCTGGGAGGCACACACTTAGGACATGTTGATCCGAACCTGGGAAGAGAGACAAGGACATCCGAGCAACCTGGCGGCGATAGAGGGATGAATGCTCAACCAAGGGGGCAGACACCCGAAAGCTCACACGGACTCGGGGGGCGGATCGAAGATAGTGAACGCGGACTACAGCTTGGAGATAATGATAGATTGGCGGAGATGGTCAGGCGAGCCATGAGGGGCGGATTAGTAAACAGAGATCTTGAAGACGTGAACAAGAGTCCCTTTTCTCCTGCGATTAGGTTGGCTAGGAACCCACCAGAATTCAAACTGCCAACAGTAGAAAGGTATGATGGGAGGACGGACCCTGCGGTCCATTTAACGAGGTATATAAGGCACATGGAAGTGCTGGGGGCATCACAGGAAGTCATGGCCCGGTGCTTCCCATTGTATTTGACAGACATAGCAGCTTTATGGTTCAGACAGCTGGAGAATGGCTCCATTGGGACATGGACCGATTTGATTGAGAAATTTATGAGGCAATTCAGGGTTCATATTTCAAGACCCAAGAATGTGATGAGTTTGGCAACGCTAAAGCAGAAAGCTGGGGAGTCTTTGAGGAATTTCTTGACGCGGTTCAATGCGGCAGCAGCATCGGTGTATCGGCCAGATCCATCCATGGTTATGATGGCAGCTGTGTCCGGAGTAGCTGACGGCATGGAATTCAAAAATTCATTAACTAAGGATCCGCCTATGGATCTAGGAGAATTCTATCACGAGGCAGAAAAGTTTTTACGATTGGAAGACGCTAATGCTGAAAGAGAAGAAGGGGAGGGAATAGAAGTTTATGCACTTAAAGACAAAAAGCCCTTTGAAAAGGATTCAGACCAGGATAAAAGAAAACGAAAGGCTGAGGAAAATGATGACAGGTCAAAGCGGCAACGAAGGGAGCCGCGATTTACCACCTATTCAGAACTCAACGAGGGTTTGGAGCGAATCTTCCAAGACACCCGAGAGCAAGTTGCCTATCGTAGACCAATATGACGGGATCCAACTACCGACAAGAGAAAATCAGACAAATATTGCTTATTCCATGAGCTGAATGGACATAGCACAAATGATTGCAGACACCTAAAGGACGAAGTAGAAGGGCATATCAGGAACGGTAGGCTACTTCAGTATGTGAGGAGGCGAGCTCCAATGGTGGAACCAGAGCAACCACCGTCTACATCGGCTAGGGGTGATCCTGAACCAGGACACCGTATGATTATCAATTAATTAAAATAACGATGAACAAGTCGTAAACCTCTCACCAACATGGGTAAATCATTTGCACATGTGCGAGATCACGAACGGTCCATAAGCATGCGCTGAATGACTACTAACCCTATCGTTGTGGGAATTTACACTTTGACATCCTTGCTTTGCTTTTTGTTTCGTCTTGATTTGAACATTTGAACTTAATTCTGTTTAACATTTCTGCTAAAGACTTATTTTCAATGAAAAAATACTACTTGTGATTTCATAACGGCTAAGCCACTTACACATGTACGGGATCGCGAACGGTCCCTAGGCATGCTCTGAGATGGCGATAAATCGTTGCAACAAACAATCCGGGAATTCACCCGAACGTGAAACCTGGTATTGATGATACTAAGTCCCTCCCCGGGCACACTCAATTCGCCTCGAACGGCACCCGACCACGAACGGTCACAATTCGCCTCGAATGGCACCCGACCACGAACGGTCACAATTCGCCTCGAATGGCACCCGACCTCGAACGGTCACCATTAGCCTCGAACAACACCCGACCTCGAACGGTCACAATTAGCCTCGAACGGCACCCGACCTCGAACGGTCACCATTAGCCTCGAACGACACCCGACCTCGAATGGTCACCATTAGCCTCGAACGACAGCCGACCTCGAACGGTCACCATTCGCCTTGAACGGCACCCGACCGCGAACGGTCAAACTTCATCTAGTATAACATTCGATCACGAACGATCACACTCTGCCTCGTACGGCACTCGACCACGAACGGTCGCAATTCACCTAATATGACATTCGATCGCGAACGATCACATTTTGCCCCGTACGGCACACGATCGCGAACGATCACATTTTTGCCCCGTACGGCACACGATCACGAACGATCACATTCCTCTTTCCACGTCACCTGACCGCGAACGGTCATAGTTCGCCTCGAACGGCACCCATCACCTCAAATGGCTTGATCGCGAACGGTCATCATTTGAGGTCATATAAAAAAAATGCTTGATCGCGAATGGTCGCATACCACCTCAAAATGGCTAGATCGTGAACGGTCGTCATTTAAGGTCATATAAAACTATCAATTTCTTTGCAGGTCATCAACAGGATATGAACATCCAGCTTAAGAAACTACAAAACACGCCTTCCTACCGCAAGGCATGTTTTGGGGGGCAAATGTTATCCCGCCTTTTGGCAAGGCCGTGACACCAAAAAGTTGACTGGAAAACTAAAGACAGTTCGTCGTAACAGTTCGTTATACACAGTTTCACCATGGATATCGATGAATTTTGTCCGAGTCCGGATCGGGCTACAATTGGTGAGACACGTCGAGCAAGGCCAGGAAAGGCAACATTCCAAATTTCGAGTCAATTCGAGTTCACACGCTCAAGATATCATCGATGCACGTTTGGAAAAAATGGCCCTAAGTTCGAACCCAACAAGATCGACTCCATCAGGATCGACCCCGACAGGTTCGAATCCATAGGTAAAGATACCATTCGAATCCCTCAAGACAAGGCTCTGTTCGAATCCATGAAGCTAAAGCCATTCGAATCCCTCAAGACAAGGCACTTCAAATCGATGAGGCAATAATCGTTCGAATCCATCAGTTCAACTCCATGTGGTTCGGAACCATCAAAAAGCATTTGTTCGAATCGATTCAGACGAGCCACTTCGAATCGATGAAGCTACACTACTCCGCATCCATCCAGGACACCACGCTTCGAATCCATCCTGCTGTGATGACTTCGTATCGATCGGCTAGAACACATCACGATCGATACGAACGAACCCTTGTTCGAATCCAGGTACGATCACTGTCTTCGAATCCATTAAATCAACGCGGCGAAATCTCAGGACGACTCGATCAAACCTGGAGAAAAAGGAGGATCGACCCGAGAGACGCGCACCACGTCAACACCTTCGCTCTCCAAGTCATCGATTCGACCCTATCGATACGAAGGGGATCAATTCGAACAGACCACATCAACCAGAAATGAAATCTTGAATCGATCATAACTTGAGATCTATAAGTCCAAATGCTATGAAATTTTCACAGTAGCTTACTAGCAACCTAAGGAATGTTCATGCCAAATTTCATCTCAATCGGAGCAAAACTTGATCGATTCGAAGCAAGGGTCGAATCGATCCCATAGTGGGCCCGGATTTCCAAAGAGCGGGCATGTGGGCCCCCTGACGTGCCAGAACTGGTCTCCCTTCATTTTAGGCGAAATATCAGCCTCCTACACCTATAAATAGAGCCCCTGGTCATTCAGAAAAGGGGTCAGACAATTTTGAGAGCTAAAGAGCACCCAGACTTTGCCAGATTTACTCAGAATCACCACTGCTTCCTTAGATTCAGATTATAATCATAAAATCAGTTGTATTACATCAGAAGAAATTGTAATCATCAAGCAAATATCAATAAAATCATCAACTTCAGAGTGGACGTAGGCAAGATCGCCGAACCACTATAAATCTCGTGTTTCTGTTCATTATTTCTGAATTGTGATACCTTGTTTACCTAGATTTGAGATTTGTGTGTGAATATTGTTGATTTATATCCATACACTGGTGCTTTCACAACATTCGTGGTTTGTGACCAATTTTGGCGCAAACAAAAGTTATCGGACTTGTTCGCATCTAATGGAGTGACGATAAGGATGATTGTACCTTGGAGGTAGAGGATAAGATTAAGAATATTTATCTTGGGTTGTTTTAGACATTCATTTAATTAGCAGTGTGCTTTGTTTGTCTATTGTATGGACTAGTGGGGTACTAGCATATTCATGTGTGATACGATTGCGTGCTAGTAGTTGCACTAATACATTTGTGTTTGATGATTGATGGTTTGCATTAGTAGGGTACTAGTATAATCTTTTGAACTTGTGTGTACTTATATGATGTTGACTTTGCACTTTCAGGGTGTAAGTGTAAACTTTATTTTCCTTACTAAAATTTCGAGAACGAAATTTTTATAAGACTGTAACACCCCATATTTTGGATGGTCGTAACATGGAAAATTAAATTAAATTAATAATATGAATACATCATTAATTAAATTATTAAAGTGATTTAATTGCAAGAATTTCCTAAGGGGTGTTTATTAATTAAGTGAGGGTAACTTTAAAAACTTAAATGGATGGACCAAAGGCAATTAGAGCAATTTGTTTGTCTTGATTACTGAAAGAAAACAATTTAAATTTAATAGTAAGGATTGGTTAAAGGGAATAAGTGAATATGGCTTAAACCCACTAACCCATATCCCTAACCTCTCTTTCCATCCCACTTTCATTTCATTTTCATATACACAAAAGAAAATTCCTAATAACTCAAAAAATGGTAAACATAAATTCAAAGGAGAAGAAGAGGATTACAAGCTAGAAGGATCAAGCTTTCAAATCTAAGAGGGAAAGAAGATTAAACTTAGTTTTAATTAATCAAGACGAGTTGAATCATTCTCTAAAACCTTCCTTGACATGTATTAACTCAGAATTTTCTCTTATGGGATGTTTGAAGTGTTTGGATGATTAACTGTAATGTTTAATAATTATGTGGAATTTAATCATGGTAAATTAGTGCATGTTTTAGGGTGATACATGGTCAAATCACTTCCAAATGCCACGAAATTTTGATATGACATGCTTAATGGTAAAATAGAGATAGTTTTTTAATTTCATAATTATATTTTATGAATTTCCTAAGGTGGAAAAATGGTGAATTTTGAGATTAATTAATTATTAAAAATAATAAAATTTATTATTTTGACTTGAAATTTTTAAATAAGGTATAAAAGGATAAAAAAGATATTTGGTGAATTTTTGGGATTTTCCTATTAATTTTCTATTTTATATGAATTATTTAGTAAAGGAAAGCATTAAGGTAGTGTTTGGTTTGTTACTTTTAGTTTTGGGTTTTCGTCCATACAAAAATGCATACGACGTATGTATATTATTGAAAATAGCCAATTTAGAAAACGAAGTTAACATATAAAATAAGAAATAACTTTTTTTACTTTTCGTGTTTTGGGTAATATCACAGTCACGAGAAATAATCCGTTCTTCCATCGTCCATCTATTCCCTCCGTCATCTCCTCCTTCTTTCTTTCATCCCCTCCATCATCCTCCACTCTTCTCATATTTGACATACGTATTGAAAATTGAAAACATAAAATTCATTTTTAAACCGAACACTACCTAAGTAATTAAGGGAAATTAATTAATTATTTTGGATGTGTAGCCTTTTCTGAAGTAAAATTGCAGAAGTAAGAAATTTTTTCAATAAGAAATTGACAGCAAATTGGGTTAAGTGGAAAGTGCCACCATTGAATCATTTTTGACTAAATAAAATATAATAACATCAATTAAACTTTGCATTGAGCCAAGAAATCTGTGCATAGAAACTGGAATAAGAGTAGTGGACACCACATGAGGATCCAACATTTTATTTCTAACATAAAAGAAAGAGGCGACGAAGGCTTAAAAACTCATGATGAAGGCTAAACTCATAGCGACGGCTTGTAATATGTTTATTGTTCGCAATGGCTAATTATAGGCGACAGCAAACAATTAGTCATTTATATCTCACAAAGCATGCATGTTATGCCAGCACATGTTACCAAATGATATAGTACAAGTATATAAAACTCGAAACAAGCATGTTATGCCAACAAATGTTACCAGACGATATATATATTTATCAAATCCAAAACAACATTCATATTTAAATAACACGAAATTGTAAATATATGTATATTAATTCAAATACAAAAGCCTGGAAGAAAATGATGGCGCCTGATATGGAAAACGCTTGGAAGTAAATACATCGCGACGGCTCTACATTGTTACTACATACGATAGTTTGTATTGCAACAGCACATGAAACTTGATATAATGCACATGGAACCTATATACACGAAATAACGCATGCTGGGTGGAAATATTCATAGATAGGCCATCATGCACGGTGGCATTAAATTTTAATATGTAGAAGGCCTTAAATAATTCAAGGCAGGAAAAGCCAATGGACAACGAAGTGTAAATACATGAAAACTTATATGTGGTAGCGATGACTATGTTAAAATTAACGCAATATTCAGGTAGAAAATAAACACAACGGCGGTACAAGTTAGTTTGAGATTAGCACGTGACAGTTAATAACGTTTTTAATTAAACACCATGGCTATGGGATAACCATTATACAAAAAGTAAAATGCAACTTATAATAGTTTGGAGAGTTATATTTTTCTAAGTAAAATACGAATACTCAAAGCACACTGGAAGATAGTTTCCAAACGTTATTGAACTATTTCATAGTGATGAAATAAATAGAAGATTTTATAAGTTAAAATTATGATAACTTATTTTTGAAATGAAGTAAGCTTAAAGAAGCTAATGAATGATAGGCTATCATTTAATTAACAGATAAAAATGTTTTATCTAATGAATGTATGGAGTACACAATTAATGAATAAAAGAAAAGAAGTGAACCACGATCGTAAAAATATACCAACTCGAAGAGTTATTAGATGGGAAGATGCCTCGACTATTAGCCTAAAATCCAGTGGTACATGGCAAGTTGCCACGATAATGTTCAACCAAAGAATATTTTAAAACTCTAAAGAGGAGTAAGGCAGGGTGCCAAAACATCAGGGTGATGTTATAATTGAAATTAACTGGCAGGGTACCAAAACATCAGGGTGATGTTATAAATTAATTCGACAACGTGGACAATAGCAGTCGAGGGACTAAGAGGGACTATTGACGCTTAATAAGGATGCTTACTAGAATGTATTCAGGGTGCTTAGATTCAGCCTCTTATGAGAGTCAGGGTGACTCTAGTCAAGGTGGATCCTATGAGGAAATGAGTCGACGTTTTCAACAGGTGAAGTTGTTCGGACAAAAAATTAAATTAGTGATGGGCAGGCCTAGGGAGGTAATCACTAATAATAGTTAATGATAACTAATGAAGAAAGCATAAACCAAGAGATTAGGTGACAAATGAATGATTGAAAGATGATTATATGACTTGGTCTATATTTGAATGATAAGTATAGGTATACTTAATTTAATTGATATATATCATAGGCACTATTGGATGACAAGTGTATGGTACACTTATTAACTGGATATATGTACATGGTTGCTTTCTGTGATAATTATTGCTGCTACTATATATATATATATTGATGTATCTTATGTCATGATGGTGAGGTGAGAGGAAAACCCGTTCTACGTTAGCAGCATGGTCTCACTATGGATGCTTAAGGTAAAGGTTTTACTTACACTAGACTTGTCGTCTAACCCGCTTCACCATTATTTCCCATAAACTCGTGGGTACTCATTCGAGTAGGCTGAATTTATGGATTGGACAAGTATCTCTTTTGAAGATGAATAAAGATTTCTAAGATGAAGCAGTTGGCTTGCTATTTCAATAAAAGTATTTTGAAATTCCCATCGTGTAAAACCAGGATCTATAGCTGGTTAAGTGTGCTAATGTTATCTTCATATGTCGAACACACTACTTTGATTTTCTTATTATATATTTACCCCTACGAGGGAACGATTTGAGTTTAATGTTGTAATGAATTATGTAATGCAATTTGATGCAATGGAAAAGATGTTTAGCTGCTATATTTACTTATGTTGTGGAAAAAAAATATTGAACTCACTTTTTCGCTGGAAAATGATTTCGGTGATGACCATGGCATCATCGGTATCTATTTTCGATTCTCGAAGTGGGGGACATTAGTAAAACTAAGCAACATTTTATGAATCATGCACAATATATATATATATATATATATATATATATATATATATATATATATATATATATATCCGTGTGTGTGTATGTACTAGCTATTCTATGCTATGAGGAATTTGTAATAAACTGAGTTATAATACCGTTTGGTATGAGACTTTCGGTAATATTTCTCTGGTTATTCATTGAACTTATTGCATAGATATTGTGGTGATAGAGTTAAACAGTGAATAAATGTTCAATATCACGCGGTGGTATGGGATGCTATTGTGATATTTATTTGATTATTCATTGTAAGTAGATGACACTCCTATGACGGCGATAACGATATCGTGGTAGTGATAACATGAGGTGGAGCTCATAGTTTACATAAGGCTCTGTGCCTATATTTTGTGAGCTTGGCTCCATGCCTACATTATAGATACTATGTGGCTATCACGACAAACTCCTTTTATTAGCGTTGGAGATGACCATATTAGGTTAGCATCTGTCCTAATGGCCTGTTCGTAGGGTCGTGCCCCAGATCCGTGACACCCCTGTATTTATTTAGCTATCTTCTTTTGTTATGTGCATTCGGCCCTGTGTCACTTAGGCTAGTAATATGTTACCAATAGGGGCAAAATGCAAGGTCTAACTGAGTTCTTCGCATAGATGGGCTACTAATGGATACGTGTCATGATGACCATCGAAGTAACTAAAGGTTGTAGAGTCTGTGTGACTCTTGATCGGGCTCCGTGCTAGTAGTCTCTCGTCTAGTTCTAATGGAGTGATAGATAGGCAAATACTATTTATATCTGTTACCTGAATATAGATATGGGTTAGCCAGCCCTCTTGTTTATATATGACTTTACTGGGGACCATGTGTCTGTCTAACAATCATTTCCCCATTACTACTTATATTGTGATATAGGTATATATGTATGATTATGATGATTTACAATTCATATAAGAATGAAATATAAAAATATATAACTAAGGATTAAGTAGTAATCACATCACATGGTAATATATTTATATACGCTTATTATCATGTGGTTATATATGTCACATTTATTATTAGCATCGATATATCATTATAGACTGTTTGAACCAAAATATGGCACAAACACCAAACAAAAGTATGTTGCAGAGAGTAAATGGAAGAATTTAAATGAAAATAGAGTAAAAACAAGCACACACAAATTTATAGTGCTTCGACAATCTTGGCTTATGTCCACTTGAATGATTTTATTGATTTTCCACTAGATTTTGTGATTACAAGTAGGAGGGATCGGTAGGGATACCAATGTACAATGGAGTACGAGTGTAGGGCAGCATAAAAATCCTTAGAATGAAGCATTTCCCATGTATTTATATAAATAAATGACCAAATATCTCAATGATATTTCACCTACAGATCCTCACGATGAAGACGAAGTCCTCTAAAAAATCTTGACCCCAGATCCCCTAGGGTTGGGGATTGATACTGATCCCTTTTGAGGGGGATAGTACTGATCCCTATTATGCATCATATGGTCTTGAGACTTCTATTGTTGACTCGTCTTGATGTTAGTTTCATGTTTCCAAGGTTGTTTTGCATAGTCGCCTAGGTGTTTTTTGGTCCAAGCGATGGATCAACGGAAGGTTGAATTATTGCTTTAGGCTATATATGGAGATTGCGAATATGACACATAGGAATTCTGAAACAACTCTTGAATCAGGCTCTATGTAGATAAAGAAGAGTGCCCTAGGAGTAGGGGCCGCTCTGGATGTACCCATAGGGATTTGTACCGATATCCTATGTAGGTTGAAGCACTTAGTGATTTCTAGCATACTAATTTCCTTAGTTCATTCGACTGTCATCTCGTGGTCTTGTTTGTACGTGGTATTTGGACCCTAGGATCATCTCTCTAAGCTACTTGCCTTGATAATTGTCGAGTCTAACTTGTCAAGTCAATCTGAATATAGCCGGGTCAAAAGGTCGAATCACACTTGCCCTCCAAATTACATCTTGTTGCAAACATGATGTGCTTTGAATCGAGACAAGTCAAGATCGTCGTGAAGGATTCCATTCGGTATCTTAAATTTTTACTCTCTCGTTCAGTTGATCTTACGAAGAGTCATATCTCTAACTATTCACTAAGACACTTGGTCGGTATTTGACATTATAAAATCAGAATTTATTTTTTCAGCAATTGTTTGTGCTTAGTTCCATTGGGCTAGTTGATTGAGTTAGTAGGCCTCGATTATCTGATTTGTTTCTTTTTCGGAAGTTCCTGGTAAGAATTCACTTCTCATCAATTCATAAAATTGCATGTCGAGTATGTACATGTGCTCGTACGACCATGCACATACTTTTGCCATTGGTTCCCATGCATGTTCATGTGCCTATAGGACATTGCCAAGTTCCATGGAATTGTAATCACAAGTTGTTTTGTTTGTCTTTTATGCTAAGGGATCCTTTCAGTCGTAGCCTTAAGTCTTATTGAACACAAGGCACATGCCATAATGTTAAGCTGCCGTATCCAGCTTTCAAGTGATTATACTCCTGCCCCCAGTCTTGGGTTAACGAGGTTAGCACAAAAATGGTCGAGTCTCGTTCTTATGAAGTTATATTTTTCCCATTGGGTCTAAGGTATGATTTAGTGAATGGGTGATCTGGTCACACCCATCTTGAGCTTGCACTCTCCTTATCGGATCAAAGGTAGGAGTTGGCGAATATCTAGATCGTAGATAGTGTTAGCTGATGGATGGTCCTATCACATCCATCTCAGGTTGTGCTTCTGCTCTGGTGTCGAGGGTAGAAACTGGTGAGTTAACGGTCAAGTCACGCCCACCTTTGTTTGGATAATCAAAGTTAGCGAATGGATGGTCATGTCACATACATTCCTATTTCATACTCCTCTCGTCGGATCAAGGGAGAGAGTAGGCTGATAAATGGTCAGATCACATCTATCTAGGATCGAACGGTCGAGTTATGCCTGCTTTATGATTACTGCTCTTCTTGTCGAGTGAAGGAAAAGATCTAGGAGTCGAATGGTCGGGTCACATCCGCTCTAAGTTCGGTGATGGATGGTCGGTCACATCCATTTTGGTTTGAACTCTCCCTATCGGGTCATCCATTTTGGTTTTAACTCCCCTTGTCGTGTCAAGGGATAAAGTTAAGTTGATGGATGGTCGGTCACATCCATTTTGGTTTGAACTCCCCCTATCGGTTCAAGGGATAGAGTTAAGTTGATGGATGGTCAGTCACATCCATTTTGATTTGAACTCCCCCTATAAGGTCAAGGGATAGAGTTATGTAGATGGATGGTCAGTAACATCCATTTTGGTTTGAACTCCCCCTGTCAGGTCAAGAGATAGAGTTAAGTTGATGGATGGTCAGTCACATCCATTTTGGTTTGAACTCCCCCTATCATGTTAAGGGATAGAGTTAAGTAGATGGATGTTCGGTCATATCCTTTTAGGTTTGAACTCCCCCTATAGGGTCAACGGGATAGAGTTAAGTTGATGGATGGTCGGTCACATCCATTTTGGTTTATGTTCAAGGCCCCATGCCGAGGGCAAGAGTTTATGCATGGATGGTCATGACACATCCACAATAGACTGGGTTTTGAGTCTAATGAGCTCCAAGCAAGGTGTAAGTGTTTTGGAATCCGTCAGGTACAAGCTTGAGAGTGGATGTTCAAGTCACATCCACTTTTGGATTACGGTCTTGCCCTCGAGTTGAGGGAAAAAGTTGGCTGATGAGCCGTAAAGTCATGCTCGCCTCGGTAGAGCTCTACAGCTCTGATCAAGGGCCATGGAGATTTGGTGGGGACCTAACTCTGGGTACCTACACACCTGCATTATTCATATACAGTTTCATTTGAGTTGGTCGTGGTTCACAACAAAATTGCATAAAAGTAAAGTTGCATGGTTGGATAGCCATTTTATTGAAAAATAATAGAGTTTGTCTTATGAAATAATTAAGAGGAAATAGGAATAAATTTTATTCTCAAGCAAAATAACATCGTAGATACTCGCTATTCCATTCTGCTCCATCCTTCAAAGCTGGAAGATAATCATCAACGGTCTAGTTTATAATCAATCTCCTTTTAGGCCGCTTGGGTTCGTCAGCACTAGAAGCGGTCTGTCCTCGTTGGGGTCGGATGTTTCTTGGCCGCCATCCTGCTGGTTTTTCCCAAACTATTGGAGCACTTTCTTTTGGGATCAATTCTTCGATCATATAACAAAGGCGTCTACACTCGTTCGTGTCATGACTGAATGTCTCATGAAATCTACAGAATTTTCTAGACTTCCTCTGGTCTTCAGTTGACTCTCTCGAGGCTGGTTTCTTATACTGCTTCGAGTCGCGAGTAGCCAAGTAAATATTTTCGGTTGAGTCATTCAGTAGGGAGTAGGTGTCAAATCTCGCGATTATCGATCGTCTCCTATAATCTGAATTTTTGTTTGGGGCTTTGCTATGGCCTTTGCTCTAACCACCACTCTTATTCTGTACATTCACAGTTGTGTCCCTGGAATCACTCTGGACTGTCGCATAGCGACGTTGCTTTGCACTACCTTGGCTAGATGCTGAAATGACCCTCCTATTTTTACCTTAATTTCATAAGGATTTTTTTTACTTGCTGAATACTTGTTCAATTGAACTTGGTTTAAATTTCTCAGGGTCAATTTTTTTTCAAACAATGCTCTGGATTTAAATTTTCTACCAATATAAACATATCAGTTCAGCCATAGAAATATACACATTTATATGATGATATATGTGTTCCTCTTGTTTAAAATCAGAGTTTATTATTATTATTATTATTTTTTGACAAGAGCCAGTCTGTCTAATTTGAATTTGAAATGGATCTACTCATAATATGAATTCCCATGTTCTTTGATATTTACATTATATAAGTGGACCTTGTTCATATTTATTCATGCTTGGATTTGATTATGCTAACTATGTTTAAGACAACCTTAGGACACAAAAGTTTATTTATTTTTCTTTTGCATAGTTCAAATGTATGTTACTTGCCTAAGTACCAGAAAATGATATCTACATTTATCATTTTCTATTTTATGTATTTTCTTTGAAGCCTCTCTTGTTCTTTACTTCTACAATTTGACATATCATGAGCAATTCATTTATATTACTGATTTCTAAGTTTTCTGTAATAAAGGTGCTGGACTTTAAAAAAATGTTTATATACATTTTTTTTGAACAACCACTTTGATTCAAGTGAACCAGATTTTGGATTCAAAATTCCTCTTGAAATAATAATACCAATCAGATTCAATATATATTTTCCACTTTATATTTTAAGGAGATTTTGACATGCTTTTAACAAAAAGATGTAAAATACTTTTTAATCTCAAATTGCAGACCAACATGCTCAACCAAGACCCCATTCTTTTGAAGCTGGTTGAACCATATGGCTATGCTAACCAAACACTTGTCCATGGTAATTTGAAATGCTATTCAGTTTCCAAGTGCTATAAGCTTCCTTCAGAAAAATTCCTTTCTTAAAGCATCACACAAAATTAACTTGAGTTCTTTTGCAAAATACTTCACTAAAACAACTAAATGTCTGAAATATATTTCTAATTTGAAGTCAAGTTTTCACTTCATAGCTCGGTGATTTTTAAATGATTCAAACCTGACTACATCAGGATATAAATTTTTGTATGAAAATTACTTAAATGTAAATGCACTTCTTCTTCAGATTTTCAAACTTTACCACATAACAAAAGTCAACTGACAACAACTGATTTAATCAAACAAGGCAATTCATTACATATTCAAACATAATTTTCTCTCATGAATACATGCAAATAAAATCATCATAGGCTCTTATTAAAACTAGCTAACATGTTCATTCACTTCTTCTCCTTAGCCATAACTTCATTTTCTACTTAATTCCAGCATTACCTGAAAGAGCATTAGTGACTGCCTCATTTTTAAAATGAGACACCCCCATATGCCATGAGCAAACAAGGGTCATATCTATGATCTGGTATGAATAACTTCATCATATTCATGATATTAAGCAATTGAATGATGCATAAGTTTTAGCCAGTTACTTGAGTAACTTATCAAAACATCTACATTCTATGTTATATGTTAGACTATCATGCAAGTGCAATAACTTCATAAGTCAACTAATTACACAATCATAATCATACAATCATTCACATCAATCTCCAGTACTTAGATGCTCTGGAGTAACCATGTTTCCATTTCAACAAATCTGAGTAACACTCATATCTTTTGCTTCTTGGATTAGGAGTTACCTATGAGTATATACATGTCAATTTATGTTTCAGCCTCATCTGCTATTAAGGAATCACTGGGACACATTGCAATAAATTAATTCACATTATTGCACAAAGATCTCAGGGCTTAAACAAACCATGTGCCAACTTGCATACTTCAAATATAACAAGCATTCTAGCAGCCTTCTTGGCTCATTATTCCTAGTTTATTTACTAGAAGCATTTGTTTGATTTTATCATCAGATATCTAGATGAAAAATGCCACTGCATACATAAAAGCACCCCATACATCTTGTAAGCATGTTTTCTAGAAACAAATAAACAATTTTTTTATGATGTTGTCAAGAGATATCTGGGTCTTAAATCCATACAGGAATCTTTACTACTATAAACAGAGATATGGCATGTTAGGATTATTTTGATCTGCAAGTAACTATGGTTGAACCAGATTCACAGTCTAGCTTAACCATAATTTTAACTTGTGGGTTTTATTATCTTTTTTTTTATCAGGGATTCAGCACTCAAGTACACCCATAATACAATGTTCTAAGCCTCAGTACTTATACATAGTATAATGCATCTCATAATGTTTTCTTCTATTAAAATTTTCATGCCACAGATCCAGATTAGTTGTGAATATTCTTGCCTAGATTTTAAGGTTTTATGCTTTAACTTTTCTGGGTGTAATGGAACAGTGAGTTGCACATCCAAAAACAAACATCACAATAGATCAAAGATCACCCAAAAACATCCATAATAAAATCAAGACAGATCCAAAAACATCCAAAGAACATTGATAAAATCATACTCAAGAAAACTAAAGTAAGCAAATAACTAAATTTGAATTGGCTGCCTCATTTCAGGTCTTAATGCCATGAATTTGGTGAGGTTACTCACCTAAGTATCTCCTTCTAGTTAATCCAGAAAATCCCTGAGCAATATTTTTCTCCTTTCCCTCTAAATGTTTTCTTTCTTATTTTAAGTATTTCGGGTAAACTGATTCCCCTGGCTACCACTACTCATTTATAAGCATTTTACTAGGGTTTTATCAAACAGAATCCCATTTTTGCCCTGACCATTATCATGCATTTTGCATTTATATTTTAACATTCCCATTTTCAGTTACCCCGGCCATATTTCTTTTATTAGAGGCAACCTTTTCTTTTTCCTACTTTTTCAGAAAATGTCCAGTCTACCTAAATCATGTTAAAGGTGTGACCAAGTATATTTGTTTATTTATGGGAATCCCCATTTTCCTATTTTTTGCCCATACATAATATACTTACTTATTTTACATTTCATGCTATTTTAATGTTATCATTATTTTCTTGCTGAGTTCCAATATATTTCTTCTCACAGAAAATATACATGTGTATAGGTATATAATTATTTGTTTTATTTGATTCCCCCCTGTTTCACAGAAAATATGTCTAAGCACATGTTTCATTTTTAACTTAGGTTATGTTTTGGTTACATTCTAATGCCTTAAATAAAGAATTTACTCCTTTATTTTAAATAGGATTTTTCTGTTTTCTTTTTTTGTTCAATATCTCTATATTATTCTAGTTTCAATATGTATACTTTTTTTTTCATAGAAAATCTTTAATTTCAATGTATACAGAAGACATATTTAATTTGATCAATGATTCATATTCCAAGATCATATCTGAAATGCTTCCTTACTTTGTTTATTTATTTTATTATCACCATTATATTATTTTATTTTCCAGAGAATTTCTAAATCTCTTCCTTGTGCCATTTTCAATGTGCACGTGCACACATATCCTTGCACATCATTCAATTCAGAAACTCCATCAACATTTTAATCCAATATATATATATATATATATATTTGAACTGAATTGTTTTAATTTTTTTCCCCAAAATTTTTGGGGCATTTCAGATGCCCTGTATCGTTGCCTCTCCTAGTTAGTGTAACCCCCTTATGCAAGTACTGGGCCACCTTGTTGTAAAAATGATCCAGAGTAGCAGGAGGCTTTCTCGATAACCATTCACCAAAGTTTATATCGGGGTGGATCCCCCTGATCAAAGCCGTCAAGAATATGTTATCCTAAGGGATGCTCACCTCAGTCAAAGCGGTATTAAATCTTTGCAAAAGGTCCTTGAGCAATTCCCTGATCCTTTGAATAAGTTAGACCACGATATGACATCCTTGGGGCTAATCGCATGCATTCTAAACTACTTGATGGATTCCCTTGCCAGGTGATCAATAGAAGAGATAGGCTATGGTGGTAGTCGGGTAGACCACATGGTCGCCACATCTTCTAGGAAGATTGGGAAGCACATGCACTGACGCTCTAGCCGAGTCCATATGCCACTCGTATTTCATGAGATGTTGTCTAGGATCAGCCTTGAGTAGAGGGCGTCGTTGGCATGTTGATTGTCCACGGGTATTCTTCGTGTAAGATTGCTTCAGCGAAGGGAGTTTTACTAGGGTAAGTGCCCCAGCCGTCATTAATTTGGCCTTGACTTTCTCTCACAAGTTGCCTTAGCATCTTAGCCAAGTTAGGTTCTTTGGTACCTATTGGGTTATGGTAATCGTAATATATTCAATATGCTTGGCTCGGTAAACGATCCTAGTTCTTGACTCATCTCCTAAGTTCTCCTAGCTTCGGAAGAACCGTTTGCTTGGTAGCTCTGTGTTCATTCCTTGGGAGCAATTTAGCAGCAAACTTTTGATTTGCGATGCTCTGGTTAGTCATAGTGCGTCCGAATTGCGTTCCAATTCTAGCTTGAAGTCCTGCTCCTTATTGGATGGGTTCGGTACCGACGCCTATAGGGGGGCGATCGGTACCGACCCCTATGCCTAAGTGAGGGTCGGTTGCATTCTCCCACTTAAAGGTTCCTGCTTCATATGCCTCCATCCTTCATCTTCTGTTTCTCTAGAGGTGGTCAGATGATGAGGAACTGCTTGATTCTGAGTATGGAGGAGATGGCTCTCTCATAGTCTTCCTATGATGGGTATTTAGTTGGGTCATCAAGTTTCTGTTCTTTTGGTTTTGCCGATTCAACTCCGCATAGCTATTCTGTAGCTTTTTCATCATATGCTCAAAATCAATCTTGGTGATATCATTTAAAGGATTCTGTACATTAACAGTTTCTTGCCGCACATCTTTATCCAGGGGTGAAGGTTAGCGTTCTCTATTTCATCAGTAGCTCTTGAGGAAGCTTTTTTTCCCGAAGGCCATGGAAGATAGCTTCCTGTAGACTTTATGCAAATCTGAATAGCACAGAAAGTAGTTGAGAAGGAATTGGATCTCTTCCTTGGATTATAGGCAATCCAATAATAGAAAAGGATTCAAATAGCCTGAGAGTTGAGCTCATAGTGAAAGCACCAAAATGTTTGAATCAAAAATGCCACACACACCCAAAAAAAGTATATAGTAGAGATTAAATGGGAGAATCTAAATGAAAATAGTGTAAAAACAAGCACACACAAATTTATAGTGGTTCGGCAATCTTGGCCTACATCCATTTGAATGATTTTATTGCTTTTGCACTAGATTTTGTGATTACAAGTAGGAGGGATCGGTAGGGATCCCACAGTACAATGGAGTAACAATGTAGCAACAACATAAAGATCCTTAGAATAAACCAATGCCCATGTATTTATAGGGGTAAAAGACCAAATATCTCGCTGATATTTTGCCTACAGATCCTCATGATGAAGACGATGTCCTCCATAAAATCTCGGCGGATCCCCTAGGGTTGGGGATCGGTACCAATCCTTATGTATGCATCATAAGGTCTTGCAACTTCTTGTGTTGGCTCGTCTTGATGTTGGTTTTGTGTTTCCAAGGTTGTTTTGCATAGTCGCCTAGGTGTTTTTTGGTCCAAGCGATGGATCTACAGAAGATTGAATTGTTAATTTAGACAGTATGTGGAGATTGCCAATATCACGCACATGAATTCTAGAACAACTCTTGAATCAGGCTATATGTAAATAGAGAAGAGTGCCATAAGAGTGGGGGCCACTCTGGATGTACCCATAGGGATCGGTACCGATCCTTTATTTAGAGTGAAACACTTAGTGAATTCTAGCATATTGTTTTCCTTAGTTCGTTCGACCGTCGTCTCGTGGTCTTGTTTGTATTTGGTATTTGGACCCTAGGATCATCTCTTATAGCTACTTGCCTCGACAATCATCGAGTCTAACTTGTCCAGTCAGTTTGAATATAGTTAGGTCAAAAGACCGGATAACATAAACATAGACTGACCTGTGTATTATTATGACGCTCGGGTTAGTTCAAGGTATTCTAGGTACTCAGTGGCTTCTTGGGCTTATGAACCTTTAGGAGGCTAGTAGTTACATTAGGATGATACATTCCCTAGTGTATTTTGTAGCCTATTTGTGAATATGTAGTGATGCGATATTATGATGTGTGTATGAAGTGGATTGTAGTCTATCATTTTGTAACCCACTGGACTACGTATATGTGACATATTGTATTTTACCAGCTGCATTTTTGACTTTATGTACCCTATTATTTATTCTAGGCTATATATTGTTCTACTCTGGAGGCACACGTATTTATTGCTTTGTACTGAGATTGCATATAAATAAGTTAATTATTATGTGATTTGAGATTTGTGTCGGTGTTATTCCAAGAGAATATTCACGTGTGGTACCTCATATAGCCTCATTCTCAATATTATATGACAGTATTACCTAGTAGTACTCTTGGATAGTATGGGTATAGAGGTGGAGTGTTTCAACTCAGGCCTCCATGAGTTTTCTAGCATCTTGTTTTGTCCTTTATATCTTTTTTGTTTCAACTCTGATTCACTTCTTGTCTTTTGCATCTTTCTCATATATATTTCATATGCAAATTTTAAAATCATCTCCTTGTTCATTAACACCTTTACCACTAATTATTTTTCCATTCTCCAAGTGGGTTGAACCCATTCAATAGCATTTCGACTTACCTAGCCACTCTTTCAGTGACAGCGTCTCCTTCTTTGTAACTTAGAACTCATTGAAATTTTCTCCATTGAACTCTGAAGGAACTTATTTATCATCTATTAGAATTCAATGATATTCGTTAACTGGGGTCCATTCAAGGGTCCATTCTCCAAAAGTGATTTTCTTAATAACTTAACCATCACTCATAACTTTCATAACTTTTTCATACGAAGTCAAATCTTAAAAAGACTTTAATTGTCTTTAATCCTTTGTCGACGAATTATTTTAGGACACCCAATTTCTTCATTCTTTATAATGGAAAATTTTCCAAAGCACAAGCCCTAAAAATACTCTTTTTGGAAACAAAATGTACATTGTAAAGACATATTTGCTGTGGGAAAATTGCAATGGACGGATTTTAAGGGATTTAATCCTTTTTTTGGCAAGTTAATCGTTGATAAGCACATCACCCATTTGAAACAAATTCTTTGGTGAAGGTAGCCCAAAGACTAGTCATAAGGTGCCTTCGATATTCTAGTCACATTAAAGTCGCAAAATGAATTCCCTTACTTAACAATCTTACCCTGGAAGGCATTTTGTTATCTATTACATCATCAGAGGTGTAGAAAATGGATCCACTTGCAAATCGATGGTTGCCCACGATTAGCTACGGTCAAGAACTCTGGTTCTTAACTTAAAATTGAGAGAGCTAAGAGTATGCCCTAGGGGAAATTATGTAACTTGTTACATATATCTAACTCTATATACTTTTTAAAATGATGATATAATTAATTAAGTTATAAATTTAAAGTACAATAACTAGAAAATCCTTAAATGATATGTTACGTGATGATATTTATAAATATTTGCAATCCTCAGAAAATCATCACAACATAAAATGACATATTTTTTTATATATTCCTGGTCAAATACTTCGAGAAAGAATATTGATATATTTTTTGAGATCGAAGTACATAATCGGTCTCCTAATGTTGGGTAGTGTTTTACTCCTGGCTGTTGGGGGTACCAGGGGTTATGTACTTGTTGTTGGGTAACTATGGAATGACTCACTTGAGAGTTTCCTGCTAGTTAATTACAACTAGGTCAAATAGGAAATTCTAGTGTGACGATGTAGCATGGTTCTCTCGACTTGAGAATACTACAGAACTTCTATGTAGATACTCCTATTTGACTATAATTTGGCATGACGACCATCGAGCAACTATAGTTAGGTCCGAGTAGAAGCATAGTAAGTGAAACTCTATTTAATAGAGAATTCATCTTATCAATTGTATGAAGTTAGTATTGTTACACCCAAAATTTCTAAGAATGAATAAAAATCGAAGGTTGGTAGTGCAAAGCGATCACACGTTATCGAACGAAAGCCACCACATATTGAGGAATGAAGGCTATCGAATGTTGAGGGATAATCTATTGCATATTAATAAATAGAGCAATCACACGTTGATGACGAATGAGCCATCATAATTTATAACTGAAGCCATTACAGGTTGAGTTATTAAGCCATCGCAAGTTGAGTTATTGAAGCCACCTCAAGTCGAGTTATCGAAGCCATCGCAAGTCGAGTTATTGAAGCCATTGCAAGTTGAGTTATTGATGCCATCGCAAGTTGAGTTATTGAAGCCATCGCAAGTTGAGTTATTAAGCTATCCTAAGTTGGGTAATTGAAGCCATCGTAGGTTGAGTTGTTAAGCTATCACAAGTTGGGTTATTGAGCTATCGCAATTTGAGTTATTAAAGCTATCATAAATTAAAAAGCCAAAGTTATTACAAGGTAATATAAACAAGCTATCGCAAGTTGAAGTTAAAATAAGCTATCACATATTGAAAGAGTTAAAGCCACCACAAATTGACAAGGCCAAGACACCACAAGTTGATGGAATCAAACTATTGCAAGTCAATGTAGTCAAGCTATAGCAAGGTGATATAAATCGGCTATTACAAGTTAATGAGGTCAAGTCATCGTAGATTGATGGATTCAAGCTATCACAAGTTGATAAAAGCTATCGCATGTTGAAGTAAAAAGAATCTACCACATATTAAAAGAGTTAAAGGTATTGCATGTTGAAGGTCTCAAGGTCATCACAAGTTGAGAATAACACTATCATATGTTGAGAACCGTTCAAAAGCGACGCTCTGGTCGGCCACATGGCAGCCCTTGACTGTTCTTGTTATGCCACAACATCACAAAGAAATTGAAATGAGGCCATGCCTCATGTTAAATCGACAATATGCCATGTCAACAAATTTTAACCATCTATTTCCTTTGGGTGCCACGTGTCAAAAACATAAAGGCTTGAATTCTCTATATATAGGCATATACCCCATACTAAGAAGGTGCGAATTATGAATTGTACTTCATTCTCATTTTTCTTAAAGAATAAATAAAGAGCTTGACTTTGGAATTCTAATGACTAAGTAAGTGAAATCTAAATTGGGATTTTGATATGTAGTACTTGAACAATTACCTATTTACATATTTTTATATTTGTGGATATAATGGCTAGCATACTTGCCTAAGGGACCAATCTCTTGCTAGAGCATCACCGAATTAGTTGATTAAGCATATAAGGTGGGACCAAATTCTTGTCTAATATTTTTGGTGCTTTCATTGAGAGTTGAACTCATGTGAAAATTACTTATCTGATCTCTCACTTTTTCAAAAAATAGGAAGGAGAACCAAAAAGGTCAATATGCATGTATAAGATGCCCTACGCCATACAAACCTTGAGAAGAATGTACATGCTCAATTCAATATCGAAAACATTAAAGTAGGGCAAGTGTCAGAGCCAGTAGTGACTACTATATGAACTGGACCAGCCAACAATGGAGTTAAAGGGTAGCTATTGTCCTTGCCTTAAAGATGTGGAGATGTTATCTCTTGGGAGAAATGTTTGAGTTATTCACTGATCATAAATCACTCAAATACTTATTTTCCCAAAAAGATTTGAATCTTAGACAGTAGAGGTGGATGGAGTATATAACATCGTTTGACTTTAATATTCAGTATACCTTTGGAAAAGAGATCGTAGTCGTCGGCGCCCTTATTTGGAGGCATGTTACCCAAGGTGCTATATATGAATGGAGACAGTTGGAGTTTTTCTTGAATTTTAACTTCCAATCATCAACAGAACCCATCCAAGGTTTTCTAGCTGTTATGGAGGTTAGACTAGCCTTGATGGAACGTATAGGACATGAGCAAGTGAAGGATGAGAAGTTAGTATAGATTTTGGAGAAATTGAGGGAATGAGAGCATTTTCCCTATGTTAGGAGGTATTCAATTGATGAGAAGGGATGTGTTACCACCAATTCCCACTTCAACCTTGTTGAAACCAAGAAGAGTAGAAGAGAAGGATTTTTAAGAGATGATAGCATCAACAAAGCATTTTGAAGAAGTCGAAGGGATTCTATTGCAAAAATTGGATGTGCTATAAGCTTTCGGAGGGGTCGAAAGGGGACGAAAAGTACACTTTCGATTCAATTACTTCCTTTCGAAACAGATGCTTCTGCATGCATGAAGACGCCTCAAATAAGTTGAGGAACACCTTTTGAAAGCAACAAATTACAGCAACTCACATGCATGCCAAACCTTTTGAAACAAAAGGTTTCACTTTCATTCACATTCCACAAAATGATGTTTTGCTGAAACAACCCCTTCAAAAGCTTAAGCCTTTCGAACCGTCAAGACCATTCACAATTAAGAAAGAAGAGATTGATAGGGTTCAATATTGCAGTCTCCTATATTAGAGGATGTAGTTCTGCATCAATCAACAAGTGTACCATCAAAAGCTACCTTCCACCTTAAAACCTTCAATATCTCGACTCCTTCGAAGCTCCAAAGATCCACCTATCAACAAAATTGAAAGCTCTTACCTTTTCTTACTTGCAATAACACAACAACACAAAGCAGAGAAGCGCACCTACCCCTTTCGATGAAGTTGAAAGCGCTCAAGTCCATTCAAAAGCAATGTAGAAAGATGCCCAAATGTTAACAACAACGAAAGGTCTCCATGGCCTCCTTTCGACCAAGTCGAAAGGTCTGATTCGAAAGCTGCCCACCCGCACCTATAAATAAGACCATAGGAGTCTGGTTTAAGGGATCCGAATCCATTCACTTCATTCCTGTACTTTCTTAAATCTATAACCCTAATTTTAAAATTAGATTAGGAATTTGATCAATTTTTATAACATTAGCTTAATGAAAGCAAGATTATGGTATTTTTGGATATGTAGTTGATTTAATACTCTTATTGGATTTAGTTTATAATCTGCTTATGTTGGCTTTATCGAAAGGTCACCTTTTGAGTAAGTCAAAACCTTTAGCTTAGCCAATATCCTTAGATCTATAGGTCCTAGCCCAAGCCATTGAAAGGCCAACTTTCGAAGAAGTCGGAACCTTTCTATCCAATTCATATCCTAAGATCCCACCCCTGATTTACCTCAACTGTTTCGAAAGGGGATTTTGAAAGGATAACTAAACCGATTAAACTAGCTTGAAAGGCTTAATAGAAAGGGATACAGGTGTTTCGATTGAGTTGGAAGGTCGAATAAGGAAGAATTTTGACTTAGCCAGTTGAAAAGGTATAATAAAGGGAATCATGCCTTTCGACCGAGTCGAAAGGTTGAACAAGAAGAAGTTTTAACTGAAACAACCTATTTCAAAAGGTGGTTTTAAGGGAATAATATGGTTTAAACCATCTCTATCTAATCAAAAAGGGTTTCGAAGGAGACATCCACACTTTAGACTCTGCTTTGGGGTGTTGACAAGTTTTCTTGTTAACATTTTTGGCGCTAGAAGGAGAGCGTGAACCTCCGCTCTTGTTGAACTTCCAACTCCACTTTCCTCTAACCTAATTCTATTCCAAGTTTACCTACTTTAGACTTTATATTATCATGTTTAGCAAAATCAAAAGGTCCGAACAAGGATTCTTAGAGTCACATCCAATTGGATTCTTCCGTGGAACAGTTAATGATTCTAAACTACATGAAGAACAAATGCTGAGACTGGAAGCTTTAAGGATCATAAAGAAAAAGAAAACCGAATTTTATGATCCAAATAAATGGAGTTTAAACCCTTATTGCATTGGTCCCACACCTATCTTTGCCTTAGGGGGAACAAGCAATGAAAGTGATAACTTGTTCGATCAAATGAGGAAAACAATTCAACTCTACACCAAAGGCACAATCTTTGAAGAGGGAATGATGGATGATTACAACACCTTTGCACATAAATGGCATCAAGCAACAAGTGGGGCATTACCTACATATGAACTTCAAAGGGTTTTGAAAAGAAAAATGGTAGTTAAGGGTGAAGCTTCAGAACCAAGATAAAAGATCGAGAAACTATCCTCAAAAGACAAACTTCAAGTCGAGACTCCCTAAGGAATGCAATTTGACAACATCAATCGAGAATGTTTATTTGCTAACCAAGGAAGAGCTTAACTATTGACCATCACAGAAGAAAAAACCTGAATATGAATGGAATTGGGGATGATCCTATTGCCACTACCACATGATGAATGGACATGAGACAAATCAGTGTAGGGCACCAGAAGGAATGGTGGTCAGTTTCTTCAAACAAGGAAAAATCAATGAATTTGTAAAGAGGTCCTAATTTAATTCAATAAAGAACCACTTTACTAAGAAAAACCTACATGGTCGGGAGTAGAATTTTCCTTGCACTTGGACATTACCTTAAACGATCAAAGCCTTTGTCTGCGCCGAGTTGGCCAGGTCAAAGTGTCTCCTAGAAGGAGGTTAGAGTAAGCATTTATTCATGCCATGCTATGGCTAGGTTAAAGCATCGACATGCCCTTGACCACGCCACACTACGGCTAGGTCAAGGTGCCTCCTGGAGGAGGATGGAGTAAGCCCTTAGTCCCGCCATGCTATGACCAAGCCAAGGCACCGAACAAGCCTATGATCGCGCCACGCTAAAGGAGGACGGAGTAAGCCCTTAGCCCTGCCACGCTATAGCCTAGCCAAGGCACCGAACAAGCCTTCAGTCCCGCCTATAAGGCCTGGCAGGAGCGCCTCCTGGAGGGAGGTTGGGTAAGTCCTTTGGTCCTGCTTGTGGGTAAGCTAACCAAGCGCACCAGACAACAACGTATTAAGACGTCCGAGCCCGAGAAGCGGCATATCAAACAATGGACTAAAATGTCCTAGCCTGAGAAGCGGCTAATCAAATGACGAGAATATACAGGGCCTAAAGGGTGACACATGTTATGAGAACCAAACCCATGGAAGTAGTACAGGATAGAAGGCTTAACTATGAATCTACAACCTCCGACTAATTATCAAAGAAGAATTTCTGAACTTCACTTATTAATTCCCAAATCTAGGTTTCGGGTCTTTCATTATTAAATTCAGGACTTCACTTACCCGAGTCAGGGTTTCGGGTCTTTACTAATAATCTATGGTCTTCACCATACCCGAATCTGGGTTTCAGGGCTATTACTGAAATTCACTCATTAATGCCTGAATCTGGGCTCTAGATTTCTATTATTGAGATTATTATGGATTTATGGTTATCATCCACTAAATGCGAATCTGGGTTTCGGATCTTTTAACTTTTAAATTTCATTCGTTAATGGCCGAATCTGGGTTCTAGAGCAAATGATATTGAGATTTCTATGAATTCCTAATTTTCAATCAAGCTTGAGATCTGTTTTACTAACGTCCAAATCAGAGTCACTGGACTTCTACTACAAAATTTCAGACAATGACTTTTGGACTTCTATTACATGATTATTGTTGACTTTCTATTAGTTATCTCCAGAAGATGAATTCCGAAACTTCTACAATTGAATCCGGATCTGAATTTATGGTTCTCTATCATCAGATTTTTGGTATTTTATTAATACAGTTGAAGTTGAATTCCTGGCTCTCTCTCTCTCATCATTACTAAAGATAAGTTTCAAGAAATCCAATCATATCCAATTATGGAATTACTCCTCACTTATTATCATATGTTTACATAACGATCTGTTAGCCCCTGATAATAATGTGGATAAACTTCTATATAAAGATTTCAAGTTAATGATAAAGAATATTGTTATTTTATACTTTTCAAGGAAATAAGATCGGGAAGGAAGACTAAAAGGGACAGCAAATACAAAAACCATAGTCCAAGTTATCAGAAAGCAGATTCAGAAACAACATTATAAGAAAGGACTACCAACCAGGTGATATTTACATAATTTACAAAATTATTTACAAGTATACAATACAATTGTATGTTTTACAAATCCTGAATAGTCTTATTTAGATTTTCAGCAATCAAAGGATTGACAATATGCTGAATTACCATACAAAGAATCTCTTTAAGCTTCTTTTCTATCTTCCTTATTTCGTCAACATCATCGATGGAATCAATGCAAGCCTTTAAAGAATGGATGAAAGCTTTATTAGCACCCTTGAGGGTTTTGTTTTGCCTTTCTAAGTTTGCAATGTGCTTTTGAAGAAGATATTTATCATATTCAAGATTTTGAATCCTGGCTGCGTACTCGTTTATTCACTAAGAATACCTCACTTTCTGTTGGTCATCGAAATATTTCATCATTTCAAATTTGACCTTCCTGCACCATTTTCCCACTACTCTCTCATCTAAGCCAGGCTGAGGGTTAGCCGTGGCTGGAAATTTTTAAATAGCTAAGGATGAGGAACTTGTCGATTTCACAACAGCCGAAGCGATCGAAGAAGTTAGTAAATTGATATTTTGAATGTTATCCCCCATGATAAACTCCAGGGATTTGCAATGGGCTTGACTGTCTTCTAATTTTATCTCTATATCACTTATTTGTTGAATAAGCTTTGACATATCTTAATCATAGTCAATCGAAGGGTTTGATTTAACTTGACGCTTTAATTGAGAAATCATTTCGTCTTTGTTCTTGATGTCCGCTTCGAGACCTATAATTTGATCATTAAGATCCCTAACGATTGTCTTTTGAAGAAAAAATTTTCTACGCCATTCTAGCGCTTCGGTGTTTCTTTGCAAAGGAGCGGATAGAGGATCTTTAAGGAGGTTTCTCCTTTCAACATTTTCAATTAGCCTATCTCTGATGCTGGTAAAACGGGATAGGGAATCCATTGAGAGTGATACGATGGCTAACTGTGAGCCCTATTTAAACAAAAAACTAAGTCAAAACTCAAATAACCAGTCTCTTTTATTATAATAATAAAGATTACAATTCAAGAACAAAAAAACAAAAAGTATAATCTCATTGTTTCAATTAAACACTTGTTTTACTACACTTAAAGTTGAGAAACAACATTTTGACTTTGTTCAAGGAATTAGCTGAAAAAGTAACTGTTGAATCAAAAGGGGTGTTAAATCCTTCCGGGGCAATAACTGGAGGATATTTGCTATAGTCCCATTCCCCGGCAAGAGGACTATCGCAAATACATATTAATCTGGTATGATATGTTCGAATTTCCTTGAGAAGTTTTTCTTTTTCTTCACCGAGAAAATCAAAATGAAGGCGAGGGTGTTCCATGTAAAGTTTCTGCAAGTCTCTAAGAAAGCAGTATTTGGCAAATTTTGAAGATTTCAAAAGCAAAGCCTTTTCTAGATAATCTCTTCTTAGTTTAACATATTTGCTTAAATAATCTCTAGAAAAAAGGCTGCTTGGGAGATATTTTTTCTATGATAATGTAATAAAATACAACTAAGTATAAAAGAAAGCTAGAACGGAGAGTTTACAAATCAATGTTATTACATAATTATCAGTGTTCATCTAGTTCATACAAAACTGACTTTTTGAATAACTCAGAAACAAATTTGTCCTTATAATATTTAAGTTTTTCAGGAGGTAACTCATGAGAAATTGATTTGAGCTGCGATAAATTCCAGCAAGCCCCCGGGTGTGGATCGGATCCAAATTCGTCCAAATATCTCTTATGTAAATGCCTAAGTAGACCACTTCTAAAATCACCTAAAGTATGAAAAATCTATAATCGGGTGTTTGTAATAGGCTTGGTATAGGAAGTCTATAAGGATGTCCCTCTCTTCAACCAACATCCAAAAGAGTGTAACTAATTCCCGATGCTCTTCCAAAAGTTTATCATATCGAAGGCATGCCCTTTTCAATCGAGGGGCAACTTCTTGATCTTTGAAAGACGCTAACACTACCGCACTTTTGTTAAGCCTAAGATACTTTTCAAAGAGGGTATTGTGTTCTTTTAACCGCTTATCTAACTGTCTATACAAGCTATTTATTTCTGCTTGTTTTTTTCAAGTGTTTTATAAAGTTGAATGGATTTTCTCTTTATCTAAAATAAAAGATGTCGACCATTACTATCTTGGAAATGAAATCCATTTAGACTAGGAATTCCATACCCGAGAAATGGAAACTGAAGTTTGAGGGACCTTCTTTTTCTCTCTTTGTTCTTCAACATTGATGTTAGTAGTCCCTTTTGAAGGTCAGAAGGCTCGGGAAGTTCAGGTGGGCTCGCTTCATGGATATTCAGATCGGGGTTGACTTTTTCAGAATCCCCGGTGATGTCATCACCATCTTTTTCAATAACATCAGCGTGACCACCTCCATTGCCACCTGAACCCAAGCCTCTATCTTTGTTATCATCATCATCATTGCCTTCTTCTTTAGCGGTGGCGTCATCTTCATCGCCTTCTTTATCAGATTCAGAGTCTACTTCGATAAAAGGGACTTCAAAAGATAAGATTTTGGAAGCATCAATCTCCTCTCTCTCAGGGACTTCAACTCCTTGGTCCATTTGTTTGACCTTATTCATGAATCTACTGACTAAAGCAGGGTTAAGTGAAGGGAAGCTCAAGTCCGGGCACTTTTCAATGTTGTCTACAAAGCCAAGCATAAGGGCATCCTCATAGGAGTTCACAATGATGTCTCCGAGGGAAGTAATTTGGAATTGTGACACCCTTTGTTTGGTTTTAGAAATAGTATTGACAGCCAATGATAAGGAACTTTTATTTTCTCCAGCTTCTTCCTGAGAGAGGATTGTTTGACTACCATTCAAGCCTTCTCATCTTCAAATTCTTTCAAGGCCATTTTCAAAGTCAAATTTTCTTCGGCTAAAAGTTGTTTCGCTTTCCTCTCATCAGAAATAATAGATTCTGCTTTGGAAAGAAAGGCTCCCAATCTTTAATGTTCCTTCACAACATTATTTTGTTAGTAGATAGGGAGATGATCTGGCTGTTCAAGTTTGAGATTTCTTCTTGAAGTCTGGATGTCTCAGCAAAAGATTTTGATGCACTTTCTTCAAGAGATAGCCAGCTTTTAGAAATATGAAAGAAAAAGTATGACATAAGTCAACATTCAAAGAGAAATAATAATGAGAGGGTTAAATGATATGAGACATACGAGAAGTTGTTGCTCTATTAGTGATCGATAGCGACCTATTGGGTTAGGAACATAAGAATGTGGATGAATAGAAGTAAAGGATGAAGAGTTCAGGATAGATTGAGACATTTTTTCGAAATCACTTGAAGGCACTGGTGACATAGGTCTAGAAGGGTTCAACCCCTGAGAAGGAGTTGAAGTTCCTAAATCTTTTTGCATCTGCTCAATGACATGAGGAGAGCATGAAATGACGATGCGAGATAAGGGATCGTCCTTTGAGGGAGTTGTTTTGGATCGATCAAGAGGAGCTTCAAGAATAGGACTTTCTAAATCGCCCACGTCGACAGTCTCACCTTCTTTTGGTAGTGGAGAAGGTGGAACTTCAACAATCTTTACTTTCTTGAGAGATGGGCCCGCTGCAGCCATCTTACCCAATTTTCTTTTAGCAAGCATCTTTGACTTAGCAATAGCTTAGGTTAAAGATGATGCAATAGATATAGAGGTTGGGAGAAAGGCATCAGTAACGGTCAATTCAACCTGAGGAGCAGTTGCTGAAATTCGAAAAGTAAAAGTTAGTAAAGTTATTTAAGAAGTAACGCAACAATAAACTGCAAGTGTTATACTTAAGCTTAACAGGGTGATCTGGGCAAATAGGAGACATCTGAGAGAAGTTCTTGGGTTCTCCCAAGGACAAGAAGCGTTTGCTCTGAGAAGTATGTTGGACTAGGGGAGGTTGACCCAGGACTCTTCGACCAGCGGGGAGAAAAGAATGTTTTCGAAGGTTCGATGGAGTCAATAGAATAAGCCTATTTCCGATGCTATTTGAAGCAGCAATCAACATCTTTTTAGTTCTCTTATCCTCATCATTGAGATCTTTAACAGTAGGACCTGACAAAGAAGCATAGATTAGCAAAAGAAAGTAAATGAATAAAGATAAAGACTATGATCAACTTACAAGGAGTATAAAAGACTCTATTGATATTTGGGAAGCATTTAACGAAGAAGAATTGCATCTCCTAGACTCTAAATTTATTTACCCCCTCTGAGATTAGTTTATTGGGGGGATTAGCTCTGAAAATCTAGTTGTTCAGATTGCTAAGTTTGACTAGACGAACCAGATAATTGAGAACCTCAGCATTTAATGAAGGAAGGCTTGATTCCAGAGCCATAAGTTCCAAAGAGAGAAGGTATGTATAGACATTAGGAGGTAACTGGATTGGAGCAATGCCCAGGTGGATCAAGAACTTAGAAATCTGGGAAGGGAAGGAAGCCACCATGCCAACTATGAATGACAGTATAAGCGAAATATCCTTTAGGAGGATTTTGAATGGTATCACTATCACTAGGGGGATGGCTTCTACCCCAGTGATGCCAAAGTCGTTCAGAAAGGCATCAACCTCATCCTGAGTAGATATTAGAGAATGCTTGGAAACAGCTTCAACTTTCTTTGGAGAAGATTCTGCCTCTGGAGCTATGTCATTTTTAGGTTTCTTGGAGACCTTTTTCACACCCATGATCTTGTCAGGTGAAATCATTTCAGTAAAAATTTATATTTAGTTCTATTATTGACACCTTTCAAGGATGTCGAAAACCTATTACAATAATTCAAATATAAAATCAAAAATATGTAAATTCATATCCTTGAAAGAGTGTTAAAGTCAATTTGGGATATGAAATTCGTTGAGCTTCCAATTGTGTTAAAAGGGTAAATGGAATAGGAACCCCTACAAACACCCTTCGACAATGTCGAAAGCCCAAGGAGGATTTTATTGTTAGAAGGAATAGTTAAACCTACACAACTAGTTTGAATGCGCATGCACACACACGCTAACAACATTCCATGGGCAGAATAAATAAACCTTTCGACAATGTCAGAGCTCATGAACTTTGTTTTACTCAAAGAATATGAATGTTGTCCAAATCCTATATACCTATTAAGTCGAAAGACTTAGGTTCAAGTAAAATTAATACAAATGAAAAGGCTTTGGAACATTTTGATAGTGTTTGTATAGAATGATGGTCAAATCCCAGTTAACTACAATGTGTTTCGAGTAAGTTGAAAAAGGTGTAAGGTTTCGAAAGCATACACACAACCAAACTTGATTTAATATAGTAGGTTGATCAAGTCGAAAGGTTTGATTCGGTTTTCAACTTAGATAGGATATGTTTTCCTCAATCCAATTTAAGAGAAGAAGAATGAGTTCCTAACTCTCAACATCTCCTAAATTAAATTAAAATTAGGTATGAATCCAATGGCAGGTTAAAGTTCACTTTTATATACATTAGGTTTCGAATCCTTTAAAATAAAAGTTGGGCTTTCTAAATTATCTATTATGTGATGCATTAAGGCGACTTCTTCGAAAGCAATCAGAAAAGTGTCGAAACATACTCCTGCTTTCGAAGAGGTACATTTCTTATCAATTGCATCAACTCCTTCAAAGGGGTTCACTTAAAGGTAAACACATGACTTCCTTTCGACCCCTTCGAAAGAGGTCGAAATTGTAAAGCAAAATTTACCGCCTCAACCCCTTACGAAAAGGATGGAAAAGGGGGTTGAAAAGTCAAATCAAATTTAGCCTTCTCTTTGAAGCTACTGGAAAAGTGTCTTCTCCCCAATTCAATTTTAACCCAATACTTCAAAAGTTAATAATTAAATTGATTCGAGCACAAATTTACAATCAACCATAGCAATAATCCCCAAAAATATAAATTCGAATGCAATCAAAAAAGGAGGCTTGAGTTCGTATGTTGTAATGGCGAATAACCCCTAAACCTGACGAATTTGAATTCTAACTCAAAATTAACATCACAAATCAAATGAAATAAACATATAAGTAAATCCAAGAATAATTTCGTATGAACAAAAACTCGAATCGTCTTACTGGACTTAAAATAGAGAGACAAATTCAAACCTAAAGAATTTGAAATCATCGTGGAAAATTAGTTTTAAGGATAAAGCAATAAGTATGTACCTTGAATTCGAACTTGTGTTGAATGAAAATAAGAATTTAAAAAGTTGTAATTTTTGATTTTTGCTGTAAGCTTTCAATGGCAGGTAAACAAAAAAGTGAAGAAGAAAGCACAATTTATAAAAGCAGAAAGCCATCCGATCAAATTTTGAAAGAACGGTAAAGATCAATTTGGGAATATTAAAAGGCGGGAATTTTTTTGGGTTTCGAAACGGTTGACTTGGAAAGTCAATAGCATCCCTTCGCAAGGAGGGCAAGTGTTACCACCAATTCTGACTTCAACCTTATCGAAACCAAGAAGAGTAGAAGAGAAGGATTTATAAGAGATGATAGCATCAATAAAGCCTTTCGAAGGAGTCGAAAGGATGCTATAGCAAAAATTGGATGCACTATAAGCTTTCGAAGGGGTCGAAAGGGATGAAAGTACCCTTTCGATTCAATTACTAACTTTCGAAACAAATGCTTTTGTGAATACGCCTTGAATAAGCTGAGGAACACCTTTCGAAAGCAACAAATTACAGCCACTCACATGCGCACCATACCTTTCAAAACTAAAGGTTTCGCCTTCATTCACATTCCACAAAAGGATGTTTTGCTAGAGCAACCCCTTCGAGAGCTTAAATAAGCCTTTCGAACCGGTCTAGACCATTCACAATTAAGAAAGAAGAGCTTGATAGGGTTCAATATTGCAATCTCCTATACTAGAGGATGGGTTTTTGCATCCATCAGCAAGTGTATCATCGAAAGCTACTTTTCGCCTTAAAACCTTCAACATCTTGACTCCTTCGAAGCTCCAAAGATCCACCTATCAACAAAGTCAAAATCTCTTACCTTTTCTTACTTGCAACGACAGAGCAATGCAAAACAAAGAAGCGCACCTAACCCTTTCGATGAAGTTGAAAGCGCTCAAGTCCATTCAAAAGCAATGCAGAAAGATGCCCAAATGTTAACGGCAACGAAAAGTCTCCAAGGCTGCCTTTCGACCAAGTCGAAAGGACTGATTTGAAGGATGCCAACCTGCACCTATAAATAAGACCCTAGGGGTCTAGTTTAAGGGATCCGAATTCATTCACTTCATTCTTGTACATTCTTAAATTGGTAAACCCTAATTTAAAATTAGATTGGGGATTTGATCAATTTGTATATCATTAGCTTAATGAAAGCAAGATTATGATATTTTTGGACATGCAAATGATTTAATACTCTTATTGGATTCAGTTTAGAATCTGCTTATGCTGGCTTGATCGAAAGGTCACCTTTTGAGTAAGTCGAAACCTTTAGCTCAGCCAAAATACTTAGATCTATAGGTCCTAGCCCAAGCCATTGAAAGGCCAGCTTTCGAAGAAGTCGGAACCTTTCCATCTAATTCATATCCTATGATCCCACCCTTGAGTTACCTCAACTAATTCGAAAGGGGATTTTGAAGCGATAACTAAACCATTTAAACTAGTTTGAAAGGCTTAATAGAAAGGGATATAGGTGTTTTGACTGAGTCAGAAGGTCGAATAAGGAGGAATTTTGACTTAACCAATTGAAAAGGTATAATTAAGGGAATCAGGCCTTTCGACCGAGTCGAAAGTTTGAACAAGAAGAAGTTTTAACTTAAACGGCCTGTTTCGAAAGGTGGTTTAAAGGGAATAATAAGGTTTTAACCATATCTATTTGATCAAAAAGGGGTTTCAAAGGAGACATCCACACTTTAGACTCTACTTTGGGTTGTTGACAAGTTTTCTTGTTAACAGGATGCTTGAGAAGAGATGGACGCCTTTGTGTTCCAATAATTAATGATTTGTTGAGAGAAGTGCTTATTGAATGTCACTACTCTTGGATGATCATCCATCCCGGAGGAGATAAAATGCATACAGACATAAAGAGGATCTACATTTGGAATGGAATAAAGAAGAGCATAGTTGAGTTTATTGCTAAGTATTTGACATGGCAGAGAGTAAAAGCTGAGCATGGGAAGCCTGGTGGATTGCTATTACCTTTGGAAATTCTGACTTGGAAATGATAACATATTTCAGTGGATTTTGTGGATGGATTTCCTAGAAGTCAAAAGGGCAATGAGGCTATTTGGGTTGTTGTGGATAGACTCAGCAAGAATGCTCATTTTGTTCCGATTAAGAGAAATAGGACTATCGCCTCTCTCTCATGGATTTATATCAAGGAGGTAGTTCATTTATATGGAATTTCTATGCGCATAGTTAGTGATATGGACCCCTTATTCACTAGTGAGTTTTGGAGGAGCTTATAGGAAGCTTTGGGAACTTCTTTGAATCTTTGCACCACATATCACCCATATATTGAAGGACAAACGAAGAAGGTGAATAGGATTTTGAAGGACTTGTTGAGAGCTTGTGTCTTGGGCTTTGGAGGACACTGGAGCCTTTGGTTGAGTTTGCATATAGTAATAGCTATCGAACAACGATTGGTAGGGCCTATTTTGAAGCAATGTATGGGTGGCCTTGCAAATCACCTAGTTGTTGATGGGAAACCACCGACAAAGTATTACTTGGATCCGATTTGATTTGTGGTACCATAGAAAAAGTAGAGTTCAAAGGATAAAGGTAGCACAAGTCTGTTGGAAATCTTATGCGGATAAAAGAAGGAAAGAGCTTGAGTTTGAGGTTGGAGATATGGTGTTTGTTAAAATCTCCCCTCTTATGAAGGTTGTTAGATTTGGCAAGCTTGGAAAATTGGTGCCTAGGTTTGTTGGGCCACTAATAATTTTGGAAAGAATAAGAAAATTGGCATACTGTGGGAGCTTCTTCACAAGTTGGGAGAAGTCCAAAATGTTTTCCATGTTTCTCACCTTAGGAAATGCCTTTATGCCACCGTATTAGTGTACAACCTGATACGTTGGGGAATTTTGAGATGGAACCAATAGTGCCCCATGCCATTGCATGCATTGTGGAGCATGAAACTAGGAGACTCCACAAAAAAATAATTATACTGGTTCGAGTACAATGGGGGGACAATCTGGTAGAAAGCATATGTGAGACCAAGGAGAAGATGAAGAAGACTCAACCAGAGCTTTTCACTGGTAATTTCTCTCTCCAATTTTAGGATTTTGGTTGCATTGTGCTTGCTAGATTAGATGGTAGGAGATGGTTGTTACGCTTTTTCACAATCACTTTGCACTTATGTAGAAATTTTATGCATGTTTAGGGTGTTTGCATACATATGTAACACCTCATATTTTTAGTAACATTATTTAGGATATTTAATTAGCAAAACTAAATAAAATAATGTGATGATTAGGGGATTGAGATTTGTGATTAATAGGGGTAGCCGTGCCGTGTTAATGAATAAACTAAAATGAGCTAATATGAACTAAAATAGACAAGGGAAATAGGTGGGGGAAATTAGGAAAAAGAGTATTGTAATACTCTAAACCCTTAGCCATGCTCATACAAACATCCATTTGCAAAAAGTAAATTTAGAGGCGGGCCACCATTAGCAAGAACAAGAGGAAGAGAGAGCTAAAGGAAGAAGATTAATCAACTTAACTCATTCAAATCTCAAACTCCATAATCTCAAAACTAAGGTGAATAATGACTACATCTCATTTTTCTAATTGTTTTCGGTTTTAAAATGAATCCGAAATATTTTGCATAATTATGCCATATTTTTGAATGATTAAATGTTTATATATGCTTGTTGATGATTTATGCATAATCATATAGGTTTTATGATTTGTTTTAATGTGAAAACCCTATTTAATGGCATCCAAATGCCTTGCAATTTGATCAGGAATGATATTTTAGAGATGGGTTTCAATTTTCATAATTTTCTGAATTAATGTGGATTTTATATTAATTTTCTAGTGAAGAAAGTTTATTTGGGTTTAAAATAATTTACGGATAAATTATTTATGTTTTGGGTTTGAAATTAATATACATTGGAAAACATATTAAAAATGATTTTTTGGAATTTTTCTAGAATTTTCCTAAGTGTATTGATGAATATACAAAATTATTTAAGGTATGGGACTTAAATGTTTTATATATTTGTAAAAGGAGAAGGGGTATTTTATAAATAAATTAAATTGTTTATTTCTGAAATATTGGCAGCACTTTTAGAAAAGAAAATTAGCAACCAATAATATTTTGACAAACAAGGCAGGTTAGTTGAAAAGAAATTCTTTTTAAAATAAAAATCAGCTTTTACATGCTTTTGACATGGTTCACTACTTTCGACACCAGGGGTTCCGACCAAGCACTTCCACCTTCATTTCTATCGAAACCAATGCACCTGGTATCAAGTAATTGGTATGTAGCGAATTGGACTAAGGCGAAAGGCACTGGGTCAAAGCTATGGGTTCCGAAGGGGTTGAAGCGTGTCTTTTCTTTTAAATGAAAACAAGCCTGCTTTGCTTTCGAAGGATATTCTTTCAACTTGGTTGGCTTTCGACTATGGCAAATTGATTTAAGGAAAGGTTTCGAATGGGTTGCGCCTTTTGTTTTAAGTATATGCTTTCGTCGGGGTCGAAACTCCTAGCTGCCACTTTTCTACCTTTCAACGCCAATGGTTTCGGAGGGTATACTTTGCTTTTAAAACTTAGCCGCTTCTCCAATGCTTTCGGAAGGTTGGTTTTTACACCATCTCTTCCTTGCATAGGAAATGCTTTCGAAAGAGTGCTTTTGAGTTAAACGTTTTATGACCCTTTTGCTCTTTTGAAGGTAAAACCCAAAGGTTTCGAAAGGAATGGTTTTCAATGGTTTCGAAAGGATGTTCCACATGTTTTATTTGAACCAAAAGCTTTCAAAAGGATTAATGTTTTATGCTTTTGAAAGGTTTTAAAGAATGATTTCGAAGGGGTGGTTCTCCAATGGTTTTGAAAGGTTAGAGAGGAAAGGTTTCCAATGTATTCGAAAGGCAATGTTTAAAGGTTTTAAAAGAAGGATGTCTAAGGTTTTATAGCTTTCGAAGGAAAGGGTTTTCAATGGTTTCGAAAGGTTTATATGAATGGTTTCGAAAGGAATGTTTTGGCCATTCGACCTAAGTGAAAGAAAGGGGTTTGCTTGGTTTCGAAAGGGGTACTTTCAATGGATTCGAAAGGGGTACTTTCAAAGGTTTAAATATTTTCATCAACAAAGATTTGAGTAAAGTATATATAATATGGCAAGGTGATTTCAAGTAAAGCTTAGAGTATATATTTTCCTTGCTTAAGTTTGATTTAAAGGTTTTAAATCAATTTGAGATGAAAAGGTTTTCAAGGAAAATTTAAGGGAAGATTACCCTAAGTAAAATGACTCGGATATTAGAATACCAGATGAGACTGATATAGGATCGTGCCCTATACATTAGCTATTAGCCCCAGCAAATTTAGTCCAAAAATTCCAGTATGTAGGGCTTTGTCACAGGTAAGACTAAAATGATGACTACACACAAAAGGGAATATATATTTGTGTACAGATAGGTTAATGGTCAGCCCGCAAAACCATCAGGGTCAGGTGGCCATGGAAGAAGATAAGTTAGGGACAGACCATCTAGAAGATGAGTATCTAACAGATAAGTTAGGGACAGACCATCCAAAAGAAGAGTATCTAACATGTGTTAGATTATTTTATTTATATTGTCTAGTAGGTCCGAGTCAGCCAAAGGTTAGTAGTTAGCCAAACAAAACTATAGTGTTAGGACAGATAGTCCATTTATTACCTGACATGTAAGTTTACATGATATTGCTTTACATTTTTTTAACCAGTATTGGTTGCAGGATTATGATTTGCAAAAGATATGTTTTAAAAGGATATTAGTGAGGTGAAACCCATTCCGCTAAGCGGCGTGGTCTCACTTAATATCAAATACCGAGATGTATAGTATTATTCACACCAGGCTTTCTATGTGACTCAAAGTTTATGTTTTTCCCCTTAAACTCTCGGGTGCTCAAAATTGGTTTGAGTAGACTGAGGGATGAGGTTTTACATGTTTTAGTAGGTTGACGAATAAAGCTTTCGGAGGCGAGCGGGTGGCTGATGGATAGCTAATTAGGAGTTGTTGTTTTATTTTGTTTTATTCCGCTGTGTTGTATTTAAGACAGTTATGTCTATAGTACTCTGATCAACCAAGGGGGAATCTTCATATGTCGCTCTTGGTGTATTTTATAATATTTGATCTTTACCTAGGAAACGATTATGGGATTATGTAATAGAATATGAAACATGTTTTATGAAATGTAATCAGAAAAGTTGTTTTGTGAAATCTGTGATTTTTGTTTCATATTCATGTGCTTCTGATATTATGGTACCATTAACATTACCATATTTGATCATCGGAAGTTAATACTCGGATGACTACATCATCTGTAGCGCTTAGCTTCGGGCCTCCAAATAGGAGATGTTACAACTTGGTATCAGAGCATAGGTTTATGACAAACTTTAACTAAAATGATTTATGAAAACATAATCGTAAGGAATTAGAGATAAGATCGGGGGTATGTGATAACACTATAGTAACGTACTTATATTTGCTATATATAAGTATATGCTATATCTTTAGTCTCCTATCTCTATTAGGCTATTCTTTTGTATCTCACGAGGCTTGAATACAGATATGGATGTTAGAAGTGGAGGAGTGAATCTTGGAGGAAGCACCACCACAAATGGAAATGCTAGACCAAATACCAGGAGAAACAAAGGTCGGGCACAAGCGGGAAATGTTGGTGCTGGAGTCCCACAAGTGGATATGGGAGCTATGTATCAGTTTTCCGTGAACATGATGCAAGCTGGCATTGCTGCTAGAGTGGCCGGAGGAAATGCTGGAGTAGGGGTTCTGGAAGCTCCAGTGGTCAACAACTATGCTATCCTGAGCAGAGATTGTGTTAGGCTTGGAGGGAAGCCATTTATTGGAATTGAAGATGCTATTGAGGTGGAGAGTTGGTTGTTTGCATTGTGAGAGGATCATTATAAGACATGGGGCTTAATGATGAGCAGAAGAGAAGGCTTGCTTCAAGACAGCTTCTGAGAGTAGTTTTATTATAGTGGAATAGTGTGACAATTGGAGTGAATGATGTGGAGATGACATGGGCTGAGTTTAGAAGAAGGTTCCATGAGAGGTTTATGTCTGTAATGGCGCAGTCTGCTTTGCTCAGAAAGTTTGCCAAGTTGGAGTGGGAGGAGATGTTTGTGTTGGAATATGCTAGAAGGTTAGAGGAGTTGTCAAGGTATGGGTATGCTACTGTGGATACCGTGTTGAAGAGGAATGAGAAGTTCATAAGGGGGTTGAAGCCTGAGTTGGCGAGGGCTACATTACCTCATATTAGGGATCCTTGTGATGTTGTAATGGATATGGCTTTAAGACACGAGGAGATGCTTGCTTCTTTGGAAAAGAATAAGACGAAGGAGGTCCAGGTAGGGAAGAGTCAGAAAAGGAAGTTCTTTCATAAGAAGGGTGCTCAGAAAGGTGGAGCTGCGAAGAAGGGAAAGTCTGAGGTTGTTTGCTTCAAGTGCGATAAGAAGGGGCATTTCGCTAATGAGTGTTGTACTGGAAAACGGAAGGAAGTGATCGAAAGAATAACATCAGATGCTTCAACTACGATAAGATTGGTCATTATAAGAATCAATGCGAAGAGCCTGCTAAGGATGGGAAAGTCAAGGTGTTTGCATTGGAGCCTGCTACATCAGGACCAATAGTGAAGGATAAAGGGAAGGTAGTGTTGGGAGGTACGGTTCAGATTCATGGTATGTCTGTTAGCGTTCTGTTTGATACGGGTGCATCGCATTCTTTTATATCTCATTTTTTGGTAGATAAGCTTAACCTAGAACCCTCATACCTAGTTACTTCCTTAAGAGTTGCAAATCCGATAGGAGGGTATGCGACACTTGGGATGAAGTGTAACCACTTAGAGTTTGATTTCTTAGGTCATACATTTGTTTGTAATTTGCATGTGTTTGACTTTGTAGGGTCCATAATTATTTTGGGTATAGATTGGTTAAGTAAGTACGATGCTAGGATATTTTGCCATGATAGGAAAATATCACTTAGACACCCTGATTGTAGTAATCGGATTGTATATACCATAGAAAACCCTAGTTGTGAGGTGAGTTCTTTGTTGGGTGCTGTGGAGTTGGAAGATGAGTTGAATCGCATTTTCATGGTTAGAGAATTCGCGGATGTTTTTGAGCTTGCAGTAGGATTGCCACCGAAACGAGCCATTGAGTTTTGGATAAATTTGGTGCCTGGAACAAAATTGGTGAGTAGACCGCCAAGCAGGATGACACCTACAGAGATGAGGGAGCTGAAGGTGCAGTTCGTGGATCAGAAGGCATGAATTTTATTAGACCTAGTAGTTCACCTTAAGGAGCTGCTGCAGTGTTTGCTAAGAAGCCGGACAGATCATTGAGGTTATGTATCGATTATCGTAAGTTGAATGAGATGACGATAAAGAATCGATATCCATTGCCTAGGATTGACGATTTGTTCGATCAGTTAAGTGGAGCCAAGGTATGTTCTCAGTTAGATTTAGCAACAAATTTTCATCGGCTTAGAGTAGCAGAGGATAGTATTCCTTTGACGACGTTTAGAACTATATATGGATCGTATGAATGGTTAGCGATGCCGTTTGGACTAACTAATGCACCGGCATTCTTTGTGGATTTGATGAACCGAGTTTTCCAAGAGCACTTGGATAGGTTTGTGTTGGTTTTCATAGATGATATTTTGGTATACTCTAAGGATGAAAGGGAGCATGAAGTTAATCTTAGAGTGGTGCTTGAGGCATTGAGGGAACATCAGCTGAAGGTGAAGTTTTTGAAATGTCATTTTTGGAATCAAGAGGTTAAGTTTCTTGGTCATGTGGTTTCAGAGAAGGGATTGTCAGTCGATCCAGATAAGATCGAAGCTGTTAATAATTGGAAGAGACCAGAAATAGTGACTGAGATAAGAAGTTTTCTTAGATTGGCTGGATATTATAGAAGGTTCATAAAGGATTTTTCACAGATAGCCGCACCGATTACCAAGCTAATGCGGAAGGATGTGAAGTTTGTGTGGACCGATAAGTGTGAGGAAGCATTCCAGAGCTTGAAACACTTATTGACCCATGCACCTGTGTTGGTTGTTCCAGAAGGGAATCAAGGTCTGGTAGTTTATATAGATGCGTGTGGAACTGGGTTAGGGGCTGTATTGATGAAAAGAGGCAAAGTGATTGCCTATGCTTCTCGACAGCTTAGACCGCATGAGGTTAGATATCCAACGCATGATTTGAAGTTGGCTACAGTGATTTTTGTTTTGAAGGTGTGGAGACATTATCTTTTGGGAGAAAGATTTGAGTTGTATACGGATCATAAGTCGTTGAAGTATTTGTTCTCCCAGAAGGAGCTGAACATAAGACAATAGAGGTGTTAGAGTTCTTAGCTGCTTATGATTTCGGTATTGAGTACACACCGGGGAAAGGCAACAAGGTTGCAGATGCACTTAGTAGGAAGCATCAAAATGTTGTGTTGGCAATGGTAGTAGAGTGGAAAGTTTTGGAAGCGTTGTCGACTTGCAAGGTGCGATGGAGATCTGAAGTTGGATCTAGTGGAGAATTTGTTATGTTGTCTTGTTTAGAAGTTCGACCAGTGATGATCGAAAAGGTTGCTTCTAAACAGATGGAGGATCCAATATTGGTTGAATGAGTCGGGAAGTTAAGGGATGGAACGAAGAGCGATGACTTGAAGGATTTTAGTCTTGACCAGAATGGGTGGTTGAGAAAGAAAGGTAGGTTATGTGTTCCGAATGTGGGAAACATAAGGGAGGAAGTTTTGGAGGAATGCCATCATTCGAAGTTCACTATTCATCTGGGAGGAACTAAGATATATCAGGACATGAAGCGGAATTTCTTCTAGGAAGGTATGAAGAGCGATGTTGGCTTATGGGTGAAGAAGTGTTTGAACTGTCAACGGGTGAAAGCCGAACATCAGAAGCCAAGTGGGTTGCTACAGCCATTGGATATTCCGGTATGGAAGTGGGATTCTATTTCTATGGATTTTATAGACAGGTTGCCAAGATCTAGTAGAGGAAATGAAAGTATATGGGTCGTAGTGGATAGATTGACCAAGAGTGCCCATTTCATTCCAGTTAAGTCAACTAGGATGGCACATGTTTTGACTAAGTTATTTATAAAGAATATAGTTAGACTTCATAGAATTCCTAGTAGGATAGTAAGTGATAGAGATTCCTTATTCGTTAGTGAGTTCTGGAGGAGTCTACATGATATTTTAGGAACCAAGCTCAAGACAAGTACCGCTTACCATCCACAAACCGATGAGCAGACGGAAAGAGTTAACAAAGTCTTGGAGGATTTGTTACGAGCTTGTGCGTTAGATTTTGGAGGATCATGGGAAGACCATCTACACTTAGTTGAGTTTTTGTATAACAATATTTACCAGACTAGTATATGGATGGCACCGTTTGAAGCTTTGTATGGAAGGCCATGAAAATCACCAGTTTGTTGGTTAGACATCGGGTATAGGTCAGTTCTTGGTCCAAATTTGGTTAGAGAAGCTGCAGAAAAGATTGAGTTGATTCGGGCTAGGATGAAAGAAGCTCAGTCCAGGCAGAAGAGTTATGCAGATAGAAGACTGAAAGAATTAGGGTTCTCTATTGGAGATCATGTTTTTATTAAGGTGTCACCGATGAAGGGTATGATTAGATTCAAGAATCAGGGAAGTTAGCACCGAGATTTGTAGGACCATTTCCTATTATAGAGAGGATTGGGAAACTCGCATACATAGTAGAGTTACCAAATAGTTTGGCAGGTGTCCATGATGTTTTTCATGTTTCTCATCTAATGAAGTATGTTAGAGACCCAAAGACAAATAAGCACCGACGGTGTTAGATGATTTAGTAGTAGAGCCGGACTTGACTATAGTTAGAATGCCAGTTCGGATAGTTGCGAAATATGAGAAGAGGTTAAGGAACAAGACAGTCAGATTAGTGAAAGTCCAGTGGAGCGATAATGAGAGAGACTGTACTTGGGAGACTGAGAGCAGGATTAAAGACGCTTATCCTGATTTGTTTGATGGTAGGTTTTACCTTTATTATTGATGTGTTGTGTACCTTATCGTAATTTCGAGGATGAAATTCTTTAAGGAGGGAGGATTGTAGCACCCCATATTTTTAATAACATTATTTAGGATATTTAGTTAGCTAAATAAAATAAAATAATATGATGATTAGGGGATTAGGATTTGTGATTGATAAGGGTAGTCGTGTCATGTTAATGAATAAACTAAAATGAGCTAATTTGAAATAAAATATGTAAGGGAAATAGGTGGGTGTAAATTAGGTAAAAGAGTATTCTAAACCCTAAACCCTTAGCCATGCTCATACACACATTAATTTGCAAAAATTAAATTTAGAGGTCGGCCACCATTAGCAAGAACAAGAGAAGGAAAGAGCTAAAGGAAGAAGATTAATCAACTTAATTCATTCAAATCTCAAACTCCATAATCTCAGAGCTAAGGTAAATAATGACTACATCTTATTTATCTAATTGTTTTTGGTTCTAAAAATGATTCCGAAATATTTTGCATGATTATGCCATATTTTTGAATGATTAAATGTTCATATATGCTTGTTGATGATTTATGCTTAATCATATATGTTTTATGCTTTGTTTTAATGTGAAAACCCTATTTAATGACATCTAACTGCCTTGCGATTTTAGATTTAGATCTGGAATGATATTTTAGAGATGGGTTTCAATTTTCATAATTTTCTGAATTAATTTGGATTTTATATTAATTTTCTAGTGAAGAAAAGGTTAATTTGGGTTTAAAATAATTTACGACTAAATTATTTATGTTTTGGGTCCGAAATTAATTTACGTTGGAAAACAAATTAAAAATGATTTTCTGGAATTTTCCTAAGTGTTTTGATGAATATATAAAATTATTTAAGGTATGGAACTTCAATGTTTTATATATTTATAAAAGGAGAAGGGGTATTTTATAAATAAATTAAATTGTTTATTTCTGAAATATTGGCAGCACTTTTAGAAAAAAATTAGCAACCAATAATATTTTGACAAATAAGGCTGGTTAGTTGAAAAGAAATTTTTTTAAAGTAAAAAACAGTTTTTACATGATTTTGGCATGTTTCACTACTTTCGGCACCAGGGGTTCCGACCAAGTACTTCCGCCTTCATTGCCATCGAAACCAATGCACCTGGTATCAAGTAATTGGTACGTAGCGAATTGGTGGGTCAAAGCTATGGGTTCCGAAGGGGTCAAGAGTGTCTTTGCTTTTAAATGAAAACGTGTCTGCTTTGCTTTCGAAGGATACGCTTTCGACTTGGTTGGCTTCCGACTGGGTCAAATTGATTTAAGGAAAGGTTTCGAATGGGTTGCGCCTTTTGTTTTAAGTAAATGCTTTTGTCGGGGTCGAAACCACTAGCTGCTACTTTTTGACTTTTCAACACCAATGGTTTCGGAGGGTATACTTTTCTTTTTAAACTTAGCCGCTTCTCCAATGCTTTCAGATGGTTGGTTTCGACACCATCTCTTCCTTGCTTAGGAATTGCTTTCGAAAGAGTGCTTTCGAGTTAAACGTTTTATGACCCTTTTTCTCTGTTGAAGGTAAAACCCAAAGGTTTCGAAAGGAATGGTTTCAAAAGGATGTTCCACATGTTTTATTTGAATCCAAAGGCTTTCGAAAGGATTACTGTTTTATGCTTTCGAAAGGTTTTAACGAATGGTTTTGAAGGGGTGGTTCCCCAATGGTTTCGAAAGGTTAGAAAGGAAAGGTTTCCAATGTATTCGAAAGGCTGTTAAAGGTTTTAAAGAAAGATGTCTAAGGTTTTATAGCTTTCGAAGGAAAGATTTTTCAATGGTTTCGAAAGTTTTATATGAATGGTTTCGAAAGGAATGTTTTGGCCATTCAGCCTTGGTGAAAGAAAGGGGTTTGCTTGGTTTTGAAAGGGGTACTTTCAATGGATTCGAAAGTGGTACTTTCAAAGGTTTAAATATTTTCATCAACAAAGATTTGAGTAATGTATATATAACCTGGCAAGGTGATTTTGAGTAAAGCTTAGAGTATATATTTTCCTTGTTTAAGTTTGATTTAAAGGTTTTAAATCAATTTGAGTTGAAAAGGTTTTCAAGGAAAATTTAAGGGAAGATTACCCTAAGTAGAATGACTCGGATATTATAATACCAAATGGGACTGGTATAGGGTCGCGCCCTATACATTTGCTATTAGCCCTAGCTAATTTAGTCCAAAATACCAGTTTGTAGGGCTTTGTCACAGGTAAGACTAAAATGATGATTACATACAGAAGGGAATATATATTTGTATACAGATAGGTTATTGGTAAGCCGGCAAAACCATTTGGATCAGGTGACCCTAGAAGTAGATAAGTTAGGGTCAGACCGTCCATAAGAAGAGTATCTAACAGATAAGTTAGGGATAGACCGTCCAGAAGAGGAGTATCTAACAGGTGTTAGATTATTTTATTTATTTTGTCCGGTAGGCCTGAGTCAGAAAAAGGTTAGTAGTTAGCCAAACAAAACTATAGTGTTCGGACATATAGTCCATTTATTACCTGACATGTAAGTTTACATGATATTGCTTTACAGTTTTTTAACCAGTTTTGGTTGCAGGATTATGATTTGCAAAAGATATGTTTTAAAAGGATATTAATGAGGGGAAACCCGTTCCGCTAAGCGGCATGGTCTCACTTAATATCAAATACTGAGATGTATTTTATTATTTACACCAGACTTTATGGTTGACTCAAAGTTTATGTTTTTCCCATTAAACTCTCAGGTGCTCAAAATTGATTTGAGTAGACTGAGGGTTGAGGTTTACAGGTTTTAGTAGGTTGACGAATAAAGCTTCCGGAGGCAAGCACGTGGCTGATGGATAGCTACTTAGGAGTTGCTGTTTTATTTTGTTTTATTCCACTATTTTGTATTTTAGACAGTTATGCATATATAGTACTCTGATCAACCAAGGGGGCATCTTCATATTTCGCTCTTGGTGTATTTTGTAATAATTATTTTTGATCTATACCTGGGAAACGATTATGGAATTATGTAATAGAATATGAAACATGTTTTGTGAAATGTAATCAGAAAAGTTGTTTTGTGAAATTTGTGATTTTAGTTTCATATTCATGTGCTTCTGATATTATACATACCATTAACATTACCGTATTTGATCACTGGAAGTTAATACTATGGATGACTGCAGCATCTGTAGCACTTAGCTTCGGGCCTCCAGATAGGAGATGTTACAACATACTTGCATAATACGATTACACCTTTACGCTAGGATTGAGCTCATTTTAGCACGTCTGATGTAACAACCCGCTTTTCCGTACAATTCAAGCTGACAATAAACCACACATGTCCAACCTAAATCAAACGGAAAGATGGATAGTTAAGGGAAAGAAAGTAGAAAGAAGAAGAGGAGAGAAGAATAGAAGAAAAAAATTAAAACAACACAGACTCTCACAATCACAGCGGAACAATATATAATATAATATCAATGATTTTTACAAAAGAGAAACTGTTATATGCATACATCCATCATAGTACAACAACAATCACAATTATCAGCCCGGAAAGTTATAACATCATGTCCCCACAATTGCTGATAATTTCAACAACAAAGCAGTGGAAAATAAACATATGCGTGTATACGCCTTGAAGACCTCTAACTCATCTCCTGAGCTCTAATGCATCCAAAGCAATATGTAAATATGCTCAGTTTGACCCGAACATTGTAATAAAATAACATCCGAGTTAGCCTGGAAAACCAGCGTGAGAAAACACACCCAATTTAACTTTTAAAGTTATAGAAACCTTTCGAAAATCAAAGGTATCTCGTAAGACCACGACGCATATAAACACGGACGGGTTTTTACCTTACGACAACCAAAACATTTCATATGAAATCCTCTGATATTATAATAGTGTCTAATATAGAAGTACTTATTAATCATAGCCGAAATTGTTACATTAAATAAATTCTAGCATACTAGGTTCTACAACCAAAACCGAAGGCTCGTATTGGAGAATGGATTCCAACTATGAAAGGGTAAGGTTCTACCCACCGGATCCGCACACCTCTAGATAAAATGTACGGGAGGCTACAACACGTTGCGCCACTGCTACTCAAGACCGGCACTACCCCCTTCTCGAGTAGCACTTACTTGGGTGCGACCCACTTAGCCCTGCCGCATGTCCCTGGTTTATTCATTTCCCAAGTGTGAGGCTCGAAGAGGCCACGTTCTTATCATTTCCTCCTAGCAAACCATCTTGGAATCCTAATACTTCCCTCCAGGCAACCAATGCGATACCAGCATTCATCCATACAGGTTCGTTCTGGGACTGAACGAAACGCTTGAGAACTCCGTCTCCAATTCCATCATCTTCAAGATGTCTTCACTTCGAATGCTTGAGTTGGATCGAAGGTGTTTTCGGATAACATATCCGATCCTGGTCTCTTCGAAACAACATTCGACAGTTTCCGGTAAACTCAACCCCGATTCTTTAGGAAATAAACAGTCAAAGATAAGATCAGAGATCACCTCCTAACCGTTAGTAGATGGATTTCCTTATCATTGTCCTAGAAGAACGAAATGAGATTTATACGCATAGTACAACATCATCGGAGATGACTGTGCCACATAACTCACGGGTTTCTCCTAGATATTTCCAAAGTTACTTTTGGGTCCAAATTCCGATAGTCGGTTATTTAACTACCAAATAATAAACATTTAATCAGGGATTTAATTCCATAGGAAAACCAACATTTGGTTAAGCACCAAGCAACACTAAGCCTCCTTAATTAATCTTTTCATTAATTAAAACCATCTTGTAAGTGCTTGTATCAAAATACTTTTATAAAGATATATTCACAAACCCCTTCTATTTTCAATACTTAGAAAATATCCATGTACTTATATCAACGGTATAAGTATATTTACCAAACACTAAGGAAGATCTCTCTTTTACCAAATTCTAAAATCATTTATAAACTCCATTATAAATCTCTAAAACCATTTATAAATTATTTCTCGAGTCATTTATGAACCCTTTATGAAACCATGCAATTATTTATAAATCCTTTTTACAAATCTATCAACCCATTTCTAAAATTCGTTTATAAATATCCAACTATTTATAAACCTTTTTACCTTATAAATAACCTTCCTTTAAAATCTTCAAACCATTTTATAAGCTCCTCTTATAAAAATCCAAGTTTGTTTAGATAACTCTATTTATGAATCTCGAAAACATCATAAGTAAATAATTATTATTAAGTTTTTAACCCTTTAAAAATAATAAATAAATAATTCAAAACATTATGAATAAACAATCGTTAATCTTTACTATACAAATAATAATGATAAATTACCAAAATATTATTAATAATCACTATTATTAATTTCAAACCATATTAACGATTTAAATAATTAACCTTTCAAAATATTTAATTATTAACCAACAACTTCAAAAAAATATTAATATAATTAACCAACTTTTTGGAACATAATATATTTCCTGGATAAAAATCCATACTTAAATCTTCAAACCAATCATTCACATATTTATAAAACTGAATTTAAGAATATCTTTCCATTTTATAAAACTTCCTTTCATAAAACCCATTAATTTATGAACGCCATTTATAAATCTATTTCCTTTATGAATCCCGCTTATTCATAAATCATGTTTAAAAACATAAATCACCATCCGTTTTAACTTTACTTCCATATGGATAATTTTCTTTTATAAATCACTTTCTATTTATAAAAATATCGTTTAACATTCCAAATTTATCCTCGCCTTCAATTCCTAAAATAGAATCAACTATTTCTAAAATATCATTTCGTATCTTAGAATAATTCCATCGTTTGATTCATTTCTCTAATTTATGATAAAAGTTTCCTTTAATTTATAAACCCCGTTATAAATCTATGCTTTTATTATCAAAATACGATTTTACAAATCTTCACTTCATTTGTGAAATATTACTTTTATAAATTATCACATTTACAAAATCTCACATTTGTAATTAATATTTAATATATGTATACATATACATATACATATACATATATATACATATTACTTTGTATAAAATGGTTAATAAATATTAATGTCAAAATATTTCTATTTTCCTCCAAACATATCCCTTCATTACAAAAGACGGACTTATTTCAAAATTTTGAAAATCTTTATTTACAGTTCAGAAATCTCTATTTAATAGTATTTTATTGAACTATTAACTTATGATATCCAAAAATCATAACTTTTATTTTAAAATAATTACTCCTTCAATAATTCAAGACTAATTATTTAAAACATATATAATTTTCAAAATCGCTTTGAAATCCTTTTTACATCAAATCACTATTGTATAGTATTTTAAAATACCAAAAATGAGGCTCGGTTCTATTTACGCACTATTTGAGCAAAATCATATCCATGTCATCAATATTGCATTCAACAAATCATATATCACCATATATATGAAAATAAAATCAACAGTGTGAGGAATCCCATTGGATCCCTCCAACCTGTCCTCCTGCATCAAATACAGTATATAATCATAAAAATATAAATCAACTACTTCGAGGCGGGATCCGTATACAAAGGGTCATCCGCTCTTACACGGGAACATAATAGGGTCTCATCCGCTTCAATAGGCGGGAATATATACAATCCAACTATATAATAATCCATAAATTATCCAACAACCTATAATAGAATATCCATGCATCCAATAAACAATTATATTGACTACATAAATTTTCTGATTAACCAAAAAGGTGAGATTAACTCACATTAATTTTTAATAGTCGCCACAATGTTTCGACTCAAATTAAAATTGAATAGTCGTTCAATTTTTACCTAAATTTCTTACTAGCTCTGAGTCCGTCCAATCCAACTCCATACCATAGGTTTCCTCGATACGATCGCAACACGACTCCTCTCACTTTATTTGGACCTTGTACGAGAAAGTTACGGATAAATAAACATTTGATATAATTAAATTTTTTATTAACTTAATAAATTAAACTTAAATTAACCTTCTTTATACTTTCTCCCTCCCTCACGCTACAGTTCCAGGCAACGCACGATTTTTTTTTTCGCTCAATGATCGAACGCACCAAAACATCGCCAAGCCACATGCCACCGCCGCTTGCGCCCTCCTCCATGCTCGCGCCATCCTACAGCAGCGCACGCGCGTACGCCGCATCCCCAAACCGAACCATATCTTAGTTGAGGTCGAGCTCCAATTCGGCCTCTGGTGGTCCAGATCAACCATGGCCGTTGAATTTGGTTTGAATTTGAAAAAAAGAAAGAAAAATAAATCGTTCTCTCTTACTTGCACGCGGTTATATGCTGAAGGGGTATAGGCTTAGGCATGGGTAAAGGTATGGGCGAAGCGTGGATATAAAAGAATATATATATATAATTTAATTTTAAAATGTTTATTTATAAACGTCCTAAAATCTCGAACTCCAAACGAGGCGTGTCGCCTGGTGTCCTAAATGTTATACCCCTATTCCAAACACAATGGAATAGGTCTCGAGGCCCAATTCCATCATATACATAAGATAGCTTTTGAAATCCAATTATTTATTTAAATTTTTGAAATTAATTTCCATGCATTTCAAACTCGCACGACCAAATGATACGTCCGATCGCTATGAAATACGACGGCATACGATAATTCACTATTACGGATTAGATGAAACTGTTCCGTCAAAATTCAAGACAGTGCCTCGGAGGACTATTTTTACACGTTAATTAGAACGAGTAATTTCCAATTTCAATTTAATCACTTTTAAATCGAAATTAAAAGTTTACTATCTTCCATCTTATTCAAATAGAATTTAAATCAACTTTCAAAATTGTTAACAAGAAAACTTGTCAGCACCCCAAAATTGTTTTTAGGACGAGCTTAGTCCTCTTCGATCTCTTTTGGTTAAGTGGAAGAAGATAAGATGTGGATAATCCTTTTAGTTCACCCTTTCGAATAGGTTCTTGTTATGATAGCTTCCCCTTATCAAACTATCGACCCAGTCGAAATGCTTAAATTTCTTTCTTTTTGATTTTTCGAAATGGATGGAGTAGCTTGATTACCACTTCGGAATAGTCCTTTCGAAGTAGTTGCGGAGGCTTAATGGGTGGCTTTAAGACCCAAGGTTATGATCAGTTTTGAATGGTTTCGACCTTGTCGAAAGCTTGAGTCTTAAGTGTCTTAGGTTTGAGTTGGGAATAAAAGGTTAAACTGGTTTGGGTTAAGGTTTCGATCCATTCGAAAGTAGAAGTCCAATGAAATGTGGTTTGGAATCTATAACTGAAATTAATTGAAAATGCAGAGGTTTTGATCAAGTCGGAAGAGACATTTCGATGTGTTCGAAACCTATAAAACACAATAAAATCTGATAAAAAGATTTCGAAATGACTAAGTAATTCAGGATTCAGAGATCTTCCCTTTATCGACTCAAAGCAGCCTTTATCGATAAATTCTTCCCCAGTTCAATTTACAAATTAGAGTTACAACTTTTAGAATTAAGAAAGTACAATTATAGAATAAATGAGTTCGAATCCCCAAAACCAGACCCCTTGGGTCTTATTTATAGATGCGGCTTGGCACCTTTCAACCCAGTGCTTTTGACATGGTCGAAATGTGGCTTCAGATGCCTTCCGACTCCTTCGGTATTTGCGCTCCCCTTTGCAATGCTTTCTAATAGGCTCGAATGCTTCTGTCTTCATCGAAAGGGGAGGTTGTTCCTTCTCTTCTTTATGTTGTTTTGTAAGAACTTTCGAATCTGTCGGTGGGTTGTTTCCAGGGGCTTCGAAGGTGTTGAACTGGTGATGGTTTCGATGTTGTTTGTAGCTTCCAAACATATGCTTGCGACTTGATGTGGAACCTTCCCCGGATTTCAAAGGCTTCGACCGGTTCGAAAGGCTTGATTTTGCTTCTGAAATGGTTGTTTCGACCAAGATATGCTTCTGAGTGACTTGAGTGAAGGTGGAACCCTTAGACGCGAAAGGTTTGGCGCGCAGATGAAAGGTTGTTATGCATTGTCTTCAAAAAGGGTTACTTTAACTCCTTCGAAAGGTCTTTATACCGATGGAAGCACATACTTCGGAAGGTGTTTATTGATGCGGGAACGTGCTTTTGACTCTTTTGACCCCTTCAAAAGGTTTTGCTACTTCTAGTTCTTGGTTGTTGCATCCCTTCGACTCCTTCGAAAGGTCTTACTAGTATTTTTCTCTCTTGTTCTTCTTTGCCTTCTATTCAATAGGGTTTCGACATGGTCAAAAGGATATCTAGGTAACATCCCCCCTCCCCCGCGAAGGGATGCCTTTGACTTTTTAAGTCAATCATCTTGAAACCTTTAATGCTTCCCGCCTTTTCACATTCCAGCGTTGATCTGAGTCGTTCATTTAATTTGATCGGGCGACCTGCTTTTTCTGCTGAACTTTCTTATAAGCCGCGTTCTCTTCTTCTTCTCTTCCACTCATCTGTAATTGAAACAAACTTTGAGCAAAAGTAAAAATCCTCAAACCTAATATTATTCTTTTTCAATCAAAGAAAAATCCAGCTCTAAAGGAAGTCAAAATCATTTTGCTTTTCAAATCTCTCTCTCTTTTCATTTTACGGTAGATTTCAACTTCTCAAAATTTTTACAATTGGGATTTCGATCTTTTGTTTTGATTTACCTGGAATTATTTTAGTTTTAAGTTTTAATTTACCTGAAAACATTCTTTGATTCAGTCTCATGGTTTAACTCAATTTTCTTTCTTTTTTTGTTAATTTTCATTCTGAACTCACCCGATCCAGATTCTATTATTATCATTATTTTTAGAGGAAAATTTCCTTTACCTCAAAGATTTCAAGATTTTAAGTGATTGATTCTTGCTTGAATTCATTTGTTTAATGGTTTTCAAGTTTCTGGGTTGAGATCGGGTTAGGGGAAGAAGGAGTCTTTGGTTAACTTCGTCCTGAAGTTTTGAGAAGTACAAACCAAAAATTTGGCGCTAGAATTTTACTCTTCTACCTCTTCAAAAGGGATTGAGGCAGCAATTTACTGTTTTGATTTTTCAGCCCCTTCGATGGGGTCGAAAGGTAATCTAGCGCCTTATTTTATTGACCATGTCGAAAGGTTATTTAGTTCATACGAAACCGACCTCTTTGAAGGCGATTTTATGCTATCGGCTCTTATACCTTTCGAAGATATTGGTTATTGCATCGTAACTCACATTTTTGAAAGCATAGATTTTGTCCCATGGATTTCACAACCATTCATATAAACTTGTTTTAAATTTGTTTAAGTTAGAGATGGATATATTTTATAAACTGGGCTAAGGAAAGCATACTTTGTAAAATTCATGAATCAAGCCAAACGATTCGACTTAGTTGAAACTAGTTGCATTGATTGAAATTTAGTTGTTAATAGGCTTTTGGAACCATGCATTACTTTTAATTCCATCGAAACCTTTTGTAACTAAAGAGTCGAAAGCTCCTATAATCATCTTTCTCCAATATCATCGAAACATTACTAGTCCTTTTATTATATTTTTTTTAACAATACGACTTTAACTTAAAACCTTTCGACTTAATTGGTATATATGGTTTCGACAACATTCATGTTCCCTTGGTAAAATTAAGCTTGTAGGCTTCGACGGTGTCGAAGGGTCTTTCCCTTTGTTTGTCAAATATTGGTAGCATGTACTTTGTTCAAATTTTTATGTTGGTTTTAACTATTCCTTTCTAATAATAAAGTTCCTATTAAGCTTTCGACATTGTCGAAGAGTGTCGGTTGGACATATACTTCAACCCTTCCTTTCGACCCTATCGAAAGCTCAGTAGATGCTTATATCTAGGCTTTCGACATTGTTAAGAGGTGGTTATTAAGTGTTAACTTTTATTTTCTTTTCAACTCTGTCGAAAGCTCGATAAATCACATTTTTAACATTAGCGTTCTTTCAAGAATTTGAAGTTTCATGTTTTCTTTGATGTTCAAATTGTTGTAATAGGTTTCTACTAATCCTTGAAAGAATGTTAACTTCATAATGAACTGTAATTTCTAACTGAACCGTTTTCAGCTAGCAGAATCATGAGTTCTCCAAAGAATGTTGAAGCTACTTCCAAGAATTCTTTGATATCCACTCAAGATGAAGTGGATGCAATCCTCAACGACTTTGGAATCACCGGGGTGGAAGCCATTCCACCTCTGAAAATGACACCATCAATAGCCCTCCTGAAGGATTCTTCGCTTACACTGCTATACACATATGGCATGGAGGGTTTTTCCGTTTTCGGAATTCTTGTCTAGTTTCCTAGCTCATCAAGGAATTGCTCTGATTCCACTATCTCCAAATGTGTACACCTATCTCTTATCTTTGGAGTTTATGGCACTAGAGTCTGGCATCCCTTCTTTGAATGCGAAAAAATTGAATCACCTCGTCCGATTGGTTAAACTCGGCGACCTTAACAACCAAATCTTCAGGGTGAATTCTCCAAAGAAACTGATAGAGGGAGTGAACAAGTTTAGAGATTGGGAGAATCAGTTCTTCTTTGTTAGATGCTTCCCAAATGTTAGCGGGACTTTCTCTACCCCATGTAAGCTCATATTTCATTATTTCCCTTCCATCTAATTACTTTTCTTTGCTGATCTATGCTTTCTGTCAGGTGCTCCTGCTAAATAACCAAACAAAGAAGATAAGAGGATGGTGGAATCTTTAGTTGTAGCTTGCCGATTGATGCTGCTAAATCCTACAAATTTACATAAGTATTCTCTCCTGCCGGCTGGTCAAAGGATTCTTGGCCAACCTCCCTTGATTCAACACACATCCCGAAGCAAACACTTCCTTTCCTTGGGAGATCCTACAAATTTCTCCCCAATGTCACCTATCTATGTTGACCACTCCGGTAAGTTATAAACGCTGCACTTGTTATCTTTTGTTGTGTTGGTTTTTCAAATTATTCTACTGAATTATAATCTTTTTGAATTCTCTTCAGCTGCTCTTCAGGTGGAAAAACCCATTAGCGGTCCTGCTCCTCTCTCCTCGACATTCGGTGCGCCATCCTTTTCTCAGGCCATTGCCAGGTCAAAGATGGCTGCTAAAAGAAAATTAATTAAAATGTCTATGGTGGAACCACCTCCAAAAAGAGTTGAAGTTCTAGATTCTCCAATTCTGGAAGAAGAGGAGTCTATTAATGTTGGGGAATTTCTAAAGAGTCCGACCGTCGAAGCTCCTCATGTCTTACCTAAGGAAACTCCTACCAAGGTCGATCCTCTTTCACGCATCATTGTCTCCAGCTCTCCGAGCGTAATTGAGCAGATGCAAAAGGCCTTGGGGATTTCGACCCCTACTCAAGTGTTAAATCTTCATGGACCATCAACTTCCACACCTTTGAGTGATTTTGAGAAGATGATCCATTCTATCTGAAATTCTACGTCATTCACTTCAATTCAGCCACTATCCTCTGTTTTTGATTTGGAGGATCACTATCGATCCCTTCTTGAACAATAACTCCTGGTATATTTAACGTTACTTAACATTATTATCTCTGTTTTTGTTTAATCTTTTAACTTTTGTTGTCCTTTTCTTTCAGATTTTCAAAAGCTGGTTCTCCCTACATGTAAATGTGTCCAAATCTTCTGCCAAAACATCTAAACTTCGAGCGGAAGTTGCTGCCTTGAATAACCAAATTTCCTCCTTGTTTGTGGAGAAGAGAGAGACTACAACTGAATTGGAGCAACTGAAATCTTCTCTTGCTCAGCCATAATCTATTATCTTAGAGGAGAGGAAGGCTCGTCAACTTCTAGCCGATGAGAACTTAGCTTTGTTAATGACTTTGAAAGAGTCTGAAGAGGAAAAAGGACGGATGGCAGCTAAACAATCCTTGTTAAAGGAAAACCTGAAAAAGAACAAGACCTCCCTAAAACTGGCTATCGACACCATTTCTGATGTTAAGCAGCGAGTGTTGCAATTCCTTGACTCATCTCTTGAAGACATTATTATGAACTCCTTTGAAGACGCTTAGATTTGAGCTTCCCCTCACTCGACCCTGCTCTTGTTGATAGGTTGATGGATAGAATCAAAAAGATGGAGTAGGGGATTGAAGTTGCTGAGAGGGAGGAAATTGACACTCCAAAATTCTCTCCTTTGACGTTCCTTCCTTCAAGGTCGAATTTTACTCCGAAGACGAAGGCAATAAAGATGAGGTCGTCGAAGAAGAGGGGGGATATCATGATGATGATAACGATGATGACGGGGATGATAACATCAACGGCGTCCAAGGATCAGGTGGCAACGGGGGTGGCCATACCGAAGCTTCTGAGAAAGATGGGGATGATAATATGAAATCCTCTGAAGAAGATTCATCCCTTCATGAAGTGATTCTGCCTAAGTCTCCTGCACCTTCTGGCCCACAAGAAGAGCCTACTCCTATTGATGTTGAAGTGCCAAAAGAAAGGGAGCGGGCTTCCTAAGCATCAATTCCGGTATCTCAGGTATGGGATCTCTATTTAAATATTTTTCGCTTCGAAGATAATAATAGTGTAAATTAATTTTTTAGATAAGGAAGAAATCCGTCCTCCCCTATAAAACCAAGCTTCAAAGAAAACAAGCAGAGATTAATAGTTTATATAGGGAGTTAGACAAACAATTGAAGGAGCACAACATTCTTTCTGATAAATATCATAGACTCAATAGAAATTTGGTTGTACTAGCATCCTCTAAGCATCAAGAAGCTGTCCCACGGTTGAGGAGAGCGCGCCTTTGATATGACACTCTTTTGAAGGAAAACTGGGAATTGATTACCCTCTTCTGGATGTTGATTGAGGAGAGAGACATTTTAGTTAATTTCTTATACAAGGCTTATTGTAGGCACCCAATTATCGATTTTCATATTTTGGAAATTTTTGTGGTAGTCTACTTAGGCGCTTACACAAAAGATACTTGGACGAATTTGGATCCGACTTGCATCCAGAGCTTGTTGGAACTTACCACGAGTCAGATCCATTCCCCAAGATCTACCTCCTGAAAAACTCAAGTATTATAAGGACAAATTTTTTTTAGAATTATTTACCAAGTCAATTTTATATGAACCCGATGAAAGATTGTGAATATGTAATAATATTGATTTGTAGGTATTTGATTATTCTTGCCTTTTATACTTAGCTATATTTTATTGTATTATCACAGAGTGAACATTCGTCAGGCAATATTGTCTCTAGAGATTACCTAGGCCAATATGTTAAATTAAGAAGATTTTATCTTGAAAAGGCATCGATTTTGAAATCTTCAAAATTAGCAAGATATTGTTTTCTTAGAGATTTACAAAAACTTTACATGGAACATCCTCGTCTCCGCTTCGATTTCCTTGGTGATGAGAAAGAAAAGCTACTTAAGGAGATCCAGATATTCTATACTAAATTAATTTGCGGTCATGGTAGTCCTCCAGCCGAGGAATGGGACTATAGTAAATATCCCCCAATGATTACCTCGGAAGGACTAAACATTCCATTGGACTATATACTTATTCTTTCTGTCAATTCATTGAATAAAGTTAGAAATGCTGCTTCTCATCTTTAGATATAAAACAAATTTTTATTGTACCTTTTTCTAGTTTCATCATTTCTTGAGTTGTAATCTTTTATCGTAATAATAAAGATATTGATCATTCTGGTTTTGACTTCATTCTTTTTATTTTTTATTTAAATAGGAGTTACAGTTATCTATGGCACCTCTTTCATTAGATTCAGCGTCTCACTTTATTAATCTTAAGGATAAGCTGTTAGCGGAACTTGAAAAGGGTAAACTTTTCGAAGATACTTTACTTGCCCATTTCCACGGCAATGCCGAAGCTTTAAGATGGCACAAAATATTCTTACTTCAGAAAACTATTGTCAGAAATCTTAAGGATCAAATTGCCAGTTTAGAAGCAGATGTTAATAGTGAAAATGAAACAATTTCCGCTCTGAAGCATCAAGTTAATCCGAATCGTTCAATTGAGTTCGATCACAAGACGTCAGAACTTTTCCAACAGATAAGCGATTTGGAGATGAAATTAAAGGATATTCAAGCTTAGCGTGAGTCGTTGGAATTTATTACGGGGGATAATATCCAGTGTATTGATTTACCAGTCTCTCATGCTACTCTCTCTTCTGCTAAATCTACAAGATCTACTTCCCTTGCCGCTTAGAAATTTACCACTATGACCAATCCTCCCCCTGGCTTAGACGAGAAGGTAGTGGGCGAGTGGTGTAGGAAAGTTAAATTCGAAATGATGAAATATTTTGACAAACAGTAGAATGTTAAATACTCACAACGCATAAATGAATATGCTGCTAGAATTAAAAAACTCGAACGCGATAACTATCTCCTTTTGAAGCGCATCGCTGAATTGGAAAGGGAAAATAAGAATCTTAGAAGCGCAAATGGAGCTTTCAATCACGCTTTGTAAACTAATATTGATGCGATTGATGATGCAGACAAGATAAGGAAGAAAGAGAAGAAACTTAAAGAAGTTCTTTGTATCGCTATCCGTCACATCATAGATTCTTTAATCGCTGAGAACTTGAACAAGGCTGCCCAAGATTTATGAAAGATTCATATCTATGAAATGTATATATTTGTTCTATACATTTGTAAATAATTTCATAAGTTATGTAAATCATGTAAATTTTGTAAATATCACATGGTTTGTGATCCTTTCCTATAATGTTATCTCTGAAACATTTGTTTGATGGCCCATTCCATAATTTTTGTGTTTACTGGATCTTTTATTATCCTTTACTATTCTGATTTCCCTTAAAAGTATGAAGCAAACAATATTTCTGATTGTTAGCTTTAAATTGATATAAGAGTCTATCTATATCATTCGTGTAGATTAACAAATCATTATGTCAATTGTATGGTAATATATAAATAGTAATTGTATCTGATTAAAAATCTTGAAACCCATCTTTGATCACGATGAGAAATAATTAAAAATTTAACTTTAACCATATTGCTGAAATATCTGAAGTCTGTTGGTGGAAAATTTCATCCTCATCCAAGGATATAAATGCATAAGAAAATCATCCTATGAAGATTACCAATAGAAGGTTAATAATGATTAAATAATAGAAGTCCAAAAATCATTATCTGAAAATTTGTAGTAGACATCCAATGACCCATATTTGGGCAGTAATGAAATCTGAAAGTTTAGAAGCCCGAAACCCAGATTCGGGTATTAGTGGATGATGTTTAGAAGTTAAGAAACTTGAAATTCATATTCAGGTATTTGTAGATGATGATCGAAAATTCATAATAACGATCTTCTTGATAGAAGTTGATAGAAGTCTTTGACCCCGGATTCGAGTATCAATAGTGGATAATCAGAATTCCATAATAGAAATCTCAAGCCCAGATTAGGGCATCAATAAGTGAAATCAAGTAATAGTCTCGAAACCCAGATTCGGTATGAGGAATTGAGAGATATGTAACCTAGATTTGGGTATTAATAGATGAAGTTTAGAAATGAGAGACCTGAAACCCAGATTCGGGTAATAAGTGGAGTTTTATTCTACTCCTTAGATTTTGTCTTCTCTAACATGTATAAACCTCTTAGGCCTTGTATGAAGTTGTGGTTTGATTGGTTGTTTCTCGAGCTTGGACATTCTAGTCCTCTATTTGATACGCCACTTCTCGGGCTTGGACATCTTAGTCCGCTCTTTGACAAGCCTCTTCTTGGGCTTGGATGTCTTAGTCTGTTGTTTGGTGAGACTCTTACCGGGCTTGGACATCTTAGTCCTTTGTAGTTGTGCCGCTTCTTGGGCTTGGAAGTCTTAGTCCGTTATTGTCTGGTGCTCTTGGTTAGCTCATTCTTAGAGGCTAGAACAAAGGACTTACCCAACCTCCCTCTAAGAGGCGCCTTAACCTGACCAGAGGCGCGACCAAGGGCTTGTCGATGCTTTAACCTGGCCATAGCATGGCATGGATAAAGGCTTAGACTCCTCCCTCCAGGAGGTGCCCTGCCCTAGCCATAGCGCGGCGCGGACAGGGGCTTGTCGATGCTTTAACCTGGCCATAGCGTGGCGCAGATAAAGGCTTACACTCCTCCCTCCAGGAGGTGCCTTGACCTGAGCAGAGGTGAGGCCAAGGGCTTCTCAATGCTTTAACCTAGCCATAGCGTAGCGCGGTTAAAGGCTTACACTCCTTCCTCCAAGAGGTGCTCTACCCTGGCCAACTCGGCGCAGACAGAGGCTTTGACCGTTTAAGGTAATGTCCAAATAAAAGAAGTATTTCACTCCCAACCATGTAGATTCTCTTTAAAGAAAAGTAGCTCCTTATTGATCTCATTCAGTATTTCTTTACATACAAACTCATTGATTTTGCCTTGACAGTAAAAGTTGATTATCATCCTTTCCAAGGCTCTGCGGTGGTTAGTTTTATGACCATTCATCGTATGGTAATGGCAATAAGATCCTCCCAAATTCCTTTCATATTTTGGTTTCCTCTTTTGTGATGGCCAATAGTTGAGCTCATTCTTTATTAGTAAGTAGACATTCTCTATGGATGTTGTTAGATTGCACTCTTTAGGAAGTCTTGACTTGAAACTTGTTTCTTGAGGATGGCTGCTAAATCTTTTATTACTTGGCTTTGGAGTTTCCCCTTTGATAACTAGTTTTCTCTTTAAAACTCTTTGGGGTTTCGATGTAGGTATTGTCCCACTTGTGACTTAACCCCATTTGTGTGCAAAGGCATTGTAATCTGCCATTATTCCTTCTTCAAAGATTGTGCCTTTGGTACAATGTTGAATTGTTTTTCTCATTTGGTCAAATAAATTGTCGCTTTCCTTTTTATTTTCCCTTAAAGCAAAGATTGGGGTGGGACCAACATGAAAAGGGTTTAAACTCCATTTAAGTGGATCATAGGCTTAAACTTTATTTTTCATTATGATTCTTAAAGCCTTCATCCTTAACAGTTGTTCTTCTTGGAGATTCTTATCATTAGCTTCATCTAAGGAGAATCCAATTAAGTGTGGTTCGGAAGATCCCTAGTCAGATCTTGTAAATTTGCCAGCCATGATGAAGTTAGATCAAAAGTAGATAAGCTTGAAATAGGATTTGGTTAGAGATAAGTGGTGTGGCTATTAACCATAAGGTTGGAGGTTCAGGCCATCCTTCTAGCGCCAAAATGTTAACAAGAAAACTTGTTAACACCCCAAAATTGTTTTTAGGATGAGGTCAGTCCTCTTCGATCTCTTTTGGTTAAGTGGAAGAAGATAAGATGTGGATAATCCTTTCAGTTCACCCTTTCGAATAGGTTCTTGTTATGATAGCTTTACCCTATCAACCTTTCGACCTAGTTGAAACGCTCAAATTCCTTTCTTTTTGATTTTTCAAAATGGATGAAGTAGCTTGATTACTCCTTTGGAATAGTCCTTTCAAAGCAGTTGCAGAGGCTTAATGGATGGCTCTAGGAGCCAAGGTTATGATTAGTTTTGAATGGTGTCAACCTTGTCAAAAGCTTGAGTCTTAAGTGTCCTAGGTTTGAGTTGGGAATAAAAGGTAAAACTGGTTTGGGTTAAGGTTTTGATCCATTCAAATGTAGAAGTCCAATGAAAATGGTCTGGAATCTATAACTGAAATTACTTGAAAATGCAGAGGTTTCGATCAAGTCGGAAGAGACCTTTCGATGTGTTCGAAACCTGTAAAACACGATCAGATCTGATAAAAAGCTTTCGAAAGAACTAAGTAATTAAGGATTCAGAGATCTTCCATTTATCGACTCAAAGAAGCCTTTATTGATCAATTCTTCCCCAATTCAATTTACAAATTAGTGTTACAAATTTTAGAATTAAGAAAGTACAAGTGTAGAATGAATGAGTTTGAATCCCCAAAACTAGACCCCTTGAGTCTTATTTATAGATGCGGGTCGGCACCTTTCGACCCAGTGCTTTCGACCTGGTCGAAAGGTGGCTTCAGATACCTTCCAACTCCTTTGGTACTTGCGCTCCCCTTTACAATGCTTTCGAATAAGCTTGAATGCTTTCGTCTTCATCGAAAGGGGCAGTTGCGCCTTCTCTTCTTTATGTCGCTTTGTAAGAGCTTTCGACTCTGTCGATGGGTTGTTTCCATGGGCTTCGAAGGTGTTGAACTGGTGATGGTTTTGATGCTGTTTGTAGCTTCCAAACATATGCTTACAACTTGATGCGGAACTTTCCCTGGATATCAAAGGCTTCAACCAGTTCAAATGGCTTGAATTTGCTTCCGAAAGGGTTTGTTTCGACCAAGATGTGCTTCTAAGTGACTTGAGTGCAGGCGGAACCTTTGGACTCGAAAGGTTTGGCATGCAGATGAAAGGTTGTTATGCATTGTCTTCGAATGGGGTTGCTTTAACTCCTTCGAAAGGTCTTTATACCGATGGAAGCACCTGCTTCGAAAGGTGTTTATTGAAGCGGGAACGTGCTTTCGACCCCTTCGAAAGGTTTTGCTACTTCTAGTCTTTGGCTATTGCATCCCTTCGACTCCTTCGGAAGGTCTTGTGAGTGTTTTCCTATCTTGTTCTTCTTTGCCTTCTATTCAATAGGGTTTTGACATGGTCGAAAGAATATTTGGTGGTAATAGAAATCATTTTCATCCACCTTAAATTCAATATTCAATTATTTAAACAATTTCAAATATTCAATTTAACAATTTAATTATCAAATAAATCGCTATATTTGAAATTCAAGTTATTTCATTTATAAAAATAACTTTTCAATATTTAAAATAAATGAAATATTCTAAATTCAAATTACTAAAATTCTAGGTTGTTACACTCTCCCCCCCCCCCTTTAAAATGCATTTCGTCCCTAAAATTACCATGTTAGCAAAATGCCCAAACCATTTAACCTTCAAAGCAATTAGTTGAAATAGATTACCAAACTCCTTTAAATCCTGTAACCTTCCGAAGTCAATTAGTTGAAACTTTTTATAAAAACCTTTTCTAAGTCTTTCAAATTAATTTGTAGTTACTAACTAATATCGTTCAAAGTTATAAAACCAAAATCCAAATTTTTGGTTATCAAAAATTCTCAAAATTTTTCTAACGCCTTAAATTTTCGAAATTTTTGCCAGCGTCTCCTTTTCCCGGCTCGATCGTAAATTTACAATATATATAGTCACAAATAAACATCTCATCTTCGAGGATGAGGCATCCTGTAGGGAAAAATATAAAAGTACAATATGTAATCCGAGATGTTTACCTTATTTTAGAATTAGCAAGCATATACAATCAATACTGCGCAAAAGCGAGTTCCAAATGCAAAGTATACGCCATCCGCACCTACTAAACACTCAACAAGCAATGAGAACATGCACATATAAAATAATATCACAATAACATAGACTATACCATAACTATATGCAATTTTAGTGAATCTAAGAAGAGAACTTATTAAACAAATAACATCCATCCAACTTATTTGTCATCATATAAATTTTCATTTCCAAATGTCAACATTATATACTTCCATTTCTTATTAACCTGTTATTGATTCATTTCAGTTTATTACCATTCAATTGATTTACATTCAATTATTAACATTCACTTTAATTACATTCAATCTTAGGTTAACAATAATTCACTTATTTGCATTTCTTATTTACATCCAATTTATTCATATCCAATTCATTCATGCCAATTAATGTACATTCTATATAAATGTGAATTCCATTAATCTATACTAAATCAATTTTCATTCAATCCTTTTGCTTTCAATTGATTTACATCAAATTCAATTATTCTCATTGGTTTTGTTCTTACACTTATCTATTCACATTCGTTTAATCTGCATTCAATTTAAACCAAATTCCATTATTATTAATTTCACTAACATTCCACTCATTAACATTCACTTATTAATATTCACTTTAAATTCAATTTATGTTTAACAACATTTCATCCCATATTCAATTCATTTATCGATCATTTCATAAAATCATTTCATTTTAACTTTTTCTAAGTTAAATTTTATTTTATCACTTTTTTTCACTTAGTATATTTTTAAATACTAATATTATTTATGAACCATTCCACCAATATTTTACTTAAGTCCTTTATAAATATTTTATACCATATTCTAATGTTTATTTTCACTTCATAACTTAAGTTTATATTCAATTCTATTAAACAAAATATTTAAACCATATTCAATTCGCTAATTCATTTCATTAGCTCAATTCAATTCATTCCTTACATTAATTCATTTTACTAGTTCACTTCACAAATTTATTTCATTACTATAATCAATTTTATCTATTTCTAGCAAAAAACATTCCAAAACATACTCAATTCATTTTACAACTTAAGTTGAAGTTCATTTCATAACTCAAGTTCAATTCCATTTCACTAATTTATTTTATTAGTTCATTTCATTAATTCTTTACAAATCGAATTCAATTTCAATTTCACTTAACTTTGCTTAGTTAAATTTTATTTCAAAATTCATTTATTCAACTTAAGTTCAATTTCATTTCATAATTCAATTTTCAAATTTACTTTTTTAACATTTATATTCAACAAATTTAAAATTTGTTTTAACTTACTAATTTTCAAAATCTATGAATTATAAAACTTATTTCTTATCTATACCATCTTCAAAGTTCAAACCTTATTATCTTATGTTTCCAAAACATTTTAGTTAAAAATATTCAGGATTTTTAAACGTCTACTTTTATTTCAAATCGTTTTGATATTATATATATACATAACTCCTTTATATATCATATTTCACTTCTGGAATCTAAAACAAATTTGTTTTATTTAAACAACTTCAATGGTAGCAATTCCTCACTTAGAAACTCGAAAACGAATGCCGATGATGCTGAAGTCATCACGAGAATTATTTTCCAGCGACTGAAGTGAGTTCGGTACTTTCTATTTCTTTTAAATTCCATTTTAAATATTCAAACCCAAAATATTTTCAAAATAATACTATTATTATTTTTCTAAAACATTTCAAAAAATAATTTTCAAAATCAATGGGTTTTTAATTCTCCAACTTCTTGTTTTAAATCCAATTTTATTAACAAATCATATTTATAAATATACTTTGGCAATTCCATTTATAAATCACGTTTATAAATCATATTTATAAAATATCACTGCTTATGTAATTCATTTCACAATGTTGATTATTTAAGTTATAATCAATACTATATAATTCATACTAATAAATTCACTTTTATATATAACTCAATTTATAGATGTTTATCTTTGTTTAGATTATAACAATAACAACTTTTATTAAAACAACAAACAACAAATGATAATAATCAAATATTATCATTCCCTAACAACCAAACACTCCATATATAACTATAATAATTTTTGAAAAATTATTCTTTTAAATATAAAATATGATTTATGTAAAATTATTTCATTTACCCAGTTTTCAAAACAATATTGTGTCGGATTGCGTTGTTTAAGCGTTTAGAAACCCCTATCGATATCATGGCGTCCCACGTATCGACCATAATTCATAAGCCACTCAACAAATAAATTAACACAATATAAAATATTTCTATATCACTAACAAATACGCGCACATATATATACACTTAACTCATCCTAGGGTTTCGCTTACCCTATCTCAAATGAGTAAATTCCCACCAAAGCCTAGGTGTTCGCTTAACCTAAACTCTTATAGCACATTGTCACAACCCACTTTTCTGTACAATTTAAGCTGACAATAAACCATACATGTCCAACCCAAATCAAATGGAAAGATAGATAGTTAAGGGAAATAAAGAATAAAGAAGAAGAGGAGAGAAGAATGAAGAAAAAAATAAAATAACACAGAATCTCACAGTCGCAGCGGAACCATATATAATATAATGTCAATGATTTTTACAAAAGAGAAACTGTTATATGCATAAATCCATCAGAGTACAACAATAATCAAAATTATCATCTTGGATAGTTATAACATCATGTCCTCACAATTGCTTATAGTTTCAACAACAAATCAGCGAAAAATAAACATATACATGTATACGCCTTGAAGACCTCCAACTCGTCTCCTGAGCTTCAATGCATCAAAAGCAATCTCTAAATATGCTCGGTATGACCCGAGCATTATAATAAAATAACACCCGAGTTAGTCTGGAAAACCAGCATGAGAAAACACACCCAATTTAACATTTAAAGTTATAGAAACCATTCAAAAATCAAAGGTATCTCGTAAGATCACGAAGCACATAAACACGGATGGGTTTTTACCTTACGATAACCAAAACATTTCATATGAAATCCTCTGTTGTTACAATAGTGTCTAATATACAAGTACTTATTAATCATAGCCGAAATTGTTACATTGATTAAATTCCAGCATATTAGGTTCTTTAACCAAAACTGAAGGCTCGTATTGGAGAATGGATTCCAACTATGAAAGGGTAAGGGTCTACCCACCGAATCCGCACACCTCTAGATAAAACGTACGGGAGGCTACAACACATTGCACCTCTACTACTTAGGACCGGCACTACCCCCTTCTCAAGTAGCACCGAATATGATCACCCCTTGGTTGCAATCAATAACCACACAATGGGATCCTGAAGCATACATGAATATCGCTCTAGACTTGGGATGATCATACCCTACTTGGATGCGACACACTTAGCCCTGCGGCATGTCCCTGGTTTATTCATTTTCCGAGTGTGATGCTCGAAGAGGCCACACTCTTACCATTTCCTACTAGCAAACCTTCTTGAAATGCTAATATTTCCCTCCAAGAAACCAATGCTATACCAGCATTCATCCATACAAGTTCATTCTGGGACTGAATGAAATGCTTGAGAACTCCGTCTCCAATTCCATTATATTCAAGATGTCTTCACTTCGAACGCTTGAGTTGGATCAAAGTGGTTTTCGGATAACATATCTGATCCTGGTCTCTTCAAAACAACATTCGACGGTTTCCAGTAAACTTAACCCTGGTTCTTTAGGAAATAAACAGTCAAAGATAAGATCGAAGATCACCTCCTAACCGTTAGTGGACGAATTTCTCTATCATTGTCCTAGAAGAACGAAATGAGATTTATACGCATAGTACAACATCATCTAAGATGACTGTGCCACATAACTCACGTGTTTCTCCTAGATATTTCCATAGTTACTTTTGGGTCCAAATTTCGATAGTCGGTTATTTAACTACCGAATAACAAACATTCAATCAGGGATTTAATTCCATAGGAAAAACAAACATTTGGTTAAGCACCAAGCAACACTAAGCATCCTTAATTAATCTTTTCATTAATTAAAACCATCTTGTAAATGCTTGTTTCAAACTACTTTTATAAAGATATATTCACAAACCCCTTTTATTTTCAAAACTTAGAAAATATCCATATACTTATATCAACGGTATAAGTATATTTACCAAACACCGAGGAAGATCTCTCTTTTACCAAATTCTAAAATCATTTATAAGTTCCATTATAAATTTCTAATTCCATTTACAAATTATTTCTCAAGTCATTTATAAACCCTTTATAAAACCATGCAATTATTTATAAATTCCTTTTTATAAATCTATCAACCCATTTTTGAAATTTGTTTATAAATATCCAACTATTTATAAACCTCTTTACCTTGTAAATAACCTTCCTTTAAAATCTCCAAACCATTTTATAAGCTCCACCTATAAAAATCCAAGTTCGTTTACAAAACTCTATTTATGAATCTCGAAAAAATCATAAATAAATAATTATTATTAATTTTTTAACCTCTTAAAAATAATAAATAAATAATTCAAAACATTATGGATAAAATAATCGTTAATCTTTTCCATACAAATAATAATGATAAATTACCAAAATATTATTAATAATCATTATTTTTAATTTCAAACCATATTAACAATTCAAATAATTAACCTTTCAAAATATTTAATTATTAACCAACAACTTTAAAAAATATTAATATAAGTAACCAACTTTTTGGAACATAATATATTTCCTTGATAAAAATCCATACTTAAATCTTCAACCTAATCATTCTCATATTTATAAAACTAAATTTAAGAATCTCTTTCCATTTTATAAACTTCCTTTCATAAAACCCATTTATTTTATCAATGCCATTTATAAATCTATTTCCTTTATGAATCTCACTTATTCATAAATCTTGTTTAAACACATAAATCATCATCCGTTTTAACGTTACTTCCATATGGATAATTTCCTTTTATAAATCCCTTTCTATTTATAAATATATCATTTAACATTCCAAATTTATCCTCACCTTCAATTCCCAAATAGAATCAACTATTTATAAAATATCATTTCGTATCTTAGAATAAATCCATCATTTGATGCAGTTCTCTAATTTATGATAACAGTTTCCTTTAATTTATAAACTTCGTTACAAATCTATACTTTTATTATCAAAATACGATTTTACAAATCTTCACTTCAATTGTAAAATATTACTTTTATAAATTATCACATTTAGAAAATCTCACATTTGTAATTAATCCTTCATATATATACACACACACATATACATATACATATACATATACATATACATATACATATATATATATATATAATTTTGTATAAAATGGTTAATGAATATTAATGCCAAATTATTTCTATTTTCCTTTAAACATATCCCTTTATTATAAAAGATGGACTTATTTCAAGATTTTAAAAATCTTTATTTACAGTTCAGAAATCTCTATTTAATAATATTTTATGAAACTATTAACTTATGATATCCAAAAACCATACCTTTGATTTTAAAAAAAAGTACTCCTTCAATAATTCAAGACTAATTATTTAAAACATATATAATTTTCAAAATCGCTTTGAAATCCTTTTCAAATCAAATCACCATTGTATAGTATTTTAAAATACCAAAAAATAAGGCCCGGTGCTACTAAAGCACTATTTAAGCAAAATCGTATCCATGTCATCAATATGGCATTCAACAAATCAATATCACCATGTATATGAAAACAAAATCAACAGTGTGAGGAATCCCTTGAACCCTCCAACCTTTCCCCTTGCATCAAATACAATATATAGTCATAAAAATATAAATCAACCGCTTCGATGTAGGATTCGTATATAAAGGGTCATCCGTTCTTACACGGAAACGTAATAGGCTCTCATCCGCTCCAATAGGCGGGAATATATCCACTCCAACAATATAATAATCCGTAAATTATCCAACAGCCAATAACATCCAATAATAAATATCCATGCATCCAATAAACAATTATATTGACTATATAATTTTTTTGATTAACCAAAAAGGTGAGATTAACTCACATTGATTTTTAATAGTCGCCATAACATTTTGGTTCGAATTAAAACTGAATAGTCATTCAATTTAACCCAAAATTTTTACTATCTCTGAATCTGTCCAATCCAACTCCATAACGTAGCTTTCCTCGACACGATCGCAACGCGACTCGTTTCTGTAACGACTAGGCGTTTTCGACCCCCGAAAATCGACACTAATACATTCACTGTATAGAGTGCCGAGAAATAGAGTGCCAGAAATTCCAGGTTGTTAGGGTTTTAGAAGAAAAAGATAGAAGAAGAAACAGAAACAACACAGAATCTCACATTCGCAGCGGAACAAGATATAATACACAGTAACAACATTTACAAAACAATTTGTATCAGTTAATATACATATAGGTTATCAGAGTACAAACATTAATAAATAGATCTGGGCAGTTATAATAACTTGTCCCTAAATGATGGATATGTCGTCTACAACACACAACGGAATATAGTCAAATACGTGAAGGTACGTCTCTTCCATCCAGCTCATCTCCTGAGCTCCAAAACGTCCTAACCTGAAAAACTGTAATACTCGGTCTGACCCGAGCATTACAATAAAGTAACACCCGAGTCAGGCCGGAAACCAGCGTAAGTAAAACCCACTTAATCAAAAATACTTAAGTTATGAAAAATCTTTTGAATCCAAGGTAACTCGTACAAACACGATGATTTTTATCTGATTATAACCAAAACAGTTTTGCAGAAATCAATTGATATTATAATAATGTCTTGATACGATACTTATTTAAAATGGTCAAATTTACTAAATTTATTTAATTCCAGCCAATTAGACTCTTTAGTCAAAATTGTAGAGGTTCGTAATTATTATCAAATCGAAGTGGTTCCGGATAACACCGTTATCCGATTCCGGTCTCTTCGAATCTAAGCGATAAATTTAAAAGGCTAAATTGTTTAAAATATCAATTTATATTTAGGGTGATAATATTCACATATTGGAATTTATTACAGATGTTTACCTTCAATAAAACGTGTCACCGTTTTATTCCAAACCTTTCAATTCGTTTGGCTACTCATTGCACATACAAGAATACTTGAAATAAATATTCAAGAGCAATAAGGCAAAACATAGATCGTTAACTTAGTTTAACGATTAATAATTTTTTTAAGAAAAATGTGTGACCCTCTAGTAAAAGAGGAGAGCACACATGAAACTATATATATAGAACATAACAAGGAGCTGCCAACATGCCTGGCAGGTGACAAATCTAAATACAAGTAACAAAGGAGAACACAGGTACCCCTATAATGAGCTCCGGCAAAGCCACCGCCCATTACACCCCAAAATCGAGCTCCGGCATGGCCACCGCCTGATAATAAGGTGTTGGAAGTACCTGGAAAGACTGAAAAATAACAGAAGCCAGAGATGCCGAAAGCCAGCTCAATCTAGAAGGAAACTCTATGTAGCTGCCTCAGTAGGAAATAACGAATCTAGAGAAGAAGGACTAATGATCCAGAAAGTAAAAATCCATTCTGAAAACTCTGGTACAGCTGGAAGTAGCACCTGACGCAATCCGCAATCCTGGAAATGGCTATCCTACACACCTGTAAAGAGACACTAACATCCTATCTATCCCAAACCTGTAACATATCTAGGAAAATAATTGGAATGAAACACATATATGTATATAAATAGAATTTATATACATATATGTGTAAATAAAACAAAACAAGATATAATAAAGCAAAGATAATCTAGTACAAAAATTAACAGTTCTAAAAAGTAAAGGAAATATGATACAAACTGAAGAAAATCAACGAACAGTAAACAAGAACAATAATAACTAATTCAAAAACAAAGACAATTCTAGAATTGTCTTTGTGGACCTTCAATTAAAAGCAAGTTATGGTACAACGAGGGATCATCATTTAAATTTGAAAAGATATTAATACTATTATTATTAATGTCAAAAATATTATTGTGTTGTTTAAATATATTAATATTATTACTAACCTTCTTAAGATATTCCTTAAAAAGATTGTTTTTAGCTAATTTATATTTAGGATTAGAAATCCAATTAAGGAAAAAAGATGAAATTAAAAAAAATCAATTTATTGAAATGATTATTGTTATTATTAAAAATACATTGATTTCTTTCAAACCAAATGTACCAACAGGATATAGTGAATAAAGTATCAAGCAAGTATCTATTATTCTTATTAAACTTAAGCCTAAAAATGTTCCAATAGAAAACACAATCAGTAATTCTAGTACTAATATTAAAGTCAAAAATATTAAGGGTATTCATAAGAATAAAATATGTATCCATACAATCGTAGTAAATATGCTTTATATCCTCAGAATGCCTATTACAAAAATAACATTTATTATCAATATGTATATTTTTTATTTTTAAGAATTCTATAGTATTTAATTTACCATGCATAATTAGCCACATATGGATTTTAGATTTAGGAGGAGCATTTGATTTCCAAATAAATTTAAAAAAATTATCAGTTACACCAGAAAAGTTAATAAATCTATAAAAAGAATTAGAAGAATATTTCTTACTTTTATCCCACTCCCAGCTAATATAATCATTATCATTATCAATATTATAAAGATTTAATCTAGCATTAAGCAGATTAAGTTGCCTAAGGGTAGAGCCTACTAGAATTCTGCTAAAACTAAAAATCCAAGGAGGGTCATTTTCAGGAGAAAAAACTTCTAAAATAAATGCATATTTAAAATTACAAATATCATGCAACTCTCTAAATTCAATCCTAAGAGAAATGACAGAAATCCAACTGTCATGCCAAAAAGAGGTATTATTACCTGAGTGAACTATAATATTAAAGCCTAAATTAAAAATCACATTACATTTTAAAATGGATTTCCAAAAATAAGATTGTTTACATGAAACCGATGGACTAATTTGATAAAGATTGTTACTACCATTATAGTAATATTTAGAAATAATTTCTTTCCAAGTGGCATTATCGTTAATGTCCTTAAATTTCCATAACCACTTACCTAGAAGGGACAAATTCATATTACGCAAATTAATAACTCCTAAACCTCCATCCTTTTTGGATTTACAAACAGTTTCCCAATTTACTAAACTTTTTATGCAGCTGTTTGAATTATCACCGCTCTATAAAAATCTCTTCTAATTTTATCTATTTTATCAATCAACCAATCAGGAAAAAAATGCATAGACATCCAATAGATCAGAAGAGCTGATAAAACAGAATTAATTAAAACAAGTCTACCCGCTCTAGATAAATGTCTCCCATTCCAATTAGAAATCCTATGTTTAATTTTATCTATAATTATAAACCAATCATCGTGTTTTAGCTTAGTAGGCCTAATCACAAAACCAAGATAGTCAAAAGAAAATTTCTGGGAAAACGTCAACGGCTGTTAGATTATTTGTCAAAGAAAAATCGAGTACGTTATAAGAAATTGATTAACCAGTTGGGTATTCGGGAGTCAAAAACTCGTTAATTTTAAGTTTAAGATTGGTTTGAATTTTTTCTTTAGTTATTAAATTTTGCATTTTGATCAACTTCATTTTTCTAAATTCATGGAATACTGAATTGAATTAAGGAAGAAAAGTTATGGCTGTACCAGCTACAAGAAAGGATCTCATGATAGTGAATATGGGTCCTCACCACCCATCAATGCATGGTGTTCTTCGACTAATTGTTACTCTCGATGGTGAAGATGTTATTGATTGTGAACCTATATTGGGTTATTTACATAGAGGGATGGAAAAATAGCGGAAAATCGAACTCATAGTTTTACAATTTAGCGTTTTAGCAACTAAATTTTCAACTTTTTCAAAATCATTTAAAACTAATACCAAACTTTTATCAAAATTTATTTTTAAACCTGATAGGAGTTCAAAACTATATAGAATAAACTTAAGAGAAATAATGTGTCTAGGAAGATGAGAAGAAAAAACCAAGGTATCATCTGCAAATTGAAGGTCTGATATACCATTACGCGATATATCATTACCTATATTTCCTAGTGATCCATTATCAACCGCTTTTTTAATTATCTTAGCAAAAACGTCTACGGCTAAGTTAAACAGAAGAGGCGATAAAGGATCCCCTTGCCTTAGACCTCTCTTAGATTGAATTTTATTTCCTAAAATACCATTAACCATAATACTAGAGTTACCAGTTTTAAGCAAATTTATGATCCAGCTAATCCATCTAGGACTAAAACCTCTAGCATGAAAAATATCTACTAGAAAATCCCAATCTACCGAATCAAAAGCTTTTGCAAAGTCTAGTTTTAAAATAGCACAGGTAATATTATTCTTACAACAGTGATTAATGTATTCTTAAACAACTGCCACACCATCGGTGATATTTCTCCCTTTAATGAAAGCAGATTGTGCACATCAATTAGATCATTCATTTTAGTACTAAGTCTATTAGCTAAGACTTTTGAAATAATTTTAACGGAACAGTTGATTAATGAAATAGGTCTAAAATCTTTTAAATTATTAGCACCTACTTTTTTGTAATAAAATAACATTTGCGAAATTAAATCTTCCCAATTGTAAATTGCCATTATAAAAGTCATTAAACATGCTAATTAAATCTAATTTTAAACCGTCCCAAAATGTTTTATAAAAGAAAATTGGGAATCCGTCTGGACATATTTGCTTAAATATTTGCTTAAATAATCTTTAGAAACAAGGCTGCTCGAGAGACATTTATTTTGTGATAACGTAACAGAATACAATTAAGTATAAAATTAAGCTAGAACAAGAAATTTATAAATCGATATTATTACAAAATTATAAGTTTTCATCCGGTTCATACAAAATTGGCTTTTTGAATAACTCTGAAACAAATTCGTTCTTATAATACTTAAGTTTTTTAGGAGGCAACTCATGAGGAATCGATTTGACTCATGGAAAATTCCAGCAAGCACCCGGTGTGGATCTGATCCAAATTCATCCAAATATCTCCTATGTAAACGCCTAAGTAGACCCCCACTAAAGTCACCTAAGTATGAAAAATCTATAGTTGGATGTCTACAATAGGCTTTGTATAGGAAGTCTATAAGGATATTCCTCTCTTCAACCAACATCCAAAAGAGCGTAATTATTCTCGATTCTCTTCCAAAAGTCTATAATATCAAAGGCATGCCCTCTTCAGACGGGGGGCAACTTCTTGATCTTTGAAATTCGCTAACACTGGTGTACTCTTATTAAGCCTATGATACTTGTCAGAGAGGGTATTATGTTCTTTTAACTGCTTATTTAACTCTCTATATAAGCTATTTATTTCTGCTTGTTTTCTTTCAAGCTTTGTTTTATAAAGTTGGATGGATTTTCTCCTTATCTAAAATAAAAGATGTCAACTATTATTATCTTGGAATTGAAAGCCATTTAAACAAGGAATCCCATATCTGAGAGATGGGAACTGAAGTTTTAGAGACCCGCTTTGTCTCTCTTTGTTCTTCAACATTAATGTTAGCAGCCCTTTCTGGAAGGTCAGAAGGCTCGAGGGGTTCCAGTGGGCTTGCTTCATGGATACTCATATTGGGGTTGACCTTTTTTTGAAGCCCCAGTAATGTCATCACCATCTTTTTCATGAGCATCGACGTCACCACCTCCGTTGCTACCTGAACCTTGGCATCTGTCTTCGTTATTGTCATCATCATCATTATCGTTGTCATCGTCATCATTATTATCATCATCATCATTATCGTTGTTGTCATCGTCATCATTATCGTTGTTGTCATCGTCATCATTACCGCCTTCTTTAATGACAGCTTCCTCTTCATCACCTTCTTCATCGGAATCAGAGTCTACTTCAATAGGAGGGACTTCAAAGGATAATATTTTGGAAGCATCAATTTCCTCTCTCTTAGGTACTTCGACTCCCTGCTCCATTTCTTTGACTTTGTCCATAAATCTATTAACAAGAGTAGGGTCGAGTGAAGGAAAGCTCAAATCTGGGCATTTCTCAATGCTGTTGGCATAGGCAAGCATAAGGCATCCACATAAGAGTTTATGATGATGTTGTCGAGAGAAGTATTCAAGAATTGTGACACCCTTTGCTTAGCATTAGAAATAGTGTTGAAAGCCAACTTTAAGGAACTTTTCTTTTTCTTCAGTTTCTTCCTGAGAGAGGATTGCTTGGACACCATTCAGGCTTTTTCATCTTCAGACTCTTTCAGAGCCATTTTTAGAGCCAAATTTTCATCCGCTAGAAGTTGTTTTGCTTTCCTTTCTTCAGAAATAATAGACTCTGTGTGAGCGAGAGAGGCTCCTAATCTTTCTCGTTCCTTCGTAGCATTATTTTTGTCAACAGATAGGGAAATGATCTGGCTGTTCAAATTTGAGATTTCATCTTGAGGCCTAGATGTCTCTACCGAAGATTTTGATGCGTTTTCTTGAAGTGAAAGCCAGCTTTTGGAAATCTAAAAGGAAAAGTATAACATAAGTCAATATTTAGAAGAAATGATAATAATAAATTTAAATAATATCAAATGTACCAGATGTTGTTGCTTTATTAGAGATCGACACCGATCAACCGGGTCAGGAACAGAAGGAGGAAGGTGAATAGAGGTAAAGGATGCAGAGATTATGATAGATTGAACTATTTTTTAAAAATTTCTTGAAGGCACTGGTGACATGGGTCTAGAAGGGTTCAACTCCTGAGAGGGAGTTGAAGTTCCCAAATCTTCCTACATCTGTTCAATGACATGAGGAGAGCAGGAAACGACGATGCGAGATAAAGGATCATCCTTTAAAGGAGTTGTTTTGGATCGATCAAGAGAAGCTTCAATAATAGGACTCTTTGAAGTTTTGCCCACATCGACAGTCTCACCCTCTTTTAGTGGCGGAGAAACTGGAACTTCAACAATCTTAGTCTTCTCGAGAGATGGGCCCGCTATAACCACCTTGCCCAATTTTCTTTCAGCAATCATTTTTGACTTAGTGATGGTTTGAGTCAAGGATGATGCGCCAATTGTGGAAGTTGAAAGAACTGGATCGCTTGTGATTAATTCAACCTATGGAGCAGTTGCTGAAAATTCAAAAGAATACAAGTCAATGAAATATTTTGGGAAGTAACACAACAACAAACTACAAGTACTATGTTTAAGCTTACTAGAGTGATCTAGGAAAATTGGAGAAATAAGGGAGAAGTTCTTAGGATCACCCAAAGATATGAAGTGTTTGCTCCGAGAAGTATGTTGAACCAGGGGAGGTTGACCAAGGACTCTTTGGCCGGTAGGAAGAAGAGAATGTTTTTGAAGGTTTGATGGATTCAACGGTGTAAGCCTATTCTCGATGCTACTTGAGGCAGCAATCAACAGCTTTATAGTTTTCTTATCTTCCTCATTAAGTTCTTTAATATAAGGACTTGATAAAGAAGCATAGGTCAGCAAAGGAAAGTAATTGAATAAAGATAAAGACTGTGATCAACTTATGAGGAGAAGAAAAGACTCCATTAATGTTTGGAAAGAATTTGACAAAGAAGAACTGCTTCTTCCAGTCTCTAAATTTATTCACCCCTTCTGAGATAAGCCTTTGGGGGGGAGAATTTGAAAATTTGGTTGTTCAAATTGCTGAGTTTGACTAGTCGAACTAGATAGTTGAGAACTTCAGCATTTAGTGACCGAATGCCTGACTCCAAAGCCATAAGTTCTAAAGAGAGAAGGTATTTGTATACACTGGGAGATAACTGGATAGGTGTAATGCCCAGATGAATCAAAAACTTGGACAAGAAATCTGGGAAGGGTAGTAAGCCACCATGCCAAATATGAATTGTAGTATAGGCGAAGTATCCTTTAGGAGGATTTTGAATGGTGTCGCCATTACTAGGGGGATGGCTTCTACCCCAGTAATGCCAAAGTCATTCAGAATGGCATCAACCTCATCTTGAGAAGAAATTAGGGAATGTTTTGAAACGGCTTCAACCTTCTTTAGAGAAGATTCTCCCACGGGTACTGTATCTTTTCAGGTTACTTGGAGCCGTTTTTCACGCCCATGATCCTGTCAGGTGAAATCATTTCAGTAAAAAGTTATAATTTATTCCATTAATCAACATTTTTCCATGATGTCGAAAACGAATTACAACAATTCAAATATCAAACAAAATTTGTTTGAAAGAATGTTAAAGTCAATTTAAGAAATGAAATTCGTTGAGTTGTAATAGATTCGAAAGGGTAAATGGAATGGGAACACCAACAAACACCCTTCGACAATGTTGAAAGCCCAAGGATGGTTTTACTATTAAAAGGAATAGTTAAAATTTACACAACTAATTTGAATATAAATATACACTAACAACATTGAACAAACATGACAAATAAACCTTTCAATAATGTCGAAACCCATGAACTTTTTTTTACTAAAGAATATGAATGTCGTCAAAACCCTATATGCCAATTGAGTCGAAAGATTTAGGTTTAAGTAAAATCGATATAAATGAAAAGGCTTTAGGACGTTTCGACGGTGTTTGTATAAAATAATGATCAAATTTGAATCGATATGTTAGGTTTCGATTCACAATGGGTTTCAAGTAAGTCGAAAATGGGAGTATGGTTTCGAAAGCATACCAAACCAAATTTGAATCGATATGTTAGGTTTCGATCAAGTTGAAAGGTTCGATTCGATTTTTTTAACTTAAATAAAATATGTTTTCTTCAATCTAATTTATGGTGAGAAGAGTGAATTGCTAACTCTCAACATCATCTAAAGTAAGTTAAAATTAAACATAAATCAATGGCAGATTAAATTCACTTTTTGTATACATTAGGTTTCGAATCCTTTAAACTGGAAGTTAGATTTTCGAAAGTATGTATTATCTGACACATTAAGGCGACTTCCTTGAAAGGTATCAGAAGAGTGTCGAAACATGATCTTGCTTTCAAAGAAGTACGCTCCTTATCGATTACATCAATTCCCTCGAAGGGGTTCACTTAAAAGTGAACACATGGACTCCTTTCGACCCCTTCGAAAGAGGTTGAAATGGTAAAATAAAATTAACCGCCTCAAACCCCTTTCGAAGGGGTTTAAAAGTCAAATTAAACTTAGCCTTCTCTTTGAAGCCACTAGAACAGTGTTTGCTTCCCCAATTCAATTTTAACCCGATACTTCAAAATATTAACAATTCAATTGGTTCGAGCGTGAATTTACTACCAACAACAATAAAAAACCCCAAATTCAAGTTTTTTTAAAAAAAATTGAATTAACCGTAATGTAGTTTAAGCATGGGTTCATACGCATTAATAATGAACAATACCCAAATCAAATTGAATTTTAATTCTAACTCAAAAATTAACATCATAAATTGAATCCAAGAATAATTTCATCCAAATGAAAACTCGAATCACCTATTTGAACTCAAAACAGAAATACAGGTTAAAATCTAAAAAATTTGAAATTGAAATCAAACACGATAAATTAATTTTGGAGGGTAAAACAACAAGCACATACCTTAGATATGAAATTGCGTTGAATAAAAATAAAGATTTAAAAGGAGGTTGTAATTTTTAATTTTTGGTCTTGAGCTTTCAATGGCAGGAAAATGAAAAGGAGAAGAAGAAAGCGTGATTTATAAAAGCAGCAAATGCAAAGAAGGACGTTCGATTATATTTAAAAGAATGGTCAAGATTAATCTGGGAATATCAAAAGGCGGGAAACTTCATGGCTTTCGAAAGGGTTGACTTGGAAAGTCAAGAGCATCCCTTCACGGGGGGGGGGAGGGGAGGGGTGGGGTGTAGGGGCGGTATGTGTTACAACCGATTCCCACTTCAACATTGTCAAAACCAAGGAGAGTAGAAGGGAAGAATTTACAAAAATGATAACATCAACAAGACCTTTCGAAGGAGTCGAAGGGATGCTACAGCAAAGATTAAGTGTACTATAAGCTTTCGAAGGGGTCAAAAGGGGATAAAAGAACCCTTTCGAAACAGATGCTTCCGCTTGCATGAAGATGTCTCGAATAAGTTGAGGAACACCTTCCGAAGGCTGAAATTGCAGCAACTCACATGCACGGCAAACCTTTTGAAACTGAAGGTTTTGCCTTCATTCACATTCCGTACAAAGATGTTTTGTCAGACCAACCTTTTCGAAAGCATTACTGATCCTTTCGAACTGGTCGAAACCTTTCATAGCTAAGAAAGAAAAGCTTGCTAAAGTTCAATATGGTAATCTCCTATACCAGGTGGAGGGGATCCGCATCAATCACCAAGTATGTCTTCGAAAGGTAGCTTCCGCTTTAAAACCCTCAGCATTTCAACACCTTCAAAACCCCAAAGATCTACCTATTAACAGAGTTGAAAGCTCATGCCTCTTCTTACTTGCAACAACATAGCAACACAAGGTCGAGAAGCATACCTACCCCTTCCGACGAAGTCGAAAGCATTCAAGTTAATTAGAAAGCAATGTGGAAGAATACCTTAATATGAACGGCAACGAAAGGTCTCCAAGGCTGCCTTTCGACCAAGTCGAAAGGACTGATTCGAAATGTGCCAACCTGCACCTATAAATAAGACCCTAGGGGTCTAGTTTTGGGGACCCAGAATCATTCACTCCATTCTTATACTTTCTTAAATTTTTACACCCAAATTCTAAAAATTAGATTGGGGGATTTAATCAATTTGTACTTCTTGAGTTTAATCAAAGAAAGATATTGGAATTTCTGGATATGAAGCTTGTTTTACATACTATTGGATTCAGTTCATGATCTATTTACGTCTATTTGGTCGAAAGGTCACCTTTTGTGTAAGTCAAAATCTTTAGCTTAGCTAAAATCCATATATGTATAGGCCCAAACCCAAGCCATCGAAAGGCAAGCTTTCGACGAAATCAGAACCTTTCCATCTACTTCATATCCTAAGATCCAACCATTGAGTTTTCCCAACTGCTTCGAAATGAGGTTTCGAAAGAATACTAAACTCACTTAAATAGTTTGAAAGGCATAATAAAAAGGAAAGCAGGTGTTTTGATTGAGACGGAAGGTCATATAAGAACGAATTTTGACTTAGCCAGTTAAGAAGGTGTCATAAGCAAGATCGGGTGTTTCGACTATTGTTATCCCGCCTTTTGGCAAGATCGTTACACCAAGGACTTGGTTGGAAACCAAGGACAGTCTGTCCCGAAGATCGATTACCTACAAAGTTCACTATGGATACTGGTAAATTTTGCCCGAGTCCGGATCGAGCTACAGTCGATATGGTACAACAAGCAACAGCATGAAAGTCAGCGTTCCAAATTTCAAGTCAATCGGGGTTCGTACGCTCAAGATATTGGTCGACCAAAACCAAGGAAGGCACCTACAAGTTCGTATCCATCTAGGCGTATGAGTGGTTTGTGTCCATGGGGAGAGGCAACTTCATTCGGAACCGTACCTTCGTAGCCATTTCGTTCGTGTCCATCCCACTCATATCCATCACATGTACATTGCTTTGTATCCATCAAAGTCAAAGGAGATAACCACATTCGTATCCATGATGTCTTCGTAACCATCAACTTGTGAACCTTTAGTTCATATCCATCCCTCAAGAAATTCGAGCACGTATCCATCGAGCAAGCATAATTTGGTTCGTATCGGTCGACCACTGCTATCATTCGTGTCCATCAATCTGGAGCCACCTCGTATCCAGCAAGATTAGCACATTTCCTATCGGTTCTTTATTTGCATGATTCGTATCGTTCAATGGTTATCGATACGAAATCAACCATCTTATGATCGATATGAAGGGATTGTCTATCAAACGTTACGAAGTGACTGCATACGATCGATACGAAATGAAAGGAAATGGATGGATACGGATGAAGTCACACATATGGATACGAATGAAGCCTAAAAGAGGGGAAGACTCGGTCACTCGGCATGAAAAGTGGATCGATCCTGGAAGGTAGCGCCACGTCATTGGCCATCACGTGCCTAGAAGCGACACGAATGAGATCGACACGAAGAGGAGCGATACGAGCTCAGTTACACATGAAAAATCCAAACTTGCATCGATTATAACTCAAGATTTACAAATCCAAATACCACCAAATTTTAATAGGAGCTTGCCTACAACCTCAAGAATGTACCTGATTAATTCAGCCACAAAGGATAAATCCTTGATCAATACGAATTCAATTTGTATCGCTCTTAAATCGAGTCAAAATCACCTGAACTCGATCCTGTGGGCCCACCCACGTGAGAGAAGAAGTCTTTCGAGATCTGGGCGAGATATTTGCTGCCTACGCCTATAAATAGTGACCCTAGACCTATAGAAAAGGGACTTTTTGAGTTCTTGACGCTGATACTCTGCAAAAATTGCTATTGTACTTCGATTGTACTGTTGTAAATCTTTTGTAACCAGCGGGTAATAATCAATAAATATCAATCATTCCATAGTGGACGTAGGCCATACGCCGAACCACTCTAAATTTGTGTGTTTCAACACTTTTTCTTATCTGTTAATTAGTGTGTTTGTTAGATCTGCCTCATTTTACATTTACTTTCTTCATTTTATGTCTTCAAACACATCCGAAGACTGTTGTGCCTAATTTTGGTACAAACACTTTGGTGCTTTAACTGATAAAACCCAGTTTTTCTTCTGCTCATTAGATCTACTGCCGATATCGGATTGCAATAATCTAAGGAGAAGATCCAAATCCAAAGCCTAGGAGTTCTTCCATCCTATTCAGATCTGCACCAAGTCTAGTAGAGAACTTCGCTATACACCATGGTCGCTACTAGGACTACCTCAACCGCTGTAGATCCAGAAGGATGGGATAGGCAGAACCCCGCACAACTTCCCTCTAAAGACCAGAACATTGCTGGACCATCGGATCCACAAGGCCCTGTCACCAGGGAGGAGTTCCAGCTACTGATGCAGGAGCTGACTCAAAGCCGCCAGCAGCTTACCCAGCAGCTCTGTGCCAACACGGAGTTAACCAATCGGTTGAACCGGGAAAGACGGAGGAGATCCAGAAGGGATCAGGCTTCTTACTTATCTACTGAAAGCTCAGCTTCCTCAGATTATAATCACAAATCCACACGCCTACGGCTGGATGGAAGCTATACGCAGGCCACCGGACATCATCGCACTTTGACTATTGGACAAGCGAGAGTTGGTCCGTCAACCAGCCATCAGACCGGACCCTCCTCCCAAGGAGGGATGGTTCCTTATCACACTACCGATAACTGCGCTATTACCACTTCCATCGAATTGGAAGTTGATACTCGGAACCGAATGGACCCGAACCATCGCCAACACGATTATACTCCTGAACCTTATGTTCCCGAAGACCTGGAGCCAAGGAGGCGAGGCATAGACCGTCGACCACGCCCGGGCCATCCACGCATTGTGGAACCCAACCACACCTTGGCCCAGCATGCCCAGAATGTCCAGACACCAGACATCCCGACAACGATCCGCCAGATGATCCATGAGGGCCAAGGCCTCACTAATGAGGATTAAGGAATCTCCCGGAGTCATACTCCTTTCACCGATGACATTCTCTACACCGAACTACCTCGGCGATTTAGAATGCCAACTCTACTTGTTTATGAAGGGAGATCTAACCCTAACCAGCACATTTTAAAGTATGAATGGTTGATGAATGCCGCACGGGCGGATGATGCAGTTAAATGCCAAAGTTTCCCAAGCTCACTTGGGGGCATCGCGACTATGTGGTTTACTCGCCTACCTCCCCGTTCTATTTTTTGTTTCAACCAGTTGGCTACAAGGTTCGTTGAGTAGTTTCGCATGCATGTCACAAGGCCCAAAGATGTTAATACCTTGTCCAGCGTCTCTCAAGCTCCCGGAGAGACACTCAGATGTTACCCGAAGAGGTTCCACGCTGCATGCGCAGAGATTAGTAATCCTAATGATAATTCCATTCTGATGGCACTGACTAAGGGAATCGATCCCGATTCTGAATTTGGCAACTGGTTGGCCGGAAAACCCTCTGCGACAATGGACCATTTCTATTCCAAGACAGCTCAATTTTTGAGAAGAGAGGATGTGAAACAGTCTAGGAAAAAGGATGATGCAGGGCCTAGTATGGAAGGAATTCAAAGCAATTTCGCTGTGAAACAAACCGAGGAGAGATCTAGAAAGGTGCAGTTAAATATAAAAAATAAGCAGAATCAGCAGAAAGACGATGGGAATCACGGTAAGAAGCAGGATCATAATCGCGGACCGCAACATAGAGCTCCCATATTTGACACCTATACTCATTTAAATACATCACTGGAAAATGTGTACTTGCAAACTTGTAATACTATCCAATATAAGAAACCTGCTTCGAAGCAATCGTCAGAGAAACAGATCCAAACTGGGAAGTTTTGTAGATTTCACAATAGCTGTGGCCATAACAGAAATGAGTGTCGTCATCTACAGGATATTATCGAGAAGTTGATCTGAGAAAAAAAGTTGGAGCAGTTCATGAGGGCACCGCAGGCTGGAGGTGTGGGCCCATCAAATCAAAATCAAATACCGAATCAGGTTAGACCAGAGGAACCCGCACGTACTGGCGGGAGGTTAGTGATTAACACTGTTAGTGGTGGTCCTCATCCACCGGATCGGACCTGAAGGGAAATGGAGTCGTATGCCAGCTCTATCAGGCATGCGAGCTTCGAATGTTGCAGTAACTTGGAAGATGGGGCTCCGGCCAAACAGCAGAAAACGGTGACAGACGACATCATTTTCCAGGACAGGGATGCCGATAGAGTCGAAGCCCCTACCATTGATCCACTGGTCATTTCAGCTCAGATAGGTCCTGCTTGGATGAAGAGGATCTTAGTGGACAATGGAAGTTCAGTGAACATACTCTTTAAGCGAGCCTACGATCAAATGAAGATGGAAGCAAAAGATTTAAAGCCTTGTCAGTCTCGTATTCATGGCATCAATGGAAGCGCGACTATACCCGCTGGAATGGTAGAGCTACCTGTAGAGTTGGGAATTGGGGAACGCCGGAGAGTCCGGATGTTGCAATTTATCATATTGGATATTGACTCACCGTATAACGCTTTCTTAGGCCGACCGGCCCTAGCTGAGTTCAGGGCTGCTATCGCCCCTTGGTGTATTACTTTGAAATTCCCCACCAACAATGGGGTCGGAGTTGTTCAGGGAGACCAGGCTGCTAGACGGGCATGTTACATTGCTGAGCTGCGAGAGGCGCAGCGAAAAGAGAAGGGAAAGGGAATAGAGGAATCTCTCTGCGTCCGTTTTGCAAATATTTGACAGTTAATGCTTGGGCCTAGGCCAGGGCAGCACAACCAATTCCCAAGAGATCTTGACCCAATAGACACTGAAAGGGAGGACGAAGTCAAAGACAGTCAGGCTTCTCCGGCAGAGTTCACGATCGATGTTCCGATCGATAATAATGATAATTCAAGAATGATAAAGATTGGATCTCAGCTAATTCAACAGATGAAGGAGGAATTGGTTGAATTTCTCTGAGCAAACCTCGACGTGTTTGTCTGGACGCACTCTGAAATGTGTGGGATCTCACTGGACATCGCGACCCATACCCAGAATATTGACCCGCGGCATGTCCCGGTCAAGCAAAAAAGGCGTGGTATGGATCTAGAGAGATCTTCCGCCCTAGAGGAAGAGGTAGATAAACTCAAGTCGAATGGGTTTATCCGAGATGCACTATATCCAGAATAGGTGTCCAATCCTATACTTGTCAGGAAACCTAACGGGAAATGGAGGACATGCGTTGACTACTCGGACTTAAGTAAAGCTTGCCCCAAAGGCAGTTTTCCACTTCCCCATATTGATCAACTTGTAGACTCAACAGCCGAACACGAGCTCTTATCCTTCATGGATGCATATTTCGGCTACAATCAGATTCCCATGCACCTGCCCGATCAGGAGCATACCAGCTTCATCACCGATCTGGGACTTTATTGCTACAAAGTCATGCCATTTGGACTCAAAAATGCTGGAGCAACTTACCAACGGCTAGTTAATCGAATGTTTGCTAACATGATCAGAAAAACTATGGAGGTGTATGTGGATGACATGCTTGTAAAGTCACGATTCTCCACCAGTCATATCAGAGACCTGGAAACGATGTTCAACATCCTTCGAGAGTATAGAATGAAGCTTAACCCATTAAAGTGTCACTTTGGGGTCGCGTCCGGAAAATTCCTTGGGTTCATCATTAATGCTCGGGGATTCGAAGCCAAACCTGAGAAGATTTGGGCAATTAGGAATCTCGAGACTCTGAAGACCATAAAGCAAGTTCAGAGCCTTAATGGGAAGGTAACTGCACTGAGCAGGTTCTTCTCAAAGTCAACCGACAAATGCATCCCCTTCTTCGACCTAATCAGGAAAGGCAAATGGAACTTTGAATAGACTACCGAATGTGAAGGTGCATTCCAAGCACTGGTTCAGCACCTATCCACACCACCTATTTTGTCAAAGCCTATTGATCACGAAAGATTGTACATCTACTTGGCGGTATCGGAAAACGCAATCAGTGCTGCTTTGATTTGGGAGGAGGATCGGATACAACGGCCAGTTTATTACATCAGCAAACGACTGACTGTGGTAGCGAGAAACTATCCGAAGTTCGAGAATTTAGCTTACTGTCTTGTTATTGCCTCGAGGAAGCATCGCCCGTATTTTTAGGCTCATCCTATCACTATCTACACTGACTAGCCGTTACAACAGGTCCTTACGCGGCCTGAGATGTCTGGTAGATTACTCAAGTAGAATATCGAGTTGAGTCAGTTCGACATCACTTATGCACCAAGGCGAGATATTCAAGGACAAGTCCTAGCGGACTTCATCGTCGAATTCACTATCCCAGAGGACTTTCTCGAAGCTAATGAATCTCCCAAATATGTCTGGAAGCTGAATACTTATAGTGCATCAAATGACCGCTGCTCAGGCGTTGAAATTATGCTCAAAACTCCTAAAGGCCGATCTATATGCTATGCTTTGAAGTTTGATTTCCGTGCGACCATCAATAAGGCTAAGTATGAAGCCTTACTTGCCGGACTCGGACTCGCTAGAGACTTGAAAATTATTGCTGTGGAGATTTACTGCGATTCACAATTGGTTGTGTGCCAAGTTCGGGGAGAATACCAGGCCAGAGACCGAAAACTGGCTGCTTATCTTGCTCGGGTCTATGAAATATTGAATCAGTTTGATTTTTATGCCATCGATTGCATACCTCGAGAATACAATCAGAAGGCCGATTCCTTGGCAAAGTTAGCCAGCAACGGAGAGGCATGACAAATGGGACTCGTTCCCATTGAGACACTATCTTCCCCGAGTATTGATCAAACGGAGACCGACCGAGTACATGAAGTCATACTCGACAAGGAATCATAGATGACTCCGTTCAGAAACTATCTCTAGCATGGGACCCTGCCTGAGCGCAGGAGTGAGAAAACACAAGTTCTCTAGAAGGCTTCGCGATTTACTATTCAGAATGGAGTCATGTATAGAAGACGATACTCTATTCCTTTACTCCGATGTATCGCCCACGACGAAATTAAACAAGTATTACATGATGTACGCGAAGGAGAATGTGGCGATCACAACGGGGGGAAAACTCTTGCTAAGAAAATGCTCTGATATGGTTATTATTGGCCGACTGTAAATCGCGACGCATAAGATTATGCCAGGAAATGTGACAGATGTCAGAAGCATGCTCGGATTCCAAGATCCCCGCCTATCGAAATAACTCAAATGGTAAGTCCATGGCCGTTCGCAATATGGGGCATCAATATTTTGGGTCCCTACCTCTAGCTAAAGGTGGCGCAAAGTACGCCATCATTGCAGTTGATTACTTTACCAAATGGGCGGAAGCTGAACCCCTTGCTACTATCACGATGAAGAAAGTGATCAACTTTGTAGTATGCAACATTATCTCTCGATTTGGTCTCCCACATACCATCATCACTGACAATGGAGCCCAATTCGATAGTGTCGAGTTCAAGAATTTATGTCAACGATTCCATATTCAAAAGAAGTTCTCTACGGTTGCCCACCCTCAAGCGAGTGGATAGGTCAAAGCTGTTAACAAAGTCATAAAGTCCATTCTGAAGAAACAATTGGAAAAGTCCGAGGGAAAATGGGTCTATGAACTTCTTATGGCCCTTGGGCATATCGAACAACCCACAAGTCCGCGACCGGCCACACTCCATTTTCACTTTCCTACGGCTAAGAAGCCATTATTCCAGTCGAGTTGGAAGTACCTTCTCATCGTGTGACTTACTATGATCCGAAGACAAATGCTATATTACTTGCCGAATCTTTGGATTTATTTGATAAGAGGTGAGAAGAGGCTGATTTGAGGGCAGCCGCGCATCGAAGTCGAGTCGCCCGATTATACAATGCTAAGGTCCGACCGCGAACCTTTGAACTTGGCGATCTCGTGATCAAGAGGATTTAACAGGTGACTTCGCATATGAAACCAATGTGGGAAGGACCGTATGTTATTAAACGAAGACTCGGAGATGGGACATTCAAATTATCAACCGTTGATGGCCTTACTTTGCCGAGAGCCTGAAACAGCGAGAGTCGTCGTCGCTACTAGACATAACAGGCTTTGTTTATTGATTCAGTTTGCTTTTCATTTGAAATTTGTTTATGCATTTCGAAATTTGAATGTGTAATAAGGCAACTGACTTTGCCATACTTTCTTATTTGAGCAATAAAATGCAATCTCTTTGAGCTAGAACAGTGATTCTTAAAATGCATCATACGACCATCACAATACACAAAGAGATAAGTTCCATCCTACGGTGGGACTTATTCAAGTAGGGAGTGACTGTGATATGATCGGTCACTCACTTAGTGAAACCTGAGCTTGGGGGCAAGCTATCACATTGAAGACAAAAAGGATTGATACACGACAATCCTCTAGCTAACTTCGGCTCCCAGAGTGCAAGCTGGAGTATAAACTTGCAAATATGGGCTCGAGGAGGATGGATCCGTCCATCTAACAACCTCGCTTGTTAACTCAGGGTTGATGTGACCCGACCGTCAACGATCCTGATAAATCTGTCGTTCCTAGAGTGCGAACGAAATTCTAAAACTCGAAACAGATGTGATCGGCTGTCTGTTAACTAACTCTAAGTCCCCAGAGCGCGTGCCGAAGTATAAACTTCAACTGGGTGTGACTGACAACCCACAACTAACTCTGAGTCCCTAGAGCGCGGGCCGAAGGATAAACTTCAACTGGGTATGACTGACCACCCACGACTAACTCTGAGTCCCCAAAGTGTGGACACAGACCTGATCATTAAAATGGGTGTGACTAACCACCCGAGAAACAACTTAAGTCCCCAGAGCGTGGATGTAACTTTAAAATTAAGCAGGCATGATTGACCGCTCACATGCGAGTTCAATCCCCAAAATGTGGATGCGATTGTCAATAAATGAGCGAGTGTAACCTGACCACTCGAATTCATCTCCCTACCACTCTGTTCCGACTAAGTGAAGCGAAGAATGTCGAAGGTGAAAAGCAACCACCGTCCGACAACTTCGACTCATCCCCAAGACTGGGGGCCTGACCCCAGCACCTAATACAAATCGAGACGGTACGATGTTGAAGAGCGACTTGACGTTTGGTTACAACCCGAAGCCATGACTCCGGGACTTAACAACCGAACAAAAGTCCGATCCGGAGGCTGATGCCTTGCAAGTGTGTCGAAAGGAAACTCGAGTGATGCAACACTTAAACAAATAAACACGGAGTTGTGCAATGAACAAAAGGAAATTCTATTTCATTTATCCTTTAAAAGAAAAATAGATAGAAGGAGTCTATGCCAAAAAATCCTACTAGCGGGGGCCGAACCCGCATCTATACACGACCTACAAGAACGAAAAGAAAGTTCCTAACTATCTACCAAAAACAGGATGCCAAGATTCATTCCTACTCCTTGGGCCTCTTCTTCTTATGCTTCTTCTCCTTTGGAGTTGACCCACCAGAGCTGCCACTATGATGCCGCTTCAAGCTCTTGCCTTTACTAGGCTTGTCCTTGTCCGGGGTAAGTATCGTGGTCTCCTTCTCCGAACTCACCAGAATCGGGATGCTTTCAGAGTGCATGGTCGACGTAGGGATCTCAAAGCTTGTATCGTGATGCCCAACACCAAAACCCTCTCCAACCTCCGAGTGCTGAGTAGCGAGCTTCTCTTTCTTAAATGCGACAGTTGCGTCATAGAGAATTGTCCTCTCTTCCTCGTTCAACACTCGGTTTTCCAGATCAAATTCATCGAGGGATTCAGGATGCTATGCCTTCTCATCGGCCAAGAAATGGCGCCAGGCACTATGTAAGTGAGTTGGGTAGTCGTTGAGCTAGCTCAAATCATGGTATCTCAGAACGTTCACATTGTAGGTAACTAAGAGACCTTCAATGTCACTCTCAAGTCTGGCTTCCGCTGCCCCGACCTCAACCTCAACCCTAGCCTCGGCCTCTTGAGCTTTCAACTTCGCTGCATCCCGCTCATTCCAAGCCTTCACAGTTTGGTCACAGGCCTCCTGAGCGATCTTGTTAGCTTCATCTTTTTCCTGAACGACCTCGTCGTATTTAGCTTTAAGCTCCACCATCTCTTGGAATGCTTTAACATTTTTAGCAGTGACTACGGCATTCCTGTGGCCCATATCATCTACTAACTTTAGATGCTCCTGCCTCATCCGGTCCAACTCCCTATTGGCCTCGTCAACCTTTTTCAGGGCCTCCGTTTCGAAATTCCTTAAAGTATCAATCTCTCCAGTGAGAACTGTGATGATCCGATCCTTTTGGGTGATGGTTTCTTAAAGCTCTTCAATTTTCTTCGCCCGCTCAAATGCCACAGCTGAAACTTTCTCGGCGGCCTTCTTCCACCCCCAGTATTGGTCAAAAGCGTGATAGACATGATCATGGACGATTGTTTCTGCTCCATCTAGAAGCACCATCAAATTTGGAGGAAAATGGAAGCCGTCGAAGCATATGTTTGGAAAATCTCTCTTCAATTGAGCTATCCGAGCGGCTCCCTCACCTGTCGACTCTATAACCGCCGAAGTAACTACAACAGAGGTGTCCGCCCTGGTCATACGGCGGTGTTCGCCGGGTCTTGGAATTACTTGAGGCGTCGGTTGGTCCAAAGTCACAACGACCTGTATCCCCGAACTCGGAGGTGGCAACGGAATCCTTGGTGGAGGGGAGCGTGATCGGGAACGACGTCTATCTCGCCTCTCCTTTTCTCTTTCTCGTTCCCTCTCCCTTTCCCTGGCTCTATCTCTATCGTAGTATTCCCTCTCTTGGCTAGAGTGGCGGCATTCGTAGTCAGAGTCACGCCTACGAGATTCCATGTAAGAACTGGAGGATTCGTGTGCTGTGCAGAGGCTACCGAGCATAGATGGTTTCTTCGACATCGGATGTGAAAAATTAAAAGAAAGTAAAAGTTAGTTATATTTAGAGATTGGACAACTCGTGAGTAATGAGTGTGTGATGCCATAGTGCGTGCGTGCATGCATGTGTTGACCCCTCGATAAACCGGTTATGTCAGCCGTACTCAAAGGAGTGTACTCGCCTAAATCTAAAGCGCTTTGAAGCCCTTCAAATTCAGTATCTTGTTGGAGCGACACATAGTCCGGCATGGGAATATCTGCAAGTCCTTCAAAAGGGTTGTCTATGTGTGAGGAAGGGGCCTCCAAAATTACAACATCGGCAGGTGGCAAAGACATAACCACGGATTTCCGTCTCGTAGATTTGCGGAGTTTATGAGCAACTGCCTTGCCTTTCCTTATCCGTTCTGGGCATTGTGGGCTATCTGAAGGCCCGGTTATGGGTTCATCTTCGGTGGACGCATCCTCTTCGCCACTATGCTCAGCGATTACATTTCCAGGCGCTCTTCATCTAGCTTGTCTTGCTGGAGCTACCCTGAGAGATCCTTCAAGCCCTATGCTCTGACCTCCATCAATCAGCCCAACGGCCCTTAGGTTTTCGTCCGTGAGCACCACTTTGATCTCTCTGAACTTGCCCGGCATCTCCTGGAGGACCCTGACGATTTCCCTAAATTGAGCGCCTTCGAGTCATGGAATCGAGGCTGTAAAAAGAAAGAGACATTGAGATCAGTATCAATGGACATTAGCCAGTTCGTCACCGAAGGAATTGAAACACTTACGTCTATCTAGCCATCGTCTAGCGAAGCCTGGCAGGCACCGAATATAGAACCACTCGGTTTTGAAGTAGCTGAGTTTGGTCCAAGTCCCAATCACAATTTGGCAGGATTATCTACCCGACTCTTTACATTGAATAAGAATCTGACTTCCTCTAGAGTCGGGGGTCGGAAAAGGTGCTCCATGAAAATGATAAATAGGCTGTTTAGCAGAGCGTACACGTTCGGATGCAGCTGTGATGGGGCAATCCCTAAATAAGATAACACCACCCAGATATACTGATTGAATGGTGGGAGTGTCCCGCCTGTGCAGGAAAATCTATTGAAAGCTGTATACCCTTCTAGGGGAGTATGCGGCATATCGCTCAGCCCTGGAGCAGGACCATTCAATGATATCCCATGCCTCAAGAAAATCCTTCCTAACATTTCTTCATAAATATTAGATGGAACAGAGTCTTGTGGGTTCCCAATGAAAACTTCCCCTGGTAGCTCGTCCAGAGCAGGACTTATAACTTCGGCAGCAATAGCCGGCATCTCTATTATTGGAAGGGGTGGGCTCCGACCCTTTTGTTATTGCGAACTTCCGGATTCCATAGCTAATCAGCTAAGTAAAAAATCATCGTTAGATGACAATAATCCCGTGTTTCCCCCAGTGTGAAGTGCATAAAAGTATTATGCAGTGCAGTGCTGTATGTTACTTAAGAAATTCCTCGAGACTTAAAAAGTATTTGAACGACGAGACTTCAGAATACAACCGGAGTGACCGTCGTCGCTGACCGTCACAACAGTGCCATCCAGACTTTGGAGATCGATCCAAGTTAAAGTTGGTTAAATTTTGTTAAGTTACAGTTCCATCGACGAGCTTCAAAAGGCAGTCTAATATGCAGTGAAATGATTAAGTCCAATTATGCAAGGCAGAAGCTCGTCAAAGTCAAGTGTCCGAATATGCGAGGAGTTTCGTGTCGATAAAAATTTAAATTTGGATCGATTACAAGAGTTCATTTCATATCGGTTCAAGAAGCATCAATTCATATCGGTCATAGGGCTACGTTTCGTATCGATTGACATAGTATATTTCGTATTGATGAAAAATCCTTTACTTTGTATCAACTACCAACAATGCCTTCGTATCGACCATTTTGCCAAAATTTTGTATCGATCTATCGATATGAAGTTCCACGAGCCATCGATACGAAACATGCTTTTCTTATCGGTACGAAATTGTAATACGTCAAACATCGATGTGAATTGTTCCCCGCAAATCGATACGAAAGTGTTGTTCTTTTCCTTCTCCCATCGATACGAAATCAGGGCCAAGCAATTCTTCCGTGAATCCTTCGTATCCCCACACCTCTTCTTCTCCAAAACCACCCAGGCACCGTCTCCTCCATTCCCAAACCATCCACGACCTTGCTCTGGCCATTTCCAGCCTCTTCTCCATCAAACTCGGCCATGAGAGCAATCGAGATAGCACTAGGGGTTCGAAGCTCATCGTTCAAAGGATGGATTTGGTTGATTATTTACCTAATTACGGCAGTTAGCAAAGGAATTGAAATTCAATTCGAAGGTGAGAGCGGTCTTGTTTTTCTTGGAGCGATACGAAGGCAAGAGCAAAGGCAAAAAGATAAACGAATGGAAATTTTGCCTAAGTCCTAAAGTATTTATACTAGGGAAGTGGTCGTTCATCTCCCCGTTACTATAACCGGTCGAGGCGGTCAACTCCTTCATTCGATACGAGATGGCTTGGTCAAATCCTTCTGCCCAAACGATATGAAAACCAATTTGTATCCAATACTTAATCAAGGCAGTTTCTCCTACATCGACATGAAGAAGGGCTCTCCCATATCCATCCAACGTCGATTCGAAGCAGCTATTGTTCGTGGCCATGCTTCATCTATCTAAAGTGGCTTCCATTTGTATCCACCAAGCAATCGACACGAAACACGAAGCCAGAGCCTATTAGAACCGCTTGAAACCTATAAGGACCCATCGATACGAAATGCTATGTTCGTATCCATCAACATAAAACCCACAGAGACTCATATCCATCGATACGATAACAATTTTTCAACTTTTAACATCGATCCAGGAGAGGATCAATACGAAGAGATACACTAAAACAACCACCAAGCGTTATTACAACTTGAATTTCACATCGATTCAGGAGAGGATCAATATGGAATTCGATACAAGAAAACTGACAACGACTCATGAACGTACAAACGTTAACGGAAGTCGGGTAAACATGCACTTATGTGTATGATGAATTGACATTCAACTTTCAAAACTCATCGGAATTTAATGCTCACCTGGTGACAATCGCAACAATGAACAACAGACTTTTGGCGCTCAACGCTCCATTACAACAATGCATAATACAATCGATGGCAGTCAACAATTCAGTATTTATATTGCTAGGGAACAACCAAAGATTACATCTCTTGACGAAAAGACAACTATTCACCGTATCAGATAGAACTTTTCAGAAAGAAGGTTACAGCTTTTCAAAGCACGTCATGTTCACACAAGACGTACTTTGGGAAGCAAATGTTATCCCGCCTTTTTGAAAGATCGTGACACCAAGGACTTGGTTGGAAACCAAGGACAGTCTGTCCCGAAGATCGATTACCTACAAAGTTCACTATGGATACTGGTAAATTTTTCCCGAGTCCGGATCGAACTACAGTCGATATGGTACAACAACCAACACCATGAAAGTCAGCATTCCAAATTTCAAGTCAATCAGGGTTCGTAGGCTCAAGATATTGGTCGACCGAAACCAAGGAAGACACCTACAAGTTCGTATCCATCTAGGCGTATGACTGGTTTTGGCGAGAGGCAACTTCATTCGAAACTGTACCTTCGTAACCATTTCATTCGTGTCCATCCAACTCGTATCCATCACATGGACATTGCTTCATATCCATCAAAGTCAAAGGAGCTAACCACATTCGTATCTATGATGTCTTCATAACCATCAACTTGTGAACCTTTAGTTCGTATCCATCCCACAAGAAATTCGAGCACGTATCCATCAAGCAAGCATAATCTGATTCGTATCGACCGCCCACTCCTATCATTCGTGTCCATCAATCTGGAGCCACCTCGTATCCAGCAAGATTAGTGCATTTCCTAACGGTCCTTTATTTGCATGATTCGTATCGTTCAATGGTTATCGATACGAAATCAACCATCTTATGATCGATACGAAGGGATTGTCTATCAAACGTTATGAAGTGACTGCATACGATCGATACGAAATGAAAGGCAATGAATAGATACGGATGAAGTCACACCTATGGATACGAATGAAGCCTAAAAGAGGGGAAGACTCGGTCACTCGGCATGAAAAGTGGATCGATCCTGGAAGGTAGCGCCACGTCATTAGCCATCACGTGCCTAGAAGCGACACGAATGAGATCGACATGAAGAGGAGCGATACGAGCTCAGTTACTTATGAAAAATCCAAACTTGCATCGATCATAACTCAAGATTTACAAGTCCAAATACCATCAAATTTTCACAGGAGCTTGCCTACAACCTTAAGAACGTACCTAATTAATTTCAGCCACAAAGGATAAATTCTTGATCGATACGAATTCAATTCATATCACTCTTAAATCGAGTCGAAATCACCTGAACTCCATCCCATAGGCCCGTCCACGTGAGAGAAGAAGTCATCCGAGATTTGGGCGAGATATTTGCTGCCTACGCCTATAAATAGTGACCCTGGACCTAAAGAAAATGGACTTTTTGAGTTCTCGACGTCGATACTCTGCCAACATTGCTATTGTACTTCGATTGTATTGTTGAAAATCTTTTGTAACCAATGAGTAATAATTAATAAATATCAATCATTCCATAGTGAACGTAGACCATATGTTGAACCACTCTAAATTCATGTGTTTCACCACTTTTTCTTATCTGTTAATTGGTGTGTTTGTTAGATCTGCCTAATTTTACATTTACTTTCTTCATTTTATCTCTTCAAACACATTCGAAGAGTGTTGTGCCCAATTTTGGTACGAACAACTATGTCGAAAGGTGGAATAAGGTAAAGTGTTAATTGCAACAACCTATTCGAAAGGTGAATTTAAGGGCATAATAAGGTTCTAACTATTCTTAACTAATCAAAAAGAGGTTCAAAGAAGACATTAATACTTTAACTCTACTTAGATGTGTTAACAAGTTTTCTTGTTAACAAGTTTCCTATACAGAGATATAGGTGGAAAATATCTCCTACTTTTCTCTGTTGCTAGGTCTAACACGAAGACCCTTTCTCCCATCCCTATGGCAAGCCATTATAGGTCCCTTAATGGACCTTACATACTTCAAAGTCCAAGTGTAATTAATTTCATTTAAATCCTTCTTTAAATGTACATGGATATCATATATTAATACAAACATATATAACTTTTATATACACAACACTTAATTACTAACAATAATTAAACTACCACATTTACTAAATACACCCTAAATGTCAATTTACAATAATAATTAATATTCCTTATCAATTAATTTATAATTATTATAAACTAATTAAATCAGGTGGTATTTTGGAGACTGGGTAGATTCAGTTGTGACACTTACAAGTACGTATTCAATCAGTGATTAATATTTAAACAAGTAAAATTATAACGTTCACATGTCACGTTAGCCATTGTTGTAATAGTTTAGCGAAATTTATTACTTATCGATCTCATCAGTAAAATCCAATTTCACATTTTCTTAAGTGGTACCTTATAGTAACGATTATTACACATCTTCTCTTTGATTTAAACATAACATTTATTATTAATTATTATACTCTGGCCAGATAATTTGACTTTAAATTGACTATAGGTTATCGTGATACTAACCTCAAATAACCGAGGAGAAGAAATCTCTGTTGAATAGTGCTTCACTTCCTATGCTTCTACTTAAACCAACTATAGTCCCTCGATGGTCTCCATGTCATTATTTAATTATAATCAAAGTGGAGTATCTTTATAGATATTCTACTGTATTCTTAAGTCGAGAAAACCATGTAACATTGTCACTCTAAGATTTCCTTTTGACCTGTTTGTTATCAAGGAATAGGAAACTCTCATATGATACATTATGTAGTTATCCAATAAACTACGGGTACATGTCCTCATGGTTCCCCCAGTAGCCATGAGTAATACACTACCTAAAATTTGTGAAGGAATCGGGTCAAGGGCATCAGGTAAAATAAGTAGATTTCAAAAGTATTTTCTTATTTTAGGTTCTATTAGACATGTCTAAAGAGATTTTAGATCAAATCTAAAGTATTTTAAATAAAATCTTTATTTTATTTAACTTTTTAATAAAAGGTTTCATTTAATTTACATGAGTTGCACTTTATAAGTGTATTAAATACACTTATATGTATATAGTTCACATTCAACAAATATGAAGTATATATGGCTAATGTGATCATATTTAGGTATTGGGATTTGCCCCGTAATAGACACTTTTGATCCTTTGTATATTCCTTTGTTGTCCATAGATTTTGTTTGAAATTATATAAAATAACAGTATGTGTGCACATATATAGTCAGAAGTTCACTTATCTTCAAAATGATAATCATTTATGCTTAATCAAGCAATTAATAAAAAGAGGAAATGGTGGAGGAGTTACCTCCTTCCATTTACGCATCTTTTAGTGTCATTCCAAAATAATTTTGAACACTCAAACACATCTTAATTTTGACTCATATGTTTTAAAATCTAAAACTAACAAATTTGAATTTAATTTTAACTTAAGAAGGATTTAAAATTATATTTGTGATTTTACCAAAAAAATCATTTTATTAACTTTGAGTGGAAATAACATACCCATACATGCATGTACATATATATAAATAGCTACAAATTATGTTTTTTTGGCAAAGTCGGCAGGGTTGAATGGCCCTTACCATTTATTTATATTGAAAAGAAAATTTTACAATATAAATAGAGAGAGCATACATGGGGGAGGTAGAAGAGAATGTTAAAGAAAAACAAGGTAAGGAAGAAACAAATGGATAATATAAAACAACTACAGTAGACTCTTAAGACTACTTGACTAAAACATCTTGATCAAAAGGTTTTGCAGATAGTTTAAGCATATTGTATATCTTCCTACAAATTACAAAATATAGTTGCAATCTGCTCCTTCTCTTCTGATTGAAAATTACATTATTCCTCTCCTCCCAAATCACCATGACGATGACTTTGAGCATAATTAACAATTCATAAGTCGACTGCTGTTTTAGCTTTATATATTCTCATCCATTCTATCATGATGTCTCTTCTAGCACAGTCGTATCCACCTCTCTGCTTAATTTTTATCCATAAGAAGTGAGTGTAAGAGCAGTTGAAAAATAAATGGTGGACATCTTCAATTGCCGAGGAGCAAAATATGCAGGAGGTTGAGACATTAAGACCTCTATAGGAAAGGTTTCTCAATGTATGAAGAGCATTTCGAAAGACCTTCCATAACATATAATTATATCTTTCATCTGCATGTATATTCCATATACGTTTGTACCAAGGAAAGAAACCAGTGCCCATCTCTCCTGCCAGCGCTTTGTATACTGTTTTGGTGGAGTGTTCTTTTAATTTGTCTGACCATTTATAATCATCAACATCATTGTAGTTGTATGGTTGGCCATTATATTTATTCCATAGGGCATTTACAATTGAATTACTGGTGTGATGCAAGTTGATTCTGCCATTGACAATATAGCTAGTTGCTCTGGCATTCAGGGAGATACCAGACTGGGTCATATTGTCATATGAGAGAGTCTTTTGCAGGATCACGCCATTGTCAATCCAGAGTCCAGAATCTGGATGTACTGTCAAATGCTAGTTGGAGAGTATGTGGCATCAATATATCTTAGAATTTCATCATCGTTTTCCAGACCCAGTTGTGAGCTTGTTTACTTTCAGCTAGCCAGATCTCATCTCCCTTCAAGTTGTTCTTGATAGTCCACTGAACCCATAGCATATCGGCTTTGGTTATGAGATTGTGGAAGTGTTTAGACAAGGCAGCCACATTCCACAGTTTCATATTCCTTATTCCCAAACCCCCCTCTCTCTTTGGTTTTTATAGCTTCTTGTATGCTATTAGGGACAATTTTCTAGTGTGTATCGATCCAGACCAGAGAAAATTTATTATTGCAGATCTTATCATGGATATTAATTTGGTAGGCAGCATGAAAGTTCTACTCCAGTAAACTACCATTGAGAGAATTACAACATTAATTATGACAAGTCTTCCTGGTTGTGCTATCTATCTATTCTTCCATCTATTCATCACTGCTGTGATTTTCTCATATAGTGGAACACATTGGGCAACTGTAATTCTTTTTGTTGCCAGTGGAATCCCAAGGTTTGCCGTCAAGTGGTTGTATCTTTGTTATGGAGAAGCAAGATGATTTTTGGAGTTCAGTCAGACTAGCTAATAGGATGTGTGATTTTTCTTGGTTTGTCTGGAGCTTGGAAAAGTTGTAGAAGGATGAAAGAGTCTCCATTATGGTTTGTAGTGACTTTGCAGAAGGTTTGGTGAAAATTATCAAGTCATCAGCGAAAGCAAGAGTAGTTACCATTAGGTTTCTACACTTCAGGTGCAGTTCAAATTCTTCATTTCTACCTACTTCTGGACTGCAAGTGTGAAAATCTCCATGATCGTTATAAATAAGTATGGAGAGATTGGATATCCTTGTCTCAAGCCATTTGTTCCTTTGAAATATCCAACAGTGCGATCATTGAAGACCAGCGAATATCTGACAATCGAGATGCAAGTATACAGCCATTTACTGAATGCTGGTGGGAAATTCATCCTGTCAAGAACAGTCATTATGGCAGACCAGTTTATAGAATCAAAGGCTTTTCTTACATCGATATTTAGCACTGCTCTGGGGGATAGTATGATGATGAGTAGCCATTCAATAGTTCATGTGACAGTAGGACATTATCGAGGATACTTCTATTTGGGAGGAATGCTGAATGGTTTGGAGATATAATATGTTGAAGCACATTTTTGAGACGAGAAGCTAGAATTCGAGATAGGCACTTGTATATTACATTGCAACATGCAATTAGTCTGTATTAGGAGACTTTTGAAGGAGTGGTTATTTTGGGGATAAGGACTAGATTAGTTGAGTTGATAGTGGAATGTAACACACTTTTGTTAAAGAAGTTGTGAATGGCCTTGTACACATCATCATATATTATATCCCAGCAATGAGTGAAGAATGAAACTGTGAAGCCATCAGGTCCAGGGGATGTTGCTTTTCTCATTGTAAAATTTGAGTTTTTTATTTCCTCATTAGTTATTGGTCTAGTCAGGGTGCTCTGCATATCAGAAGAGAAATTTGGGATTGAGAGGTTGGTTATTATTGAGATGTCAAAGGCAGAGGGCTGGCCACCAAGCAAGTCTGCGTAGTAATTAAGAAAAGCAGCATCTATCTGGTATGGGGTGGTATGTGTTGCTCCATGCACATCAGTTATTTGATGTATCATAGACCTAGCTTGTTTGATCTTCAATGAAGCATGGAAGTGTTTAGAATTCATGTTCCTATATGTTGACCATTGTTGCTTATTCTTTTGCTTTACCATGTTGGCTTCAGTTGTGTAGGCTTCATCAAGCAGTGTAGTCAAGTCACTTTCTTCTTTTATTAAGGCTGGGGTAGAGTTTGTGTTTAAAATCATTTTTTGTACCTATTCTAGTTGGGCTGCTATATTTGATGAAAGCTTGTTTCCTTGTCCATATATTTTTCTGGCCCGTATTTTGATTGCATCTTCTGTGTTCTTTAGTTTTTTCTGCAAGGAGTGCATTGGATTGCCATAGGTGTCTATTTTCCATGCATCTGTAACTACCTATTTCAAGTCAACATTATTAGTCCATTCATCATAAAATTTAAAGTTCACCAGTTTGAGGATGGCAGCAGAACCAAGGTTGAGGATTAAAGGGCAGTGGTCAAATAGGAGAGGCATGAGGATGTGAATATTTATGGAAGGCCAATGTAGAAGAGAAGAGAAGTTCATAAAGCCATGATCAATTTTGGTCAGAGTTGGTGGGTTTTTGCTGCTTTTATTAGTCCACGTATATGATGAACCAAAGTATGGGATTTCTATCAGTGAAGCATTTTGAATGGTATTGTTTAAAGGAGAGAGCTTATAAAAAGTTAATGGTATACCACCAATACGATGTGTTGAAAGGAAGGAGCAATTAAAATCTCCTATTATTATCCAAGGATGAGTCGACTGTCTAAAATGAGGAATGCAATCATGCATTCATTTTCCGATTTGAGGAGAATTTGAGGCATGGATGAAGGTATAATACATTAAAGTATTGGAAGGGAGGTGAAGAGCATGTGAATGAATGAATTGGGTGTCAATTAAGATAAGGGACAGCTTATATACTATAGGATCATACAGTACAAGGAGTCTGCCATATGGAGCTTGAGATAGATTACTTATATAAGACCAGTTTTTATTTATATATTTGGCTGCTCTCTGTGATAGTGCAGTGTCTAGCTTGGTTTCAGATATAGAGATTATAGATAGGTTGGGTCATGAATGAGAGATTTGATTTGTTCAAACTTTGATTGCTGATGAGCTCCTCTTACATTCCATGCTGCTATGTTGTTCATCATTGAAAAACTTTGGTGGGTTTTTTGTTTAGGCTTCTCGTTCTTCTTGCATTGGAAGATGGTGAATTTTCTGGAATTTGATACATGTGAGTATCTGATTCATATTTTGATTCAACTAGTGAAAGAGAGATTGGGGTTTATAGATAGGAATTTTTATTGGTATTTCCAGTCTTTTACTTCTTGCTTTCCTTCAATGATGCAGTCAAAGAAGTAGGCTTTTTTTGTTGGTGTTGTGATTCTTTTTGGCTGATTTGTTGGAAGATGAGGAAGTATGCAGTGAGGAATTGAGGGGATCATCATCATTTGCTGGTTTTGGGTTTGATGAGATTCCAGATGGGGAAAAATGCAGTTTCCACCAATAGTTAGCAGTTCAGGCTGGTTTTGGTTTGTTTAGGTGGGTTTGTGTGATGTATCGTGGACGTATGCATGTACAGGAGATATGCACTGAAGTTGTATAGAAGTTGGAGTAGGTAGAAGGGGAGGAAAGGTAGTTTTTGGTAAAATGGATCGAATTATGGATGCTTGAGAGAATAGAATAGGTGGGGTAATAGAGGAGTTGGTAAAAGGGTTGGGTTGAGTTGAAACTGAAATGGGTGGAGCTTGATCAAGTAACATGTGGTGGTTGAGTCTGTGACCTAATGGTTGAGCATATCAGAAGTGTGTTCATGTACAATACCATGCACAGTGGGTACACTTCGAGCCATTTCCTTTCCATACATTGTTTCACTTCGAGTCTTTTCTGTGTCTTTTTCATTTGTTGCATTTGCATTCTTGCTTTTTGTTTGTTGAGTTCTTTTACCATCTACAGTTGTTTTTTTACTTATTTCATCTAAATTTTCTTCAATTTCTATTTCATTGCACTCTCCCTCTTCATTTTCATTTATTTCTCCATCTTCTTGCAATATCAATACTGAATATTTATTGCTCACTTGAATTGCAGCTTCATTTCTATTTTCTTTTTCCTGACTTGTTTCTTTTCCACTGATACTTGTTGCTTTTTGCTTCTCACTGTTTATTTGTTTTGTGCCATCTTTGTCATTTCTCGTCTTTTTATCTTGACCCTCAACAGATGCTTGTACATTTTCAGCATTTTGATTCCTATTCTTTTTCACTACCTTCCTCCATACAGTTTTTTTTCTCAATACAGGTTGTAGTCTGTTTTTAATTTTCTTTTTATCATCTAAATCTGTTAGAGCTAGCATTTCATTTTCTTTTCCCTTTGCTTCATTTATCATTTCCTCTGTGTTTAAGTCACAGTTCTTATTGTTGTGACCAAATACTTTACATTGTGTACATATATCATGTTTCCATAGGTATGATACCTGAATGATCTGCCTTGTGCCATCTACATTCAATACTGGAAATGAATCTACTAATTCATGGTCTGGGGATATTTCAACAAGACATTTTGCCTACTGTATTCTGTGAACTGATTATGTAGCTTCATCAAGACACACCAACTTCTCCAATCTGTTTGCTAACCAATTAATTCCAAGTGGTAACCATAGGTATATAGGAATATTCAACATTTGTACCCAAATTGGAACAGCCTTTATTATTCCACACACATTACTTATGGTTGGATCCCACTGTTTAAGAATAAAAATCTTATTTTTCATGATTATAGGGTCACTCCTTATGATTTTTTCTCTGTTAGATCCATCAAAGAGGAGGAAGAGAAAGATAGGGCCATCTGATTTTACCTGAACGTTGCCTTTCAATCACCATCTTCGTTTTAGGCTTTCGATTACATATGTGAACGATAAGGGTTTATCAAGGAAGAAACCCACCATGTAATCTTGCCAAATATTGACACCAGCATCAATGACATGAGAAGGAGGGACCATTGCATCTCCATTAAAGGATATTTCCATATGAATAGGCGAGTATTTACCTATATTACGTAGAAGGTTCTTGAAAAGAGAGGACCAACCGAGTTTATTAGTCTCAATTAGAGAAGGAGAATGATCATGAGAGGAGTTGATAGCGGGTGGGCTAAGATTTTTAGAGAGTGGAAGGGAAGATGAAGAAGCCAAGGCAGGTGCTATTGGATTATGAGGAAAAGTAGGGATAGATTGGAGGAGAGTAGGATAGAAGTTTAGATGGGAGGCGGAGGAGATAGGGGAGGTATGGAGGGGTGTCGGAATTTGTACGAGAATGAGGAAGTGTGGGATTGGACAGGGCGGGAGAATGGTCTACTGCCATTAAAATTAAAAAAGAGGATTGATTAATTATCTTGACTTTTTTGACTACAAATTATGTTTTAAAGTTAAAATAACATATATTACTAAACTCTGTAATTTAATATATGTTTAAAAACTAAAGTAAAAAGCTAAAATCTATCTTTAACTTTGGAAGGATTCAAAAGGTTTTGATGTTTTGCGCATAAGTCCACTTATGAATTTTGAATTAAATTAACTTTAAACAAACGTAACAATTACCAAACGAATTATAATCAAAAACAACAAACATGTAATGCATTCAATTTCCAAAGCGATTTAAGTATTGACGTATGTAACTTATTTATATTTGTTTATATATGAGTTACAAATCTATGTCCATTAATTAAAATTAATTTTCGAATCCAATATTTTTTTAAATAATTTCTAAAATAATCACAAATAATAAATCAAACAACTTAAGCACATAAAATCCATTGTAAAAAGAATTAGATCTAAACTATATAACGAATATGAACATATGAGCAAATGAGATGTAGCAGTGTAGGATCAAAATTATACGAACAACATGAGCATGTAATCAATTAAATTAGTATGTTTAAGATCTAAAATTTATTGACATGATGAAACTATGGTCAAATAAAATTAGAAATTACCAAATGATAAAGTCAAAAGTAACACCTTAAAAGAAGGAAAAAACCTTAAATTTGATTGAATCATCTCCAGAAGTTGCATTGATCAGAAACATAACCTTTGTGTTAATTTAATTTGATTTGATTCGATTTTTTTTTAGAAAATTTTCATGGTTGGGAGGCCATGGATTTTTGGCCATGAAAGGAGAGGAAGAGGAGAGGAAAAAAATTGTCTGTAGCATCAATGAATGAATGAAAGAAAATTTGTTTTAAAGGAAATATTGAAGCCTTTCCAGTCCCTCCTTTAAAAGCTTCCCTATTTAGTTCCTCACTAAATTTCATCAAATCCTCTCCCTCCTCACCATGCACAGTCGGTCATAAATGTGGCAATGTGGGATAAATTTTTTTCCAAAACTACTTAGCAATTAATCTATTTAAATTTAATTTAAATATGCAATCGATACCATCTATCAATACGTGTGTATATAACCTTTATATACGTACTTTATTAAATAATAATGTTATTCACATAAATCAAATAAAATTTAATAATTAATATATGACGCCCCACCTCTATACTCACACTAGACAAGGACACTACGGGGTAATGTCGTCGACTAGCACGAAGAATAAGGTTGTTGAGGAGTGACCATTTGTGTAATTACTTTATGCGAGTATCGATATGTCAGACAGTATGACACGCATTTTATTCCAAGAGGAAATCTGAAATATCCAATACAAACTCAAAGCTACTACAGAGTGGCTATATGGCCTTCGGAAACAAATATAAAATAAGCATAACACAAATCAGTCACAGATATTCATGTCACTAAGGCGAAAACAGATATGATTATAACACATAGAAGTGAACATCAAAGTAATGGTCATACAAGATCCACTACATCATAAAAGAATAGGTACAAGTGCTTGACAAAAGAATATGTATACATCAAGGAGTCTCTATCTCAAATGTATAAAAACAAAAACTACGAAGCTAAAGTAGTTAGCCAAAAGTCAGGTGACGATTCCTGATAAGAAGTCAAGTGGAAGCACCTGAAACACCTCGGTTTGACCCCGAGTATTATTTAAGAAGAAAAAATAATAAACAGATCAGTCTAGCTATAAATATCTTATAAGATGAGATAGGATAAGAGATATAACAAATATATATGATAACAACAAAAATCATACAATATCTCAAGTCTTCTCAAATACCCAATAAGAATATCTTATTCTTTAGCTTATTCACCAAACCTCAAATATTGACAAAACAGGTCAATGCAAATTGCAAAAATTGGTGAAACATAAATTCTAGAAATCAAAAATTGAAAATCCAAAAAACATAAAAGGGGGAGGCCTATAGCAAACGAGAGCATGAAAACTCACCAACACGTGTATCACAAACGAGATGTTATCCCATGGGTCGCTGTCCCATAAAATTAGCTGAACATCGACGCACCTAAAAGATACGCCCCATGCACAACCGAACGTCGACGCACCTAAAAAGATACGCCCCATGCACAGACTAATTGAGCCGAACATCGATGCACCTAAAAAGATACGCCCCATGCACAGACTCATTGAGCCGATTGCTCCACGAACGGTCAAAAGACCATGGGTCTCTACCCCCACCAAATTGACCCGAAGCTCCATAAAATAAGTATAAATTACACCAAGCTAGTAAATAAATGAGTTTAGCTTCATGTCCCATAACCACTGGCTTAACTTAAATATTTATGAACAAATTGTAGATTTCCACTCGAAAATTGTCACAAAATGGTCATCATTGATAAAAAAGAAGTGTAAATTACACTAAGCTAGTAAATAAATGAGTTTAGCTTCACGTCCCATAACCACTAGCTTAACTTAAATATTTATGAACAGATTGTAGATTTCCACTCGAAAATTGTCATGAGAGTTCAATCGAACAAGTCCAAGAATTAACCGACGAAGTAAATGCAAGCGTTTCATACCACTAGTTTTGTTAAGTCGTTTAATTAGATTTCTCATACGAATGAGGTAAAGGTTTGTATATACTAATAGATTGGAAAATGGATTTAAAAACGAGCTTTGTATTAAAAGTAATGTTGAAATCATTTATGTGGAAGAGTTTGAGTATTTAGTACTAGTATAGAAACCTTTGTATTTTAAAGTGACAAATCACAGAAACGATTGTAAAAACAATCTATCACCAAAAATTCACATACGACGACGTGAATTAAAACCATGAAAATCGATATCGAATCAATCAAATAGATATTCCCAAAAATCCAGAAAAGAAGTCATCAAAGTCGATAATAAATGACAACAACTAACCGGATCAACAAAAATCGATAAAAATTGGAAATTTTCATAAAAACAGGCAAAGTGACTGATTTTAACAGCGTCAGATGTTTGGTGGTTCTACCCAGACGTCTGAGCTGAAGGTCTGGAATTTTTCTAGATCACTCGGGTTTCTGAGCTTAAGGTCTGGAACGTTTATTCCTTTGCCTCAGACGTCTGAGTGTTTTACCAGACGTATAAGCTGAAGCTCAGGGAAACTTTGCCTAGGCCAGTAATGGTCAAATCAACTCGGAAGCGATCGAATGAGCGATGGTGGCTAGGGATTTATGCCAAGCGACAACCCAACCTTATAGGCTCTTCAATACACTCCAAACAACATATCCAAACATCCATAGTAGGATTTTCATAGATTTTGACTTTAAAATACCAAAATTGGAAAATTCACCAAACCAATTCTCATAAGCAATTGAACATGAAACAGATGTTAGAAATTCATACCTAACAACAATGAAAACTATAGACATAGATGTGAGTTCAAGAACTCACTTTTAAACCCAAATATAGAAATGAGAAGCTCTAAAACTAGCTAAGATTGATTTTTCTTCAACAACACCTCTAGAATCTTCAATCTAAGCTTCTCCTTAATTTTAAAACTTGAATTTCCTAAGAATCTAGGGCTTAAGAATTTAGATTTTCCCTCTTTTCCCCCATTTTTCCTTTTGCTTGAATGTTAGGAAATTATGAGTGGAATGAATGAAGAGGAGAAGAGATAGGGTATTTGATATAGTAGTTTGGGTTATCTGTTTGGGTTAGTGGACTAGAACACAACCCAAAGCCCAAATAAAAATACCAAAATCCTAATCAACTCCAAACATATCGATGTTTATACTTAAACAGGTTGTAAACGTCATTTTGAACTCAATTGAAGTGGTCTCGAGTCCGGATTCGACTGTTTACAAAAAATCACATTTCGGAATTTAATTCAACTAACGATGCTATATTTAAATAAAACATTTAAATATATAGTCGTAAAATATGCGGGTTGTTACAGACTCCCCTCCTTAAAGAAATTACGTCCTCGCAATACTTAAGAAGAAAATAAAGAGTAACAACCACTCTAAGCCATAACAACACAAAAGAAAATTTTGACGTGAGAAGTTCACCTTAAGGAGCACGAAAGAGTAAGTCTGGATGTGTTCGCTCGATGAATTCTCTAGATTCCCAAGAACAATCTTTAGGATTTATGGACCATTGAACTTTCACAAGCCGAACATCTTTATTACAAAGGCGTTCAACCTTTGTAGCAATGATACGAATAGGATGTTGCTCATAAGTCAAATTAGGTGAAACTTCAATTTCTTCAATAACACCAGGCTCAAGAATAGAATCGGAATCGCTAAGACATTTCCGTAGTTGAGAAACGTGGAATACGTCATGAATAGCAGAAAATTGAGCCGGTAATAAAGGCGATAAGTCATGGAACCAATGCGTTCAGTGATGGGAAATAGGCCAATATATCGAGGTGCTAACTTTCCCGATTGACTGAAACGCACAACACCCTTCATAGGTGAAACACGAATGAATACCAAATCTCCCACAGAAAATTCCAAATTCCTTCTTCGGTTATCGGCATAGGATTTTTGTCTACTTTGAGCTTCTTTCATCCTATGACGAATAAGGTCAATCTTTTCTGTGGTGTCACGAATAAAATCCGGACCTAAAATCCAACTTCTCGCCGGCTTCAACCCAACACGAAGGAGATCGGCATGACCTTCCGTAGAGTGCCTCGAAAGGTGCCATACCAATACTAGACTGGAAGCTATTATTATAAGAAAACTCAACAAGAGAAATATGATCTTTCCAACTTCCACCAAAATCAAGAACACATGCATGAAGAAGATCTTCAAGAGTTTGATTCACACGCTCTGTTTGTCCATCGGACTGAGGATGATAAGAGGTGTTAAAATTAAACTTCGTTCCCAAAGCTTTTTGAAGACCCTTCCAAAATCCACTAGTAAATAATGGATCACGATCGCTAACAATAGAAGTAGGAACTCCATGCAATTTAATAATTTCTTTAACATAGAGTTTGGCCAAAAGAGGTACGGTCTGGTTGGACCGAACAGGAAGAAAATGGGCGGATTTTGTAAGTCTATCTACTATCACCCATAGACTATCATGACCCGAACAAGAATGGGGAAGACCATCAATAAAGTCCATAGAGACTTGATCCTACTTCCAAACTGGAATGTCTAAAGGTTGCAATAACCCACCGGGCCTTTGATGCTCGGCCTTAGGAAGTTGGCAAGTCATGCAACGCTTAATAAAGTTAGCAATATCAGATTTCATTCCCAATAATAAAGTCGCTTCATGTCCGCTTACAGTTTACTACTACCGGGATGAATGGTAAATTTAGAACGATGAGAATCTTCTAAAATGTCTTTACGAAGATCACTAATATTTGGCACGATAAGTCTATCAAATTTTCGAATGCCACCACAAGCATCGATTTCAAAGTCTTTCAGACCATCAATATTATTTTTATCCCTACGACTTTGGCTAAGAAGAGCCAATTCGGGATCTTGCTTTTAAGCTTCAAGGATGCGGTCTAAAAGAGATGGATGAGCCTCAAGGCTACATAAAACAAGAGATGAACACGAATCGGATTCACAATCTCGAATCTCACAAGTGGACAAAGTCTCGAGATCATTCCATTTGGATATCATCATGGAAACAACCGCTTGTTGCTTACGACTAAGGGCATCGGCAATATGATTTCCCTTTCCGGGAGTATAAAGAATATCAAGATCATAAGATGCAAGGAATTCGAGCCAATGTTGTTGACGCAAATTAAGTTCCTTTTGAGAAAATAAATACTTCAAAGATTTATGATCGGTGTAGAGAACAATTTTCTCTCCCAAAAGATAATGACACCAAATTCTAAGGGCGAAAACAATAGCCGCAAGATCTAAATCATGAGTGGCATATTTAGTCTCGGCAGGCTTTAATTGCCTAGAAGCATAAGCGATAACATGTTCCCTTTGCATGAGAACGGCTCCCAAACCAACACGACTAGCATCGGTATAAACAATCAAGTTTTGGTTCCCTTCGGGAATCACAAGAATAGGAGTATCGAAAGGAGTTCTTTTAATTTTCGAAAAGCAGCTTCTATGTTAAATCATTTATTTCATGGTCCTCTTTCCCGAAATGCTAAGACATTCAAAATTATAATTAACTTTATGTAATCATCATTTTAGAAAAATTTACTTATTATAAGTCAATTTACTGTGTCTGACTATCTCATCATAGCGTTTAGGATACTCCTATCAATAACGTTGATCAGGCGCATCGACCAGAATTCTTAAAGCACTCAATGGGAAATACAATACAAAATCATCTTCTATATGATAAACATGTCTCTTAAAAGTTTTATGAATATTCTTTGCTCGGTTTGAGAAAAAAATCCAATTATACTTATAAATATATCTTATTAGAAAGATTTGCAAATTTTAAATTATTGTTTTCACCCATCATCAATGAATACCAGGACGGACTCATCGAGATATTCGTTGAATACTCGATTCATAAGATGGATGAAATAAGATGGAGGGTTTGTCAAACCGAATGACATAACGAGCCACTCATAAGAATCATATCGAGTGTGGAATGCGGTAAGTGGAAAGCTATCCTCCACAACTCGTAGCTGATGAAAACCGGTGGCAAGGTCGAGCTGAAAAGACCTTAGCACCACTCAATAGATTGCTTAGGAGGTAATCCTAAGACAAGCTCAAAGATATCGAGAAATTCAAAAACTACTTGAATGATGGAAATAACATTTTCCTCATCATGTGGGTTTAAAGAATAAAATGATGCCACCGAATTGGAATCGAAATCATTAAGAACAATCAAAATCTGCTTAACAGATTAAGGATATCAAAGATGGATAGTCCTCTCGGGACATATGATGCGGGCTTCATAATGGTTAAGCCAATCCTTTCCCAAAATCAATTCCAAAACCTAAGTAGCGCATAACATGCAAATCGGATCGGAAAGCATAATCACATAAAATAATCTCGACATTTTTACAAAGTAAACTGAGTGTTGTGGATCCACCAACCGGATTTGCAATTCTCAGTGAAGTCATCAAGCACATAATATTTAAAGAAAAAGTATCAACAAGTTCTTTTGATATAAAAGAATGAGATGCACCCGTATCAAAAAGAACTCGAATAGGATGATCACGAAACATAATAATGCCATCAAGGACAAAATGAGAAATACCTTGACCAAGAGAAGTGTTACTAGAGGCTTGCACAACATTCAGCTTACGCTCTTTCTTGCTTTGAAGTTTGGAACATGAAGATAAAAGATGACCCAAACTTTTACAATAGCGACAAGTAAGGGGCTTCAGACACTTATTTGCATAGTGGTCCTTAGAACTATAATTGTAGCATACTCCACGATTAGGGATTGGAGTCTTTGCTACCGAAGTTTCTTGCTTTACTTTCTTGCTAGGATTAGGGCTTTTGAACTTAATATGCCTCTTCTTGGAAACCCCAATATCACCATCACTTCCTTTATCGGCTTCTTCAAGTCGAGGAGTGATTTCTACAAACTGGTCGAAAGGCACTTCTAATATTAGAGGTAAAACCATTTTGGGGTTCTTATTCAAGGCACAGATAAACCTTTGATTCTTTACAAGATCCAAAAGTTGTTGGGCAGACATGAATACCCCATCCAGAGGAGGACCACTGGATTGACTAGCGCTAGGACTGCCAGGTCTAACCATTTCTCTTCTTTAAGAAAGAAAGGAAGAAGAGGAAAATGGTTATTCTCAGAATGAATATCAAACAAACTTGATTGATAAAACAAGGTATCATAAAAGAAAATAGGATAGAATGGGTCCTAAGACTCGAATTAAATCCTAAGAACAATTCCTAAGAGAGACTTAGGACAATGATCCTTGCTAGATTATTCTACATTGTTCCAAAGTTTGGCTCTGATACAAAGCTATGACGCCCCACCTCTATATTCACACTACCCAAGGACAATAGGGGGTAATGCCGTCGACTAGCATAAAAAATAAGGCTGTTGAGGAGACCATCTTTGTAATTGCTTTGTGCGAGTACCGATATGTCAGACAGTATGACACGCATTTTATTCCATGAGAAAATCTGACATATCCAATACAAACTCAAAGCTACTACAGAGTGGCTATATGGCCTTCGGAAACAAATATAAAATAAGCATAACACAAATCAGTCACAGATATTCATGTCACTAAGGCGGAAACAGATATGATTATAACACATAGAAGTGAACATCAAAGTAATGGTCATACAAGATCCACTACATCACAAAAGAATAGGTACAAGTGCTTGACAAAAGAATATGTATACATCAAGGAGTCTCTATCTCAAATGTATAAAAACAAAAACTACGAAGCTAAAGTAGTTAGCCAAAAGTCAGGTGACGATTCCTGATAAGAAGTCAAGTGGAAGCACCTGAAACACCTTGGTCTGACCCGAGTATTATTTAAGAAGAAAAAATAATAAACGGATCAGTCTAGCTATAAATATCATATAAGATGAGATAGGATAAGAGATATAACAAATATATATGATAACAACAAAAATCATACAATATCTCAAGTCTCCTGAAATACCCAATAAGAATATCATATTCTTTAGCTTATTCACCAAACCTCAAATATTGACAAAACCGGTCAATGCAAATCGCAAAAATTGGTGAAACATAAATTCCAAAAATCCAAAATTGAAAATCTAGAAAACAAAAAAAGGGGAGGCCTATCACAAACGAGAGCATGAAAACTCACCAGCACGTGTATCACAAACGAGACGCTATCCCATGGGTCGCTATCCCATAAAACTAGCCGAACATCGATGCACCTAAAAGATACGCCCCATAAACAGCCGAACGTCGACGCACCTAAAAAGGTATGCCCCATGCACAGACTAATTGAGCCAAACATCGACGCACCTAAATAGATACGCCCCATGCACAGACTCATTGAGCCGATTGCTCCACGAACGGTCAAAAGACCATAGGTCGCTACCCCACCAAATTAAGCCGAAGCTCCATAAAATAAGTGTAAATTACACCAAGCTAGTAAATAAATAAGTTTAGCTTCATGTCCCATAACCACTAGCTTAACTTAAATATTTACGAACAAATTGTAGATTTCCACTCGAAAATTGTCACAAAATGATCATCATTGATAAAAAAAGAAGTGTAAATTACACTAAGCTAGTAAATAAATGAGTTTAGCTTCACATCCCATAACCACAAGCTTAACTTAAATATTTACGAACAGATTGTAGATTTCCACTCGAAAATTGTAACGAGAGTTCAATCGAACAAGTCCAAGAATTAACCGACGAAGTAAATGCAAGCGTTTCATACCACTTGTTTTGCTAAGTCGTTTAATTAGATTTCCTGTACGAATGAGGTAAAGGTTTGTATATACTAATAGATTGGAAAACGGATTTAAAAACGAGCTTTGTATTAAAAGTAATGTTGAAATCATTTATGTGGAAGGGTTTGAGTATTTACTACTAGTATAGAACCCTTTGTATTTTAAAGTGACAAATCATAGAAATGAATGTAAAAACAATCTATCACTAAAAATTCACATACGACGACGTGAATTAAAACCACGAAAATCGATATCGAATCCATCAAATGGATATTCCCAAAAATCCAGAAAAGAAGTCATCAAAGTCGATAATAAATGACAACAACTAACCGGGTCAACAAAAACTGATAAAATTTGGAAATTTGCATAAAAACAGGCAAACTGGGTGATTTTAACAGCACCAGACGTCTGGTGGTTCTACCCAGACATCTGAGCTAAAGGTCTGGAATTTTTCCAGATCACTCAAGTGTCTGAACTTAAGGTCTGGAACGTTTATTCCTTTGCCTCAGACGTCTGAGTGTTTTACCAGACGTCTAAGCTGAAGCTCAGGGAAATATTTGCCTAGGCCGGTGATGGCCAAATCAACTCGGAAGCGATCGAATTAGCGACGGTGGCTAGGGATTTATGCAAAGCGACAACCCAGCCCTATAGACTCTTCAATACACTCCAAACAACATATCCAAACATCCATAATAGTATTTTCATAGATTTTGACTTTAAAATACCAAAATTGGAAAATTCTCCAAACTAATTCAATTCAAAAGCAATTGAACTTGAAATAGAAGTTAGAAATTCATACCTAACAACAATGAAAACTATAGACATAGATGTGAGTTCAAGAACTCGCTTTTAAACCCAAATATAGAAATGAGAAGCTCTAAAACAAGATAAGATTGATTTCTCTTCAACAACACCTCTAGAATCTTCAATCTGAGCTTCTCCTTGATTTTAGAACTAGAACTTGAATTTCCTAAGAATCTAGGGCTTAGGAATTTAGATTTCCCCACTTTTCCCCCATTTTTCCTTTTGCTTGAATGTTAGGAAATTATGAGTGGAATGAATGAAGAGGAGAGGAGATAGGGTATTTGGTAGAGGATTTTGGGTTATCTTGTTGGGTTAGTGGGAAAGAACACAACCCAAAGCCCAAATAAAAATACCAAAATCCTAATCGACTCCAAACATATCGATGTTTATACTTAAACAAGTTGTAAACGTCATTTTGATCTCAATGGAAGTGGTCTCGAGTCTGGATTCAACTGTTTACAAAAAATCACATATTGGACTTTAATTCAACTAACAATGCTATATTTAAATAAAACATTTAAATATATATTCGTAAAATATGCGGGTTGTTACATAATATTTCATAAATATTAATTGATTTTATTAACTTACAATGATTATAAATTAATTAAATCATGTAGTTTTTAGAGTAATCGTCATTACGGTTGTGCGACTCAAAGCTGTAAATTCAATCGGTGATTAATATCGAATAATTCCAATATTAACGTTCACACAACACCTTAGTTAGTGGTCTGATATTTTAGTCGAGTTTATCGCTTACACATCTTTTGGTAAAATCCAATTTTATTGTTAAAAGTGGAACTGGTAGTAACGATTATTTACACCAATTCTCTTCATCGATACTATATCGCATTAAGACTTATGGAATTTGGTTATGTGAAAATTTGAATATCGTCCACATTCAACTAATTAGTCCAAACACAAAATCCTTATTTCAATAATAATAATTACTATAAATTGTACAACTCTAGCCAAAGATTTTGACTTTGGGTTGACTTGACCGTGATACTAAACCCTTATAATTAAGGAGATAATTTCTCTATTGAAGTGTTTCACTTTCAATGCTTCAACTCAAACCTTATAGCTGTTCGATGGACGTCATGCAATGATTTAACTGTAATCAACGTTAAGTGTCGATGTTGAAATTCAACGGTATTCTCAAGTCAAAAGAACCATGTAATATCGTCAATTTGAGATTCTCTATTTGACTTTAGTTAGGTTAACCAATAAAAAGCTCTCGAGTGAGCTACTCCATAGTTATCTAATAACTTTCAATACGCAACCCCTTAGTGCCCCCAACCACCGTGAGCAATATGCTACCAAACATTTGGAGAGCATATGTACTCTGGTCTAAATAGATGAAGTGATCTCCTTTCTCAAAATATCCAGACAAGGAATATTTAAAATAATATGTTGTTTTAATGTGATAAATTTCTCATAATTACAATATATTGTGGTTACTATCACATAAAATATCATTTAAGGATTTTCCATTTATTATACTTGCAATACTATGAGAAATTAGTAAATATTTTCATTAAATATTAATAATGTAATAATATGAAACCGATATCATTGCGACAGTATTTCTTTTTTGCTTTACGTAGTATTTTGGTTTGCCTTATTTGGAGTCCTTATGAAGGGATTGTGGTCGAAACAGTGTCGAGTTTATCGAGCGCCAAAATTTAGAATTTACATTTCAAATCCGGTTGTTATTTCCCTCCTTTTTTCTTATATAGGAACTCAAGTTCAATTCCAATTCCAAAACCCTACACCTGCTTCCTCACCTCTTTTCCTCTTTACATACAAATAATTAGGGGTGGGCATTTAACCGACCGAACCGACTTAACCGACCGAACCGACCTTAATCGAACCGCTTTAACCGAAAAAATCGGTTAACCGAACATTCGGTTAACCGACCGACATTAACCGATCAAAATCGGTTCGGTTAACGGTTAACCGCGGTTATATATCGGTTAACCGTTAACCGAAACTATTTTTTAAATTATTGGGAAAACCCAAAACTATTCGCAACCCGGCCCAACAATTTTTACGTAACCCTAATCAAGAGAGGCTCCAGCCGCTATTCACTATCTTCATACTTCGAATTCGTTTCCAAAAATAAAATAGTTATCTACTTATCTATTTCATTTTCCTCTATTCTATAATCAAATCGTGAATCCGTGGTTATCGAATCGTGAATCCGTGATAATCGAATCGTGAATCTGCCGCCTTGCTCTTCGGTCTTTACTATCCAGATTCCAGATCGTCTTGAGCAATGGTGAATACTAGCAAGAAAAGGAAAAACGTGAGTTTGATTTATTTTTTACAAATGATTTTTCTGATTTGTTAGTTGTTACATTGGAATTGTTAAGCTTGGTTTATTTTCTGATTCGTTAGTTGTTATGTTGATCTGTTCAGAAATATATGATTGATTTTGAAATATTTGATTTGGCACCATAGTCTTGATTTCATTGACATGAACTTTAGTAGTATTCATAGTTTCAGGTTAAATTTTTGTGTAGTAGAGGGGACATAAATTCATAGAGCTTTTATGTTTTCAATTGGAGAAAGGTTTTAATTTTAGTTTAAGACAATATAGCCGTTTGCAATTGATGATACCGTTTACAGTTTATTTATGTTGGTCAAGCTTGGAATCAATCCCCATGTACTTAAGTAGTGTTTGTTACTCAGTTGGCCCGACCATAACAAAATCAATGAGATGTGTAGGAGTTGAAGCTCAAAAAGGATAGTAAATCAACCTAGTTAACAGAGTATATGTTATAAATTGACACATTTTTCTCAACAATCTATGGACATTGCCTAGTTAAGTGTATATTCAAATAATAATAAAAATAAAAATAAAAATAAAATAATGTTTAGTGGCAGTAATACAATAATAATAAACTACTAGTTGTAGTGATATCCAGAAGCAATTTTAAGCTTGTCGTTGATGCAGTTGTATATAGATTAACCAAAACATGAATGATCCAGTAGTGTACTAATACAAATTAATGCTTCTTCAGTTCTATAATTGCTGCTGTAAAGTATGGATGGCTTAGTTCAAACAATGTGCATGAAATTAACATATTTTTAATTACAACAAAATATAGACCTTATATATATATATGCCAGAGTTCAAATATAAATACATTAGAGGTGTTGTTTATAATCACTTGAGTTTATTAGGTGCACCTGTGGTATCACTGTAGGCAAAACTGTAAATAGAAATGAAGTAGAACCAAGCTTGAGCATGGGAGGTTGCATGTGTATATGTGATATGCATGGCTTAGAACTGGGACTTATGGCTACGATTTTTTTAAAAATGTGCATGGCTGTGACATGTATTTTGTATGTGCGTGTATATATGAGGATGTGCATGACCAGGCTGATGTGTATTTCCTATTTTACTGATCTTTTTTGCTTATTCATTTCTATTGAAATAGCTGCTGCTTTATAACTTAGAGGTAGTAATAAAAGCATATACTTTTGGGTCTAAATTCTTTGAACATACACACATACACACACATACATACATATATCGCTGCACTAATTTCTAAAATTGTTTGATGTTTTTGCTAATTATATAATTGTTGTTCATATTTTGATTCCAATACTGCTTTTTGTTTATTTCTGATGTTTCTTACCTTGAAAGTGAGGGTAAATGGAAAACTTTTCATATGGATTAATTTGTTCAGGTAATGACTGAATTAATTACTTCATTGAAATTAGCCATTCATGTGTATTAATATCGTGTGTTTCTATTTTCACTTTTCAGTTAACTTTCATTTGTTTAACTTTTGGGCAGAGAGACTTGGAGAATGGAGATCGAGTCACCGAAGTTGTATCGCTGGTTGATGGCTGTTGTAGTTTACGAAATTGTTGTAGTTCTAGTATTTGTAATGTGTGGCATGTATGAACTATGAAATATGAATGTTTTAGCTTTGTAATGCTGTTTGTTGTGGTTATAAATTTGTAATGGTCTATGCAAGGTTTCAATGTTTGCAGATGTAGACTTGAAGTTGTATTTCTATGGTTACATCTGTCATTTTCTATTCAATGCTTGTAATTTCAGTGCTGTGGTGACTAGTTGTAATGCTAGTGTGGCCGGCCTGCGACTAGTTGTAATGCTTGTAATTTTGAACTTTGAATTTCTGTGCATAGTTGCAAACAGTTAATCGATTAACCGTTATAACTTGACCGGTTAACCGTTTAACCGTTTAACCGCGAACAACAATCGGTTAACCGTTCCATTCGAATGGTTAACCGCGGTCTAAAAGTTGCGGTTTGGTCGATACAACTGACCATGATTAACCGAATATCGGTTAACCGAACCGCTCATTAGTTTAGGTTAACCGCAAAAATTAACCGATTTGAACGGTTAACCGACCGCGCCCACCCCTACAAATAATCAAACGACGATATCTACCTCATTTCTTAACACGTACGACGATATCTACCTCATTTCTTGTAACGACCCACTATTTTGGACCATTCAAATCGACAATAATCCACACATGTCAGACTTGAATAATGCAAAATAACATATTGTAATAAAATTTGGAGTAAATAAAATCATTCACAGAATCACAGACACAGAAATATCAGAATAACTCGCAGCGGAAAATATAATAAATAGTGGTTCATGAAGCCACTACAATACAAAGTCTCAAAAATAGATACATAGTCTGAAACAAATACAGTAGAAATCCGAAATACATAGAAGTCCACTAATACAAAAGCTGAAATAGAACAACTGAAACTGAAATAGATAAATAACTAGATAAGCAGAATCTCCAGCGATTCCTAGCTCCAGAAAGTGAAATCCAAAGCTGTGAATACTCAGGCTGACCCAAGCGTAAATAAAACACAAACACTCGAGTCAGGACATACATACTTATACAATGTAAACCAACTCAAGTAAACTGTAATAAAAGTACAAGTAACTTAAAGAATGCTTGGGATCGCCCATTCTTTAAGGATACGTTAAACTATCTACTATGTAGTAATATTCGCTATTATAATAATGTCTAATAATAAAATAAACATACTTTAAAATAGCATTAAGGAGTGACCCAATATTCCCCTTAACACGTAATAGTCCCAGTAGTCTATCCAGTATTAGCATACTCCCAGAATAGGGGCTACCCTCGATACTCCACAGGCTACGGGAGAAATCCAAACTCGTAGTAAAGCTCGATATGGTAGGTGACACGACACAACAAGGCAATGCCAGGGTAGATATACCAATTACGCATCCGGGCTGGTGGAAACGCATAGCAGCCACTACCACCCACCTCGAACAACACTCCCAAATCAAGGGGTGCACCCAATCAATCACAAAAGTAATAGAATGGTATCGAAGAAGTGTGTCCGATCAGAGGTGCTACCTCATTGGCCCGTCGATCGCTCATGTTTTGGCCACCTTATGCCAACTCACGGGAGTCGGGTCCACGTTCATACCACAATAGGATCGTCACCACCATCCTACTTCATTCTGGAAACTCCACCGCGTACACAGTTGTTAAAGTGGTTTTCGATATCGACAGAGAGTATGTCCATATCTGATCCCGATCTCTTTAACAACCAATCGTTATTATAACCCGTGGTTATAAATTTCAAAATGGTTTATATTTCAAATCAAATACTTCATTTAAAACCATTTAAAAGTAAAGCCATTATACTTTTATATCAAATATTCAATTCCCAAAAATTTAACCTTTTCTAAGCTCATTTATTCACTTAAATACATTAAAACATTAAAATTCCAGCTTTCACAACATTTAGAAAGTGCTACGGTAAGTTATATTTGAAAACAATTCATTTCAGCAAAGACAGCATTGAAAAATTGCTGTAGTAATTCAGTTGCATTTGAAAACAAGTTCAGTTCAGAAAAGACAGCATTTAAAAACTGCTGTAATAGTTCAGGGTTCAATTTAAAAGGTTTAATTCAATTCAGAAAAGACAGCGTTTACAAATTTACAAAACTGCTGCAGTAGTTCAATTATATTCAAAAATCTCATTTCAGCCAACTGCAGCACTTAACAAGTGCTACAATAGCTCTTTTATTAGTTTTAGGTTTTAGTTTTAATTCAGCAACCACAACACTTACAAAGTGCTGTCATAGCCCTTAATTAATTTTAGCCTTTTAGTTCACTTCTGCAACTACAGCACTTACAAACTGCTGCAGATTCTATTAGTTTAGTTTTATTTCATTTCCAGAAACGATAGCATTTCTGAAGTGCTACAAAAAGAATTTCCAGATTTTAAATAGAATTCCAACCATAAATAAACTTCAATTTAACTTATAAAAATCACATTTTTCCACATCAAAAATGTTCATTTAAATACCTTTAACTTATGATTTTTATAAAGAAAAATTTTACAATAAAAATCAAATTTTCCAAAATTTCTCTTATTAAATTCAAGTGTACAATTTCTTATTCTTTTCATTTTTAACAATTTACCTTAACACTTAAATTTAAATTTCCATTTCATAAATAAAACTTAATTTCCATTTTTATTTAATTAACTTAAACTTCCATTTATAATCAAACCACAAATTTCCAAATTAAGTTATGTTTAAATCACAATTTTTCCATTCATTTATTTAACATTTTTATTACATAGAAAAATCATTATTTTTTTATTTAATCATTTTAAATTCAATTTAAATCAAATTATCATATTTTTACATTTTAAAAATACTTAAAAAATCCAGAAAACTATATAAAATAACCACGGGTCTGTATAATATTTTCTAGCCTAAGTCAAGTGATACGGATAATATATCATTTCAATCCGTAATTTACAAAGAAAATCCGGGTTTTATCATTTCAAACCTGCAATCCCAAGTAAATAAAATTAAATAAAAATAGCTCAGGCTTATCATTTCAGCCCATAACGATTTTTCCCTATTCTAAAGTCCGTTCGGGTATGTATCATTTCAACCCATAGTGATTCTATTCTATAGGGAACTTGAAGTGTGATTAACAGAAATAAATAAAAAGTATAATAAAATATAACATAGCAGATGATGTGACAAGTTTATAACTGGGTTTAGCATCATATAATTTACATCACAGGCAGGTATAACATGATACAATAGTTTCTACACATTCACTTGTTGTCACTTCACAAATTATATAAGTATAAATGTCATGTGTGAATACTCACCTTTTTATGTTGGAGTTTGCAAATAAAACACACAAATGAAAATCCAGAAAGCACGATAGCACGACTAGATTTGAATGGAGAGAGAGCCAAGATGTTAATCTTGTATTCACAAAATAAACAAAGCAAAATATAAATATAAATACAATACAAAAGTTTATTGAAACAATTTGAAAAATAGAAGCAACAAATGACATCACCAAGCTTTTATTCAATTTTGCTTGACCAATACTCAACATTTGCTCGACCATAAGGCTTTATTGGTTCGGCCACACATGTTTATAGGTTGAGATGGCTCGGGTTTGGATCAATATGGCATGGTTAGGCAAGAGAATGCAAAGGGGTAGGAGTTACAAAGCAAGGAAGGCAAATAGACAAGGCAAAAAGGAGTTTTGGTTCATCTTTTAGGCTCGGCCATAGGGTCTATGGGCTCGGCCAGGTCAAGTGATGGACTGGTCATGTCTGATGGTGGTGGTCAGAGGTGTGTGTTAGCTGGTGGTGGTGGCTAAAGGTGGTGGCCATGGCTACAATGAAGGGGGTTGGTGAATACTAGGCTCGGCAATGCAATATTTTGGAGTTTTGACATTGTTTTGTGGTGTTGGCTTCAAGGGATGGTCACGGCCTGAACTAATCAGAGGGGATGGTGGTTAGGTCATGGATGATGATGGGAGATGGTGGTGGGTATGGTCGATGAAGATGGTGGTGGGTTATGGCCGAGAAAACAATGGAGAGATCTAGGCAAAAATACTGAAAAATCAATAGAAAAATGGAAAGAAAAAGTAGAAATGGAAGAAGCCATTACCAAATATTTTCAGAAATGAAGATGGTCGAAGTTTGTGATGGAAATGAGAAGCTTTTTCACATGAAAAGCAAATAAAAACTCACGGCCGCAATCAAGATTTGAACGGCCAAGAAATTGAAAAGACTAGAAATGAAAAGTCAAGCAAATGAAAGGACTTTGCCTCTTTGAATTTCCAATTCTTTTTAATTCAATATAAACAAATAAAAATCAGTAAATAAAATAAAAGACAAACAAAAATAAAGTGAAAATGAAAATAAATAATTATTCATAGAAAAAATAAAAAGAAAATAAAAGTAAATAAAGAAAATAGCTTATTATATTGAAACTAGATTAAAAATTGCAAACAAAAATACAATTAACTTTGGAAAAATTATAACTATACTTCTAAAATGTTTTAAAAATAAAATATTGAAATAAAATTTAATTTAAAAATATTTGAAAAAATATTGGGTTGTTACATTTCTTAACAAAATCGTGTGAAACTAGTGACATCACAAAGCTAGTAAGGAGATTTATGCATCTATATCAACTTGGAGGCAAAACACTAAAGCATGGAGGCGCAGCTTGCCAGACAATGAAAATTCAGGCTATAAACAGTGAATTTGGTGAGTAATTCAGGCTTTCCTCTTCATATAATGCAAATTTAATTCTATAAATGTGAAGCGGGCTATAATAGTGTAGATAGCCATTTATAAACAACTAAATTTGGATTTAAAGGGGATTTGGGAGGGAATTTATCATAAACATTAGCCTAAGACTAGGTTTACACTTAATTATTGGAATTTGATGATTATACACTTAAACTAAGGAAATAAACTATAAAACCAGACTTAGATATGTAAGGATATGTGCTAGGGACGTTCTTAAGTGGGTAGAGGTGAAGCAGAAGCGATTGAAGGAAAAATGATGCAATAGAAAACCCAAATCCACGCTTGGAAATTCCAAACTTTCCATATGCACCGCTCTACCGTTGGGCGCAGTCAGAGCATCGGTGGCCTCTTTTCGAGGTAGGTTGAACCTAGACCCATAAGGCTTATATAAAATAACTTCTATCAGTTCAAGTCCTTTTCCTTTCATTTCTAAAGGTGTTTGGAGGCTATTGATGAGGCAAGTGATGGTGTTATGGATTCGAGTGAATGTGTGTGATGATTGATTTTTGTTTGAAATGGATATGTTTATTGTTGTAATATGTAAAGTGATATGATGATAGGTGTGAACTTAAAAAAACCTATGGTGCCGATGTTGGACGAAATCCCACCGGACCAAGACCGCCGAATGAACCCTCCTTCCACTCCAACTACCGGTCCACCCACTACCGAATGAACCCTCCTTCCACTCCAACTACCGGACCAACCACCGGTCCACCCACTACCGAATGAACCCTCCTTCCACTCCAACTACCGGACCAACCACCGGTCCACCCACTACCGAATGAACCCTCCTTCCACTCCAACTACCGGACCAACCACCGGTCCACCCACTACCGAATGAACCCTCCTTCCACTCCAACTACCGGACCAACCACCGGTCCACCCACTACCGAATGAACCCTCCTTCCACTCCAACTACCGGACCAACCACCGGTCCACCTACTACCGAACCAACTTCACCAGGCCAGATCACATCAGCCCAGGCCCACCAGCAATTGTATACCTCCAAGACCCCTACCCCCAGCCTCACTCTATAAATAGAGGGGCAGGGGTACAACAATGGGGGACAAGTTTGAGAGCTCAAGCACGGAGAGAACTTTCAAACAACTTTATTTTACTTGTATCAAAGCTTTGTACTTGTAATCAAAACAAGAGAAGAGAAATAACATATAAAGTGGACGTAGGCACATTCTGGCTGAACCACTATAAATCTGCGTGTCTTTTTACAGTTTAGCCCCTGCTTTTCATATATTTGCATAAATCACTCAAATCACTAAGAATAACATAAGATCTACTAAATCATACAACTTTGAGGTGTTTGTCCAATTTTTGTGCAAACAACCGGTTAGTGTTCTAGATACGGATACAAATACGGATATGGATACGAATACAGACCTATGACATAATTCGGTAGTCTAAGTATTGCGTTGCTCCCCTATAGTGCTTCGACGAACCTGTGTGGAGGATGGATGTTAAGCGACCTTATAGGGCATCAGGCTAATCGAAGGCGTGAGTCCATATTGTATTCAAGAACAACAGGTGACCATGTAGGGGATGAGGCTAGTCCAGGGCATGAGTTATATATGCGATTGACATAATGGTGGAACATAGGTGATGCTGTAATGCATGAGGCAAGTTCAGGGAAGTAAGTCCATATAGATGTGATATGATATGACTATATGTATATGATAGTTAGGTACGACATGACTAGGAGGATATGAGGTGGCCGAGCATTAGACTTATATCATGCTATAATACTATTTTTGTATTATATGTAGAGTAAAGTATAGCTCACTCGGCAGACTTATGTTTGACCCACTTTTATTTTCCCTTTTATTTATATATCCAGGTTGATGAAATTTGGAAAAAAGTTGTATTGGAGACAGGGATTCATTTGTGTATATTATATATGATGTAAATAAGTGTTGTCACCTAGATTTGACCACATATATGGGTTGGCTTTAACTTGTATCATACCGACACATGTCTTTGACAAACATACATGTTAAGGTGATGTGACATGATTGTGGTTATTGTCATATTATATTTTAATTACTTATCTGTGAGACTCTGAACTATTATTTAGAACTGTATCTGTTTATTTTATCTTACCCCATCGACTCATCCTTTTTAGTTCTTGAGGTGTTGACGTCGATTCAAGCATTGAACCCGAGGGTCGAAAAGGCGGGTTGTTGCATTTGGTATTAGAGCAAAACATACCTTTCGGATAGGAACTAGGAATGTATTTGGGGAGAAATTTGTATTTTCTATTAGATAAATATGTGTATATTATACAGGAATTAAGTACATATGCACATACCCACTAGTACAAAATATTCATGTTGCTTCGCCTCATTTGGTTCGGTTGTGCTTTCTACCGATGCAAATAGTTTCATTTTCATCGGTTGTCGTTACCAACCGAAGCAAATGCATCGAAGCAAACAGTGTTATTTGCTTCGGTTGTCCTTATAACCAAATTAAATAGTGTTATTTGCATCGGGTCCTTAAGAATCGAAGCAAATACACCGAAACAAATAGTGTTATTTGCTTCGGTTGTCCTTATGATCCAAGCAAATAATGTTATTTGCATCGGTTCCTTAGGGACCGAAGCAGCTGCACCGAAGCAAATAATATTATTTGCATCGGTTCCCTATGAACTGAAGCAACTGCAAATTATTTTAATCGAGTAAAGGACATATCAATAGTTATAGACAACGGCTTTTATATGTCATTATTTATAATTTTTTATAATTAACGAATATCAATAAATAATTTATAGTTACTAATTATTATAAATAATCAAAAATTATTTTTTATATTTAATAATTTATTCTAGTTAATTATTAATAATTAGTAAATAATAGTTAATATTTATTAATTACATTTAATAATTAATAAATACAATAAAAATTTAATATTATATAATTAATATTTAATAATTAATTTTTCACATTTAACATTTAATTAATAAGTAATATTTAATAATTAAGAAGTAGTATTTAAAAATAATTAATTTTTAATAATTATTAATTAATAATTACTATTAAATAATTAATTTTTTATAATTATGTAATAATTAAGACTATTAATTAATAATTATTAATTAATAATAAAATTAATTCTTATGAAGTGATATTTAGTATTTAATAGTTAATTAATTTTTTATAATTATGTAATAATTATGACTAATATTTAATAATTAATAATTAATAATAAAATTTAATACTTATGAAGTGATATTTAGTATTTAATAGTTAATTTTAACTAATTATTAATTAATAATGACTATTAAAAATTAGTAAGTTATGAATGAAAACTTATAGAGGTAATGTTATCCAGCCTTTTGGCTTGGATATATTTAAACCAATCAGACGAGACAGACTCAATTGTCATCAGGATCGATGTATTGGATTAACGATCACGAAGCATAGAGATCGAGCGTAAATTATAATATGAAGCATTAGCAAAGCAGAATCCAAAGGCGAACTCAATAGAACATTTAAAGCATGGAAGTTCACTACTACCTAAAGCAAGATTAGCTACAATCCATATTCAATACTGTGGATCGTATTGTATCCATTACATAGCGAAATTCAAAGATAATCAATCGATATCTCAAAATCTACAAGTCTAACACACTTGAAACTTTCAAAATATCAATATATTAGAGAAAGGAGTATCCACAAACGATTGCATGTCAAAATGAGCAAGTTCGAACGATCAGTATACATCATTCTCGAACGATCATACTATTTCAGCATGAATGATCCAATTCAATGAAGACTGATCGATATCTCACCAACCATAACTCAAAATGAAACCAAACTTTGGGAGCATGGACTAGAGGCATGGTGGAACTCGTAAGACGATCGCACATGCATTAGAGCTCAACTAAGTGATCGGTATCTATCGTTCCAACGATCGAGTTAGAACTTGTGATCGTTTTGGTGCGCCCCCACGGATTTGGAGAGCCTTATGCCGAATTTCTAGCGAGGTATTTCGTCGTCTTCACCCATAAATACAAGATTCTTTGTTCATTTAAAGGACTTTACACTACTTGCTGCTTTAAAATCTATTGTAATCAAGTGCTATTATCATTATTGCATTGTAATCAGATTTACAAGTAATCAATAAAGCAAATTCTTCAGAGTGGACGTAGGCATACAACGCCAAACCACTATAAATCCTCGTGTCTTTGTTACTGCTTAATTCTGATTGCTTATTTTACTTATCCACTATGTTTAGATTTGATTATTCTTCATTTATTTCTATATTATTCTATTCTTGAGTGTTTGTGCCCACTTTTGTTGCACATAGGTAATAATTTATAATTTTCAACCAATGATTATTAATAAATATTTATAATTACTAATTATTGCCTATAATCAATAATTATTTTTTATATTTAATAATTTATTATAATTGATTGTTAATAATTAGTAAATTACAGTTAACATTTATTAATTACAATTAATAATTAATAAATATAATTAATAATTAATAACTTATTAAAGGATTAATATCAAATAATTAATAATAAATATTCAATTATAATTAAGAAGTAATATGTTATAATTAATAATTAATAAAGAAGTAATAATTAATAATTAACAATTGGTATTGAATAATTAACAATATGAAGTAATATTTCAATAAAATTTGAAAATTTTGTAATAAATATAAAACAATTCACAAAATTCAAAAACAAAATTTGAAATTTATTAATTATATTTAATAGTTAATAAATATAATTAATAAGTAATAATAAATAAACTAGAAATAAATAAGTAATAATTTATAAATATATTTAATCGTTAATTATATTTATTTTTGTAAATAAGTAATAGTTAATAAATAATTAATAATTTAGAAGTAAATAAGTAATAATTGGTAAATATATTTAATTATTAATTGATAATTAACAATTTCCCTCCACTTAACCTTTCGTTTCCTGCCTCTTATCTTTTCGTTTCCCTCCTCTTAAC